>CM021731.1:136404410-137041006 GCA_011075105.1 Heteronetta atricapilla | reverse complement strand
AAAAAGAAAAAAGAAAAAAGAAAAAAGAAAAAAGAAAAAAGAAAAAAAAAAAGAAAAAAGAAAAAAGAAAAAAGAAAAAAAAAGTGATATCAGCAACAAGCAGATGCAAATACTAGATTAACCAAACAATTCTGGTCCCAAAGCTAGGCAAATGGCTCAAGAGTCATTTGGTATTTTATAAGCAGACTTGTAATCATCTATCAGCAAGGTACAGCTCCATCTGGCAGAAGAAAATTTCTTGCATTACATTTCTGGTATCTCCTAGGTTATACCACATTACTGAACCACCTCATAAGACTGTATATAATCCAACAGTGCCTACAATGACAGCACACAGTCTAAATGTTTGGATGAAGAAAAAAAAATCTTTCACAGGAGTAGGTAAAACAAATGTACAAAACGAAAGTCTAAATATCATTAAACTGCAGTGAAAATATTTTTCTGGTTCAAGGCTATCATTAGCAGGACTCATTCCATCAATGTCTAAACCTTAAAGAGGCATGAGCAACAGTGGAGTTTTTCAATAGGGCATGGTCTGGCCTCATTCTGCACTCCTCCAAACTCACTGGACAATGTCCATTAGCTTCAGTTGAGACACCATTAGGCCAACAATGCATACCATCAGCAAACAGAGTCCTCACTGTTTTGTTTTTATTAAAAAATAATAATAATAATGAGACATGATCAGCCCTGGCAAAGCGCAATAAAAGAAAAACAGTTCAGCCTTTAATTTTTCCATCTGTCTGAGAAACAACGTTAAGAGCAATGGTGTGTGACATGGACCTCAGTACAGTGAATGAAATGGATGTCCCTCATCCAGAGCAGAACTCTCTCTGCATCTCTAACATGCACATTTAGAGCCAGAGGCATACTGGACAGTGGTAACAGCTGTTGCCTTAAAATATAAATCCAACCATCCCCTGCACAAGGGCTCCTGAAAAAAAAAAAAAAAACCAGGTATTGTACCAGTCTTAGGATTCAGTTCCATTTTCTCTGAAGTACTTGCAGAATGTGGGCAGACTGACAGTTTGGTTTCCCCAGTGTTTGGCTGCAGGGTGCTTATCCCTGAATGTACACTAGTTGAGACATGTGCCCTTATCTAAAATGAATCAAATCATTTCTTTTGTAAGAAAACACTACTTGCTGGTTTTCCACATTCCACTGTGTCTGCTATTAAGAGCAGATTATTTATTTATTTAATAGCAAGATGGCTTGCTTGGGTTGTATGGCATCACAGTTATAGCAAAGATCTCAGTACTCAGGAAACAACATGAAAAGGGCTGAGCTAGCATTACACTTGCAAGTAAAGGTACCAGCAACAGTCTAATCCCAGAAGTAAGCTGTTCAGAATTTTCTGCTTCTCAAGTGCTCCTGCAGCTGGACTGTGATTACACTGCTACAGTTGATTAAGGCCTGGAACATCTGCACTACACTGATGAAGACACCAGATGCATCTAGGATTGTGGGATTCAGTTTCAGATTCAGGCACCTAAACTCAGGTGCCTTGTGTTTAGACATTTAAATTCACTCCACTTCTCACTGCAGCCAGTGGAAACCCAGCAAGCAAACTGCAGAAGTGTTTCTCTGATCCTGCTTTGACACCTATATTTTGTAAGATGAGAAACTTACAGATAGACAAAACTCTTGAGGAGAAATAAATTTTGTTTTTAATTATTTAAATAGACTGACAAACATAAACTAAAAACTATTTATGTCAACTGTTCCTGTTTTTCTATGTTTAAACATGCCTTCTTTCCACTAAGAGTTTGCATCAAGATGCACAAAGCAGACTCTCTGTAAAAGGCTGCCTGCTATGGCAATGAAATCAACAGATAAGCCAGACTACCTTATTATTTCTCACTGTCACCACATAAAAATGCCCCCCCTATCTGAGACTTACTTGCAAAGCAACACAATTCACTGTTCATCCCAAGATAAATATTTTAATGGTATAAGATCAGTAATCTTATACAGACCTAAATTATTTGTAAATTCCAAAGTTCTGTAATTTCCTATTGATTTCCAAAAGGGGAGCCAGCAGATGCCAGCAGAGATAACACATGTCCTGTAGAAAACTTCGTTAGATATTAGTAATATTATTGGAGCTTGTAACATTTAGGACATCCCAAAAGCCTAAGTACTCCAAGTTTTTATTATAAGTGTTTTTAGCATATGACCTGTTACCTTCTGTCTGATGCCAGTCAGCATTTCAACAAAAGGCAATGATCCAAGTTTCTCTCTAACTTATTGTCATGTAATTCAGACAGTATTTTATTTTCTTCAGCTCTCTTAACCATGGAAAAATACCTATGGTGTTTTACAGTTCTTAATTAATGAGTTGTATGAAGTCTGACCTTGTTTATATTCTATCAGCTGTGGTCCTTCAGTTGAACCCAAATAAGAAATAAAAATAAACAAAAACATTTCAAACATCTATTTCCAAAATGATGTCAAACCTGTTGAGTTTCTGACATTCAAGTAATCTGATTCTCTCCTCCCATAATTTCCTGTAACAAAAGTCTAAAGCCAACTCTTTTCTCAGACCTCTCTCTTAAGTTGGATGTTTAGGTTTCTTCTAAAGAAGAGATACCTTCATTTTGTAACTTTATAATTCAGGGATTTTCTTGTGTTTACTGTGAACAACATACATCCTGATTTCCTGATATACATACACGGGGCACATAAAGTACCAGAGGATCAAAGATTTTCCAGCAGATTTTCACTGGACTGCTAAATTAACTGTATCTTCACATAAAGTAGCATGTTCTTGGCCAATTCAAATAGGCATGTATGTATATGTTGGAACAATTTTTTAAAATCTATTGTTAAATGGAAAGCTCATTCCAACCTTAAATACTTTTGTATTTCACTTTCTGCAAAAGAATATTCATAAAAAATAAAAACAAAAACTTTTTTTAGGTAAACCCTGACCCATAGTACTAAAAAAACTTTGTAAAATATGCATTAATTATTTGCTAGTAAAATAGTCCTGTTTTATTTCTAGCTATTGAATTGTAAGTATGTCTAATGGACTTGTAAATAATTAGATAAAATGTTTTGAGAAAGAGATGACAAGTTGAAAAATAAAACAAAGTTGATTTATGGATATACTATGAGTACACCTTGCATCAAAACTGGTGAGGTAAACACAGTTTACCTCAAGTTTACTTGAGGTAAACCACAGTTTACTGTTGTTCTAAAAACAACAGTAGTTTTCATTCCAGATTACCGTTTTCAGAACCCAAAAGCACACAACACCTAGGTAACAAAATATATTTTGTGGATACCAGCATGGAAAAACTTTCCAACCGAATTTAATTTTAAAAGAAGTGAAATAAAACAGAACTTGATAAATAGACAAACATTATAAATTATACATGCTAAACCACAAATTCAAGATTCAGTTTATTAGGTTGGCACTATCAACTGCAACAATGATATAGAAGGAAACAACAACATAAAAAAAAGAAAGACTGACAACTGCATTTTTCCTGTCGAAAAATTTAGGAGGCCATTCAAGGAGGTCACAAAGGTAAAATGCTACTGAATGAATCAATAGAAAGTTTTTATGCAAAACCAACCAAGCAAAATATTTTGTTGATGTAGCTACTGAATCCTGTAGCCAAAATACTTATAAAATTCCAAGTAATTTCCAATTTATATTTTGGCCTTGGTCCAGAAAAATACTTAAACCACCTGTATCCTTTTGATTTTAATAGACTCTTTCCATGCTTAAAATTAGGTATATTAGTGGGCAGCCATGGGAACTGGAACTTTTCTTATTTTTGTTCATCAGCATGAATTTGAATTATGAAAAAAAAAAATCATGAAATTGAATTATGAAAACAAAGGTCATGCAATCTATGTGACTAAACTCATGAGGACAGAAAGAAAGGCCTCTTCTCATGGATAACTAGTGATAGGACTAGATGCATTGGCCTCAAGTTGCACCAGGGGAGGATTAGGTTGGAAATGAGGAGACATTTCTTCTCAGAAAGAGTAGTCAGGCATTGGAATGGGTTGTCCAGGGAGGTGGTGGAGTCCCTGTCCCTGGGGACAAGGTGTTCAAGGAAAAGTTGGACGTGGTGCTCAGGTACATGGCTTAGTGGGTGATATTGGTAGTGTGGGGGATGGTTGAACCAGATGTTCTTGGAGATCTTTTCTAACCTTAATGATACTATTATTAGTTTCAGGTTAATCTTTGACTTTCAGCAGAGCTTGTGCTGAGCATACCTGCTCTTAACTTAAAATTTTTCTAATTTGTGCTTCAGTCTTTGTTTTCACTGGTTTTGAAAATCATATGGAAATATTTCTAATTATCCTGGGTTTAATGAAGCAATCTACTTTGTGGTCACAACATAGTTCAGGATCACAACAGTTTTTCTGTCCTGTAACAAGTCTGGGAAAAGTACAGAAAAAAAATTGTACTTTATGCCATGAAGGCCCTGTGCAATAACCAGATGGTGTTTGATTTACTGTTCTTGCACCAGGAAGGTTTTGATTATTTTAATGTTAAATGGCAATGCAATTAATTAAATCCTTAACAGCTTTGCCATTGGAATGCATATTTGTACATTTATAAAGACAGAATGTGTTCCCCTCTGAACAAACATCATGCTTCTTTGAATTATGTGATTTATGACAAGTATCAGCACATACCAATGAGAATACTTTAATTCCAGAATACTGTATCATTTTCAGCAGAAGCTTATTTCTGATAGATAGCTGCTTTCAATGAAATAATTTATACATAAATAATCAAAGTTAATGTTGAAATTTGCAAAAATTCTGTTCATATCAGGGGTTTAACTAACTCCTTTTTCAAAACTATCCCTAGATGGTCCTCATCTGAGGAATGATAATAAATCACTTCTTAAGGAACATAACAAGCGGTGTAGGAAGCCAGGCAAACAACCACTAAATAGGAAACCTGAGTAATAGGTGTAAGACAATTATGAGTCTGATAGAGAATAATTATTATGGGACCACAGGTATTTCTATGATCTAAAAACATAAATGGCTAATTTTGTATTTGTTGTGCAGCAAAAAAATTCCTACTAGACACTTTAGCATTAAGTTTCCCATCAAATGCATGATCAGACTCAAAAATTATACCTGTGCCTATACACAAAGAACAATTCTTACAAAAGTTATTCTCATAAATCTGATAAATGCAAATGAAATTAAAAATATAGCACATGACAACAGAACCATAAAAAATATATTCAAAATTTTCACTGGGATGAGAACTTTAAGATGAAGCAAACATAGCAGAAGTGTTATTTTGAACATATTATATGACTGACTGGTAAAGAACTTTAGGTTGTTAGCTAAATATACTTCTCAGTTGGAAGCACAAAAACAAGTCAGTTTCCTTTCCTTTTTACCTTCTGAATACTCTGGTCAAATGATGTCTGCTTGCTGCATGGATATTTTTTATGCAAGGTGAAATACAATTATTGTGACTAGTCACCCAAGCATCCATGCACAATATTCAACAAGACTGAGATGTTCAGGGAAAGCCACTCAGTTTTTCCTAGGATACAATTGAATGTGTTATCCATATGCTTCACTAGCATGACAGCATGGCCCCTTAGGTTAAACTCATACTACATGAAAGTAACAATATGGTCATTGCTGTGTTTGGAGAGAAAGTCTACATGAAGAAAAGTAGTAGAATGGGATGAGAGCTGCCCAGTCCCGCTGAAGTCAAGGCCCTGGGCTGTCCTAAGCTTAAGGTTCCAGGTACGGCACCTTCCCCAGTGTCCTCAGGGCCTTTTCCCTGTCCTCTACTCACAACCAGGCCCAGGGAAACTTTTAAATATGAAAATCAGAACAAGACCATCAACAGCCCCAAAACAGCAGGCTGTTAGGTAAAGAAGGTGATTATCATTTAAAGTCCCTTCCATTTATTTAGCCAGATGAAGAATAGTTTTGAACTCAGCTCAGAAAGGTCCCAAAGTGAAGACATGACCACTCATCTAACAGTTGTTCAGAAGCTTTTGAAGTATTAGGTCTTTATCTCTGCCTTCCTCATTAGAATCATAGAATCATTAAGGTTGGAAAAGGCCTTCAAGATGATCTGGCCAACCATCTCCCTACTACCAATGTCACCCATTAAACCATGTCCTTAAGCACCAGGTCCAACCTTTCCTTAAACACCCCCAGGGACAGGGACTCCACCACTTCCCTGGGCAACCCATTCCAATGCCTGACTACTCTTTCTGAGAGTAAATGTCTCCTAATTTCCAAGCTAAATCTCCCCTGGTGCAACTTGAGGCCATACCCTCTAGTCCTATCTCTAGTTATTTGCGAGAAGAGGTCAACCCACAGCTCTCCACACCTTCCTTTCAGGTAGTTGTAGAGAGCAATAGGGTCTCCCTTGAGTTTCCTCTTATTCTTACACATCTCTATGGGAGAGAAAAATACTACATGCTACTGGACTGGAAATAACAAGGGAAGAGGTATGAATAGATGGGAAAGACAGATCAACATTAAGGGACAAATAGAAGAAAGAGTAGAGAGTTTAAAAAAAAAAAAAAAGATCATAGATGAACATGTTGCACCCCTTCCTCAGGTTCATTATAATATTGAGATTCGAGATATTTTTGTTATATGAACATACCCAGAATATAAATTGTTATAATAGTACATTTGTTCACTTTTTATTCAACACTTCTCTTGGATAAAATTAGCCTGGGAAATTTACTGCTTGCATTGGTCAATAATATCTGAAGATTGCATGAGAATGGTTAGAAGTCTTATTATTTTTGAATTGATGTTGTTTTAATTTGCTTGTTTTTAAGTAGAATTGTTAATTAGAAATCTGAAATATTAACTTTTCATTAAATACACCATATTAATGTATGGTTAATTGCTCTCTGTTACTATGTCCTTCATAGACATATCCACGTTCACGCATAAATTCCACTAAAAATTGTCAAGAATGAATGGTTTCACCATTTAGCTCTCATGAATCAGGAAGCAGTAAAAATAATGCGTCATATATCAATATATTTGTATATATAAGAGCTGTTAAAAAAATCAACTATACATATGGTTTACCAAAGGTATGATTTGTATTATTTAGCTTTAGGACATAGGAGTAGATAGCTATTTTTAGACAGATGAAAGAATGAGGCTTCCATAAAGTAATTCTTCCCATCTCAAATATCCCTTTAAGATGTCAGGACACATCTTTCCCTTTTCCTCTCCACTGACTGCGGAATGAATATAAATAAACTGCTTGAATTAAATGGATGAACTCAGGTGTGATGAGGTACTTTTCAATACAAGTATTCTATTTTTATGTTGTCTTGTTCTTTAAAAGTAAAAAGCAGAAAATCCTGGAGTAACATGACCATAGGGAAAATATTCAACTTCTGTGAGGTGAGGGTTGATCCAAAAAGGCCACTAACCACACTAAACTTCTTTTAAAATAATACATAAAATTATAGAAATTCACTCTTCTTAATGCACAGTTTTTTGTGCTGTGTCTTATTGTTATATGCACACCAGACAGAACAGCCTGAAGACACTGTTCATGTTATGAAGTTACACTTCATCTGATTTTCAATTGCATTGCCATGGCCCCAAGGGTCCTCACTGACCACACTGCCCATGCGCATACCCCCTCAAAGCTCCACCCCATCCATCTCATAGGCCAGGACCCCATTTAAGTTTCCTCAGGTTCTCCTCCATTCAGATGTTCTTCATGTCAGAAAATAATGCTGTACCTCCAACAGCAGTGTGCTTTAGCACATTTATTTTTTTTAATAGCAATCTGCATTAAAACAAACAAAAAAGTTTTTCTATGTTATCATATGCTAGAATAGTTCAGAAATCAGTTGCTCTTCTGAAAGTATTTTTTGAACTTCCACAGAATCAGAAATATTAAATATTTCCAAGTGTGATATTCTACGCTATCTGCAGCTGTAATTACAACAAGCCCTGGTTTATCATGCTTTTCTTAATTATTTCAGTAATGGTTGTTGATTTTATTTATTAATAGAGTCATATTCACTGTCTCAAAGCTTGCAGAAAAGCTGACCATTCATTTTGAATATGTTTCTATCTGAATAGTCTTAGAATTAATATCTTTATGGCAGTTTATTTTGTGCATACAAAAGTGTCAATTATTTTTAACCTCTAAACTCAGAGAAGACACATTGTCTGTCACTGAACTTTTGAGTTTGACATCAATTAAAGTTCTCCCATTAAAAAGAAGTTATTAGAGCAACACGAAGTCACACAATCAATCTGTCAAAAGTGATATTCCTGTAAAACCTTCAAAAAAAAAAAATCACTATCTGTGCCTGAAAGGCAAAATTTATAGATGGCAAATTTAAATTCAAAATTAAAGCCCAGAGATCTCCAGACCTCTACTTTGCTCCCATGCTCATGGCAGATAAGAGCATTTTTTTTAATATTAATACATTTAAGTAATAAAATGTGATAGACTATGTATTGTATATAAATACTGCCATGTTTCTCGTAAGATTGCTTATTAGGTCAAATAACCCATATAGTGACAGTTCTAAAATGAGACCATTTAGGTTGCCTTTATTCTCACACAGTTTATTTATGTAAGTATATATAATATTAAACAACATTCCACTATATTAATAAAGCAATGGCCACCTGCTATCTGTAAGTCAATGAAAATAATGGATAGGAATATCACAGTCAACAATTTAATCCAAAGTCTTTGGAATTTCACAGAGATCATATATTTCATTGAGTTCTCAATGAAGCAGTGAAAGCAAAGGACTCCATAAGTCACAAACCTGTATTTCACTCTTTTCCCAGTCACTGTAAATAGCCTTTTCTATAAACAGCCTTCACCAATATATCATATATAAGAAATAGATTTTGATATATATATATTTTTTAATTTTGCTGATTTCAGCTTTTGCCCTTTTGGAATGGCTTCAATTTTGTTCTCTCCCTCCTTGTTTTCATTATTCATAACCATATTGCTCAACTTCTTTTTTTTTTTTTTTAACATTTCATTTATCATCATTACTATACATAGATCCCCTGATCTGACTGAGATCACACTTTTAAGATTTTAAAACCTCCTCATTACAGTGGGAGAAATAAGAATGTAATTCAGTGTGCTTCAAAGTGAATTCCTTTAAAGACATATGAAGTTTCAGTCACAAAGAAACAAATCAGTAAAGAAAGTTTGCATGAATACTGCGTATGGCACCTGAGGACAAATCAAATGATTTTTTTCAGTCTGGCAAACACCTGGGTAAGGCAAATATTCACAGTTCTATAACAAACCAAAATAACAGTGTTTCAGCACAGGTTCCAAATTTGCTTTTTAAAAGGCAAGAACTTAGGCAAAAGGCAGCAATTTAGCATCTTTCCAGAAGATACACTGTGAGAATAAAATATAAATAAAATCATAAGATCAAGAGAAACCTATGCAGTAGCCGCTGTCTTTCAGACAGAAAAATAGGGAAAGAAATTAAAACCCATGGCTGTGAAACTGAAGTAAAAGACAGAAATGTTTCCAATAAATCCTGTTCCACACACAAGTCTATAAGCAAAGATCTTGAAATATTTAGCAGGATTATTATTAGTTCACTTCTTCATATGTGTGCTATTTACACTGTCCTGAAGGGCCATAACAAATGGCTATGGAAAGGCAGGATTTGTTCTGACCACTTGAAAGGCAGAAAACCCAGCTGAGTGAGATGAGTGAGAGAGTGGCTCGGTGGGTAACTGGCAGCCATCCAAGGTTAACCCACCATAGATTTCAAAAATAATCTGTCAATTTCAGAAAGAAAAAATACTAAACAAAGGAAACTAAGATTAACAATTTGCATTATTTTTCCCCTTGTATAACATACAGCTTATTCAACACTACACAGCACACAGGCTAACTAGGAGCCACATCTATCAAAAGTAGGCCCTTACCTTTTCCTTGTGCTATATGAATTGAGATGGTAACAAGAAGAAATTCAGTCCAGTTTCTAGTTTCAAGACATGGTGAGGGAAAGCATCAAGGGCTATTTAAGTCCTACTTCTCTTCTTGCCAGAAATATTCCTCTAATCTTAGCTTATAAAAAAGCAGGCAATATGAAGCTAGGCGTGATTATCAGTGAGTGGTGTAACTAGAAAGAGAATGAAGATGCTCTCCTCTCTTCTCACTTGGACCTACTCACAGCATGTAAGGCACTTGCACACTTTTCATTTAGTGATCTACAATGAAACACAAGTGCTAGATCACAATGGCAGTAGAGATGTGGATAGAATAATATTTGACACGTGTCCCACATCTTCATTAACGCTACTGACATCGATAAATTATCTCAGAAAATAATGCACTGACCTCTTAACTACAGAAAATCTCTCTGAATGAACAGTCTCCAAGTTTGTTGTTTTATTATTACTATTATCTTATTTTTCAACCACAATCATGAAAAGCCTGACAGCATAATGGTACATATGAACTTTACTTTGTGCATTTTAGCTTTTAATAAAAGCATATGCACCTCAACAGAAAGCATAAACTACAGCACAAGGCTCCACATTAACTCCTGCCTTGATGCTGTAGAAGTTTAATCACTTAGAAAGCCTTCCTGTTTTCACTCCATATGCTCCTAAAACTGGATAACACATTTTAATTATAAGACCTTATATCTAACCATGAAATGCTGTACATTCAGGTACAGTACCACTCAAAATAGTTTGAGTATCTGGTAGAAATCAAATTCAGTGAAATGAAAAATGTGATAATTTACTTGCCTTTTAAAAGCCTGCTAGAAAGGTGAATAGTCTCAACTGATCTCAGCCAATATTAGTAGTGTTAAAATATGAACCCTCATGGTCAGACGAAAGGAGTTTTATTTAAACTCCACCACCTACCAGTGAAAAATTGTTCCCTGCAGATTTTTCTAGCATTTCATTCTTTAAGTTTTTACATGACTGCTATTTAAAGAGACACTGAAGAAGCCCTGCATTGTTCTTTGGAGCAGACATTCTGATTTTCAAATACACTTTTCAGCACACATTAAAGTCTGCAACTCAAACCCTGGGCTTTGAGGATACTTTTTAAGGCAAGATTCTTGAAGTTCACTTCTATTCACTTAAAAAAATTGGTTTGGGGAAGGGCTTTGTAAAACTTTCAGACCATAATGTATCTCACCCACCTAAATGCAGTAAGAATTTTTCTTCTCTTCAGTTTTCTTTGCATATTATCAGAAAAAAAAATAAATGTAAAAATATAGTCTAAACAACAACAGCAAAATCAGCTTATAAATAAATATCTTTCTTAATGTAATATTTGCTTCATATCTCTGTAAGTTGAAGGAGGCATTAATTCAGACAATTCATGTGCAATTGTCATAGGGAAAATATCATCTATAAAAACTTCAGCTTTAAACTAGAGTGTAAAGAAACACGAAAAGATTTTAAATCTTTCACAAATACTAAGCTAAGGCGATGGTGAACTGGTGAACTTCTCTTTCACATATACTGGTTAAAACCACCATATTATAAGTGTTTTTTTTTTTTTAAATTTTGGACTGCCCTATTGTAAAGGCAAAAAATGCAATATAAGAAATCACAATTTTCATCTTTGTGTTAGCTTCAAGCATCACTCCATCCTGACACACATTTGATTTTACTTGTGCTTCAGTGTTCGTCTTTATGTCAAAACATATTAAATTTCACAGCATCACCATGGCAGTAGAGAAGAGGGCTAAGACAAATACAAGTGAAGAATAAGAAGCTAGGAGTAAAAGTGAGACATTTTGCTTGCTGTAATAGCAGCATGAAAACCCTTGCACCAGAACATGAGCAGTGTCTAAGTGAGCTGTGTTCTAGCTATGTACCAGCTCCAACCTGAAGTGAGACCAGGGCATACAAAGGCATCTCTTACCCTTTTTTCTCCCTCCCCACCTTTTCTCCCCTTACCTTCTCCCAGGTTTCTACAGGAAGGAAACAGAAATAGAAATGCTAGATTGGAGATGCAGTACATTTGAACCCATTTCTCAAACTGTAAGACTTATGGTCAAGGACAAGGTGAAGGACCATATTACATCATATCTGCTCTTTGCACTGTTAAGTCCCTTTAACTCCAGTTAGATACTACTTTGTGAGAATACCCCAAGATAACAAAGTGGTATGTATATTCCTGGAAAATCAGTGCTTTATTGGAGCGCAATAAAGAAAATTAATTATTGCAATTTTTTTCTAGAAGCCCCTTTTCAGATCTTTGAGAATGATATGAACTCAGTTCATAGTCTCCAAAAGATAAAAAAAAAAAAAAAATTAAAAAAAAGAATAACAGAATCTTACACAGCTTAAAATAAGATTAACTAGTTAGATTTCATCTATTTTTTCTGAAAAGTGATTTTCTAATCCAGAAGACTTCACAGCAAAAAGAGAAGGAAAAACAATGCACAGGCCAAGGAATTCAAAGATGTTGACTTTAGTTAGAAGATATAAGTTTGTTAAGCTTCATGTAAAACTTCACTTGGCACAGAAAACTCATATTTCAGTTTGGAAAAGGAAAGATCTTCATTTTAAGGGCTCAAAATAGTATTTTTCCACTTTTTTCCTAAAAACGTGACAAAGCACAATAGTTCATCTTTCCATTTATAGTATTAATTGTCCTTAAATAAAAATCAAAAGAAACATTCATAAATGCTTATAACTCATTAATTATTCTTAAAATGATTTGTACTACACTCTTGCAAGAATACTTAAATTCATGAAGTATACAACTATTTAAAATAAGCAAAGTTCACTTCAGTCAACTGACATGGATGTGAATGTGGCATTTGATTATTGATGAGCACTCATTTGGCCAGCACTGACAATTTAAAATCTTGCAATTGTTATTCTTGGATACCTGAAAGAAAACTGGCATTCTTCTTAACAAGCCCAGCCAAGAATTTAACACTGAAATATTTGCTACCTTTCTACCTCAATGAAAGATCAGCTGAAAAATCAGCAGATAGTCTAAAGCTTTGCCCTTCCTAGTACAATAGTGAATAGCATGTTAAAGTCTAGAGTTTATTTTTTAAACTCATTTCCCTAAGTGTATTAATAAATAGGGCATTTTCATGTATAAATGGATTTTAAGTTTATGATTAAAATAAGGTATTCAAATAAAACTTCTAATGTTTTCCATACATATGCAAAGAAACCAAGATAAAGACAAAAAAGATAAAGCAATAAACCTAAAAAAAAAAAAAAAAAAAAAAAAAAAAAGGATTTTCAAAGATAGAAATTAATGTGTTTGTTGAGAGGTCTTGGTTGAATTGTTGAATTGTTGTGTTTATAGTTATCTGAGCAGAAGTCTGTTATCATGTAAAATATCAGCATTTAACCCATGACCCATTTAACCCATTACTCTTCCTTACTCATCATAAAAGTTGTGGGAAATGAGATGAGGCTAACCTGTGTGTCTTTCTCATTAACCTTTCCACAGCAGTTCATTAAATTATTGAACTTTAAACATCCTGAAAACCTATGTTCCGCAGCTTCACAGCTGATAGAAAGCCCAGAGGGGAATTGTATTCAGGAGTCTGAATGCTACATTGCTCAACTAAAGTCTCCACCACTAAAGTCCACATGCAAGGTAACAGGGCTGTTTTCATTCTGACCAGAATCAGCCTTAAACCACCAACAGTGTTTAGCATAGAGTGGTATTAATAACAAGGAAAGAAGGAAAAATGACACTAATGGAAATGGAATGAATAGGACTACTAATATCTAACACATAATCAAACCATTTATATGGCTTTACAGAGCCCAATGTTGGGTTTGTTTGGTTGGTTGGTTTTTAAGAAATTTTTATTAAATCATGTAAATAGGATACACGAGGGTAGCAAAGGACATCACATGTGTCATCCCATGTGCATGAATGATAATTTCCACAGGAAGCACTGTTTCGCAGTCATTAAGGATGATCACCAGAGAAGCTGTGGATGCCCCATCCCTGGAGGTGTTCAAGGCCAGGTTGAATGGAGCTTTGGCTAACCTAATCAAGTGGGTGGCATCCCCACCTATGGCATGGGGGTTGGAACTAAGTGACCTTTAAGTGATCTTCCCAGCCAAGCTATTCTGTGATTCTATTATTGCTCTCATGCACGGATAAAGGGATGCAAGCAGGGATATCGTACTATAAATATTTTTGCTGTGAATAACTCCCAAAATAAATCCTATGTTGAGAACATTTTTTAGTAAGCTATTATCAGACACCAATATTTTTTGACACTTCCAAATAATTGTTACTCTCAGTGAAGACGGAAAATATTAATTCAGCTCTTCAGATACCATATGAAGGGAGAGTGACAACAGAAAAATGCAAAACTTGAAAATATGCACAACACTTTCAGGATCATGCCCAGCTAACTTTAACACTGTTATCTAAATTAGGTCCCTTGGGCTCATATTGTGTTCTTCCAGGCAGACTGAATTCCTCATGTATCAAATCATCTCTCCCATATACTCATCCTAATACATAGTTATCCAATCCATTCTTCTTTTGCCTATATACTCCACACCATGATATATTCACAGTCAGACAAAATTTGCATTAAATAAAATTAGAATATTTCCCATAATCCCCACTTTCTTCTCCTGTCATATAGCTTGAGCATTTATCTGTTTTTTGTTATTTTTTTAAAAATCACATTATGTATCACAGACACACAGTGGTGATTGGTATTGTACTGAAGTAAGATGATGGAACATGACTTATTTTATATTTGAAATACCACATACATTTAAAAGGCTATAAATGCATTTCTTAAAAAGAAGACTAAAAATCAAGCTGGCAATTTTATTAGCATGTAGAAGCAGATAATTACAGACCCTACAGCAATGAGCACTTCTTATGCTATGAAAGTTAGAAGCAAATTTTTCATTGGTAACAAAAAGATTTCTGTGGGTCATTTTCACAATCCATAGGGCAGATTGACCTAGTGTAATGCTATATGAAAAACAAACTCAGAAATAGGTTAGTATCTCCAATGCTCTCTATCTTCTTTTATTTCTCAAGAAAAACAAAACTTTCTACACCCTTGATAGATATAAAATCTCTATGTTAACCTCTGGAAATCATTCAGGCAAGAAGACTATACTGTCTTTATTTGACCATTTGTTAAAAAAAAATAGTATCACTATTACACAGGCTGCCCTCCTTTATGTTAATTGTCTTGTTTATGTTTGCAAGTTTCTTTGATAGTCAGACTAAAAATCATACTATGCATATTATCTTTCCCTGCCTTCTGCTTACTTATATATGCTGTCACTCAGTAATTACCTTCATATCAAAAAACAGAAGAGAAAGCTAAAGAAGAGAAGGCCCTAGGGTGAACTCATTGTGGCTTTCCAGTAATTGAAGGGGACTTATAAAAAAGATGGAGAGCAACTCGTTGCTCAATCAGATAATGGCATGACAAGGGGGAATTGTTTTAACTAAAAGAGGGGAGATTTAGATTAGAGGTTAGGAGGAAATTCTTCACTCAGAGGGTGGTGAGGCACTGGAACAGTTTGCCCAGAGAGGTTGTGGATGCCCCATCGCTGGAGGTGTTTTGAGACCAGGTTAGACCCTGGGTGACCTGATCTAGTGGGTGGCATCCATGCCTATGGCAGGGAGGTTGGAACTAGATGATCGTTAAGGTCCCTTCCAACCTCAGACTACCAAAAAAAAAAAAAATGTATTTCTCTCCAGAGGCATAATGTTCATTTTTTGCTCTGATGGCTACCCTTGACCATATACAGCAAATAGCCCACCACTCCCTATCTCCCTATCTTCTTTTCTAAGCCCCACTGACTGACAATTATTTCTATTTTTATGCTTTAATGTTTATCTTTGTGTCCATCTTATAACTGACTTAATAAATCACATCATTTCCTTTTATCTCTGCCAATTGGTAATATGATAATATTGATAAAAACTGCAGGCCGGGTGGGTGGAACAGAAATATTCATGCTCGGTGAAAGCATGTAACATGAAAGCTGAAATAATCTTTGACTTAACAGTAAATAGTAAAATGAAAACTTTAAATGGCATAGATAACAACAAAAAGCAAATAACTCTTTACTTCATATTTCACCTTAGCTTTGTAACATGGGAAAAAAAATAAGGGGACACAGCCTGGTGTACTGTGTTCAGCCCTACCTTATGAATTACTAGAAGGATAATGAAAATGAATAAGTATAAATAAGATTTTTCAGGGGAAAAATAAAAGATATAAATACAGTTTTATGGAGCAGTTTCCAAGGTGAAAGAAGACTGTAATTTAGTTGGACTGGGTCCAAAACCCAAGAGCATCTTTAAGGAAAATACTACTTGTGATCTTGGCAGTTATTTGTTATTTGCCTTCAGATTTCTTGTGATCATTAAACATTGAATTCCAGAATGGTTGAGGTTGGAAGGCACCACTGATGATCACAACCACCTTGGGAACCACCATTAGTGACTGGCCTCCAGCTGAACATTGTGCCAGTGACCATAGTAGTGTGTACCTCTTCCTTCCCTTTGTCAGCAGGTCATTATCTCATTCAGAAATAGGCTCTTGTTTCCTCTAGTCCTCCTTTGGTTGATCACAGAATCAGAGAATCACAGAACTGTAGGGATTGGAAGGGACCTCGAAAGATCATTGGGTCCAACCCCCTGCCAAAGCAGGTTCCTCAGAGCAGGTTGCCCAGGTAGGCATCCAGATGGGCCTTGAATATCTCCAGAGAAGGAGACTCCACAACCTCCCTGGGCACCCTATTCTAGTGCTCCATCACCCACACCGTGAAGAAGTTCTTTCGCATGTTGGTGCAGAACTTCCTGTGCTCTAATTTGCGGCCATTACCTCTTGTCCTGTCCCTACAAACCACTGAAAAGAGGTTGGCCGAATCCCACTGTCCCCAACACCTCAGGTATCTATACACATTGATGAGATCCCCCCTCAGTCTTTTTTTCTCCAGGCTGAACAGACCCAGGTCTCTCAGCCTTTCTTCATAGGGAAGATGCTCCAGGCCCCATATCATCTTTGTGGCCTTCCTCTAGACTCTTTCCAGGAGATTCCTGCCTTTTTTGTACTGGGGAATCCAGAACTGGACACAGTACTCCAGGTGAGGCCTGACCAGGGCAGAGTAGAGGGGGAGGATCACCTGCCTTGACCTGCTGGCCACACTCCTTTTAATGCACGCCAAGATCCCATTGGCCCTCTTGGCCACCAGGGCACACTGCTGGTCATGGTCAACCTGTCATCCACCAGGACCCCCAGGTCCTTTTCCTCAGAGGTCCTCTCCAGCAAGTCATCCCCCAGCCTGAACTGATACGTCCACTTGTTGCCTCCCAGGTGCAGAACTCTACACTTGCTCTTAGCAAACCTCATTTATTTTTTTCCTGCCCATCTTTCCAGCCCACCCAAGTCTTGCTGAATGGTAACACAATCTTCTGGCATGTCAGCCACTCCTCTCACCTTTGTGTCATTGGCGTATGCTGAGGGCAGACATTATTCCCTCATCAAGGTCGTTGATGAAGATGTTGAACAAGACCAGACCCAGCACCGACCCCTGGGGAACATCGCTAGTCACAGGTCTCCAGACAGACTCTGTGCCACCGATCACCATCCTCTGACCTCAGCCAGTCAGCCAGTTCTCAACCCACCTTACTGTCCACTCATCTATTCCACACTTTCTCAGCTTTGCTAGTAGGATGTCATGGGAGACAGTATCGAAAGCCTTGCTAAAGTCAACGTAGATGACATCCACTGCTCTCCCCCCATCTACCCAGCCGGTGATGCCATCATAGAAGGCAACAAGGTTGGTCGAGCACGACTTCCCCTTGGTGAATCCATGCTGACTACTCCTCATAACATTCTTCTCTTCCAATTGCTTGGAGATGGCATCCAGAACAAACTGTTCCAACAGATATGATATCTTGATGATATACCAGAACAAACTGTTCCAACAGATATATCTTGATGATATACCAGTAGAAGCCCAATTTTGTTGCCCTGCTACCATGTATGATGGACTGAGTGGTTAAAATACATGAATTTTCATGGTTCTAAAAAATGATTATGGTTTTCATATATTCTAAGTGAGATGGGAATCTTCTTATTAAGATACCAGCCATGGAACATAGTGAGGTATAAAGAAAAGCTTGCAAGACCCAGAAACAAGTTGAATCCATAGCAACTGAGTAATCTTTTCTCAAAGGCAGTCTTGCTCCTCCTCTTGTGAGCACAGTTCTGACAGAACTGGTTTCTATGTGTGTTGATGGGAAAGGTGGGAACAAGGAAGAACGACTGAATACATTCTGGGTAAGATACTGGGTTACACTGGTCAGCACAGTCACAGCCAGATATGTGTTGTTGGGACCTTCTATCTCCTAAACCAGAAGTGTTCTCCAGACACTGGGCTGATTGAAGTTCCTTCACCACTGGTAAGGAAGTCTTTCTCCCTCCTTTCTCAGGATATTTTTTTTTTCCCATGTAAATGTTATCCTATTCCACCAGAACAGCATTTCCAGCACATGGGTCTGAGTTGCTTGGATGGTGAGGATAGGACACCAGAGGTATGGCCAAACAACCAGCTGGCAGTCTGGAACAAGATACACATTCTCAGATCTCTGGGGAAGGAAGGACTCTTGATACAGGGAAGGAAGCAATTAGATGTGGTTCTGAATGGATAGTCACCAGGATGTCCCTCGTTATGTCAAGGTGCACTCACCAGATTTTCTCCACAACCTTGCTCACATTTCCTCCTCAGACTACCATCACAAAATATGGTTCACAAAAAAAAACCTACTTCTTACGAAGTCCCCTCAAACAAAGTTGTGTAATTTGAGCTTAGCTTGCAGGTAGGGAGGAAGAAGCTTGCAGGTATGGGAAGTAGTGTACTGTGCTGCATGACTCCAAACACCACCTGAGACAGACATATCTGGTCAGATAGATTTCCTGCACAGAAACAACTGAGAAGGATATACCAGTAACAGTCCACACTTGCCATGACTACACTTTGGCAAAAGTCAGGAGCAGAAGGCCATCATCTCCACACACATGGTATACATGAATTTTCCCTTGTGATTTCCAAAGATTTGCAAGATGAGATAGAATCACAGAATCATAGAATCATTAGGGTTAGAAAAGACCTCCAAGATCATCTGGTCCAACCATTCCCCTGCTGTGGAGCTATGTTTAAATGAGAAGGGGCATGATTTAATTACAAGTGCTAGAGACGTGTGCATAGAAGCTAGACCAATTATAAGTTGTTGTCTGCGCATGCTGTAATGGTAGCATATATATACCTTGCTTGAACATTCATTAAAGGAGAACGATTATACTCGCATCGCGGTTGCATCGTTACTCCGGGTCACTCCCATTCCGACACCCTACCACCAATGTCACCCACTAAACCATGTCCTTAATCACCACAACCAACCTTTCCTTAAACACCCCACCTCCCAGGGCAACCCATTCCAATGCCTAACCACTCTTTCTGAGAAGAAATTTTTCCTAATTTCCAACCTGAACCTACTCTGGTGCAACTTGAGGCCATTCCCTCTAGTCCTGTCACTAGTTATCTGTGAGAAGAGGTCAACCCCCAGCTTCCCCCAGCTTCCTTTCAGGCAGTTGTAGAGAGTAATTAAGCCTCCCCTGAGCCTCCTCTTCTCCAGACTAAACAACCCCAGTTCCCTCAGATGATCCTACTATGATTTGTGTTCCAGACCCTTCACCAGCTTCATAGCCCTTCTCTGGACACACTCGAGGGCCTTGACATCTTTCTTGTAGTGAGGAGCCCAAAACTGAACACAGTACTCGAGGTGCAGCCTCACCAGAGTACAGGGCTATGATCACCTCCCTGGTCCTGCTGGCTAAACTATTCCTGATACAAGCCAGGATGCTGTTGGCCTTCTTGGCCACCTGGGCACACTGCTGGCTCATGTTCAGGTGAGCATTGACCAGCACTCCTAGATCCTTTTCCTCTGCACAGCTTTCGAGCCACCCTGCCCCAAGCCTGTAGTATTGCATGGGGTTGTTTTGACTGAAGTGCAGGACCTGGCACTTAGCCATGTGGAACCTCATCCCACTGGCCATCGATCCAACCTGTCCAGGTTCCTCTAAAGGGCCTTCCTAACTTTCTCCAGCAGATCATTTCCCCTCAACTTGGTGTCTTCTGCAAACTTATTGAGGGTGCACTCAATTCCCTCATCCAAACCATCAATAAAGATGTTAAAGAGGATGGGCCTCAACACTGACCCCTGGGGAACACCACTCATGATTGGTCACCAGCTGGATTTCACTCTGCTCACCACTACTCTCAGGGCCTGGCCGTCCATCTAGTTTTTAATCCAGCAAGGAGTGGCCTATTTGAAGTCTAGGTAGACTACATCAACAGCCTTTCCCTCATCTACCAGGCAGGTCACCCAGTCATAGAAGGAGATTAGGTTGGTCATGCTGGACTTGCCTTTCATGAACCCATGCTGACTGGGCCTGAGCCCCCAGTTGTTCTGCATATGCTGTGTGATTGCATTCAAGATGACCTGCTCCACCACCTTTCATGGCACCGGGGCCAGGCTGACAGGCCTGTAGTTCCTCAGGTCCTCCTTACGACACTTCATACAGATGGATGTCACATTAGCAAGTCTCCAGTCATCCAAGATCTCTCTGGATGACCATGACCACTAACACATGATGGAAAGCAGCCCAGCAGTCACATCCACCAGCTCCCTCAGCACCCTCGGGTAGATCCCATCTGGCCCCATGGACTTGTGACAGTCCAGGTGGAGCAGCAGGTCTCTAACTGTTTCCACCTGAACTGTGGGGGGTTTCTTCTACTCCCCATCCCAGATTTCCAGGTCGGCAGGATGAATAACCCAAGGATAAGTGGTCTGGCTGGTAAAGACAGTTGTAAAGAAGGCATTAAGAACCTCAGCCTTTCCCTTATCCTTAGTAGTCACATTCTCCCCTGCTTCCAGTAAAGGATAGAGATTCTCCTTGGCCCTCCTCTAACTGTTAATATATTTGTAAAAACACTTTTTGTTATCCTTAACCATAGTGGCCAGGTTGAGCTAGTGCTATGCTTTGGTCTTCCTGATTTTCTGTCTACAAATGCTGGCAACTTCTTTGTATTCTCATGAGTTGCCTGTCCCTTCTTCCACCAGACATAAACTCTCTTTTTCTCCCAGAAACTCAGAAAAAGCTCCCTGCTCAGCCATGCCAGTCTTCTTCCCCACCAGCTCATTTTATGACACGCAGGGACCACCTGTTCCTGCACCTTTAAGACTTCCTTCTTGAGGAGCATCCAGCCTTTCTGGATCTCTCTGCCCTTCAGGAGTGACTCCCAAGAGACCCTGCCTACCAGCACCCTGAACAGTTCTAAGTCTGCCCTGAAGAAGTCCAACGTAGCAGTTTTACTGATGCCCCTCCTGAGTTCATTAAGAATAGAGAACTACTATTTTGTGGCCACTCTGCCCAAGAGAGTTCCTGACCACCACATCTCCCACCAGTCCTCTGTTCATGAACAGCAGGTCTAGCAAGGCACTCCCTCTGGTAGGCTCACTAACGAGCTGAGTCAGGAAGCTGTCTTCCACACAGTCCAGGAACCTCCTAGACTGCTTCCTCAGGGCTGTATTGTATTTCCAGCATAGGTCCAGGAAGTTGAAGTCCCCCATGAGAACAAGCACTGGTGACTGTGCAACTTCCACCAGCTGCTTGAAGAATGCCTTACCATCTCTTAATCTTGGTTTGGCAGTCTATAACAGACTCCTACCAGGATGTCCACCTTGTTGACCATCCCCTTGATCCTTATCCATAGGGACTCTACCTTATCATTCCCAGACCTGAGTTCAACAACATCAAAACATTCTCTAAGATACTAACAGTATAGACTAGTAGAAGCTCTACAGAAGACCTTGAATCAGAGGTGTGAAACCTAATGAGGGACCCTGGGCAAACAAGGAAGAAATGCAGAAAAGAATCACTCTGTTCTTTGAGGAAAACTTCACGAATAAAAGTAAGCAAGATCAAAATCCTCTAGAGATACACATAATACCTTTTAATGACAGGGGAAGCCTCTGAATATATTGAATCAGGGTACATTTGACTAAAATAAATCTTTTCCTAAGGCAAGTTATGAAAGAACTCATGAGCTGCCTGCTCAGGGAATGAGAAGCTAGCAAAAGTGGGCTTTTATGTTCTTTCTGCTAATTAATATGCAATACTACCTTCTTGTGACTGTTCTGGATTCAATTCTCAGATCTTTCCTCACAATTACCACAGCTTTCCCCAGTAATTATTTCTACTGAAAGCATACATAAAGAAGGTAGCGTCAGAACATCTGTGTATCACCTTCAGTTTTTCCAAAGAGTAAATTCCAGCGAATAATGCTGAAAGGACTAGTTACACTTTAAACATCCTTGTTTCTGCTTTCCCTAAGCCTGTGAAGACTTGATTTAGAGACTCTCAGTGAAGAACCTTTCCCTAACATTCAACCTGAACCTCCCCTGACAGAGCTTCATGCTGTTCCCTTGTTGTTATTAAACAATTATTAATTAATAATTAAACCAGTATTAAACAACAACTTGAGCTGTTACTGACCATTGATTACACTTTCACTTATAGCTGCTGAGTAGGTGGTCAAAAAAACAGTTATTGCTTTTAGATAAATCAGTTTACTTAAGGGTATTGTGTAGTTCTACTCAGTCTGAACTGGGGCATCCCACCTTTTCCCAGGGTTTCACTGTAATCACAACACCTTTATACACTCTATCCACAGTACATAAAAATTACATGATCAGCCTTGTGCTGGCATTTCAGTTCCCAAAAACAAATTATGAACACAGAGTCTCAGAATGGTTGAGGTTAGAAGGGACCTCTAGAAACCATCTGGTTCAAGCCCCCTACCAAGCAGGGTCACCTAACTCATGTTGTACAAAATCGCATCCAGGTGTATTTTGAGTATCTCCAAAGAAGGAGACTCCACAACCTCTCTGGGCAAACTGTGCCAGTGCTCTTTCACCCTTACAGTAAAGAAACACAGATCTATTTTATAGATCTTTTCGATAGATTTTCTCACTGGAGGATCCACTGTGTGTCTAAAGAAAAAAATAAATGACACATTTAAAGAGAGAAGTTTAAAATTTACCTGAAAAACTCCATGAAAGAGAAGCCATACCCATGCTGTTCAGCAATTCCTGCACAAACAACATTTGCAGATGCTCCAATCAATGTCCCGTTACCTGCAGTTCAGAAAACAAATACAGTTTTATAGCCATGCTGTTTCTTACCTTTCTTCTGTTTATTCTGTGCTTAAGTTCTTAGATGTACCAGTTAGAAAAAAAAAAAAATCAATTTCTGTTGTATAGACTTGAAAAGAAACATACAGACAATATTTCTACACCCTATAAATAGTTCCTTGCTTTCAAAGATAAGCCTGGTATCATTCTCTAACTCTACATAAGCCAGAAAAATAGGGAAGGAACATAACACCAATCTAACAGTCATCAAACTGACACCAGAGACTTGCATTCAGATAAACTTGCTGATTTTTTTGTTTCTTATACAATAAGATGCCATCAGATGAGCTGAAAACAAAGGATGAGATAGCACAGGGAAGAAAACAGAATTTTGCAGCAGTATCTTCAACTAACATTTGAGGATGTTAAGAAAAATGGATGCATTTTTTTCCCTATACAGGCTTGACATTGACAAATTAATGTCTTTTATTTATATATATATGATAACTAATTGCTGGTTGGGTTTTGTGTTGCCATTTTAATAAATAAAAAATCAGAAAATGGAAGAGTCTAGATATGTTTCACATGTATTTGCTGAAGTCAAAAGGATCACCATAGATATAAAGTTTGTTTGCCGAACCAGAATGTTTCTTTATTACATAGACGAAAATACCTTTATTTAGTGAACTTCAACAAATTACATTATACAGATCCCCTTACGAGAGGAAAATGCAAAGGCAAAAAATGCCTTTGTGTGCACGTTTATAAATGTGCACATTTATAAAGCACATCTATCTTCTTGAGAGAACTACGTATCTCTTCTTTTTCTTTCAAGCCTTTTCCAGTAAGTAATTTACTCCTGTGTTTTCTCTAAACTTTCAGTATTGTGGCAACATAAAGAAGTATGCAGCATTCAGAAAGACTGACCCATCTTCTGTAGTTTTCACATATGTCATATCTTAGACTTCAGTAAAGTTGTATACTTGACTTCCACAAAGCAGCAAAATATTTCTGTTCTAAAGCATGATTTGGGACACCTATATTCTATTCCTTCATTGAAATTTTGAACAAAAGAGGTAATCATCTGGAAGATTTTTGTTTTAAACTGCGGCAAGTCATCTCTTTTTTCATACATCACTACATTAACAACCTTTTATTCTAAGCATAAGTCTTAATTTGCTGTCATTAGTATATAGTTACTCTTCTCATTTTGGCCCTTAAACATTACTGCTCAGTGGAGACTCTTCTAGTTTGACTTTGAGAGAAACTGCTCAGAAGTTAATTAATGTTGCAGTTAAATGTTTTGACTTAATAAACATTTCAGGTCACCCTGAGCTCAGTTTACCAAAGAATAGGTCAGAATAAAGACAGAAGTATGATTCCCCTAAGTATTCACTCATGGTGCACATACTTTTCCTTGAGGTAAAGAAAACATCTCTCCATGTCCTCAACACCAAAAAGTCAATTTATATCTTTAATCCTTCCCTCCCCTTGACCCAACCCACCTTTTTTTCCCCCTTTTTCTGCTTTTTCTGCTCTCCCACAAGCTATGCTAAGTGAGCTGCCTCCTACTTGCTGTTTTTAAGGCTTTGACCTTCCAAAGCAACTGAGCTTTTTTTCCTTGTCCTGTCTTTGACTAAAAGTGTATTTTAGTTACTTTAATACTTCAGAGATATGAAACTGAACTTAGAACACCGGAACTCCTGGTAGGATTTCACATAAGAAAGGCGAGACATAAAGCATGTGGCTTAATACAAAAACAGAGCAAGTTAATACAGCTGAAGTTATTAGAGGAGTCAGCCAGGAACACTTAAATAATTTTCAATTCCAAAGCTAATCACTAGTCTACAGCCTCCAAACATTCCATAAGAGGTTTCTGCTCTACATGTAGTGCAATTAGACATCACCTCAGAATAATATTACTATAGACAAGGAATATAGCTGATTTCAAATTAAGGAAACAGGAATGAAACTATACATGTCCCATGGCTGTGACAAGATACAGCCAAGATCTCCAAACAGCACATTCTCTTTGATACTGTACATGTGTTACAGTAATGCCTTCAAATAATGAGGTATTATGGAAAGAGTTTCTGCTTCAGCATTGAATTGATTTCCCTGAGTAGATTTCACTTGAGGAGAAATCATCACCTTAAATATTATCTGAAAGAAGTGGTATTTCTTTTTCATTTGTTCAGACTGTGTGCAGTTTAATTAGGTATTGGCTCAGCAGGCTTCAAAGAACTGCACTGAAAATAACAACCAAGGCAAGCTTTTGTTTCCCCTCCAAGGAACATCCATCTCAATGGCAGGCACCTAACTCAGCATTGAAATAATGAAACTATGACCTCTGAATCACAGATAAGTCAAGTCTAGACACATGCACATGGGAACCTATACACATTAAATTTGTTCAAATTGATGCAAATGAAGAGTGAGTATTTTCTAGGATTTCACAGAATCTTCATCATCACATCATCTTCAACCTTAAGAATAATTAATCTTATAAAACATATCAAAGACTCCTATTTGCTTGTGTGCTCAAGCTGTAATAGCACACTGGTCAACTGTATCGGAGTACAACACCATAATAACCAGTATATCAGTTTTGATGAGTACTGTAACTCATCCTTTGTCACAAAGCATATAGTTATCAAGAAACTATACTCATTACAATGAATTAAATGCAATATTTCTAATATCCATAGTAGGTTATATGTTTGAGGTAAGCTATAAATATTATCTTTCATACCTATTCTTTTTTCTTGGTATACTGCAGTCATTACTGGCAATGCTAATTATGCTTAACAATTTATAACCATGAAATCAATAAAACATTTATTCTTAATGCTAAAATTATATACATATATATATTCACTTTGATGTGTGATCATAGAAAGACCCAGACGTGTCAGTTAAAGTGCCAGTGCTATGTAGGCTATAGAGAAGAAAATGACAAAGGAATACTTATGGATCATGACCATCTTTCTGTGGACATTCCCTAGCTTTGCACAATTATTGCAGAAGCACAGTAGAAGGTCTTCAAACATTTCTGTCCAGAAAAGGTGACATAAATGTATCTTTTCTCACAGCAAATTACTTTGAATATTTTTAGTGAATGCAAAATCAATTTCAAGTAAAAGAAAGTATTCAACAGTTGTTTAAAAATAAATTCATCTAAAAATTTCCAAAACCAAAAGTACCTTGTGCAACAGCAAGTTTAAAAGAGGATTGCTCTTTTCTGAGAAAAAAAAAAAAAAGTCTTGTTTCTTTCTGTGCTTAGCACACCACTTCTGCACATGGCCTAACAGCAGACAGCAAGCTACACATGGACTTAACCAACAGTCTTTCTGTATTTTCTTTTCCCTATATCTCTGGCTAGCTAATGTAGAAGCAAAAAGACTACATTGCTTTCATAACAACTGCTGAGCTAAGGCTATTATTTAGCGATGTGCCAGTAGAGACAAGTGTTTATTATTTTTCTGTAATCCAATTATTTCAATGGCAAAGCAAAAATTCACTGTTCTGTAGCCATACTAAAAGACGTATGCAGCACTCAATTTAAGCCATGAAAGCAGATTTACCCTGGCCTTGGACAAACATCTGTGCAAGGCACAGTTTTACACAGGCACAGCTCTGTGTACTGCTTTGTCCCAGGGAAATATTCTCGCTTTGAAACCAGGAGTTCACCACATAATCATGAATAATTTTATGATGAGGTTTCTCAGACCTGCTTTTTGCTGTAAACAACCTCATTATAGTGTCTACACAAAGCCTATTTAAGGAAGCCAACTCCTTGTTTTCCATACATTTTCAAAACTGTGCAGTCTTCCATGCACTTCATTCAGGTAAGAATACGCAGACTGAAGTGTGTGGCTTCCTTTCCATAGCATATGTCACTTCTATACTCAAAGCAAATCCCGTGCAAATGTGACAAACCTGGTTACAGAAGTGAACTCTGAACAGTTATGGTTTTGATTACCCTTACAGGAGGCAACCTTCACAGCTTTCACTAATTCTCTGTTTCACGCTAATCTAATCCAGATTTGTCTCATTAAACAGAGCCATTTATATTCTTGTCTTAAGCATGTACAACTCTTGAGTATCTTTTAATATTGTTTATGTGTAAAAAAAAACAAGCCCTGGATAATCAAATTTGCAATCAATAAAGAGATAAAGAATTAAGGCAATTTAAACCATTACCAATCCTTAAAATAACCAGGATCCTCAGCTGCAGTAAGGGTAAAAGGCCTACATGAACTCATTGAACACAGTTATATGTCACAGACTTCAACTATACAATATCGATTTTTTTATTATTATTATTTTACCTGTTTGGAAAAATGTTGAATGGGACATTTCTGTCCAAATGCCTACATGTGAAATTTATAGAGAAAACACTGAAGGTGAATCACAGTTTTGAGTTAATCTTTCCAGAGTTCATTGACCTAACCATTCATCAACACCTTGAATCAAGTGAACTTTGCCCTATTTTACTACTACTACCGTACTGCCAGCTGGACAGTTACTGTAACTATTGCTTTATTCAATGCTCATTGTTTTCTTTTTTCTATGACAGGAAAAGGTGAAATTTTCCTGGGCACACAAATCCCAGTTTACACTTTTTTATTTTCTCTCTGATTTTTAGATACCAACGTTAAAATTGTCTGCTCAATTTCACAGCTTCTCCACACATGACACTATTAGAGACCAAATGCTGAAAAATAGTTCCATAGGAATGTAGAAATAAAAGTATATCATTCAACTTTATACTTTGGAGGTGAGCAGAACAACATAATATTGTTCAAAACTAAATGTCCCTCCATTGAGTTATTTTAGAATGTTCAATGCTTAAAATTCAGATTCCAACTTTACACAAATTGACTTTCAATTGGAGCCTAGCTGTTATGCTTTGTTATGGTTCAAGTGCCTTGCTTTAAAAAAGTTCAAAATTCTTGCTCAGTGCCCCTCTTCAATTTAGGTGCGTTAACTGCAATTATGCTGTGAATATTAATATATGTGTAAGTAATATCCAGGATACAAGTATAACTTTCTTTAGTATCACACAGAGTGTCTGACTGAGTATCTGATTCATCACTATAAATCAATTCTATCAGAGACTGAGATTTTCTTTTCCTTTTGCACCACTCAATGCTGCTGCAAGCAGCATGTTATTCATTTCCAAAAAAAAGGTGTATTGTCTGGAAAGTGCCTGCAGTGGAAGGAGAGGAGATAGACCAGTATTATCTTCTGCACTTAGAGTTTCAAAGCTTGGTATAGCTTCCTTGTCTTATGTCTGATAGCCCAAAAGCTACCTTCTAACTGACTATACCTCTTCTGCTCACAGCTGTGCAGAGTCTGTATTCTCATATTGCAGTGACTCAGTAATGCAACATAATGAGTTTAAATATTCTATATTATTCTAAAAATAGATGTGGTCAAGGCTTCTAAGAAAAACCCTTCATAATTTATGATAAATAAATGCAAGAAGCAAGGAAATAAAATTAAACAAAACTCGTCACCACTGTGATCAGTCACCACTGATCATTAGCCTTTCTCTGATTTGCAGAACTTCTTTAGCAGGCAATTATTTTACACAGATTGAAAACAATTAAAATCATCATTTCAAATTAATCAGCAAAGTAAGCATTATTATTAAATGAGCTTATGTTTGGTGTAAATTCTTTTGAAAAATCACTTTTGAATACAACTGAATTCTGTATATTACATATATATTCTTCTTTCCATTTTAAAATCTAAGATTTACCATCTGAACTATAAATCCTTGTCAGTACAGATGATATGAAATACTATCCTCTACCCCATATACTTCATATTTTACCCTTAATAACATACATACATAGATATATATGTCTGCCAAGATAACTGTTTTCAAGCTTAGAAAAATGGCCTTTCTTAGAAAAACTGACTGAGTTCAATATGTTTTTTGATTCCTTATTAACTCAGTGTCTTAAAGCCAAGCAGGCCTCTGATATTTCCTTAGTAAAGACATCGATATGTCCATCAAATGTACACGCTGCGGTTTAACTGTTTTTACATTGTACATTCACAACTTTATTCTCTATTTCTTCCATGCCACAGAGGATTATCTTCAGTAATCTTAAAGATTAGAGAATCTCCTCTAGCTGCAGGTACGCTGGTAATGAGCCTGGCTCTCACACCACGGACTCACACCAGGCACTTCTGGCCTTTAAGCAGAACTTCATACCGAAAAAGTGTGAAGATGCCCCAGAGTCTGAATGTCATGAAAAAGCTAAGAAAAACAGCACTTGTATTTTTACAGAAGATTGAAGGTCTTGTCTTTTTCATAAAACAGCAAGAGATTAGTTTGGACACTTGAATACCGATGCAGAGAAAAGATTCCTTGTGCTCATATCTGATGATACTGTTCTTAGGGCAATAACAAAAAATGAAACATATACTTGAAATACCTGAAGAGAGTTCTTCATTAAGAACAAGAAAACAGTACTACCATTTACTGGAGTCATTGTTTAAAGTCTGAACTACTCCTTTCCATTACAACAAACACTACAGAAACAATGTAAAGTATATTGAGAAAGGAAATTAGATATTAGCATAAGAATTATAAAATAACTGCTGTATTTGCTTCTTGGTTTGTAACATTTAAAGGTATAATACTGCTAAATACCACACATATCTTTAAACTGAGACACTTCCTGAATTTCCTCATTTGTCTTGGATGCCTTTTAAAATCAAGAGCAGTAGCAGCTTTTTCCTTTTGAAAGATCCCATATTACTTTGATTGATTCCCTATGATCCTAGCTTTTATTTGGATTATGAGTAGTATAACCGGAGACGAAAAAAATAACTAAGTCAGAGGTGTCTCACCCACAGACATAGAACTGAGCCTTAGGATTTGACATCATCAAAAGACTCCAGTGATTTTTAGAAACAACAGAAACTTGCAATATCAGCGTCCTGATTAAATTAGAGCTCATGTAAGTATATTTTCTCAACAGATTTTTTTTTCCCATAGTTTCAATTACATTCCATTGCATATAACAATTAATTTTGTAGTAGTATTCCTACTAGTAGTTGCTGAGTACTCAACTTGTAGTTGCTGAGCAGTACTCCTCTTAAATAACTGCTGTATTTTCACTCCATACTTTGGTTCATGACATAATTTTTGAACATTTCAAATTGAAAGGCCTTATACCCATGTGATCTGTGGCAACTATAATTGAACTTCGGAGGATCTACAGAGGTGCTATTTTCATAATATTTATTAAGAATTATATATTTTAATGTTTTATTGAAGGCTTCTACTTTTCCCTCATATTGCAAAGAAGCAGGGTCAATCTAGTAATATAAAAATATTTCTAGATTTGTACATTCACTGAGCCTGAAGCTTTACAGCTAGTTTAGGATTTTACTGAGCAGAATCAGTGGGAATAATAAATGAGTAACTCTCCACTGTGCATTGTCCAATCAGCATAAGGCATGTAAAGAGGCTCGCCAAGAGACAGAACAGCTACAGCACTGGACCACCAAGAGAAATCCAACTTTTTAGTTTCAGTGTGGTTTTCAGTCCTTTAATAGCTGTAATTATCCCATGGATAATGGATACTAGTCACACCTGGGTTTTGACCCTGGAAGGTTAGAAGAAAAGTGCTCTTTTCACCTCCTTTCTCAAAGTACAACCAAGCTTGCATGGCCAGAACAACACGGCTGTGTGCATCCTACAGCTTGCCTCTGTCAGCAGAATTATGACAAAGACAACTTTCAGGTGTTGTCCTCCAGGAAAATATACTGAGAAGAAAAACAGCACAATACTATAAACCACAGAAAATGTCCCCTTTAGACTACTGGAGTACTTACTGTAGCAGATAAATACTTCTGTACTTTTCTTACACTAGCAACAGAGAACTCAAATGGTTGTGACTTTCAAATAAGATTTCAGTCAACTTTTAACTCAAGCTTTTTTTTTTCTTTTTGCAAACATACTTTTTATGAATCAAGAAGAAAGCAAGAGATAAAAAGACAAATAAATGCCATCTGTACAAATGTCAAATGTACAAAACCCTTTCAAGCAATATCTTAGCTATAACCTCTTCAGCTCACTAAAGAATCTAGTCCTACACAATTGAACAGTCTTAACAGGTGGATTTCCGACTGTTCACTTACTCAAATTGAGTTGAATCCTTATTTCTTGTTATTTTAAAACTTATAAACCAATAGAATCTAAATGATTAAAGCTCCTCCTGTTCTGAAATTGCTGGAACTAGCAATCTTCATTTATGCTCCAAAATTTCAGGGCAGCATTCTCTACACACTATTGGAAGGCCTATGTACATCTCAGTGTCAAGAGATATAATTTCATCATATACTAGAATAGAAAGCATTAATGAATAAAGCTTTATTCAATGTCATCTCCTGAGAAAGAAATATGAATATATTTGCCAGAACACCACAGAAAATGACTGAAGCTATTTCCTTGTTTGTTTCCTTCAGTTTATTTTAAATTTATTGTTTTATTTCCTTCATAGACAAAGCACAAATGAAATACTGGCAGATAATACATTAGGAAAAAAAAAAAAAAAAACAAAAAAAACTGTGAGCAATACCATTTTTGAAGCTATTACTTAGTCACCCTGACCATTAATGACCAGACAGACATGAGCTAATAGGGCCATTCAGCGTTCAGAAAAATTGACAAACCAAGAGGCTCCAAGGTTGGAATTCATTTGACCTATCTTTGGACATCCCTCTGAGCTCTTGAATTTCTGTATGTTAAGGGCTCCTACATACTCTGAGAGAGTGTCTGGCATTTTCAGTGGCATTTTCATATGCCTCCTGGAAATGACAGTCTCACCAGCACCAAACAGGGAGCCCAGGGCATCGAGACTACTGATTTACAACTTAATTTAAGTTCTTAAAGATAACTGTGTTATCTTTCATATCTTAGAGATAATCTAGCTCTAAATTTCTAGAACTAGATCTTCTGGCAATTTACCATGTTTACTTTTTAACTGCATACGATTAACCTGACCTGACCAAGAAAATTTCTGCCAGAATGGAGCTTCAAATTCTGTGGAAGACCAAAGGGTTTCAAAATTGTGGTCATCTCACCAGGAGCTGCCAATGGCCACCAATCTTGTTGGCTTTCTTTATTAAGAGACAGGATTTTTTCATTCCTTCTCACTTCCAGATACACATTTTAGAGAGCAAGAATCATCTGTGCTATTTTCAGTTACTCCTCATCTCTGAACCCAATGCCATGAAAGACAGAAATTTAATAGCATGCAGCTTTCTTTTGGGAGACACTGGTGAAGATGACAACAATGTGGTAGTTATACTGGCAAAGGTCTATCTATCTTGCTTGAGATTGATTCAATCCTTTCATTTCCAGGACAACAGCTAAAGCAATGAAAGAAAATTACAGTCTTTTCTCATCCCATCATCTTCCAAAACAGTAGGTGGCTGTGCACTTTGTAGCAGTAGAAAAATTTTACCCACTGAAAATTTTTCAGGACAACATGTTTCACAGTATTTCCAACACAAGCACAAATGATGATGTTCCCTTCATGGACACATAAGCATACAGCAGTGTTTACCCTGAACCCAAGAAACACCATCTAATTACAAGTACAGAAGCTGTGTATTATGTAGTAAACAACAACATGTGAAATCTATACTTTTAATGTATTATTTAATCAGGCATTTCTACAAAATGTCTTGTTTGCCAAATTCCTTTGGTTGCATAAGGAGCAATAAGATAAAATCTTTTGCCTTAGGCATCAGACAATAATGATATAATTTTCAGTTCCCCATTACAAAATGAGTTTAGCCTATCCTGAGGATTCTTTCATATCACTTCAGTGCTGATATTATTTCTTTTGGAAATAATTTTAAAGGTCATATGAATTTTTTGTTTTGGTATGTTTTTGTTGGTTTGGTTTTTTTTTGGTTGGTTGGCTGGTTGGCTGTTTGGTTAGTTTTTGGTTGGTTGGTTTGGGCTTTGATTGCTTTTAAAAAGCCCCTTCTCTTTCCTTTTTGAGGGTTTATGAGATTTTTCAAAGTAAAATATTTTCAACCATTTTCATTTCTTAAGAGTAAACTGCCATCCATTAGCTTCTGGTTTTGAAATGGGAAAGTCAGGACTAATCTCCAGACTAACATTCTCATGAGACCTTTGCCAGTATAAGTCATAATTCGCTCAGCTTTATCCTAATAGAGTACTATTTGGAGTATTTAAACTTTCACAAACAATGTTAATGTTCTAGCTTCTTCTCAGAGTACTTATATGTAGTCTATTTTAATACCTGAGAACTTCCTATGTGTCTCTACTACCTTGAATTCAAACAATGCCTATGTTACTGCTTATATTATTGTTGTTTCATATGGAATACACACAGAAGTCTGTGTTAAAAATGCAGCAGCCCTTCAAAAAATCTAATTAAAGGAATTTGGGTTAATACAATAACTGATACTTAGGAACATCAGTTGAGAATTTTAAAGGCTCCAATGCTGGTGAAGTGCTTCCCACTCAGAATACGTCAGTGTAATCTGGCCAACTCTACATACCTTATGCTTTTTTTTTTTTTTGAAAATATCTGAAAGTTTAATGAAATCAGTATCTTTGATGATTAGCAAATTGAGAAGAAAGATGATATTTTATGGCAAACATCTATATAAAGACATGCTGATTATTCAAATCACTGGTTTTAAAGAGGAACAGATTTGCAGATTAAAGTCACAATATAATGAGTAATGATGAGTACAAAAAGACATTCCTAAAATGAATAACTGTTGTTTGGTATAAATTGTTCTGTCTTTGCAACATGCTCTTAAAATTCAATCTGTAAATTACATCATTAAAATCTTTGTTAGGTATTAAGGTCACTTGTACTAGCAATCGCTTAGCTAAATAAACAAACCAGAACTTGTATTAGACACAAAATTGTTTTTGGTTTTAATCTCCATAAAGTAAAGGAAACTATTTGGAGGATTTCAGTGGTAGGAAGGGGTAGATTCACTGCAGAACACTATCCATTTAAAGTTATTTAACCTAACTGCCTAAATATTTATGGATCAGAACACAGTCCAATACAATGTAATTAGCATTAAATCTCTCAGTAGTCAAAAACAATGCTAATTCTACTTCTCATTAAAAGCTTATACATTTTAATTGTACTTAGTACACTTGCAGTTAGCATCAAAACACTTTTATAAATTATTTGCAGAACACAGAGTAATCCAGTATAAATATTAATTTAAAAACTACCGGATGGCTATTTTTCTTTATTGTTATAACAAATAGAGAGGAAATCTTGGACCTACTATGGAAACATGGTACATTTTTAACTAATAAATAAAGTCATGAAGCCATCTGCTTGTTTTATGCTAGTGTACTGACAATACAAGAAATCCCAAGTTAACACTGATATGGGTATTAGAAGAAAGGCTATTAGCTTTCTTCATTTGAGGTAAATTTCCCAAATAGTTCAATGAGATCTTCCACAGGGTGAGGAGCACTAAATAGGCCAGCAAATGGATACTCCACCCAGTTCTGTGAGCAAGCCAAAAAACCTCGCAGTGACTTCAATAGACCCTGAATCAAACCTTCAGATCTCAGCTATTACACATTTTCTGCATCTTTTCAATGAGCAATGATGGGCTTCTGTTCTGGAAGCTAAATGTATCTTTGTATTTTCTCTCATAAAAGATCAGAACCCCATAAGCACCATCTGGACTGCTGCTTTGTGTGTTTGTACTTTATGCAGTCTTCAAACACAGACTGCAAAAATCCTATTGTAGTTTATGCAGCAGACAGTGGCTGGGATCCTTATCCAGGACTCCTTGGAAGTCAAAAGGAGCTGCACCAGGCCCTCACTATGCTTTGCATAACAAAATAATTAAACATATTTGAACCAGTTAATACATATCATAATTTCAAAGTTATTGCCTCATGTTAGCTTTCTCGCATAGGCTCTTACCTCCAAGGCATGCACCCATGGCCAACGAGAAGATTAATGGCTTCATAGGCAAGTTAACATCAGGATCTTTACTCAGGTTGAGAAGCACAGGAATCTGTGGTTTAAGAAAAGAAGAGAGTGAAATTCAGAAGACATTACCCAACCATCAATATGTTATAAATAAAATAAATTTAAGTGAAAAACTGAAAACACAGACAAGTCTAAAGTATAACTTTTTTCAGTTAGCATCTTTGAATAATATTCTTGTTCTCTGCTTAGTTTTTCCCACTAACTGTGCTGGTCCTGCAGGCCAAGAGAAGTTATTGGCAATGTCAAGCCAACCCTGACACTGGTGGACTGCTTACAAAACCAAAGATCCCTTAAGGTTGTGACTGCCTCCCATAGGAGCCTTCTATTTCAACTGGAAGCTGACAGTGACTATAAGCAATTCCCCCTCCACTTCCCATAACCTGAAGAACAGATCTGTCTCTTCCTGGAAACAGCTGTGAGAGATGTCCAGACCTCGACCTGCCTGTATACCATGCATCAGTAACTAAATATTCCTGAGTTCTTTTTATAACTAGATGTGTCTGATCTGTAAGGGAGACACTGAGAGAGAAGATCAATGCAGCAAGCTTCTGAATTCACAAGTAGAGCTGAGTTATTCTGCTTTTTAGTCTAATATTACATTTACCAGAAAAATGTTTATTTTGTTCTCCTGGGAAATGTTTGCAAATATTTATTAATTTAATTTAATATTTTTAGCAAATAAAATAAATTATTTAAAAAAACACACACACAAGTTGTAAGTCAAATGATGTTTGTAAGGAAACATAAAAGATTTCATTAGGCAACTGGTGTAGAGCCAAAAAGTACAGCCGGCAAGCTTTCTAGTAGAACCAAATCTTAGTCAGTAGCAACTTTCAAAGGTAAGAAACTTGAGCTTTGATTGGGGAAAACTGTTTAGACTTCCACTTTATTGTATAACTGCTTCGTTTGAAAGAATGGCATAATCACTACCTGTAGACAAAGGGTTATTAGCAAGGGCAGAGTTGATAATGCTATTGATCTGCTTTTAACATGTGCAGAGATCTGTTGGACAAAAGGGCAGAGAAAGAATAAGCAAACATGGAACACTAAGAAGACAAGCAGCAAGGGATGTACGTAAATAACTGTGATTTGCCTAAAACTGAATGCTTTCTCAGAATTCAGGATTTTCAGTAGTGATTAGAGTTAGGACTTTTAATCCTCTGATTTGTCATTTGGACGTATTTCAAAGGTCCCCCTCAAGGGCTATGATCTCAGAGATTGAGCAGCCACTTCCTGAAAAAATGTTCTCAGTTTGATGACTGAGTAATGCTCCCCTTTACTGACTGGATCTATATATCGGCTTTATGAAGAATTGCAATCCTTTCCTTCTCCCTCTCTCCTGCCTTTGGTGCTAATCATTCCTCTTAAATCCTCTAATTGGTTAACATAGATAAGGTAATATTTAAGCAATTATTCCCGAACTGTACATTGCCTGAAGATGTGTACTTTTATTTCAGGCCTTAAGAAGAGTCAGCATGTCCAGTATCACAGAATCACAGAATTGTAGAGGTTGGAAGGGACCTCGAAAGATCATCGGGTCCAACCCCCCTGCCAAAGCAGGTTCCCTAGAGCAGGCTGCCCAGGTAGGCGTCCAGACAGGCTTTGAATATCTCCAGAGAAGGAGACTCCAAAGCCTCCCTGGGCAGCCTGTTCCAGTGCTCTGTCACCTTCACCATGAAGAAGTTCTTTCACATATTGGTGCAGAACTTCCTGTGCTCTATCTTGAGGCCATTGCCCTTTGTCCTGTCCCCACAAACCACTGAAAAGAGGTTGGCCGAATCCCTCTGTCTCCCACACCTCAGGTATTTATACAAACTGATGAGATCCCCTCTCAGTCGTCTCCAGACTGAACAGACCCAGGTCTCTCAGTCTTTCCTCATACGGAAGATGCTCCAGGCCCCGTATCATCTTTGTAGCCCTCTGCTGGACTCTTTCCAGAATACCTCTGTCTTTTTTGTACAGGGGAGCCCAGAATGGGACACAGTACTCCAGGTGAGGCCTGACCAGGGCAGAGTAGAGGGGGACGATCACCTCCTTTGACCTGCTGGCCACACTCCTTTTAATGCACGCCAGGATCCCATTGGCCTTCTTGGCCACCAGGGCACACTGCTGGCTCATGGTCAACCTGTCATCCACCAGGACCCCCAAGTCCTTCTCCGCAGAGCTCCTCTCCAGCAGGTCATCTCCCAGCCTGTACAGATACATGCAGTTGTTCCTTTGCAGGTGCAGGACCCTACACTTGTCCGTATCTTGTCTGCTGTTTTGCTGGTTTTTTTGTGTGTATTTTGTTGTTTTGTTGCTGTTTGTTTGTTTGTTTGTTGTTGTTTTCTGTGAGACAGTCAGGAAAAATTACATTCCTCCCCTTAAACTTAGTTTCTCTCAAACCACTGCTGCCAGAACATGATACGCAATTCAAACTACAGTTATATTTATCTGTTTCAACATAAAATTAAATAAATTTAACCAAAAATACTGAATTCCCAGAATAAGCCATCTTGCTCAATCTAAATAAAGCATTTCTTCCTGCTATGTAATTTTGTAAGAACCAAAGCCAATTATTAGCTCCTTGGAAATATTTGCAAGTATGCTGTTGTACTACATGGACTCTCTTGTTGTAGGACACAGCCCTAAACCATTCAGGCTAACAACACTTTTTAAACCAGATGACCTTGTGCCATGCACTGCCCTGCAGACATGGTGGAGGTGGGTAGGTAGGTTGGTAGGTAGGTAGGTAGGTAGGTATATTCTTGCTTTTGAGGTCAATCCTAAAACTGTTGCCAGCAGGATCCTAAGTGCAGAGTAAGTAATGCCATTTTCACACCTCACTGATGAGAACTGTGTGAAAAGCAGAGCTGTATGGCCCTCCAGGGGCCCTTCCCTATATAAAGCACTGTGAAGGACGTGAGAAGCAAGAAGCAGAACATAGATCCCAGGCAGAAAGTCAATCAGGTGACTCTCCACTTAGTATTTGCAGCTAGATATGCACAATATTCCCATCAGAAATTTTGGTTCTGTTTACTGAAGGAACTCTGCTCTGTGAGCTCTCAGTGACTCATAAATCCCTACGGATTGAAGACACTGAAACTATTTAGAAGAAAATCTCAAATCAAAGGTTTGAAATTCAGTCTATCTTCTTTTAAACACAAAGGTGCATTGCAATGCATCAAGAGAAAGTGCAACTGTGTAATGTGTTTGAAACAGTATTTCTAAGTTTTTAAACCAACAAAATATTTCAGGAGCCCAAATACACACTTGACGCCATTGGTTTTATTGGTATCTCCTTGACATAACGTTGCTTCCCTTCCACTTGAATTATTTTTAAAAGTCTTAATAGAAATTAATTATCTATGTTAAAATTGTCATCAGTGATCTCATGCTCCTAAGTATGTTAACAGGCAGCAGGCTAGATCAGTAATCTCTGCTCCCATAACTCTGCTTTTTCAGCAAGAGAGAAGTACTGAAACATGCCTTAGGAATATGTATTCATGTAAAGTTAAGTTTGGGTGTTTTCCTTATTTAAAGGACTTCATGCCTACCAAAGTATAGCAGTTATGGTTATAAAGGGAATGGAAGCTCTACAGATCTCCATCATATGCTTGGATTTAGAACAAGCATGCATGTAACCTCTGCAAAGAAGATATTTCTAACAAGGAATGTCACACAATAAGTATCAGTTTTAAATAATCAGATGAAAGATGAATGCAAAAAAGTCAGTTAAATTTCTAGTGTTTCAGATAAAAATATTTAGTTATCCATAGAGTACACTAAGTTTTTGCAAACATCATGGATTATTCTGTATAGCAACTACACATCACAAAGGCCCCAAAAGTCTTTTTTTTTTTTTAATCTAAAATTAGGCATAATACAAATAGTGTTCTAATTTCCATCCTAAGAACATTCATGACCCAAAAGCAATGAAGAATTAGGAAATTTCAACACCAGCAAGAGCTTTTAAATGGATATTGCAAAGCAATTAAAGCCAATAACATATCTTAGTGCTTGAGCAATTACCTTTTAAATGGATATGGGTCATAAACAGGATCAGTTACAAAGGGACCTGCCTCTGTTTCCCATAAAATCACCTTAAACATATATATTTTTTTCATATTCATTCATGCAATGATGTATTAGGCAACACTTTTGCACTATCAATACCTCAAACTTCAGCTTTATTTACTGTTATATTTAACCTGAGTGCTAAAATAAAATGCAGATTATGAAAGGGTTAGAAAAAAATACACAACATATACAACAACATCAAAAGCAGACTATGCTAGAATAGTTTGCAAGCTAGAATATAGCTTGCTGCAATACATATTGTACAAATACGTTTGTCATTTTAATTTAATTTAATTGGAATGAATCCTTTTTCATAGTTTTGCTAAGTGCTGCCCCTCAAAAGAGAGAAAAGAAAAAAAAAGAAAAAAAAAAAGAAAAAAAAAAGTTTAAAAACCTCATGTTTCCATCATTATTCCATCATTATTCTTTAGATTACATAAACAGAATCCTTATCAATATTAGAATGAAAATCATAATGTCTTTTCAGGAAGATAGCATTAATTTCTTATAGCCTTTACTTCAACAGTCTTATCAAGAGAAGTCTGGTTGATTAGTTGCTAGAAAAATTCCTAGCTTTTCTGGAAAATTTGATATTGAACCACATTTCACCCTACCTTACTGCTTTATTGGCAGAATGTAAATAACGTGACTGACATAGCTCAACAGAGAAAAGCAAAATCACCCCCCTCACCCATTCTATGACTCACTATCTCATCTTACTATCTATATGACTTAAGCCTGGAGAAGAGAAGGCTGAGGGGAGACTTCATCGTGGTTTACAGCTTCCTCACAAGGTGGAGCAAGCACTCATCTCCTCTCTCTGGTGACCAGTGATATGTCAGGAATAGGAAATGGCTGAGGAAATGGCTTGAAGCTGAGAAAGGGGTAGTTCAGGCTTTGTCTTAGGAAAGGTTCTTCACTGAGAGGATGGTTGGAACAAGCTCCCCAGGGCAATGGTCACAGCACTGAGCCTGATGGAGTTCGAGAAGTGTTGGTGATGCTCTCAGAAATATGGTCTGATTTTTTGGGTGGTCCTTTTGGGACCCAGGAGTTGGACTCAATGATCCTTGTGGATCTCTTCCAACTTGGAATACTCTGTGATTCTATGACTCTGTGTTTCCGAGTACTAAAACAGAAAAACACAACTATAAGAAATAATAGGTGTACCTGGAAAAAGGAGGATGTCCTCAAAGACTTGATATAGAAAGGTACTAGTCATTAATCTCTATTGTATACAGGATGTTAAATTTATTATATAGAGAGAATAAAAGCTGATGCACAAACAACACAACTATTTAACGATGCTGGCACATTTGTCAGCATCTAACTATCCTAGTCAAAATCAACCCTTGTGAAGAAAATGTTTGTTTATGGTATATGTTTTGGAAATACACAGGATGTGTTACAAATACTAAAAGACCAAAAATGGAAATATATATATTATCATATTTCACACTGATTTTAATCTTGAATAGTTCTGAAAGCTTTTTAAAAATTAGTTGGGCTTTGTTACTGTTATATTATTGCCCACCTTCCCTAGAAAATATACCATCTATTAACATTCAATAATATAAGGATAAATCCTAATATTCCTAATTGAAATTCAAAATATATAATTCTCCAGGACAGCATATTTCTTCTCATTCCTCTCTGCTCTTCAGCATCCTGAATATTTAAGCAATCACAGATAAAGGAAGGTTAATTTTTACTTTAATTTAATGCTTTGGAAAATAGAAAACTGGAAGATTTTAGACTAGAATTATATATGTAAATTACTACTAAGCTAAATTTTATAAAATACTGTCACTTTTCTCAATAGAGTCCTTGCATTTGTATTGTGGTAGGCAATCTCTTTTTCTGAAATATTGGGGGTCACAATTGAACATCTCAATTCTGTTTTTCAGAGGGGCTCTATTCATCCCCTCACAAGCCTTGTTCCTTCCAGTTTTGCTGGAATGAAAGTGGAACTGAGAGCCTCAAGCATTTTGCTTTCACATTTATTTTGTTACATAAGCTGCATTCTTTGGAAGCAAAAGTGTGACCAAACAGTTAACATTTTTACACCTTGCTGCCACAGACTCTTTTCCATGACTCCTAATTACCAAAGAGCAAGTTGAATCAAGACCTTTATTCTATCCACCTATTTTTATGACAAAGCTTGCTCATGAGCGTGACATTTAACTAGTCAAGGAGATCAAGAAGTAAGAGCTCTTTTGAACCTTTGAAGACTCTCTTCTGAAATATAAGCAGAGATTATGATTTAGCTTAACTACCTGAACCCTAGATATGTAGGGAGGAGACTGAAGAGGAGAGACACAGCTGCTCTGTCAGTGAGAGACACCTCCTGGGGTGGCAGAAGACTCATAAGCAACAGCAGGGTAAGTCCCCTCGGCTACTTCTGCTTTCCAAAAATATTCATAAAAGTAATCACACACCCCCATCATGCAAGCAGGATAACTTAGCCACTCATTCATGTTTTTCCCATATTTCTGCAGCACAAAAGAAGTCATCAGGTCATATTGCCCATCTTGTCTATTTGTGCAACATGATGGTAAAGCAGCACCCCTTTATTTTAGGGATGCATTGCTGTTCTACACTATGGAGTTTCACAGTACACACTTTGCTAAGAACTGCATGTGGTAAAGATGTTTTCTATGAAAACTGCAGAGAATGTACATTAATAGAAAAAAAAGCTATTTCTAGTTTCCCAAACTGTTGATGATTGGTCTGTCTCTGCAGACTGTGAGGGTACAGTCTTACACATTAATTGAGCATTGAAATTAAGAACATAGAAAACTCCAGTAGGGCAGAAGGGAAAGAAGATCCAAAAATAAAAGTGGCACTAAGAAACATGAGATACCAATGAAATATTCAGTAGTGCAAATGAAAAGACTCTGACATTTTTAGAGGTAAGAAGTAGTTGGCCAAAATTTATCTGATTTCTGACAAAGACCTATCAGAGACTAAGTCACTTTGCCAGCCAGGTGGTTAATGGAAATTGCTTGCTACAATGTATTGAGGAAATAGTATTTAAACTCAGCTAAAACAAAGATTTACTATGCCTATATTTTTAGTTCTGGTAATAAAAGAAAAATATAAACAGATGGCTTTAGCATATGCAGCTGATAAAACATGTCAATTAAATTAAAGAACGTGCTGGTAATAAAATCATGTCACCTAACATTCTAAGGGCAGAAATGCATGGCTATTTAAATGACAATACTAAGAAAATATAGGTCTTAAAAATGAGTAAGACTACCTATTAAGGAATGTCATTGAGAGTTTAGTTTGTTCAAAAGGGAAGAAAAATATCAGCCGATTAATAGAATGACACACAGAGCATCACTATGTGATTCACCACATTTGTTCTTCAGACAAAGAAAGCTGGATATCCCACATGAAAAAAAAATAAAACCCCTCACCATTCTGGAACAAAAATGCAAAAGACTTAATAACTAAGCTCCTGCTTTTTTAAGTCTTTATGCACAGACTGTTTTGTGGGTTGGTGGGTTGTTTTTAAGCAATTCACAGATATGCTTACATCTAGTAGGTTTGTCACTGAAAACATAGACCTTTGCATACAAAGTTCATGGAGTTTCCCACAAAGTGCATATCAAATTCAAAATATTTTGCTACAGTAGATTTTTTAAAATATTGACAAAAAATTATTGATTTTCATATGTGTGGGCAGCTATCACAGGTGCCAGGCATGTTTATGCAACTAAGTACAATAAACAGTCACCCAGAAAAACATTTTAATTAGGGAGCTGGGTCTTCATTTTCCAATGCATTAAAAGTAGGGAAAAATCTTCTGGTTACAGTTCAGCAACTCAGTTTCAATCTCTTCATCTTGTTCTGGGGCAGTTCATGACCTTTACATTCATGACAAATTATGTGAAACAAGCAAATGGAATATGGTCTGAATACTGCTGCTTTATCTTTCTGTGGGTGCAAAGTCTTATTTTAGTTTAGCACAGAATTTCACCAAAACAGAAACAATGAAGAGTAATCAAACTATAATGAGCTAAGTCACCTCAGAAACCCAGTCGACTCTGTCAAGTACACAACTTCCTAAAGTGTCCTTTCTAGTATGAAATCTTCCTCACCACCAACAAGGGGCTGGTGGGGAAAGTAAAGCTGAAGGGTAGAATGACAATGAAATGGCAAAGTTTATAAACCTGAAGGCAGCAAGGAAGGAGCACAGCAAGCTCACTACCCTGGACTTCAGGAGAGCAGACTTGAGCCTCTTCAGGGATCTGCTTGGCAGAGTACCATGGAACAAAGCCCTGGAGAGAAGAGGGGACCAAGAAAGCTGATTAATATTCAAGGATCACCTCCTCCAAGCTCAGGAGTGATGCATCCCAACAAAGAGGAAGTCAGGCAAAAACTCCAGGAGGCCTGCATGAATGAACAAGAAGCTCCTCAAACTCAAGCAGAAAAAAAAAAAAAAAAAAAAAAAAGTGGAAGGGTGGTCAGAGCTCAGAACATAGCAGAGGGTGGAAGAAAGGACAGGCAGCCTCGGAGAAATACAGAGAAATCATCTGAGCAGCCAGGGATCAGGTTAGGAAAGCTAAAGCCCTATTAGAATTACATTTGTACGGGGACATCTGAGAGCAACAAGAAAGGTTTCCAGGAAAGTAAATTGTGGGCCCTCTCCAGAGGGAAAGAGGAGACCTGGTTACCTGGGACACAGAGAAGGCCAAGGTACTCAATGACTTATCTGCCTCAGTCTTCACCAACAAGTGTTCTAGACAAATATACCATGTTGCAGAAGGCAAAGGCAAGGACTGGGAGAATGAAAATCCATCTACTGTAGGAGAAGATCAGGTGTGAGACCATCTAAGGAATCTAAAGGTGCACAAGCCCATTGGACCAGAGAAGATGCATCTGCAGGTCCTGAGGGAATTGATGGATGAAGTTGTTAAGTCAAAGTCCATCATGTTTGAGAAGTCGTGGCAGTCCAGTGAAGTTCCAGCTGAGTAGAAGAGGGGAAACATAACCCCCATTTTTAAAAAGGGAAAAAAGGAAAATGTTGGAAAATAAGGAGGTGACTGGTGACAGCCAACATCGTTTCACTAAGGGCAGATCATGCCTGACAAAACTGGTGGCCTTCAACAATGGAGTTACAGCACTGGTGGATAGAGAAAGAGCAACTGATGCCATCTACCTGGACTTGTGCAAAGCATTTGACACTGTCCCCCATGATATCCTTGTCTCTAAATTGGAGAGATGGGTTCAACATATGGAACACTCACTAGGTAAGGAATTTGCTGAATGGTCGCACTCAAAGAGTTGCAGTCAACAGCTCAGTGTCCAAGTGGAGATCAGTGAAGAGTGGCGTTCCTTGAGGGTCAGGACTGGGACCAGCGCTTTTTAACATCTTTGTCAGTGACATGGACAGTGGGATTGAGTGCACCCTCTGCAAGTTTGCCAGTTACACCAGGATGTGTAGTGTGGTCAACACCCTGGAGAGAAGGGATGCCATCCAGAGGGACCTGCACAGGCTTGAGAGGTGGGTCTGTGCAAACTTGATGGAGTACAACAAGGCCAAGTGCAATCCCAAGTGCAAATACAGGCTGGGTGGAGAATGGATTGAAAGCTGCCCTGAGAAGGACCTGGGGGTGTTAATTGATGAGAAGCTTGACATGAGCTGGCAGTGTGCTCTTGCAACCCAGAAAGCCAATTGCATCCTGGGGTGCATCAAAATATGCATGACCAGCAGATCAAGGGAGGTGATTTTCCCCCCTTACATTGCAGACTCCACCTAGAATACTGCAATCAGCTCTGGAGCACCCAATGTAGGAAGGACATGGAACTGTTCCAGCATGTCCAGAGGAGGGCCACAAATACAACCAGAGGGCTGGAGCACCTCTCCTACATAGACAGGCTGAGAGAGCTGGGATCATTCAGCCTGGAGAAGACAAGGCCCTGGGGAGACCTTATAGAGGCCTTCCAGTACCTAAAGGGGGCCTATAGGAACGGTGCTGTGTATAGTGACAGGACAAGGAGTAATGGTTTTAAACTAAAAGAGAATATATTTGAATTACATATAAAGAAGAAATTCTTTACTATGAGGGTGATGAGGCACTAGAATAGGTTGCCCAGAGAGATTGTAGATGCCCGGTCCCTGAAGGTGTTCAAGGCCAGGTTGGATGGGGTTTTGAGCAACATGGCCTAGTGGGAGGTGTCCTTGTCCATGGCAGTATGGGGTGGAATTAGATGATCTTTAAGGTCCCTTCCAATCCAAATCATTCTGTGATTCTATGATTCTATGACTAAATACTTGCTGTTCTGAGCTCTGTACAAAACACAGTTTCACTGCCTCTATACATGAATTCAATGCGGTATGACAATTTCGAAGGGGATGTTGGACCAGATTTACTATTGTCTAGAGCAAAGAAGGATTTGAACAATTTTACACTATTGCACTGTGCAGATAAGGTAAGATACATCAGGATAAGATGCTTCAAATAATAAACTAATTCTGTTTCTACCTTTTAGGATTTTTTTTATAGAGCAGAATGCTGGAGAGGTGCTGAAAAATATCAACATGTTATAGATGCTTAAATACATGAATATTTTGCACCTTACAACATTTCTATTTTAAAACAACAACAACAACAAAAGATTTTATTCTTAAGATTGCAGATAATTTATTGTGCTTATGTTTTAGGATAAGCAAGAATCCTAACTTCTCTAGCTTCTCTAATCTGGACTGCCACACCTCAAAATATTTTGTTTGGTTGTTTGTTTGGTTGTGTCCTTGTTTTTTGTTTGTTTGTTTGTTTTGTTTTGTTTTTCTGAAACAGAATCATATTTACAGATCTCTCTGCATTTTTGTTTGTTTGTTTGTTTAACACAACTATGACCCTTAGAAGTGAAGCTGCAGGCCTTCTTACATGCTAGAGTGGAATTCCATAGTTCTTCCATTTCTCAAGCATGTCTGTTGCCAAAACACTCTATGTAACACCTTCTGTATTAGCAAGTAATGCATGTAATAGGAGAAGGTCAGGAGACTGAAAGAGCTGGAGCTGAGACTACTCTCATCTACATTGCCTTCAGTCCAGGGGGGGATTTCTTTGAATTAGATATACAGTCTGAATTTAAAGTATGGCACAGGGCTAAATGCCCTGTGGGAATAAGGCTTCAAACTTTCTGCAGGGAAAGTAACACATAAACATATCTGCATCTACCGGGCCTTATAAAAATCACCACATTATCTCTTTGTGTCTTACACAAATGATGTTAAGATGCTACTTCCCCATCACAGTCACCTCACATTGGAAACCCTTACTCCTGTCTGTTCTCATGCCATTTCTGAGTTGCTGTACAAGAGTCTGTAGCCCATCTCACCCCACTGCTCCAAGTCTGGACAGCACATGCTACACAGTGTTGTGGGGGGTGAGTGGAAGACCTCATCCAACAGCTGCAGAGGCAGTGTTGGGGACATTTCATGGATGAACTGATGCTTGTCTCCTTGCACCTCCTCACCCATGAAGAAAAGCAGGTGTGTGACTTTCTGTTGGTCTATGTGCCTGGAGATGCTTTTTGTTATTATTCAAAACCAATTTTATAGAATAGCTAGATATGAGGTAAAACTTTCTAAGGTAAGATTTTTGCATTATTGCTTAATTGTCCTTAAGTGTTGGCTGGGAGGTGACTCATCCTGAACCAGCCTTTCCCTTCTAACTATTGCTTGCAGTCTGTTGTTAAATCAATATTATTCCACAGGAAACACCATGGTAGTCAAACCAAAATACCATATTAGCATATAATTATAGAGTAGTTGCAAATCCATCCAACCTGTCATATGCCCTGTAGGAAGCATCTTAATTCTTGACTCAAGTGAAGGGTGCACATGGTCACCCAATGACAACGGCAGAAAAAAGGCACAGAAAAATTCTGCTTTGCTGAGAACATGCTGTAACATTGAATTATTCCTATGGCATAACAAAGGAATTACTGCACTTTAAATAGAGGTCTTCATTGAATAAATCTATCTGACCATGCCCTAATTTATTATAATTTGATACTTTTCTGATATTTAGAATAAACTGCTGAAAAACATTTTTTATATTTAATATTATTTGCTGTGTTTTGAACTAATAACTTACGGAAGTTAGCTATAAAAGGTTATAGAAGGTTATAAAAGTATTTAAAAAATCATAACTATATGGCAAAGAGAGGGAAAACACCAACAGAAGTAGACGGATAATGACAGTTTCCATCCAAAAGATAATTTTACTTTTCAGCTATATATTTTGATATAACAAGGAAAGTTCAAAAGTTTAGCTAAAACAGTGCACCAGTTCAACAGACAACTACAAATGCAACTACTAGTTCAACAGACATCTACAGCAATGGCCAGCTAAACATCTAAAGAACATGAGTAAGTTCGTAATAATGATGGAGTCTGAGGCAATAAAGTAAATTGCAACATAGCAGATGTCAGAAAAAGCAAATTTTAACCAGCAGGCTCAGCTCCCTTCCCAGCACCAGGAGGAGGAAACATCAAGCCTGTATCAACTCCTACCATTGTAGCTGTGAATGGAATATTGTCAATCACAGACGAGGCCAAAGCAGACACCCAGAGCACTAAAATGATGGCTACTGCTAAGCGCTGATCCTCAGGAACCACCTGAAATTAAAAGAGGTTAAGTTACAACTTTGATGAGATCAGCATTGCTCTGTCCCCCTAATGGCACAATCACACAGGGTCTTCATGGTTTTAGTTTATCAATATCTTTTATTCCTTCAGGCTCTGAGATAGATAAGCATTTTGTAAAAAAAAAAAAAAAAAAAAAAAAAAAGTAGCCTGGCATTTAGGAACGAAATTACTATTTTTTTCAAGGCTATTTGTACAAACAGAAATTAAATTAAAAGACTGATATTTCTAATACTCATCTTTCACACACACACCAAAATTAATTGTGTAACTGCAAATTTTCCCCTTTCACTCTTTATATTTGTTTGCAGCTTGGTATTTTTTGTTTATTAGACTATAGGCTTCCTTTTTGCACTTATAGCGACATTTCTTCTGCCCATAGATACACACACTGAATATTATCCACCCCAAAGTATGACATACCTTCTCGATATTGCTGATGTAGGAATATAATCTTTAACATGAAATTCCAAATGAAAAATATTATTCACTATTTAGAGTACAACTGTTTTCCTTACCTGAAAAACACTGTCAGTATTTTAAACATACCTTTATTAACAAAGCTGTCTGCTCCCCTATGTAGTCTATTAAATGCAAATGAGCCAAAGCCTAAAAAAAGACAATGATATCAGCTAGTGAGGTATTGATGCAGCCACAGTTTTTCAGCAGATGTAAACAAACACGATTCATTTCCATTCACAAGATATTGATATTCATCTCATGCAGCTTTTACAGCAACTTTGCATTTGGTGGAAAGAACAGACAGAAATGGTAGCTGTATTTGCAGAAGTGGATTGGTTGTACTGGAAAGATCAGTGGGATTGCTGCAAGAGCCTGGGGCAAAGGCATCAGAGAATGGCTGAAATGTCAAGACTACATTCTTCAGTTTTCCTGAATACCTGAGGACAACTGATTTTCACTCAATGGCCCCAAAACCTTGGACATAACCACAATATAGACAGAAGTGTATCATGTTTAAAAGGTCAGGCCTATGTGAAGAAAAGAGAAAACAAAATATACTTTTCCATTAAATAGCTGCATTGCACTTGTAAAAACTAACACTACCCATCTGCTAAAACCAGGCCAGAGGTTTTGGGTGAATGGAAATTGGCACAGAGGCAGCAGCACCTAGAAGACAGGAAAAGCAGTTCCCCAATGTCCACATCAGGCATGCAGCCTGAGGAGGAGAGCCCTGTAACCACTGGGCCAGGGGACAGCCTGCTCCAGGGTGCCCTGTCCTCCCCGTGGGAACTATTCCCATTTGTGCAGGATACTTGGGTAGTACCCCAGACAGGCATGCTTACTACCAGGCATTAAAAGACGTAGCAAGACTCCAGTCCAGTGGTTATGGCTCTGGTTTCTTCTTGGGTAGATAGGGAAATGCAAATTGAGTCCTCACACCAAAATTATCTATTCCTTCAAAACACAAGGTAAAGAGGTAAATTTATCTTATGAGAGACTTTAGTTTACTTTGGTTTTGTTTTATTTTCTTACAAATATTCAGGATGAAGCACTATTTCCAGTCTGAATGGGGTATATCTATTTTTTGACTTTTCAGTTTCTGGGAAGAAAATTACATAATTTTTGGTGCAGCCCAGGTTTCCATTGGTTTCCATTTCAAAATGGTTTCCATTTTCTTGCCATGACAATGAATCAATTAGCTGCAACACTGTGCTGCCTGAGAGCATTGCCACACAGAGATGCAGAAGTCAGCGTTCACATGGCATGATGCTGTGCAACCTGCACAGCGGGCGGTCAGACAAAGCTCTTCAGAGACATCACTGGGAAATAAAAAAGGCACTGAACTCACACACTGTCAAATCCCATGACAGAGATAGACAAAGATCCTAATAGGTACCGAGTAGTGTGGCATAAGAAACAGTAATGACAGAGTGACAGCAGGGCTGTCATTGAGACCAGCAATTCCTCAGTTGGGCAGCAGTGTGTAACTCTTTGGATACCACCAGCAGCACAGAGCAGCAGCACCCACCTGCTGCAGGAGCACTAATACCATGGCTGGGCTGGTAGTTTTCGACTCGCCCCATGAGCAAGAGATGCAGAGGTAAAGGCAGGGCAGCTGTATCTCATACAAAACAGGGTGTCTCACTTAGAAGTTCTAAGGGAACACTGCCACATTGACAAGGAAAACAAGGGGAAGAGCACAGCCAGTGATGCCACATATTAAATAAGGCACAGAGACTATATTTACTTTAACAACTTTTCGCATGGGAAAAGGTATGTCTACATTTAAAAATGCTGCATTCAGAAAACTGGTGATAAGGCTTTAAAATGCATACACATACCCTGATGTTTTTTCATGGCTTTAACTTTGACAAGTACATTTTAATAACTCTAAGTTACCATTTTGATTCTAAGCTGCCTGTGTTTCTATTTTCATAGAATAATAGAATGGCTTGGGTCAAAAGTGACCTTAAAGATCACCCAGTTCCACGCCCCCACCATGGGCACAGATGTCAACTGCTAGATCAGTTTGCCCAGGGCCTCATCCAGCCTTGTCTTGAACACCTCCAGGGATGGGGCATCCACAGCTTCTCTGAGCAACATGTGCCAGTGCCTCATTTCCTCCTAACATATAATCTCCCCTCTTTTAGTTTAAAACTATTCTCCCTTATCCTGTCATTGCTCTCCATTTTTTTATAAGCTCCCTTCAAGTCTTGAAAGGTTGCAATGAGGTCACCTTCAACCTTCTCTTCTGTAGGCTGAACAGCCCCAGCTCTCTCAGCCTTTCTTCACAGGAGAGGTGCTCCAGCCCTCTGATCATATGCATGGCCTCCTTTGGACTCACTCTAACAGCCCCACATCCTTCTTGTGCTGGGGACCTCAGCCCTGGATGCAGCATTCCAAGTGGATCTTCACAAGGGCAGAGCAGAGGGGCACAGTCACCTCCCTTGACCTGCTGGCCACTCCTCTGTTGATGCAGCCCAGGACGCAGTGGGCCTTCTGGGCTGCAAGCACACGCTGCTGGCTCATGTTGAGCTTTTCGTCTACCAGAACCCCCCACGTCCTTCACAGCACGGCTCTCAATGAGTTCTTCACCCATATTAACTCAATGTTTATCAAAGAGATTTTTTTAATATATGCAAGAGCAGTAATATTAATGAGCTGTCATTTTTTTCTGCAGTTGCTTTGTGTTCACACTTTAAACTTCTTAACACATCGTTGTCAGCAAGCAGAGCTCAGTGTTACATTTGGTTAGCACTGCTGCCTTGTTATTCAATTATCCATCAACACAACATATTTCTTTTCAGTAACACACAAAATATCTTCTGGAATCCAGACATGGTATTGCAAAAGAGAGATTCAGGGAAGAGGAAAGTGAGTAAAGGACGGGAATGAGGGAACTGAGTAACAGACATGCACATTGCTCCTTCAAGACAGTCAGTCTGCAGGTAGCTCGTCACATTGGAGATGACGGCAGTGCTGCTAATCACACAACCAACTTTAAGATGTCTGTAATATCCAGACTAATCGCCTGCAAGCATGTAAGTGAAAGGCAGCAATTAGTACCATGCCACTGGCTTCCCCAGGATGTAAACTGCACAGAGGGTCTCCTGGATCTTCCTGTGCCCTCTGAGAGGAATAAGTATTACTGCACTAATTGGTGCCCTCCGGCATATGATTTCTAGTTTGACAGCTCAAGACTAGAGCTTTACTGCAGAAAAAAAAAAAAAAAAAAAAAAAGTAGCATTTTAGATCGAACTTTATTCACAAAAATTTGTATCAAACCCTTTTATGGGCAGTATGTCATGATGACTGCTGTCAATATACTGTCTCCCACTTTTTCTCTTGACTCTCAGGATAAGTTCCTTTCATGACTTTAAATGCTGTTATACTAAAGAGGCAGGAAATTTTGTCTTTCATTAGCAAACTATTCTCTGGTGACCTGAGAAATCATAAAAGTGAAGAACTGAAGTTCAGTGAATTATAACAGTCATATCTGAAGTCTGGCAGTAAATGGCAAACAACTTCCTGTGTGTTTTACTATGTTATTGTACAGTCAGACTGCACTCAAATCAAAACTGTTCAATTCAAGCTAAAACAATAAATACATCAGGGATTGCAACTAACAGACTGTTACAGCAGCAGCTAACAAAATAAAAATGGCTTCAATATGGATTCCCTATGAGAGCTCGAAAACACAGGGATATATAGAACCTGATAACACAGAGAACTAAAAATTGCCTGTGCTAATGAGTGTACAATAAATCAGCATTTCCTTGATGAATTTTAGACCTACTAGCTCTCAAACAAGCTTCCTAATGATAATCAAAGTTCCTATTCATCTTTTCAGAGGTTACCAGATTTTGACTTCCAGTTTGGAACTAATTAGAGTTAGTTGAGTTATTCAATGCTTGTATTTGCTTCAAATTTAGTCCCTTTTTTTCTTTTTTTAATGAATTGTTTTTTTATAGAACCCAATTTACAAAGTCTGTGTTCTTTCCAATACTGGAGTGTACAGTAGGGGGGAAACTGTGCAAGAAAATTGGTTATTCCAGGCTTTTCCCAGACTACTCACAAAGACACTACTCACTACCCAGTGATCAATCAGGTTTTATCAATCATGTTTCTACAACTTAACGACATCATTTAAATGGAACAAATAACAACTAAGAAATACCAAGCATTTCATGAAAGGTACAAACACCTTATTGACATACAAATATGGAAATTCATACAAAGATTTCTCCAAACATTTGGGGTAAAAATAAATCCACTCAATCTATACAAAAACATCAAACAGTAAATATAAATATAATGCATTATGTAATTTTGAATTCATATAATGTATTATAAAAATATAAAAATAAAAAATAAGATTAAATATAAATATATAAAAAGGGGTATAAAACATGGCTGGATCAAGAAGACTATTAGAACAGACAAACATAAAAAAATGACACAATGAGATATCCAGTCAGCTCAAGTACTGAAAATCTTTTGCAATTACAATTGGAAACTGAAATTCAGTGATATTCTCCTTTCGAACCATTCTCTGATGTGAGCTCTCAGGCCATTTGGTAGCCAGCATGAAGCAGACAGTTTCCTGTTGAACTGTTCAGAAATCTGTTTTGTTTTGTTTGTTTGTTTGTTTGTTTTTCCTGTAGAAGCAGTTTTCAGCTATGGTTTATTCTTGCTTTTTTAATTTTTCCATTGCTTGTCTAAAGAATTTCAAAATAAATACATAAATATATATAAACTACCTGCATGCATGGAGCACAGACAAACCTGTAAACAAAAATTCCACTTATGGAAAATGATTGTGTTGGATGTACACAGCAAATGCAGCAGAAGGAGAGTAGGACCAAGCTTACAGTGAAAAAATAATCAAAAATATCCAGCTTCTACCACTCCACCTTTTCACTCCATACTACTGTGACTGCATTCAGTTTATTTTGTTAGCAGAATTGAATCTGCAAGACACCTTTGCCTGGCAACATACATGTCCTCATAATTCACATTTAAAGTTGGTTCTAACTGCTCAGGCTTTAGAAATCATGAATTCTTACCTCCATGAGAACAAACAATGCTGCAAAGAAAAGAAGGGTTGCCCATTCCACTCGGTTTAATATCATCTCGAAGTCATGGATATCTGCTAGCACTAGCAGCCAAATGGCTCCCAAAATGGCAATCCAGCCTGCATTATAAAAAGAGAGAGCACATTGGGAAAAGAGAGGACAACACTTCACACTTCACACGTTATGTACTAGCAATGTGAAAGTTATTGTATTGCATTTTTCAGTTACAGGTTTTTGCCACACTTTCAGTCTGACTCTATAAAAGGAGAAGTTCAAAAGTACTCCAGGAAAAATGTTTTGTGCTTTCTAATTTATATCTATATCTAAACCTATATACACACATAGGAAAGAAAAGAAATCCCATATGAGGGACAGTTGCTAGCAGCTTTCTACTAGGGCCAGAAAGGAGAAAGAAAGAGAAGAGTCTGCAAGCATAACTGAGAAGAAAGGAAATTTCTGGGTTATCCAAAAACAAACAACCACCACCACTACCCCCCGTCGGCGCGCCCCCCCCACCAAAAAAAAAAAAATAGTGACTTTTAATCACAAAGAAAACTTTAGGTGGTTAGGAGATGGTTGGAAGGACTCTGCAGCCCCCTGAAAGGCTGGCTGCAGCCCCAGGGCATTGAAGACTCACAGGCTAAATGTGCTAGAAGATAAACTCAGGATGTGAAATTATATTTGAAACAGGAGACCAGCTTTAAACAGCAAAATAGACTCTGCCAACAGGATCCCTCTATACATCCTGATGTTTTAAGACACATTTTGGTAGATGACTGAGAGAAAATGCAGATGAAATGCACAATCAGACAGAGAATATAAGCAGTGAATATCCTGTCCAAGCAAGACTAGCTTTTGCCCTGCACAGCTAAAGTTCTTTCTGAAGCTGCTTAATTCTTCTGGCACATTTATCTTGAACAGTAGAATGGGATTTCAGACATAAAACTGAGGGTTTTTTTGGCATTTTTTTCTTCAGGATGATACTCTTTTTGCTTTCTTCTTTTCTACTTTTTCTTAAATAGCAGATTTTTTAATTATTTTTTTAATGTGTAAAACTGAAATACATAATTTAGGATTTTTTAATGGCATGGAAATAAAGCATCCCACCTCTTCAAGTAATTGCTCTCTTTGTTATGATTCTTTCAGATGGTATCTCATATATATTCACTGTAGAAAAGTGATGTATTCAAAAAAAAAATGCACAACAAGTGAGGAGGAAAGAAGAATAACAATCTTGACTGGCAAAAATAAAAAATAAGAAAATCACAAAGTTATCATCAAAGACCAAACGCAGATAGATGAATAAAATGAGCCTTCTGCAACAGTCTTCAAGAACCACAGCTGTAAGAAAATTCAAGGATAGAAGACATTCATAAAAGTTTAGGCCATTTGGCTTGCAGCTTATGCACATGGGTTTGTTTTTCCATTAGTTTAAAGAAAGAAAGAGATCCAACATCATTCAACAGATTAAAACTTATATCAAGCTATATTCTATTTAAATTCCATACAAATACAAAAGAAACAAAGAGACCAAAGGTACTGCCTCACCACAAAGCTGTAAGCATTATATTATTTTTTTTTCTCCAAGTTCTATCTTTTCCTCTGGGCAGCTCTACCCTTTATTTCCCTAAACTGGCTTCTGCCCTCTCAGTGACTGAAACCATGTTTTCCAGTATTATGAACAACTTTTCCTTTCCCCAACTTCTCCCGATGATCCTCCTTGAAAGGCTTTGATACCGCTGATCACTCTGGTTCTGCTGATTCCTTGATAAGCAGCTCTCACGAGAACTTTTCTTAGCCTGGTGTGAACCTAATCTAGAGCAAAATGCAGGGAAATCCTTGTAAGGAAACAGATATAAGGACTAGGAAACCTAATGGTTTACCAGCAGAAAGACCTCCATACTAGTGGAAAGAAAGTTTGCTGATGACACCAAACTTGGAGGAGTTGTGGACTCGGATGAGGGTGGAAAGGCCTTGCAGAGGGATCTGGATAGGTTGGAGAGCTGGGCGATCACCAACCGCATGAAGTTCAATAAGAGTAAGTGCCGGGTCCTGCACCTGGGACGGGGAAACCCTGGCTGCACGTACAGACTGGGCGATGAGATGCTGGAGAGCAGCCTAGAAGAGAGGGATCTGGGGGTCGTGGTAGACAGCAAGTTGAATATGAGCCAGCAGGGTGCCCTGGCAGCCAGGAGGGCCAACCGTGTCCTGGGGTACATCAAGCACGGCATCGCTAGTAGGTCGAGGGAGGTGATTGTCCCGCTCTACTCTGCGCTGGTGCGACCTCACCTCGAGTACTGTGTGCAGTTCTGGGCACCACAGTATAAAAAGGACGTGAAACTGTTGGAGAGTGTCCAGAGGAGGGCTACGAAGATGGTGAAAGGCCTGGAGGGGAAGACGTACGAGGAACGGCTGAGGGCACTGGGCCTGTTCAGCCTGGAGAAGAGGAGGCTGAGGGGAGACCTCATCGCAGTCTACAACTTCCTCGTAAGAGGGTGTCGAGAGGCACGAGACCTTTTCTCCATTAACACCAGTGACAGGACCCGCGGGAACGGGGTTAAGCTGAGGCAGGGGAAGTTTAGGCTTGACATCAGGAGGGGGTTCTTCACTGAGAGAGTGGTTGCACACTGGAACAGACTCCCCAGGGAAGTGGTCACTGCACCGAGCCTGACTGAGTTTAAGAAGCGATTGGACTGTGCACTTAGTCACATGGTCTGAACTTTTGGGTAGACCTGTGCGGTGTCAAGAGTTGGACTTGATGATCCTTAAGGGTCCCTTCCAACTCAGGATATTCTATGATTCTATGATTCTATGAAAGCCAAAACTAAATAAGGCTGAAAACTCTGAAGGAAGTTTATATCTGGAATTTTGTACCTTCAGCTCCTATATTGTTGCCTGATAGAGATTTTGAATAAAATCTGATCTGAGAGCCTCACTGGTCCCAAAAAAATGTCTCACAACCATCTCTGCTCATCACCAAGGTCTGAAACACTACCATGCTACAAACTGAGCAAGTCTGGCCCCTGTTTTGCTCACAGTGATCTAATTAGTGCTCAGTCAAAAGCAGCTCATGCATGAATGTTATACTGCAAGGGAGGAGGAGAGCAAAAACCAGCACAAAAGAGAGCAGGGTGGGGACAGCCCAGATGGTCCATCTCAGAAGTCTCTTACGAAACTCCAGCAGTGAAGTCAACCCACACTCAGGGCAGGCAGGCTCTAAAAGCAAACTCTCATCTGGCCATCCTCTACCCTACTGGGTATGAAACATGGCACAGGCAGGGTCAAATCCACCCCGCATCATTGATGTGGGCAGATAGATACCACCAAGTGGTAGAAAAGGTCTGGTTCAACTGTCTCAGGATGAAAGCTGGATGTGGTGCACTGGGGTAAAGGATACATGCCTTTGCATTTTATAAAGTCTTTCTCTTCACAAACGCTGTTTGTTCTTTTTGGCTATGAAAGAAGTACTTGATCATAACCATCTCTGCCTTCCAAATTTTGCAAGGGGCTGGAACAGCTGCTCTTCTCTGTTATCAGCCACATTCCTCAGCAAATATTTGGTTAAAAGACCCCCTTTTTTAGCTTCAGATACCACAGTCTTGCATTTCTTCTTTCTGCAAGTGTGCTGTGCTCTGTTAAGCAGATAGCAAACTTTTTCGTGAAGAATGAAATTTTTACCAGCTGTTGGGAAGAGGCTCCTGGACTGACCTAGGAGTGGTAATACTCTGCACTGCTCAAGGGGAATGCTGGATCCTAGCATAAGCTGAAAATGGGTGCAGCTTTTTTGCTCTCCTGGCCCTGGATATGCACATAACCTGAATGCTGAAATGGTGAGGTTCATACAGAATATCTTTCAGGAAAAGGTTTTGAAAATCTTAGTCTTATTCATACCAAAGGTAAATCAAACCGCAGAATCAGTTATAAATCACAGGTAGGGAGTACTCTAGGAGTTCCCAAAATAGCAAAAGAAAGCTAGTAGGGAACTGCCAGTTCCTGACATCTACCACATTTTTTTTGCTATCATCATTGAATTACTTTCTGCCTTTCCCCAAAGCAAGGTGAATCTATCCATGCAAATTTAATAGTTATTTTCTCTGAGTACAAAGAAAGTGGTATGGACATGGACTGGCTAATTTCAAATCTCAGCTGTTCTCCAAATTCCAGTAAAAAACAGTGGGCCTTAAGTGCAGATTATTGCAATTCCTATTAGATGGACACTTCAATGGAAGCAGATGGGTACAGATCTGGAACTTAACAGCAGAATTTTACTGCTGTTTTGTACAGCTGTAAGTAACAACATTAGGTATGATGAATTGATGGATTAAAGAACAGAGACTTCTCTGCAGTTCTGGAATGATCTGTGATAAAATCTGGGATTATTTCTACCCTCCTACCAAAAACAAATCAACTTGAACATGGTATATGGAGATAATCATTTGCTAAAACCAATAAAATACAAATGAATTGCACAAGAGGTGGACAGAGCCAAGCACTTTTTTGCACCGTGGGTTTTAGCAGCATGAGTTAGCTCCATGCACACAGCTTGGCATGAGAGAACGATGCCCTTCCTTACAATAGTGTTCACAGGGAATGCAAATGGGTAAGGGATGTGTCCTCCTGCGGTACTCCAACAAGTACAAATATCAAGAACTGATGCCAGCTGCTTATTGCAGTCTACATGCACATTCTTTTCAGAGTGTATTTGTTTTTTTGTTGTTGTAACTGCAAAGAGGAGAAGAGGTACCCATCTCTCAGAGCAAAGAGAAGGGGACAGGAAGGAGGGAGTCTCTTAAGGACTTTTGGAGGACTTCCTGTAAGATCTAGAGGTCTAACTTTGAGCATCCTGCAACTGGGCAAGAGTAATAATTTCTTTTAATTCCTGAAGGCCACAGTAGTCAGTGTGGGCTGTAACTGCTTGATTGATTGTTCTATGCCATACTGCTTGTCAAAGTCAACTACGGCTGTACAGATATTACGTAGCCACCTGCCTCTCTAAACGGGCAGGTTTCCTGAGTCTTTTCTTGCTAATAACATTCATGACAGTGTTTTATATATTTGGGTTTCTTTGCATTTGCCCTGGATTCAATTTGAAACATTCCTTCATTTTCAAAGAACTGAAAGTACCAGGGTGCATTAAAGACTGTCATCTCTATTTCTTTATTTTCTAGTTTACTGGGCCACAAAAGGTAGCCAGAAAGAAGAAAAATAGAAATAATTTCAAAAAATAACTCCTCATTACTACAGTGAAAGCAAAGCCCACTCATATTTCCCAAAACCACTTCTTTTGCTGCCTTTCAGTGCTTCTGTTTCACAACAATTGGTGTTCTGGAAATATAATGCTGAGAGAAACTGAATCTAAATTCCATTTCTGCACTCACACAGCACTTGTTGAAGACAGTGACAGTATCTATTTATTTTAGGAAAAATAAAACATTTTTTTATTATAAAATACACCTTGCAAATTTATAATGCATTCTTCACAGAAAAGATTCCTGTGTCTTGTCAGAAACCAGGAAAATGTCACAGGAGAAATAGCTTGAGTGCTTTGCTTTTCTGATTCACTTTACCCAGTAGGGAAAACCACATTTGGAACAATAAATAGCTTATGATGAGCAGAATACCACTGCAATCCTGCTAAAGTAAAAAAAAATTATAATAATAACAACAACAACAAAAAAAGTTATTTTGAAATAATCAAGCAGAAGAAGTAGAAAACAGAAAACAATCTAATAGAATCCAACAGAAGACTAGGACATGTGGGAGGAAGATAGGTGAAAGAGAAAGAAATGAAAGGATGAAAATACTGTGTAATCTGCAGGCCTTTCAAATGCTCATTAAGCAAAATTTGTATTCCTTAGTAAAGGTAATTTTGTCTGACCTACTAGCAGCTGAAAAGCATAATAAGCTTCCTCATAACAATGTGAACATGTAGATACTGTATGTTTCCTTTACTTGCACAGAATTTGAAATTTCTTTCTATATGAAGACTGAGAGTGCATTCTCTCTTCTGGAAACTGAAATGGCACTTGAGAGATTTATACTGAAAACCAAAGCCAGGATAACACTAAACCATCTCAGTACTGGCCTGGACAAAACAGACTGCTGCTCAAGAAAGACAGGTGCAGAGTACTACAGTTAGGCAGGAGGATTTTAAACTAAATAAATCCACGATGGAAAACACCTGAATACCTAACAGTCCTGCAGAAAAGACTCAAGAAATACAGTGGATCACAACAAAACCTAATGGCCTCCTGAAATACACAATCAGGCTAAAAAAAAAAAAAAAAAAAAAAAAAAAAAAAAAGACAGCAAATCCTGTGAAGCAGCCTTTGCTCTCTTCATCACCAGTAAACCCAGAAAATGTGTACTATAAGATGCCTACCCATTAGAAAACCAGGGCAGAGAAGTATGATTAACTGTCTGAAAACTTGAATTTTGAGGAAAAATTAAAAGATTCTGGGATGTTTAACTAAAAGATAAGAAGATTAAATTGCAAGTCTTCAGGCAAATACCAGGCTTCTTCAGTGGGGAGAGAGCAATCTGTTTGCTGTGGCAGTAATGGACAGGACAAAAGGGAGAGAGGAGGCATAATAGCAGTGAGAAAGACTCAAACTACACAGTATGCAGAATCATATACATAACAGCTGAGAAGTAAAGAGAGATTTTTAAAAATCAGCCAGACCAGCTTCTGCTAGATTAAAGTATAATTCTCCTTTCTGGAAACAATGGTATGGATACATGGATTTTTTGTAACTGAGCAAAGAAGGATATTCTTTTCCTTGGATGTTACCAATTTTCTACTTGTCAAAATGGCCACAGCAACTTTTTGTGAATTGCATAAAAACACTCCTAGCCCACAACATCCATAACAGGCTAGAACATATTTGTCTTTTACCTTTGAATCATGGCTTACATAGCATGTAATTGAATATATGGGAAAGTAAAGTCCATCATTGTATCCCAACAGCTTAATCAAAAGTCCTGTTACATCCCTAACCCTTCACATCTTAACCTAAAGATGCATGTCAGTCCTTCATACTCTATGCTAAAGTTGTAATGTTATGTATAAGCATTCATTCAATTATACTCTTATGTACTTATATAGAAATATTTGCATGAAACAATTAAACCAAAGACACATTTACCATAGCATTCACTCTACTTATGTAATACATTTCATCAGTAGCACTGGATGTGAATGAAAATGGCCTATATTTAGGTTTTTACAATTCTTCTTTTTAATTTTATCAGTCATGAAAATGTACATTCTAAAGTCATGCCGAATAAGCAACAGTTGTCAATTCATAAGCACTGTTTTATCTTTAATATATATATTATTTTAAATATATATAAAATGACACTTTTGAAAACAACTTGCTAGTCTTTTGAACAGTCTCTTTTCATAGGCATAGTTTCATAGTAATCATTTGTACCTGTTCTGTGCTATATTTAGAACCAAGCTTAAGGCTTTTCCTTGGGGACAGAACTATGATAGTGACAGTCCAGGACAGTTTTCACTGCAACAGAAAATGCTTAGTAGAATACAAGAGGATAGAAAGGAATGTGAAAGAAGTTGATGGAAACTATAAACCCATGAAAGGCAAACAAAACAGAAACCTATGCTGATAGAAGGAAATTTTAAAGTTAAAAGCAAGAAGTGTATCATAAAACAAGGAAGCAGAGGACTAGCTGCTCTGTAATCATAGATCAGCCTCTATGTATAGGGGCGGGGTGGGCTGACTTTACTTCAGAGCTGTAGTATTGTCAGGTCAGAATGGAGAAATCACATTCACCATTGTGTGGCAATGTCAACACCCAACTTTGTTAATTCTCCTGAACAATCTAAAATGGCATCCAAGCTAGAATGCTGTAAGCAAGAAACCATGGTTAGAGATTGCTATAGCTAGGTGCTACATCTAACAGAAAAGATATGTTGACACATATAGCTGTGTATATTGTACCAATCTGTCTTAAAAAAAAATGTAACATTACCTCAGTAAAGGTCACTGAAAAAAAAAAAAACACACTCTATTGCTGTAGCTTCATTGGCTCTTGGAAGCTAAAAATAATTTAAGAAGATGCAAATATCAAGATAAAGCAAAGGTCAACTTTTCTAAAAGGAAGAACTAAAGAACTAAAATGCAAAAGGTTCACTAGCAGATATAACTGCTGATGATTCTTGTTTTTTCTCACTTTGAGTGTATGGGCAACCACAAGGACAGAGGATAATTTCTATGTTTAATTACATGTTCTTAAAGATGACTGGGCATTTTCAAGGGTGTAATTTCTTTGAAGACTAGCCTCAGAGAAATAAAAACTGCAAGGACCACAGAAAACATATTTCTCTTATTTTCGGAAAGAATGTGTTATGCTGAGAAGGAAGAATAAATGAACAGGACTATCTGAGTCATAGTCAATGCTGACTGCACCAATTTAGCTCCACTCCAGCATTCTGATTACTACAAAATAATTGTCAAATTTATTTTTAACTCATAATCGTACACACTTGACCAGGATTTTTTTCAACATCATTATGAATCAAATATATATTAACCTTGTAAATACAATTATGTTTATTCTCATCTTAAAGCAATGTGCACCTTCATGGCACAATCAAATCTCCATGCTACGTACTCAGAGACCAGCAGGTCAGTCATGTGCAGTGCTCTTCTTGATCTCACGTAAAAATACAGAACAGTTTAAGCCAATACTACTACATGCCAGAACAAAAAACAGAACAGAGGAATGAAGCAAAAGCAGAGAGGCAAAGAGTACTAAAAGAGGCCAAATGATCCAGACTCCATTGACAGTAGTAGTTGATATCACCTGAAAAGAAAGGCTGCAGATCAGCTCCTGCAAACACAGCTTCAAGAAGCTGGAAGGATCGCCAGAAAGGGCTGGGCATTTTCAAACAGGAGAAGAGCACCTAAAAGCTAAGGTATCTTACTACAGCAGGCTGGATACTCTTGTCAGATGCTATAATTTTTGTTCTGTTTACCATTACAAGGTCAAGATATAAAGGATCTAAAGCAAAAAGAAACAATTAGTTATCCGAACAGTCTCACTCTGCTCTGGTAAGGCTATACCTTGAGTACAGTGTTCAGTTTTGGGCCCCACAATAAAAGAAGGACATCAAGGCCCTGGAGAGTGTCCAGAGAATGGCTACAGAGATGTTGAAGGGCCTGGAACACCAGACCTATGAGGAGCGGCTAAGGGAATGGAGGTTGTTTGGTCTGGAGAAGAGGAGGCTCAGGGGAGACCTTATTGCTCTCTACAACTACCTGAAAGGAAGGTGTGGGGAGCTGGGGATCAGTCTCTTCTCACAGGTGATAGGACTAGAGGGAATGACCGCAAGTTGCACCAGGGGAGGTTCAGGTTGGAAATCAGGAGACATTTCTTCTCAGAAAGAGCTGTCAGGCATTGGAACGGGTTGCCCAGGGAAGTGGTGGAGTCACCGTCCCTGGGGGTGTTTAAGGAAAGTTTGGATCTAGCACTTAAGGACATGGTTTATTGGGTGATAGTGGTGGTAGGGGAATGATTGGACCAAATGATCTTGGAGGTCTTCTGCAACCTTAATGATTCTATGAAATTCTATATTTCTATGAAAGATGATGCAAAAATATCCAAAAACTAAAAACAGAAAACATACCTAATTCTGTTTTTGCTTACTTTTGCATAATTGTGAGGCTTCATGCATATTGTTATCATTCCTGCATAGCTAGGAATTACAATTTTTGATGCTGTGTATAATGAACTACTTAAGACCTGAGCCTAATAATACAGCATAAAGGAGTATAGGTGTGGAGTGATAGGAAATGTCTTGAAAGTGAGGGTATAGGATGATGACTATGATGACTATCAGCAACTCAGCAGCCAGTAGTTAGGGATAATAATGTAAACTTAGACATGAGTCAAAACTATTTTTGAGGTTAAAAAGAAAAAAAAATGCAGAATTGAATACAAGTTTTAAAAAAGCAAGGTATGAAGTTTCAAAAAATTGATAAAATTGAGCTCAAGTGGACTCAAGCACAAGAAGGAAGAAACCATCAGCATTACATATTTGTAATGCTGATGGTAAAGAGGAGAAAGAAACCCTTGTAATGCTTCCCCAAGCAAAGACCTGAAGGTATCAACTCATCATGTCTCTACTCAGTCTAAAGCTGTTAACTCTTGCACCCTGCATTGCATCAAAGGGTAACCGTAACATTAGTATATAAGGGGTAGATACTTGGAATAAGACTTTTTATTATTATTTATTATTATTATTTATTTATTAGCAACAGCTTTAATTGTTAATGAGTTTGCTTTTGTATTCATTAGGTAACTCAATGTGTTAGTGTTATCATAAGTACACAAACAATAACTGTTTGTTGTGTTTTGCTTAAACTGATAACAGTTTTAATTAGACTAACAATAAATTCATATTCCCAGATATAATGAGGTTCTCTTTTTTGCCCACAATATCATGAGCATGACACCATCACAGATACTTTGAGAGCTGGAGCCTAATGCTCCATGCAAAGAAGGCATCCCTAATGCAAATGTTTTGGGGACCAAAACAATCCACCTCACTGAAATGTGTGAAGGAGTTTCCAGGCAACCACAGATTATTCGGATGATATTTTTAGCTGTTTAGAAAAGGTCCGTAAACATTGGTTCCCAAGCTTTGCATCTGGCTCCTTGACTTATCAAACCAGGTTGGAAAGCTTTACAAAAAATAAAGGGGAAAAAATATTGTCTCTAACAGATTTAAATATAGTTGATAATTCAGTCTTATTTGAGAAGTTACTTAGCAGTCAATGCCAATAAGTTCTCCTCAGTTAAAACCAGTTAAGATGTCAGCTTCTAGTTAGCCTGGAGATAAATGTTATATTCAGTGACAAACTGGTGCAAGATGTGCTAACCATAACAACATAGCCTTTGGCATTAATCCTATGCTTTCTTAAATAGATGTCATTCACCAATTTTTATAGTTTAATAGCTGTTTGTCTCACTGGGATTTTTGTTGTTCTTAAGCACTAAACAATTATACAGTGGCTTCTTAAATTGATCTTGTGTGAAGCGTTTTGTTTGTTTGCTTGCTTTTTCAAACATTTTATGAAATAACTCTTCAGTAAGTCGAATAGCGGACCTTTCACAAGATTTGCACAAATTATCCTGAAACCAAGCATCTCCAAAATATAAACACTCTTTTCCTTACCCTTCCTATGGGTACAAATACATTTTGAAAACCTAATTTGTTTCATTCTGCATATATGATTATATTGTTTGTAAGCAGTGTAGATTTATATAACTCCACCATCATACCTAAGAGTAGCATAAGATGGTTTAAGCTATTTACCACCAATAGTAGATGAAAAAAATGTTCCAGAATAACAGTTCAAATAACTGTTCAAAGTTGTTAGATTTCTTCTTACACAGCTCCCTGAGTTAAACATTCAGAATAAAACTGCACAGACTACATTTATTTCACCTGTGTGATATTAGTTCTTTTTGAGCTCACAGATTTAAACAATTTAGTCAAAGATCTCAAAGCTTAAGGTTTCTGGCATTAGTCAAACATTGCTAAATCTCTTACACATGCTGGCAGTCTGTCTCAAAGTTTTTAAGGAATAATCATTGCTACAGCAAAGTTGTTGTACCACTTACTGAAAATGATGCAGAATAGAAAATGGATTAAGTTAGTTGTTAAAATGTTAGGAAGTTGCACTAATGGAGAACTAGATTTGGTGTTTCTAAGGCAAGTAAATATCCATACAGAACTTCTGACATTCTGTGATTCAATACCAAATTTAAGCAAATTTGAGAAGTTCTTTAGGGCAATGAAGGACTTTCTTCATCATCAGGGAAGTATCACTCAGTCTCTAATCTATTCTGAATTATTGGTTCACCTACACTGTTTACTGAAAATTGTGCATGTCCACTTAAACAAAAGCAGGTTGAAAATCAAGAGAAGTTATATGGAAGGGATTTCAGAGCAACTCCACTTTCCTGAAGTTGAGGTGTCACTCGTCTACAGGTTAAGACAAACTTTTTGCTATAATTTGCATAACATTCTCTGTAGAAATCATTTGTTGTGATTTTTTTGTTGTTGTTCTGCTGATGCTTTTCCCAATTAAGGTATTTAATTTCTCCTGTGAATTTCAACAAATTTTCTGTAAATTACAGAAATTAGTCAGAAAATATGACAACTGGCATCCAAACGAGTGACAGGATAACAGGAGTCTTTTGTATCTACAGCAACTGAACACATTTCTCCTTGAATGCACTGGCAATGAAATAAAAAGGAGCTCTGCAAAATATGGCCATCCAAACAAAAAGTCATTTTAAATAAAATGAAAACAACATTTTCCCTCCTTTTCCCCTGTTTCAATCACAGATTTAAAATGTTCCAATGATGCAAGATACAACTATTTAAGACAAATTGAAAGGAGACTTAGATTCTCAAAAGTATCTGCAGCAGAATTTGCTGTGCAACCTCATAATCAGAAGTAAAGCCATAGTGAATATAGAAGATGGGAGAGTTTTCCAAGAGAAACTCGAATTAACTACATAAATGAGTTCTCATCAAACAAGGTAACAGTTGTTTATAAATATTGAGGAACTTTAACTTTACAGAAAGGACAACAGGGAAAATTTATGTCTAGGAGGTTTTCTTGACAGAAGTAATGTAGCATGATGATTTATAGAACTTGTCCAAGTACCCAGAAAGTTCATGGTGATTGTTAAATTAATACAATCAATTTTTTTAGAAGTTCATATGGTAGGGTTCTTTACTAACACTCATTTGTTTAGTAATACTACAGCTGATTTTAGTTAGTACTGAAATCCCCAAAAAATCAATAACCAAGCCAAAAGTCCATCTACCTATTTTGCTTTTGTTCTTATCTGTAACTGAAACTCAGTATAAATTGAGAAGAGACCCTCTGGCACATGAAGAGTGAAATAACGTAGAGTAAGGTCACTGTTTTCATGAATTACCCCTCTAAAGCAGGTCAGGAAATCACAGTGGTTGATCACCTCCACTGATTATTGATCTCCTGCACAGATTATTTTAAGGGCAGCTGAAGATAATTAGCTTCAACATCAATGTCTGAAGGATCACAAGCATCCACAGCACCAAAGGAACCAGAATGAGATCAGGCAATAGTGTGAAGACAAAACCACTCAGCAGAAACACAAAAAGACATGATTGCTCCCTCAGGGTTTATGTTTAATGGCATCATAGAGATATGGTGGGATAGCTCCTATGACTGGAGTGTTGAAGTGGAAGAATGCAGGCTCTTTGGAAAGAACAGGCTGGGGAGAAGAGCGGGGTGTGCTGCACTCTATGTCAATGACTGCTGGAGTACATGGAGCTCTACCAGGGGATGGGTGAGGACCTGAATCAGATTCTCTAGGTAGAGAATCTAAACGCAGGGGGAGTGAGTGATGCACAAGAGGGCTGTGCAGCCATCCAAAGGGTCTTTGTCAGGCTGAAGAGGTGAGCTCACAGAAATCTCCTGGAGATCAACACAGAGAAGTGCAAAGAACTGCACCTGGGGACAAATAACCCGAGGTACCAGTACATGTTGGGGGCCATCTAGCTGGGAAGCAGCTCTGGAGAAAAGGACCTTGGAGTCCTGGGAGACACCAAATTCAACATGAATCAGCAGTGTACCCTTGCTGCTAAGGCTAATGGTATTTTTGGCTGCATTAGATGAAGCATTGCCAGCAGGTCAAGTGGGTCAAGAGAAGTGATCCTCGCCCTCTACTCAGCATTGGCGAGACCACAGCTGGAGTGCTGTGTTCAGTTCTGCCCCCCCTGTAGAAGAGAGACATGAACATGCTGGAAAGAGTTCAACAGAGGTCCACTGAGATGATCAAGTGACTGGAGCACCTCTCCTATGAAGAGGATGAGAGAGCTGGGACTGTTTATAATGTTTATAAATACCTGAAGGAAGAATGCAATAAAGATGGAGCCCAGTGGTGCCCAGTGCCAGGACAAGAGGCAATGGGCAGAAACTGGAACACAGGAGGCTCCCCCTAAACACCAGGAAGCACTTCTTTACTGTGTAGCTGGCATAGCACTGGCACAGGTTTCCTGAAGATGTGACCAAAAGAATCATAAAATCATAGAATATCCCAAGTTGTAAGGGACCCATAGGGATCATCAAGGCATCTCTTGCAACCCTTTAAAAGGAGGAGAGGACTTTCCACTGTCTCAGAAATGACTGAACCTTGCCCTGAGAAAAGAGGGTCTAGAGGGGGAAGGAAGAATGATTGTAAGGGGTCTGCAAGGAATGAGGCACTTCCACTGCATGCAGAGGTCACTGAGGGAGGCAGACAAAAGCAGGGCCACAACAGTGATGGATACTCAAAGAAACTGCACAGAGATCACAGTAGCTCAGCAAATCACTGAAATGATTGAAACCAAACCAAAGAGAAAGGATCTACCCCAAAGAAAGTAGCTTATAAATTGATTTTGTCTATTCTGTCTGAACTGGTCAATTTGAGCATCCCTTAACATAAATAAATAAATATTCTAGATTCTATTCCAATAAAAACTTGTTTTATTTTACTTTAAAAAAAAAATCTTTTGTCTCTGTACGGGAAACTCATTATAGTTCAAAGCTCTAGACATGCCTGCCTAAAACTTGAAGTCAAAATAGGAGCCAAGTAGAAACATCAAAGGGGCTTATTTTCCTCTCTTGTTATCTTTTCTCAGATGCTTTACCAATGATTTATCAACAAAGTAATATCCCATAGGAACAGAATGAAAGTACTGTAGAAGTCTAAAGTTTGCCATATTTATTTAAAGTCTCTGTATTAATCTTTCATATTTCATAGAATCAGACTAAGTAAACTGATGAACAGGTAAAAGAAAGGTGAATAGGAAAGTGTTCTGTATTTTAAAAGAGAGTTAAGTATGCAAATTTTATAATTTAAATTAAAACGTCAGTTCCCTCAAATTATATCAATGATTCCAAGTTCATAATAGAAAATTGTATCAGGGTTGGGGACAGATAAAGAATTCTATAATCTTTCTAATTCACTCTTCCAAATGCAATTAAAAGTTATTAGATTTCTAACATTGAGCTTCTGTATAAAACATTATTCTGTTAGGAAATTAAACACTGAACTACAATCTCCTTTCATTTTTATGCAAAAAAAAAAAAAAATTGAACAAATTTAACCAAACCACCAGAGTACAAGTGTTGTATTTTAGGAAATTTATTTGCATGCACTGGAGAACTAAAATCCATAGCAACTCATAGCAGCACTATCTTCAGCAATGATAAATAAATGGCAGCAAGCATCAAGACAGTGGAATTCAGGAGTCAACAATGAGACCCTGGTATAAGTCTGTAGGTTCCATTAAGTGTTATTAGAAATTATGCATATGATTTAATAACACTTTTTCATTAATCTGACAGTCTTGCTGTGAATACAGAACAGGGGGAAACTACACAGAACACATACAGCCCATGTTTACTTTCAAGGTTACAGCTGAAGATCATCTAGTGAATAAAAGAAACCTGAGCTGCCAACCATGTCATTTTTTAAATTTATTTTACTGACATGAAGTAGGACAAAAAAAAACAGTCATCATTTATTAGATTTCTTCTAGTACTCCAACTACCTTGCAGTTTTGAAAGAATATTTTGCCAGGGGCATATGCAACCAGTGCTATATGGTCTTTACTGACTGACTGTGGGTTTTCAAAAGCACTTTTAGATGATGGGTTTACTTCATAAAATCCTACATGTTTCAGTGTCTACTTATCTGAGGCAGAAAAGTAAGGGTGAAAATTGATTTCTTAAATTGCTGATGTGAACTCCTTCCTTACATTCTTAGCCACAGTGACTTCAAATGCCTTCAAGTGTCTCCAAATTCTGCTTCTTCCTACACTTTAGTAAAGTTGCAGTTTTATGTTTATAATGCATCAGTACAGCTTTTCACTTCTTAGCAGCCAATATTATTTATTGGATTAAATCACCCATCATGATTTGTCCATCATGACAAATACTCTGGAACAAGGAAGTTGACACTGCAGCTGTGCCACTAGTGTCACTGGCTGACACCCCTTTCCTCAACCTGATTGCCACTGTACAGCTAGAACTAGCCCTATATTGCATAATAAAAATGCACAGTGTAGTTCAGTCAATGCTTTATTCATTATGAGTTATTCTTCTTCAAGACTGTTGCATCTTTCAGGCACTGGATGTACACAGTGGGGGATTCAGATGGAAAGAACAACAACAAAAAAATCAGTAATTCTATAAATTCTAAGTGCTCAGCAGCCAAAAATATATTGTTAACTTTCATAGGCCAGTGCACAGGCAGGTTTTATGACTGCCCTTCAGTTATATGTGAATTTTAATTTGGTTCTATTTTTAGGACATGTAGAACATGTCCACACATAGATATACACATAATTGTATAAAACTCCACACAGGTGGAGTTTTAGGCTTAAAAAGTATCCATGTAGCTCTTTTTATTTCACACATATACAGTGTCTTCCTGTTTTTAATTTGGGAAATTATTTATTCTGTTGATAATACAATGGTGGCTGGAAGTCATACAAAGAAATATGTATACCGAAGAAATAATGCCAGAATACTTTAATGTCCTTACATGGAACAATTTCTGATCTCCATGATGAATCTTTGTCATTTATTTATATCTACAGTGAAACCATGCCAAGGTCAAATTTGCTCATTCTGTAATGTTTACCCATCTAGCTAATACTGGGAAGTCAGAATAATGAAGTCATGAGCTCTACCTGCTACTCTTCCTGGGGTGACTGAGATGTAACTGCATTTCAAAAACCTGTTCTGAGAAACTGCTATTCTGATTAATCTGGTGAAACTGTGAGGCCAGGAACATACCGAAAAGAGCTTTCTGAACTGACACAGACTCAGAAAAATCTTACAGTTTGGCTGGCTTTGTTGTTGTTGTTGTTGTTTTTAACTAAATAGAACAAAACCATGAAACTTACCAAGGTCTAGGTAGACACCGGGAACAAATGAGTTGAGAAAAAACATAAGTATAACACATCCCAGCACAGTCAGGCATTTGATGAGAAGGATTTTGTCTGTTATTCTGTGCTGTAAAAAGGAAAAAGAATTGAGTAAATGTATTAAAGAAAGAGCTATCTATTATGCATTAAGTTCAAAAAAGCATGTGTGAAGTACAAACTGCTGTTCCTGTATTGTATATTCTTCTTCAGCATAAAAGACATAAATATTTAAATTGAAGCATTTCATGCATACTATAACTTAAATATATAGGAACAAAGGCCCAATGTGAAGCTAAGAAATGCTAGTAGCTGACAACTGCTGAATACGTCCAGATACCTTCAACTGAACTTACCACAATGTTATTACATAGTTGTATGGTTGAAACACAGTTTCTACTACAGACAGAACTTCATGTGCCCTTTGGTTTCACAGCCCTGGACAAAATTACCCTTTGTTGCAATTACTCTCTGAAAACCTATAACCCAGCCTAGAGGTCAGATCCACATGCCTCCTGTGCAACATTCAAGGACATGCCAATCCCTAATCTCTGTGCAGCTCCTGTACCCAGGTCCTCATGCTCTCACCCTCAGACCCAGCCGCTTTCTACTGTGCCCCTGATTCTCTGCTCTGATCTCACCTTTACCACCAACCCAGGAAATCACCTTCTCCCAGCCTCAGTATCTCTCATTTCCAGTCTCTTCCACACAGTTTAAAGCTCTACAGAAGTACAATTAAATCTTTATTCTTTAAGAAGTTCATCATTTATGCAATGCTTTGGAAAAAAGAGTAAAAACTAATAAGAAAATCCTGTTGGCCTTGTTCTGTTTTGGTATGACATATATGACAGAGAGGTGCCAGCCAAGGACATGAATTCCCAAGCACAGGCCTGTATACATCAGTGCCATTGGGATGGAGAGGATGTGACATTTAGACATTTACATTTAGTTGAAATTAATCCCTCTACAGAGTATACATCTTGTCAGACTCAGCTTCAGCATAAAAGATTTAAGCAGTGTTGATGTGTGTACAACAAAGAAAAAAGAATTCATGCAAGTGGTTTATCTATACTTGAATAATAAAGCAGGCGTGTCACAGACAATGTAGCAAATTAGAGTTGGTATTAGGTACATCAGCAGGAGTGTACTCTACCGTCATGCATCATGGTTATAAACAACCTATTGACACCTCCTGGGTCTCTCTGGCAATAGATTAAAATTTTAAGAAAACACTGCTGAATCATTTATTGATCCTTTAAGCAACCTTTTTCTAGGAACATAAGTATAAAACCTGACAAATACTCGCAACTTGGTTCAGTAACCCTGTTCAGCTGAGGCCAGCCAGCCTGCCTGCCAGCTTTTCTGCTATCATGAGAGTTATTAAATTTGCATTGGGTTCAAAAGACTCTCTCCATACAAAGGTATAGGTCCACTTACACTGATACTGAGAAGAACTGCCATCTACTTACTTTTTTCTGAAGTTCCTGAATATTTGTTTCCCAGTTTTTATCTTCTTGTGAAATTTGCCTGAAAGAAAATGACACCTGCTTTTTTCCAGTGTGAAATTAGAGCTCTGCCAAGAGTATTGGAATAAATCCCTCTCATCACAACCAGATCATCCTTTTACCCATAAGAAGTATCTCACACCAAGAAGGAACTGTGTGCGATGTGGTCAGTAGCAAAATTCCAGTGACAATTCATATAAGAGTCCACTTTTGTAACAAGCACCACTAATACATACACAGTTAAGTTCATGAAGAGTGCCACAGGCTTGGAAGGAGCAAGCATCCAGAGTATGAATGTGTGTATAGGAGCAGGCTACATGCAATACGTAGTTCCCTTAATAGTTTCAGAAGGTGATGTGTGCCCATATGCGATAAAACAAGGGTCATGTGCTAACAAGTCAGAACACATAGGTGTTACATTTGCATTTTATAATGAAGTTTTTAAGATCTGAATAACTTCATTGTGTTATCAGCATAGTCAGCCCTCCAGCAAAAGGCTGTAGGGGTTGCAGTTTTGGGAGCTCTGTTGTTAATACTAATGACTTTTTACATTGCTGTAAACGTACTTGTGCTGGAGAAATCCTGATTTTCAAATTATATGTACAATTTTCATGTAAACTTCAGAAAATTCCTCTTTGAGAATTGTAAACTCAATGTTACTTTTTTTTTTAATTGAACTAACAGGCTTTTTTGTCACTCCAAAGTGCATAATATCAGCAAAAATTATGTAAGTAAAAATTATTACTGAAATGGTTTAAGAAATCTTATTTACATTCCCTTGTTCACACCGTGTATTTAATTAGCATGTTTATTAATAATAATTTTTAAAAAAGTATTTCATTTTCACTTTAGTCTACAGTTGATTCAGTTTAAGAGAATTTATCACCACTATTTTCAGACATCAAATTCCATGGCATAACAGCTAGTTTTGCTGGAACCTAAAAAAAAATAGGGTTAGTGTTTTGTTAGTCCTGATTTATAAAAACTTCTTTTCTATACATAAATGGTTAATAATGCCTATGCTCAGGTTAACACTGATGACTTGATTACAAAATTATTTTAAAATGCAGTAAATCACTAGTGGTATGTTTCTCAAACTCAACAGTTCACTGAAGAACACTTGAATTTTCAGCAGAAAAGCATTTGCAGCATTTTACTACATTGTAGTCACTACAGCAAGGAAAAGCATGATGAAGTATTTATGATCTTTTATTTATTTATGATCTTTTTTTTTCACGTAGAAAGCTACGTGAAATTTCTAGGCCTTTATATTTGGGTCCTATTGACATATATTTTCCAAACTCTACACATTAGGTTTTTTCCAAAAATACTGAGGCTGAGGGTGGCTCTTCTTATTTGCCCCAATACATACTTGATAAAAAGACAACTAAGAGTATAGGTCTCATCCCAGTGAAGACATTAGCAAAGCCGGAAATTATCATTTCCAGCTGTAGACTGAGATGAGCAGGAGCTCCATGTTGGTCCAACAAATCAGCCATGTCTACAGCTCAATCCATCAAGAGTGGGAGCAAGGGAGGTGGCACATGCTGGCACCCGCTCACCTGTGGAACGTCCTGAGCTTCTTCCTCAGAAGCATCTCCAGAGTCAGCACCTTCTGCATTAAGAGGCATTTCACAGCAGTCTCTTCCCTGCTGGCAGGGTTAATGCGCTGTGCAGTCAACCTCCAAACATAGATCTCATGTTTCAGCTCTAAAAAGAAGCAAGATTGCTTATATTAAAGCAGGTGCAATGTGTATAAAACCAGAGACCCACAAAATATGTGTAAGGTGTTCTGGACTTAGAGCTCTTAAAATAATTGGAATGGTCTCCCAACAATTTGCCACTTTGAAAGCTGCTTTTACCATTCATTTTGCAGAGCTGAAGGGAATGGAAAATCAATAGGAACATTTCAAAATTTTAAATAAATTAATCTCAAAGTCATTTTCAAAAGAAAGAAAGAAAAAAAAGTACTATCTTCAAACACTTGCAGCAACTATACATTAATATAATGTTAAAAAGCAGACCTTAATGATATCCAGTCCTGTGTAAGTTTAAACAGACTTATCAATGCTTCTAATCAGCCTCCAAAGTGTTGTCAGGATTTTGAATGTTTCGGTTTATTTTTTCCAGTATTGTCAAGACCTTGGAGAATGACTGATAAGCATGTGTTCCTGTTGAGGACAGGCATTAGATTGGGCATGCCAAAAATATTCTTTGGGTTTTCCAGGAAATTCCTAAAGAAATGAAAGCTGAATATTCATTCAGAAACTGTGTGCCCAAATACTTCTTGATGAACTAACAGGATGCTTCCTCCCGCTTCCCATTTTTTTCCATCAAATTTTATATAATTGAAGAGAATGTGTCGAGAATTCATGGCTTTATATCTAAGATCCCTGTTTAATGTGCAAATTGTTCTTATCTTAAGAAACTGACACCTTTGTGACCAAGTATTTATAGCTATGATGCATAATGAATCATGTAAAGATTGACCACAAAAGGAAATTAGGCTTGACAGAACTCAAACATTTAAGAATAAAAGTAAGGGTGTCCAGAGCCATCAGAACTTGCCTGAATACAGCTGATGAACAGCAGATGACTCACTTTTTCTATGGATCACATCTATAGATGAGCACACAGTTTGCAAGCCATCAAAACAGTTATCTTTGCCTTGGGATTATGTTGTAAGACTGAAAATGTAAATTCACACTACAGAAAGCCCAATTTCAAGGTTATTAAACAACCAGTGCTCATCTAAATCATTTCTTCCAAAACAAAACAACAAGAACAAAAAAGGATTCATACCTGAACCACATATATCAGAGGTGCAGAATCTACCACCTTGGTTTGTAATATATTTGGTGATTCTTGCCAGGATTAGAGATTAATCTGATACTACATTTTATTAAAACATGGATAGGTCCTCCTTATCAGAGGATCCACATGAGTTTGTGCAGATGCCCATCCTAGCCATCATTTACATTTCCATCAGCAGTTGTGACACCCACAAATATAGCAGCAGTGATTTTCTGTTCTCTTCCAGAACATAAAGAATAAAGTGACAGAGCTTTAAGCCACAGCTAATCTTCTGCTTCCAACCAAAAAAATAAAAAATAATTAAAAAATGAGGATTAAGGTGGATGGGAGCTGTACAATATATATATATATATATATATATATATATTTTAAACCTTAGAAATGCTGGATTTTTTCCTTTGAAAAACCTTCCTGAGTTCTTCAGGGTGAAAGAAATATTTCTACCACCCTTCAAGCTGCCCTAAAATAGAAACTTCTGTATTTAATTTAAGCATATGAAGGGGGAAAATCCCCCTCAACAGGTGAACAGTCCTTTTTGTTCTGTTCTTTCATAACAGTTTTAAGTTCAATAGACTGTGACTTATAAACTCTCATCATTAGTTTAAGAGAGAGAGTGTGGTTTTTGTTTTTGTTTTTCCTCTGGCAAATGCTCATGAAGCATAATTATTCAGTTTGCTATTCTGCTTCTGATGGGCTGTCTTTGCTGCACACCTTTTCTGATCATAGGATCAAACAATGGTTTGGGTTGGAAGGCACATTAAAAACCATCTAATTCCAGCCTGTCCTGCCATGGCTCTCACCAGATCAGGCTGCTCAAAGCCCCATCCAGTCTGGCTTTGAACACCTCCAGGGATGGGACTTCTACACACCTGGGCAGCCAGTTCCAGTGCCTCACCACCCTCGTAGTGAAGAATTTCTTCTGAACATCTGCTCCAAATCTGTCCTCTTTCAGTTTAAAAACCATTATCACTATCACTTGTCCCATAACTACTTGCCCTTGTAGAAATTCTCTCTCCACGTCTGTTCACAATTGTCTGTTCATCCTGCCACAACATTTCCTCTCATCCTTTCCAACTGAAATGTCACCAAGGATTTTGCTGATGGAAAAAAGTTGAATCTTTCATCCTCTAAATGAGATGCAGATCCACAGTGGGAATTTTCACACAGAGAATCTTTATCTTTATTCTTTCGGAAAGGAACAGCTAGCATCGCTGTATCTGTGCCACAGACAAAACCACAGAGCAGAAAGCAGCTCAGCTGGGTTGCACATTCCTGCTCCATGTCTGAAATGCTGTGGGGCTAGTCTCCAGGCTCAACAAAGTCACATCTATGTTAAAAAAGTATCTGTTTTCACATGGCTTTGATCTTGCCTTTATGTACAGCAAGTGCATGCTTTATTGTTCAGATTCTTTAGTTTTCTAAACATCCCAAGCATGAGAACATCTGAGCTGTTGTGAAATTTACTTCAGAGCAACATGACCTGCAAAAATCAGAAGAGTCAATACATCTTTTACACTGCTACTCCATTTATGCCCATAATTTCTGAAGAGTTTTTCCAAGTTTTTAACAAAACTTTCTAACAGAAATTTCTATTTCAGTTTCAGGCACATTTTTATTGTACTTCTGTTTCATGGCATCAGGTGCTGTATGTATGCATATATATGTGTGTGTTACCAGCAGTTTTTGTTGTGAAGAAAATATAATGACCCTTGAGGTCACTGAGGACACTGAACCCAATCAGAAACCTTTGGGCCTTTATCTAGTCCTTCCATCTCAGGTGTGCAAACCCACTTGGGTAGCAACCTGTACAGTTTGGGAATTGGTCTTTTATGACATAACGTGTTAAACATGAGCGGCAAGAGTTTATGGCAGCTTCAGGTTCTTATTAATTACAATGAAACTATGGCTAAAGCAGTATAAGAACAGCATTTGACTGGGCTGAGTGAGAGGGTCTCATACCTCATTTCCACATTTCCATAAGTTCCCGTCCCTTCCTCAAATGCGACATGATGGTCATGTTAAGGCAGGGCATGCTGACTCCATTCACTCATACAATAACAGTCTTCAGGTTTTTTGCAGGGTTAACCTTACTGTGACTCAGTTTACTAACCAATTTATTATCCCATTATGATACCAAAAAATATTTATGAAAATGGTGAATTCATAAAGTCCACAAGGTACTATAGAAGTATACCTAGCATTGTTTTTTCACAGACATTGGAAGTCCATTTCCAACAAGAAAAGAATGTTTTTGTCTCATCTCTTGGATTAAAAAAAGGATCGGCAAATATGCAATCCCTATGCTGCTAATTTGTTTTGTCCACAGGATCCTAGAACGGCTTAGGTTGGAAGAGATCTTAAAGTTCCAACCTCCCTGCCATGGGCAGAGATGTCACCCACTAGATCAGGTTGCCCAGGGCCTCATATGACCTGGACTTGAACGCCTCCAGAGATGGGACATCCACAGCTTCTCTGGGCAACCTGTTCCAGGGCCTGACCACCCTCTAAGTGAAGAATTTCCTCCTAATATCTAACCTAAATCTCCCCTCTTTTAGTTTAAAACCTATACCCCTTGCCCCATCATTAACTGCCTGAGCAAAAAGTTGCTCTTCTTTTTTGTTTGTTTGTTTGTTTTTATAAGCCCCCTATAAGTACAGAAAGGCCACAATGAGGTCTCCCCAGAGCCTTCTCTTCTGTAGGCTGAACATCCCCAGCTCTCTCAGCCTTTCTTCATAGGAGAGGTGCTTCACCCTCTGATCAACTTCATAACCCCTCATCTGGACCTGCTCTAACAGGTACACATCCTTCTTGTGCTGGGTGCGCCAGACCTGGATGCAGGAGTCCAAGTGGTAGAGCAGATGGGGACAATCACCTCCCTCGCCCTGCTGGACACTCCTCTGTTGACGCAGGTGGCCTGGGCTGCAAGCACGCACTGCTGGCTCATGTCAAGATTTTTGTCCACCACAACCCCCAAGTTCTTCTCCATAGGGCTGCTCTCAATGAGTTCTTCTCCCAACCTGTGCTCATGTCTGGGATTGCCCTGAGGTTCTGTGTAGAACCTCATTAGGTTCTACACACTTTTCTACACTTTTTGTTGTTGTTGTTGTTCTACATACTTTTTTTCCACTTCTCAAGTTTGTCCAGGTCCCTTTGGATGGCATGCCTTACTTCTGTTGTAACAACTGCACCACTCAGCTTGGTGTAATCTTCAAATTTGCTGAGGGTGCACTTGGTCCCATTGTCTGTCATTGATAAAAGATCTTAAACGTTTCTGGTCCTGAGACAGACCCCTGAAGGACACCACTTATCACCAGCCTCCACTAGGACACAGAGCCATTGACCACCACTCTCTGGGTGTAAACTTCAAGACAACTCCTTATCCACTTTTCAAAGTCCACCTTTCAAATCCATCTCTCTCTAATTTGGAGATCAGGATGTCATGTGGGATGTCATGTCAAAGGCCTTACGGAAGTCCAGGTAGGTGACATTGGTCGTTCCTCTCCTGCTAACTGATGCATTCACTCCATCAGAATGCCACCAGATTCATCAGGCACAATTTGTCCTTGGTGAAGCCATGCTGGCTGTCTCAGATCACCTCCTTGTCTTGCATGTGCACATTGCTTCCAAGAGGACCTTTCTCACGGTCTTTCCATGCACTGAGGTGAGGCTCACCAGTCTGTAGTTCCCCAGGACCTCCTTTCTACACTTTTTAAAAATGGAAAAGATGTTTCCTTTTCTCCAGTCACTGGGGAATTCGCCTGACTGCCAGGACTTTTCAAATATGATGGAGAGAGGTTTGGTAACTACATCAGCCAATTCAGCCATCACAGGTCCCTTAGGACCCTGTGATGCATGTCATCGGGCCCCATAGACTTGTTCAGTTTCATCAGGTGGTCTCAAGCCTGCTCTTTGCTTACAGTGGGAGGAACCTGGGGTTTGGAACAAAATGATCTTTAAAGTCCCTTCTAACCGAAGCCATTCTATGTTTCCATTCTATGACTTCACCCCCTAAGCACTCACCTACAGGTTCAGGAAAATGAGAGATTCAGGAAGCCTGACTGGCAGTGAAGACTGAGGGAAAGAAGTTGTTGAGTACCTCAGCCTTCTACATGTCTGTTGCTACCAGTTCTCCCTTCTCCTTTATTAGAGGGGGAACACTCTCCTTGGCCTTTCTTTTCTGGCAAATGTACCTATAGAATCCCTTCTTGTTATTTTTTGCATCCCTTCCCAAGCTCAGTTCTACCTGTGTCTTGGCTTTCCTGATCCTATCCCTGCACAGCTGGGCAGCAGCCCTGTACTATTCCCAGGCCACCTGTTTTTGTCATTTAGCATATTTCACCACGGAAAGAACACGCTTGAACTCCTGGACTCATTGAAATTAACAGAACATCAACTACAGACCTGAGCTGTGACATTTTAGGTAAGATTTTCTGCATTTTAGAAAACATTATAGTTCACCAAAAAATGTATATTCTTTCTGCAGTGCAGCAACTAATAGTCAGACTGATTTTCACCTAATCATACCTTCCCTCCCACCTGACTGCCAATAACAAAGAAGACATTCTCAAAACTGAGTGTAATTAATTCCCAGTCTCAGAATCTGAAGAGGACAGTCTTGTTAATTGAAGATACTCAGAAGAGCATGACCAATCTTGACGAGACGATAAGAATTATCATAAAATGGCAATTTTTAACCTGCAAGTGCACTAAATATATTATCTACCTTTTTGCAAGCAAGACAATTTTGGACTAACAAAATGCAAAGCATATTCTTGTGAAAGATTTTTCTCCACATGATATTGTAGCTTAACTTTTTCCAGTAAAGCAATTATTTTTCTTAGCTAACTTCTTAGAACAAGGATATTTCTGTTTAAATGTTAACTGAAAAGTAAATTAAGTACTATGAATTATAGCTTAATCTAGCAATATTAATATCTATAACTTTAGGTAAATTTTTAAATCCCTGATATAATGCAATTTATCTTCTCGGCATTATTAGAGTGTAAGTAAATGTCATCTCCATTTTAAAAGAACAGAAACTAAGTTAGAAAGGTGAAGTGCAAGTGTGGAAATAATTTTCCTTGAGGAATTTCCAGCTCATCAACTGATGCCTCTTTTCCTGGAGGCAGCACCCCTCAAGAAGAGATGAGCTCTAATTCTGTCTAATTCTGGAAATTATATATATATGAAATGTCCTTGTCTTTATTCCATTGAGTAGGATAGTTTATTAGTCATGTGGATAGAGGTAAACAGAGGCATAAATATTGCAGGGTCTTCAAAACTGCAACAAAACACACTTTGCCTGATTCAGCTAAATACTTGCAAAGGAATGCAAGAAATCTGCACAGTGCTGCATAAAGTGATACAGAAGATTAATATCAGCTTTCAGACTGCTGGGGCACCTATGACATGTTCAGATGCTCTGCATGGGATTGCGGCCATGGCTTTGAATTGTCCCCTGTAATTTTAACTACTAAAAGAAGCATGAGGAATTTCAGCAAAATACTACAAGCTCACCACTACATTTCAATACCTTTATGATGGTTACATAACACTCAGATGGAGTGATCTGCAGATATTAAAGAGAGTTAGATCTCTCACAGTGTTTCAAGGTGGTTGAAAAAGACATACATTACTCTCCAGCTGGTTTCTTACTGAACGAGGGATGGGGTCTCAGGAAATATATGCTTTGTTCTCCAACTTAGAGATGCAACATTATTTCAGTCGTTTTGGATTTGCCCCTTAATTTCCTCTGCTTTGTTTCCCCATATTTCAAAAGCATAAGTATATTTAGGCTCCATGTGTACCTTAAACACTTGCCCAATATTATCACAATAATCTCTTCTGCTTGAGAATGGCAGAGGGTCATAGAAAGTAAAGAAAAAAGTATTTTCAGCCTAAAATTTATCTAAAATCCCAGTACAGTTAATTTCAGAAGAAAAGTCACCTGATCTGAAATCTATGAAAATAATTCCTGTTTACTATCAAGACATTTTAACTCAGACTGCTAGACTTAGCAGCTAAAAACCAATTTAGCCAATGTTTTCCATTAAAGTACAACCGTCTCATAATTTTAAAGAAAAAAAAATGTTCAACTCACTATCCTTTTTTTAGAAGTGGACAGATAAACTCCAATCATAAAACATTTTGCAGTAAACCAAACAACTGCTAAGGTCATTTCAATACCAGGGAAAAAAGAAAGTGCCGCAAGCAAAGACTGAAAGATGGTATTCCCCGAGTCCTATTAAGGGAAAAGAACCATGAAAAGATAAAGCCTAAAGAGGATACCTCTCATAATCCAAAAGATAAAAGAGATAATGCTTCATCTAAGGGCAAAATGAAGAGCAAAATAAGCTCACTTCAGAAGTAGTATATCTTTTTGCTACTGGTTTAAGTGTGAGAAATGGTTACTAGTAAGTTCAGCTCATTCAGCTTTGATACATAAAAATGGCAAAAATAATTTTAAAATGTCAAGATTATTTTTTTTTTGAACAGTCACCACAGTGAAAGCTCTTTGCAGCAAAATGATACAGGGCACATACTAAATTAACATAATATGTAGCACTGTATACTGGGAAGATTTTAGGAGCTTCAGCACCATCAGAGCAAAGTGAAAACTTTGTCATAGTGTATTAAAAAACACTGTTAAAGAAAGCCCTTCCTGGCAAATGTATATCTGTACTATCATTCCGCAGTTGTGGTATGCACACAAAAATGTAGGGGGACAAGTGCTGTAAAAGAAATGGAAGGTATTGCTTCCTGCATTTTTACCTCCCATCAGAGATTTTTCTGTACTGGATCCTTCAATAAAAAATGTATATAATAAAATTGTGAAGTGCTGCTCTATTGATTCAAAACACCACTGTGTTATACTTTCTTTCTGAATAACACAGGTAAAGTAATATTACAGCAACCTTCTTTTGACGTCTGCATTACCAATGCACTAGGCAAATAATATGCAATTGTCATATTTCCCTTATTCTGCAATGTTAGAATATCATTTCTATCACTTAAAAACAAGAAAAGACAGATCAACATTTTCCTCTTTCCAAGGGAAATAATCCATCAACTCTAAAGGAATGCAAAGGACACACATAAAGATTTTAAACATAAAATGTTTTGAAGTCTTTCAAAAAATATGAAAATCTTGAATACATGTAAAGTAAATAACTACAATTATTTTTATTCGTGATTATAGAAGAGATATTGAAGGTGAAAATAATTAGCGAGTATTTTTTTGTTACATTTTCAAACATAAAACCATGACCCCTCGTGTATTGAACTGCATTGCTGAAAAAGGAGTGGACAGGTCCACTGGGACCATAAGACTAGTTCCTTTGAAACTGAAAGCCTCACCATTGTTTAAAATAAAAACGTAAAATGTACAAGAAATATATGGTCTTAGATTCCAGCATAATTTGTAAGAAAGTTACATCTTTTAGCTTAGCATGCTATACCTACAGTAGGAAAGCTAAATTATTAACTATTCATTGTTAATATATACAACTGGATTGCAGAGAAGAAAACAATAAATGTTTCCCTATTCCACACTGTTCTTCAAGATTTAAAAATGCTTCCCATACATTGGGATTAGAGAGAGTGTGTGAGCAAGCTCAAAATATGAGTGTTACCTATAATGTCAAAGAGGGCAAAGTTTTGAGTGTCCTTCATATCAAATCACTCGGTTTTTATTCTGAAGCTCAAGGGAACATGCTGATGTACACATAGACAGGCTGATCTCTCTCTTCCGTGCTTTGATTTTGAACAGAAAAAATCAATTCTAGGGGTGAGAAATATTTCCTAATCTAATTTTAATCATAACTGATTGAAAAAGAAATTCACAAGACATTGTGATAAATTTTGCATCTTGGGCAAGGACAGTAGAGTGCAATGTATTTTGCAAAACTGCTAACTAGATCTAGCTTAGAGTTGAAGTTGAATGCTTGAAAGCATTTTAAAATATTATTTTCTCTGGACATTATTCTCTGCATAATCTGACTGTTGAATTCCTCACCTGAACCAATTTCCAAGTAAGCCAGCCCACTGCTTTCAATAGCGATGTTGAAACACTATGTTGAAACAGTAGGCAGTTAGTACCTACATAGGTACATACAGACACACCACAGGACAGAGATTTACTGATGTATTTAATCCAGTTCAGTACGTGACTTACCTCTCAGTGATTCTAGCATGAAATGGTCCCCACTGTTACAAATACCTTACTAATTGAAATAGGGCTAAAGATCATTCTTTGCTCCCTGAGGAAAAACATCACACAAAGCTGCAATGATGCTTCATGAATGACACCTTAAAACCCGTGTCCCTGAAGTGTCCCTGTGATCCTGGACATTATTATTATATGCAGGCTTTTTTCATTTGAAAGTGTCCAAAAATAGTACTGGGGTTGTCTTGCAAGTCATCATAGTAGTTCTTCACCAGCATTAAGCCAAAAGGTTGTACTCTACACTTCAGGCCAGGGCATGAAGGTGCACAAGAGTGCTAGAGGATGCAGAGGCAACCAGGGTAGCACTGGAGGACTGTGTAGCACTCAGGGAGCCAAACCTGTGGTCTTGTAACAACCATCTTTGGAAGTGGTCCCTAGAGTGAACTGGGGTGATGACAGGGGGAGAGATCCTGCAAGTGTCCCAAAACCTAGCAAAATACAAAATTTAAACACACATTTATTTGACACAACTGATGTGACTAAATCATTTTTAAATCTCCTGTTATCAGCTCTTTTAGGTGCCTACTGACAAACTATATCTCAAGGCCAGAAAGAAACTATGAATCTGTTTGAATGATCATCACAAAAGAATTATAGCTTGAGTGTGCATGACAGTCCTAGGACCAACCTGCGTTTACATGGAAGCCCAGGCTAACATCACAGACCATGAGAGCCTGGTACAGAGAGGAAGGGAAACTTCATGACTTCTTCCAGCAGCAAGCAAGGACATCTCATGTCATAATAAAACACAAAAGGTGTTAAACCACAACAACATGTCCTGGGGTTTGTTCCCCAAGGCAAGCACCTCAGAGCTTCAACAGGCGAGGGGGTTCACATGAACAAAATAATGACAACACTGGGCTCTACCTTGTGGTTAGCTACAGTTACAGCTGATTATGTCTATGGGACCCGGAGAAATTCGGCAGACTTTTAAGTGCTAAACAGGTTTTTCAGTTCCATCTTCCCTTCTGTCCTGACTTTCCTCCTAGCTGTGTCATCCTTTGGACAGTTTCATGCAAAATGGGGCCTGATGCAAGCAACACATACTCTACATCCAGGAACAGCATCTGAACATCTTGGGTATGCAGCCAGCACAGTCCCATCAGTTGCACATCTGACAACCCTTAGTTATCCCTCCCCTACTCTTTTTCCATTCTAAAGTTTCTACCTATTTTCTGCTAGTTTTGTGCCTGTTTGTTTGTTTGTTTGTTTTGTTTTCCTTCCTCCTTTCTAAGTTCTTCCTTTATAGAAGCAGATGCAAAGCTCCACATGGAAGAAGAAACAGATTTGCTCACTCATCTGGTTACCACATTTCACATTGAGGGAAACAGTCTCATGTTTTTTCACACACTAAGCGCTTTACACATGACTGTGATTAATTAGAAAATTCCTTCTGCTGTAGGTTTTGCATACTGTCCTACTACCACAGCATTATTTTCCCAGCTGCTGCAGACAGTGAGCTACATAGAGAATAAACATGCTCCCCCCTCTCCTATCATCACCCTTCCTGTTTCAACAGTGGGTCTCTCAACAAGCAAAACAAGAACTGGAGCAAGCAACACAGAAGAAATTGGGAGCTGGTGTCAAATCAATCATCACAGTAAAAGAAAGTTCTTCTTTAGCAAAAAATGTCAAGGATAATACTTGTCACCAAACTACATGTCAACCACTGTCCTGGGGAAAAGGATCTTCCCAAGCACTGAGGTACACAGCCTCATAACTGAGACATAACAGCATATTTTCATGCTTCCCAGGGACTACGTAAGGCTAGGTTAACCGTTAGGGGATGTAAAAACTTTGATTTCAAGTAAGAAAATGTTTTGGGAGTGTGAGGGAGAGGGGGAAGAACAACAACATTAATTCATCTGCCATTTATATACTGTTATTTTGCCTTATTTATTCTATTGGGATACGGTATATATATATACCGTATCCCAATACTTTTAAAACTTCATAGCAGCCTACCCTAGTCCTAGCATATTTTTCAACAGCACAGAACAAGGTGCAGGTTTATCAGCTGAAAGTCACACTCAAAAAATTCCTCACAATATCCCTTCATTCTTAAAAAGAATTTATCTCTTTCATGGTTGAGTTCTTCAGATTCTTTTTTTTTTTTTTTTCTGTTGTAATATGCTACGCTTCAAGCCACTGCAGGTAAATGGTACTACCAGGGAAGAAATGTGTGTTTCTCTTTCTGCAAAAGTGCTACAGCTCAGTTCAAAGAGAACAACTTAAAGACACTGGTAACACACTGCATTGAAATAAATCTGACAATGTATTATCAGAACAACAGCATTGTTTGTTCTTAAAATTAGTGCTTATCCTTCCTCAATGTAGCCCAAAACAACAGAAAAATTTTGAAGCACAAGGCAGACTGGAAAAAAATATATCTTAGGAGAATAATATAAGTGTCACATATCTTGTTTAATTGCTAATCGGGAGCAGAATGAGGGAAGGCAGAAATTTAGCTGATTAAAGCAGCTGCTTCAAACAAGCCATTTCAAGTTATCACAGATTCATTGCCATCTGAAATGCAAGGACCTCTGAAAACACCTTGGAACACATTGTGCTCCTTCTGCAAATCCAAATTGCTCCAGCTACCTATTAATAGAGCCTGTGTTTGTCGCTTTCTCTTACAATTTCACCGAAAATTTCAATAGAAGCAGTACTGCTTTAGCATTTGTTCTAATTGAACGGCTACTGATTAGCTTTGCAGCAATGGAGGAGCTGCTGATTATGAGAAAGGATACATGGTATACTGATTATAAGGCTGCTATATCTGAACATACCGAGCTGCAAGTAGCAATGATTACCAGGAGATGAATTGAAATATGCTGGCCTCTGTACAGTGTTTCATTCACAAAAATGTTATCTGAGTGAATAAATTGTACTATTCAAGGTAACCCAACAATGATTATGTGTACTTGGTTTCTAAAAAAAATAAATAAATAAAAAGCATGTTTTAAATTTTACAAATGAAAGAAAAATAATTCTATTTTCTAAAATGTGTATTCACAAAATAATGCTGTTATGTTAGGAATAAAATTGCTCATAGTTGGTAAAATGAATTTTCTGACTTTGCAGATATTACTTATCTCAGGACACTTTGCAAGGTGGCGTTTTTAAAGATAATGGAAGTATATAACTCTAGTTATTCATAGAAGGGTCCACAAAGTTATGATTTTTATTAGAAAGTAAGAAATGAATAAAAATAAATTAATTCTCTTTAAATAAGAAAGATGGAAAGTTACAAAAAATGCTGAATACCAAAGATTTTAATAATATACTTCCAAGCAACAAAGAAAAGTAATCATTTTTTATAATGATACATAATTACAAATGGCTTTATCTGGAGAGTTGCAAGGGTTCTTTTTCTCCTTAACAAAAAGCTAATTCCTCTCCCAGAGATGATCTCATCCACAAAGGACTGTCATTCTTGAGTCCTGTGTAGAACAGGTGGGAACTTGCACTTCAGCATTTTGGTACAGAAGAGAGTGACCAACAGAAACATGAGCCAATTGCCTACATGTTCAGATTATGCATTATTTTCAGCAGTGATGTCTTCCCATAAGGCAAAACTCAACAGTAATTATTTGAAGATTACAAATTTGAGGCATATCTGTGGCTAAGTGAGGAGAACATCCTTTTCTGCATGTTACCACTCCCAATTTTCATTGAGTTACCGATTTCCTCTAAAGGCATTCCTGGATGCCAAGATTTAAATTGAGCTTTTTGAATGTATACTGATGTAGTATATGCAGCTGAGCCAGAATTGTCTTGTTTTGTCTACCAGCAAATAAAATATTTTCTTTCTTTGACCCAGAACTACATGGTCAACAGATTTATTTACCAGGTGAGGAAAACGTCTTGCAGCGCCTTCTCCAGTATGAGAAGTTAGGAAAATAAGATTCTCAATGGTATTTCTGAAAAAAAAAATATTTTGTGGTGTTCACAGAGAAATATTTAGGCTTTTTAGAGGCTGACCTCATTGCTTTATTTCTATTGCTCTCAGGATCAAATTTCTAAGGGTGCAGAAAGCCTCATCAGTGGTTCGATAGCACAGTAATGAAAATGTGTTTCTCATACCGAGCAAACAAACAGAAAGAAAATTCTCCTCAATTTTCTTAGAAAACTGTTAGGCAGAACACCCCAAAAACTCTCTTATTCTTACCACTGAGCAGGACTTTGGCCCCTAGAGCTGTGAACAGATAGGCTGAGAGCACCTTGTGCTGAATGGGTACTGCAGTCACAGAATCCCAGAACAGTTGAGGTTGGAAGGGACCTCTGAAGATCATCTAGTTCTACCCCCCTGCTGAGCAGGATAACCTAGAGCACATTGTGCAGGCATGGCCTCCAGGCAGGTTTTGAATATCTCCAGAGAAGGAGACTCCATAACCTCTCTGGGCAACCTGTTCCAGTGCTCTGTCGCCCTCACAGTAAAGTGCCCTCCCATACACAGCTGGAACTTTAAGTGCTTCAATTTGTGCCCATTGTCTCTCAGTCCCTCAAAACCAAATATCTGCACAAAAGCCAGCTTCCCAGGTGGCGAAGTCTCTGCCTGAACTTTCTTACAGATGAGATTCAAGAGACAGGGTACATCTGCTGAGGAGAGAGGACTGTTGTTTCTGTCTTTTTAATACTCCTAAAGCTAGTTTTCCCTGTGCCAAGGCAAGTGACTATAAGAGGTACTCATCTTGCCTAAATTAGGCACCTATTGTGAAGATCTCTACAACTCAATCACCTTGAACTCCCTTTAAACTCAAAGGAGAGTCATAAACTTTCTGGGATGTGATATATCTGTTCTATTGTAGACTGCTATATTATGCTTTAGAAGGGCTTATCTTCCTCTGTGGGTTATAAATGGAGCCAAGTTATATGAGCCATATCAAAATCTGTCCTCATCATGCTAAGCAGACATTCCACAGTTCATTCACATGGTCTATGGTAGCCTGGTTCCCATGTCTACAGCAAACAAAAATGAAAAACCTTCACTCCTGGAGAAGAAACAGTTATACTCAGCTATCTTTGTAGTACAAAGCCCATTAAGAAATTATACTTTGTGAATCATTGCTCACCTCATAAAAAAATTACAGATATTTGGGTGTTATTATTAAGTTTCACCACTCAAACGGATGCCTGAGAACAATGATGAAAACTTCAAAACCACCAAACAGAAAGAAATAAAAGCACAAAGACAAAAAGGGACTGACGTACTCAACAGCTATTGTAAAGGCCAGTGGAACAGCATTACCAAGACTTCTAGAAACTACGGAAGTAAGCAATCTAAAAAGAAATACATTTAGTCGTACTAAATTACAGAAATTATACACCAGAGAAAGCTAAGTTTGGAAAAGCCACAGAGGAAACCTGGAAAAATTCTTCTAGCCTTGAAGAAATATTCTTCACTGACTGCAGACCAGGAAAATATTGCTGAAAAAATCCAGTGGGAGAAACCAACAGTGAGGGAATACATCAGTGCACTCACATAAGGGAAACCTGGCATATATCTAAAACAAAGCTGTGAACTGAGCACCTTGAGCAGATGGTACCTATTGTGATACAGAACACTCCGGTATTCAAGCCTTTGGTTATAAATGATGCAAGATTTCCCCATAAATTTTAAAAGATATTTAATTATTCATGCCAATACCTCAAACTTAGCATCAAGAAAAATATCTACTTCTAGAAGTCAGAAAATATCACAATTAAAAACCAAATCTTAAAATTTAATATTCAGAGACTGAAGGTGAATGGGCACTTTCCTCTGAGGACAACATTGTAGTAGGCACTAATCTGTCCCTGCTTAACACATGTTCCTATTAAAGTAGTGTTTATTAAAATGTTTTCATGCTCACACTTACCAACAATTTCACTCGGCTCCTTATTGTAAAGTTTTTTGTTCCAGTAAAGAAGTCTGAGAAAAGGAAAGGAGACCAGAACAACAAGGCAGATACCAACAAACATATGTCCTGTGAAGGCTGCAAAATCCAATCCCTGGAAATAAGAATGAAAACCTAAATTAAAAAATCAGTTATTTTCCTATAATACCTACAGGGAAAAGTATTCAACTATATGTACTTTAGCGATCAATAATAAATAGAAAGCAATAAAATCAGTTTCAAGTACAGTATACACTGTATTTTATCTGTTTCAAGGAGACAAGCAACATTACAATTTAGTTCAGAGAACTCAAAAATAGTGTTAGGAGTTAAAATGCATTCAGTGTTCCTAAAACAGATTTTAAAAGAAAAAAAAAATACTTTCAACTCTTTAACTTCATTTTAAATCATACTGAATCACAGAAATAGGTATTGTTAATGACCGACTTTGTTTTAAACTGAAGACAACATGGATTTTACAATAATCCTATCAGAGCCAGGATTTCATTTAAAGGCAGTAATGTTTTTCTACAATAAAAATATACCTCAACAATCTAATTATTTTTCTGCATGCTTAATAAACACATATATTTCTTTATATTTTGCATAATGAACCCCTTTAATTAAGAAGTTCTTAAAATATAAAGTATAATATGTTAAAAAGCTGCTGCTTTAAACAATAAAAATTGATAGTGACCGTTTTCCCTAATACTATGAAGTTAGCTGTGCTTTGAGTAGGGCATTGGATTAGATAGCCTTCTGGACCCCTTTCAACTGAATCACTCCATATTTCTGTATTATACAAGCTGTAGTGGATCAAGGTTAGCCTTTCGGCTGGGATTTTCTGAACTAGTCAGGACCAACCTGTCCAAAACAAGTTACACATGAAGCTTCAAGGGGGATCATGTCCAAGCACTCAGGTAGCAAGGAACTGTCCCCTGTCCACAGGGCAGAGGTTGCCTGAAATGGCGATCCCTGTAGAGCAGCTCTTTGACACCTGGGAGTACAATCAAAGTCATGGGTACTCAGATTGTCCAAACTGAATCTTCAGAGCTTCCAATGACTTCCCAGAGTCTCTAGAAAGTCATGGGATCTCCTTGTGTCACACAACATCTGTACAACAGTGAGTGACTTGTCTTGCACCAAGTATTTGTGTGCTACCTATAGGCCCTTCTGTAATGCCAATACAAATTAAAAACAGCTTCCCATGCAGCATTACCTCCTGTGTGTTAAGACTACTGAGGACTTACTACCTGAAATATATGGCTTCTTGGGTATTGTATCCCAATAAACCAATTTACATGGAAATGTTCCAGCTGAAATGACTCCAGTTTAAAAAAAGGGGGGAGGGGGATTTTTCCCCATTATTTCAGAGCATAATAAAATAATATTTTTTTTTTTAAAAAAAAAAAAAACATAGCACAAGAAACTGTTTAAAGTGAGTAAGAACTTTCATAGCCAAATAAAGATTAGTGCTCTTTTGGAAAAAAAAAAAAAAAAAAAAAAAAAAAAAAACATATTTTGCAGACAAGCACAATCAAGTAAATATGCAGACCTGGGTTTAGAATTTAGTCCTACTAAAAATAAAGTATTTGAATACATAAGCTCAAGAAATTTATCCTTAGTTACTATTTAGTAGTAGATTCTGTGCCTATTCTACAGACACTAAAACGTAAAACTGCATGCCTGTCCATTCACTGTCTTTTCATTATAAATCAGCTAGTTCCATATTTTTTTATGACAAAAGAAAGATGATTCTTCAGGAAGATTTTTTTTTCAAGAATCAGACAGAAAAACATGATACCACAACAGAAATAATATATCTTCATTCAGTTTGCCTACATATTAGTTCAGCCAGTCAAATGTCTGACACCTCTGCAAGATGCTCTTTACTACCAAACTTTTATTAATGCTCAGAAAGTTTGGCCTCTAGGCATCAAGTCAAGATTTCAGATTACAAGGCATATTTCTATGAAGGATGAAATCAGCATTCACAGATTAGGAAATTTACAAATAGCAATGAAAGAATAAAAAAAAAAATCTACAAAGGATCAATATTTGTAAGACCTGTTCCCAAAGTATATAAAGTCCATATCCCCCACATTTATTTCCTTAATTACAGACATTTGCCATGAACAGTGAATCTAATTTTTATACAAGTTGTCTCTAAGATTATGGCCAAAATGAAAAATCAGAAAATTTTGTCTGATCTTGGTTCAGAAATTACTCAGATATTGGCAATGTACCATTTAAGAGTCCTGGAAATATGGAAAATAAGCATTCAATTTCAGGTGGTCTCTAAAATGATTTGAGAGTTAGGAACTTGAAAGGAGTTAAGCTGTAAAAACACTGTAGCTACACCAGACAAAACAGTAATGCCTAAATCTGACTAAAAAAAAAGTTATCCTGTGACTAATAAAATGACTGGGAACCAGCTGGTTGAGGACCAATAAAGTGATAAGGTGTTAGCAGAATATACCCTACCCACAATTACCAGAACCAGGAAAATTACTTTTGCATCTGACCTAGTGTCAATAAGCATAGAGGCCACAAAGCTTTCTTAGGCTGACAATGTGTTCATATCACAAAGGAGGGTGCCAGCTAACAGGTGGAGTATTCTCTGCAGAGATACTCAGGCATAAAGCTAATTGTTACTGTAGGAGATAAAGAAAAATAGGAACCTGAAGAATCTCAGGAAACTGGAGTTTAAAAGCTGGTGATGGCCCTACCATATGTTAATGGAGCTTAGGCAGTTCATGGCAAACTGCTAAGATTTACAAAGTCACCTGCCTGGAAGTTCTGAACACCAAACACCAATTTTAAAGCAAAACAATTGTGCTTTGTTATTGAAGTACTGCAATGCGGAAGCTTCTCAAACAAAAAAAAAATACAACAAAAGAAATGTGCTCCTTGAAACCCACAAAACTAATTTCTCTATGAAAAAGAAAGTCACGTCAATCTGGAAGACAAACTAAAACACTGAGGTTAATAAAGAGGTCTCAGGACTGACTGAAAGATTAAAGGAATCAAAATGAGACAGAGCTCACAATACTCTTAAAAATCAGGTTTAACATAGTGTCTCAACACAAGAGCTGACACAGTCTTAAGGGTGATTTGCAGACATCATCATAAGAGAAAAAAAAAAAAAATACCTGATTCTTAGCATCCTATCTGGGAGCTTACTCAAACTTTTCAAAGAGCAGCTGGTTTGAGATTCAGAATTTTGTTAAACTTCATAATATCACCCCATTGATCTTTCTTATATCTGAGACCCTTGGGGAAGAACAAAATGTGCTTCTCTGCTGCAACTGCAGAACAGTCTTCCAATTCAGCTGAAACAAATAATTTTCTGACATGGAGCGTGTTTATTTCAGGAAAGAGTTTGCACAATGATATTGCTCATGATAGTGCAAGGTTGGATTCAATTCTCCTCTCTTCTCTTGCTCCCAGCTTTCCTTCTTGTTTCCTCCTCAAAACAATCCATAGCAGCCAGCATGTGAAAATGGCACCTGATGATCAGTAGCACCTTGGATAACTTGTTGCCAGTATGGGGAAGCTGAGGACTACCATGTGCAACCCCTTTACTCCTGATACCAGAAGGGCTGGTGGTACATAAGAGTTTACCGCCCAGCCTGATACTTTGGGCTGGGTGCTTAGCACGTGCTTCCCCATCACACAGAATATGCTCTCAGGGTTGGAGCAAGCAGATTTCCCATCAGACATTATCAGGTGACTAGTAGTCAATTGGCAACTTGTGGAGAACTTTCAGAGACCATTTCTATTTTCTGAGAAGGAAATAGAAAAGAGGAAAGGGGATAGGATAAGGAGGAATGAGGTTGGCAAAACCAAGCTCTGACAATAGGGCAACATACTGATTTGTTAATTTAGCAGAGGAACGATCTTGACAGAGATCCTCAGGCTTCCTGCTGCTCTGTTACAAAGGGTTTAGGTCACATCACAGATACCAATGTCACAGCAGAGGATCACAAGATGGTGGCACAGACGAGTCACTCCTGCTCCCTTGCCCACCCTCTAGTAAGGGCATACAACATCTACATAGAGCCTGTATTCATACTCTGTGTGCCTTTTATACCTCCTGAGTTCTCTGCACTGCTGGGGACAGGATTCAGCATTTATAAAAACACATTAAAGCGTTCCACATGTCTGCTGCATACGACACAATGTCTTTTTCATAAAGGTTTTCTTTTTCCTGCACAATAGACTGAAATAAAATTGACATGCACGAAAGGCAAGAAATACTTTTCTTCCAGGGGATTTCAATCCATCAGATAAATACAATACATGCCTCAAATGTCCCCTACTTGAGGCTATGCTGATTGTGTTAAATTTCTCCTGTTCCCCAGACAACAATGAAAATCTAAAGATTTTGTTTTACCAAGACAACAGCCTAAAGGTTCCCTTGCCTACAGACTCAAAGCTGAAACAGAGTGGGCATCTTTCTTTAGTTTATGGTTTTAAGCATGAAGTCGCATATATCAATTTTGTATTAGGAGGAGGTGTCATACTGTTTTCCTGAAATGCTAGCTTTCCATCATCCTGACCTGTTCTGATTGTTTGTTTATGGGGGAGGGGGGTCAACTGCTTTTGGAAGTGTGAAATTAAATTCTAGTATTTCAGACTTTTCCAGAAGAAAGCAGCCATTTTAAAGAAAAGATAAAGCGAAAATTATAGCTAGATGCACAAATTCAGGGATCACCAAATGCTGTGCTTCTAGTCAGAGTGCCCTATTTTTTTTAAAGCTAATCAAATGAAGAAGAGCAAGAGTAATTTATTATTTCTGCACTGGCTTAAACATCCCTTCGAGCTGAGTGACTGAGATGTATGTTGTGCCAGGAGGAACTGCTCGTGATGTTGCTGAGAGACAAATCACTGATGGTCTAACAGCTACATAAAGATAATGCCTATCTGAGACATTGATGAGAACCCTTTTTTGCCTTGCACTGTATTCTTTAACGATTACTACATGCAGAGATAGGGAAAAAAAAAAAATCTAAATTTAGCTATAAAACCATACATTTTATTTCATATACCTTACCTAGGGTTTCATTTTTCTTGAGGAAAGGAATCAATGAAACATTGACAGAACAAAAAGAAGATTTACAAACTGATTAAGAGTTTTACCAAGTTTGTATAAAGCAACCTCAACAAAAATAGCCTACAAGCTATGGGAATCCATTTCACAGTCTGACAGTGCTTGAAATACCTTCATAGATTTACATATAGGATTTTCTCTCTTCTGTTGGTCAGAATTATCTATTTCTATTCATACATTTTTGGCACCAAAATTTATCATAAAATAAAACCAATTAATATAGCATCATGCTAAATTTCAGCATGAAAACTGAAAGCCTCTGAAACGCAGGTGTCCTGGTTTTGGCTAGAATAGAGTTAATTTTCCTCCTAGTAGCAGGTATTGTGCTGTGTTTGGGATTTAGGATGAGAATAATGTTGATACTATGCTGATGTTTTAATTGTTGCAGAGCAGTGATTACACTAAGCCGATGACTTTTCAGCTTCTTGTTCAGTCCTGCCAGCAGGCAGGCTGGGGGTGCAGCAAGAGCTGGGAGGGGACAGACCCAGGACAGCTGACCCAAACTGGCCAAAGTGGTATTCCGTACCATATGGCATCACGCTGAGCAATTAATATGGAGGGGCTGGCCAGGGGCTCGGGCTGGGATGGACATTGGTCAGTAGGTGGTGAGCAATTGCATTGTGCATCACTTGTTTGTACACATTATTATGTTCCTTTCTTTCCTAATAAACTGTCTTTATCTCAACCCCCAAGCTTTCATTTTTTTCCTGATTCTCTCCCCCATCCCACTGGGAGGAGTGGGGAGGGTGAGCGAATGGCTGCATGGTGCTTAGCTGCCGGCTGGGCTAAACCACAACAGCAGGACAGGAGATCCCAATGGCTGTTCATTTTCTGGGGAATTCCTGTCAAATGGCAAGAATAACTCTGAACAGGTTGCTGAATATCCCAAATCCTCAGCAAACATCAGATAAACAGTACAAGCTTTATCACATACCATACACTGTAAATAAACAGGGACCCTCAAGAGGACATAATCCAGCACAAGCTAAAACTGTCTTCACTCTTATCATTACCTCTTCTAGATAAATCTCAATACACTAATATACACTATGTTCACACCATTTTGCCCTGGAGACCTATTCACCATCCCTTGTCCAAAGATCTTGTAATCATAGACTAAGCTTAGGGCCCAAACAACTTCAGGTATCAAAGGCGTGATTGCAGATACTTGGGAAATTTCCAAATACAGAGGACTGAACACTCAGCCGTATTGAAAGCAATGGCTGGTTTGAAACAGTTTGTGCTGGATTGATATAAAACAGAGTTCCCAAATTCCAAAGTAAACATCTTTTCAAGATAAAAATATAATTTTGCTAACAATAGCCATAAAGTAGCGGTATTCTGAAGGTAGGGGTTTTTTTTTAAGTTTTCTATTCACTGAATGAGTTTCTCACTTGCTCTTAATGAAATCTCTTTATTTCCATCATTTTCTTTTCCTAATATCACAATATAAATGCTATTTTGTTAGACTTCTTCCAGCTTCATCCTAAGAAGAAGTAAGAGTACAACAAATCTCTATCTCCAATTATGCAAATGTTCCACTAATTCCAGGGGAAATGCTAGCATTATAAATTAACTGCTGCTATTAAAAAAAAAAAAAAAAACAGCCAGAAAACACCTTTAGGTATTCATTCATGTCTCAGGACAAATAAACAGACTTATCCTTACATTTTAATGAGTAAGGTTTAACACAGTGCTTATTTATTCAAATACACTTCTCATAAAATATTTTTAATATGACATGAGTTTTCCCTAGAACCTAGGTTAAAAAAAATGTCTTCAACACTACAGTAAACAAAGAGTAAAGCATTTCTAATGCTTTAACACAACAACAACATCCAATGGAACAGGGCTGCACTTCATTTTGTATTTATTTAACAAATCAAGGTTTCCTAAGAAAGTGTGAACTTGTATAATGTCTCACTAGGCTGCTTTTATAGGTAAAAGTACAAGAGTAAAACTCCAGGAAGACTGGTAAAATCCTCATTCTTATCACACCTTCTAAAATAGAAAAAACAATCCTCTTCACGGTGCAATAAACTATCAGCCTCTTACAGGGGCAGTTGTCCAAGTATTACTAGTGCAAAAATAACACTGGAAAAGAAGTGTAAGAGGATGAAAAGAGGAATTTCAATAAAATTATCAAGGAGATTTTTTTTTATATATAGAATGGCAAAACCATGTCTGAGGACATGAAAAAGGGGAAAAAAAACAAACTGTTATTTTCTTTAGAAAACATAGGAATAAACACTTCAAACAATATTGCATGAAGTGCTGTTTCCAAAATGACACTAAAATAAGCAACTGTATTCAAAAATTTCTACCTCTGAAACACCTAAAAATAAAAATAAAGAAATCACTTAGTACAAATGTAGCTGGCATTCCATGCATTTCGGTGGCAGACTTGAGTTTGATCCTATAAACTATCTTCTCAGCAGCTACTAGAACTGGTATCAGAAACAATGTCTACATTTCATCTTTGAATAACAGAGAGCTTGCTCGAGTGGATGGACAAAACTAGGAACCTAGATATTAGTTCAACAGCATAGACTGCAGGACTCCAGATGGTCCAGGTCCCTCCATGCCCTCCCTCTTGGCTTTATCCAGCTTCTCCTATCACTCTCCTAGGCAGATCCCCTCCAGAGGAGCTGAGACCTAAGCACTGAGGATATAAATAGTGAGGACAAAAGCCATGCCACCTCAGAGCCCAGGATGGGTCTTTGACCCTCCCATATATATATATGCATATGGAGATATAACAGATGAGAATGTAGGAAAGAAGAAGTACAAGTCACATAGTCCTGTGCTGAATCCAATCTATTTTCTTACATCCCTACTTCTGTGATCTAAAAAGATACAAAAAAGCTCCAGAGTGAAAATGTTTGCAAAGTTTTTCTGCTTGTTTAAAATACAGAATTTGCTATAGAGTCACATCTTCCAGAGTATGTATACATCTGAGTCCTCCTAAAATTATCAATATCTCATTCAAGAAAAATATAAAATTGTTTCCTTTCAGTGTGATTGCTTAATTGCTTGCTGCGTTTATAGCCCCTGCAAAAGGTTTTGCAGAGATGATGAGTTTCTGAGTATTTAGAAAAATGACCTGTGTGGCAGGTGCTAATTATTCTCCTTTAGAAAAGGAGGTTGAAATAATTGCACAGATTTTGTATTTTAAAATGTAAAATTTAGCAATCAAATCCTCAGCCAGGAATATTACAGAGCCTCCAAAGTCAACCAAACTAATTGCAGCACATTTCAAATATTTTGAAAGTAAACATTTAATTCATTAAACACTATTAACTTTCAAAGACATTTTCCAACCTGGACAGTAGTTAATTAATTTGAGTGTATGCAGTTAATTAGAAGAGATCTTTCTTTTAGTATAACAGAATGTAGGTTTTTTTTTTTAAAAAAAAAAAAAAAGTTTTATACTAAAAATTCCTCATTCCACTTGCACAGATATTTTCACACTACCCCATATGTTACGCTAAATTCCTTTAAATTCATAGATGGCACTAGTGTCACAAAGTAATTTGGGGTTTATGACACCTGGAAAAAATAGAAAGCACATGGTTGGTTTCCTTACAGGGTTGAGAGGGTCATGTAGGTGGGAGGAGACGGTGGGACCAGGACAGTCCCTCTGGCAGGGGGTTGGAGTGCTTCTGTCCCACCCAGCACTTGCCACCATAGCCTTCCCTTTGGCACCACTCACCCACCAAACTGAAGCAGTTTTATCCATAAATAGAAGAGCCAAGCCCAGGAAGTTATATTCCCTCAATGTAGCCTGGAGATACCAACAGGTTGGCAGGAGGTGGGAGCCAGCTGGGGCCTGTGCTGCATGGCAGAAGCCCCTGCTCCCCTCTCACCCACATCCCAAAGGGCTGCAGCTAGAGGACAAAGCCACCACCTCCAGCTGGGTCACGTGTGACAGGTCTACAGGGGCTATGTAGTCTCTTGCAGCATGCACAGGTGTGTTCAGGCAGTTATTTCTTGTTTAAAAGTCATGAGAGGGCATAGAATGGTCTCAATATATTTAAAGTTTGCATTTTCATACCCCTTTTCATGTCCATTTCTTATTTTATTCAACTTTCTGCTTCTACAGGCCTCCATTGTTTTGATTCCTTCTTCACTTCGTCATTGACAAGGAAATCCCCCAAAATAAAGAAAAGGAAACCAGTATTCTCAGCCCATATTAAAAAGTCTGCTCTTCATCACAGTTTTTTTCCTCAGAAGATCACTCTGTTCTGCCTGATCACCCTACTAAGAAAGAAATAGGATGGCAGAACAAGCAGATAGTGTACTGCTCATATGGCTGTCTGGGGGAAGAAAAGGTTCAACACAGCATAAATCAGCATCAGCACTTAATTTTAGTAGCAGAGTAGCTTGCAGTACATACCTCCTTCCTCAGCTCCTGCTTGGAAACAATAATCACATTTGGAGGATCCCCAACAGCTGTGGCAGCCCCCCCAATATTTGTGAAAATTACTTCTGCAATCAGGACGTGCCTGGGATCAAGATTAAGTACTTCACAGAGCCTGCAATATAGAGAAAATTGAATTAGCCTCTTACCCTATGATTATATTCCCTTAAATCTTAAAATCTATAAAATTTACAAAACAAAGTTCTTCGACTGAAAAACTTCAGGATGTGAAACATAATAGCTGTATGTGTGTGTACGGTTGAAATTTTCATTTTATATATATTTTGGTAGTTATAGCAATATCAATGCAAAAAAATGTAGATATTTTACATTTACAATGCAATAGTTAGTGGTAAATGGAACTGATGTGTTTAAACAGAATTTCATTAGAAGTAATCAGTTATTCCAAAAGTTGAACTACACGGAAAATTTCAAATTTAAAACCCCATTCTAAGTGTTATATACCTTTTTAAGCCATGGTTCCCAGGTGACACTGGCATATGGAAAATTATTCTGGGCAACCACAAGCTCTGTACTCAGCCTTAGTTATTGACTATCGTGTGGGGAGCAGAAGCAGAGGACAGGCCACCTATCAGCCATGAATAATGCATTGATCAGAGACCTCCATTTTCAGCCGAGGTTTAGCCAGTTCTTTCTGCTCCTGGTTCTCCCCCTTCCCTAAAGCTTAATAATAAGCAAGGAGCAGCATCAGGATGATTCAGGAGCCCACGTCCCAGGTACCCACTCCTGGGCACAGCATGGCAGCTGGGGTAAAAGCCCAGAGGGAAAAGCCTCTCTGTTTGTCAAGGGGACATGCTTAAATTATTGCTGCCTCTACCTAATATGGGATATGGGAAAGCCTGGGCAGTGAGCATTCATCCTCAGGATTTCATTCATTGTAGTGCTGTCAGTCATTTCCCTGAAGGAAGTTGAGCTTTACGGTTCAACCTAAGTCTATATTATTAAAACTTATATTTCAAAGAGAAAAGCATGTGTTGTGCAAAAGCTTACCTTGATACACTTACTCTGTCACCAAGAGTATCCATTTAAAAATTGGAAAAAGCACTTTTAGCTTATACATATATCAGTACATAAAAAGTCCAGAACAAAGTAACTGTATAAAAATGCATTATTTCCCAAACAGTGTAAAATTTGCAGTTAAAATTGTACTCTGTAGTACAGCTGGCCCAGCTGTACTAGTTGTGGCAAAATACTACAGTCATACTTTGAACTTCATCACTCCACCGTTTCCAGCACTTCTAAATAAACTTAACGTTTCATTAGTGTTTGGCTGGGTTTGGTGTTGATTTGTTTTGATGTGCCTCTTGGTAGCTTGAGGAATGAACAGCAAATATAAGTCCAAGCGCAAAGTATAGAACAATTACAGTGTGTTAGCTGTACTGTAGGACTGAACTTTCTCAGTACACTTACCCTAGTTATATAATTTCCCATGTGAACAACCATTAGCCTTTTCCAGTTCCCTATAACAAAGCATTTTGAAAATAAACTATAGCTAAGAATGGGTAGTTATTAATTTTTTATCAGCTTACTTCAAAATGCAGAGAGAAACAAATACCATGTTTTACGCCTTATTAATGGTGGTCTAAATCCTTATATTCACAGAATCGGTAGCATTTTCTGCAAGCTCTATCTCCATGGCAATGCAGCGCAGTGTGATGTAGTGAAGCTTTAGATGAGGGCTGAAGACAGTGGCAGTAAGATAAAAACAAAAAATGACCCCCAGCATGATGTTTTTAGAAATAGGCTATTATTTGTTTCGATTAGAGCAAATTTTATTTTCACTTTGATAGTAATTCAAATACAAATGTTTCCTGCACACTGAATTTGCCCTTCTTCAGTGTTACAAGCTCATTTGGTATAAAAAGGAATAAATGCTACAGTAACTCTGCCTGTGAACTCTAGTTCATGATGCACTGACATCTGTGTTTCAATCCATTCCCAATTATACTTAATACAAAATATTCTGCAACACAGCTAAAGAAAACTTGGTGTTTAGTAATTCCAATGTTGCTTACTGTTAGAGGTGAAATTATTGACCGGAGTAAGGCAAAGTGATCTCTTTAAAATATAACCAGACAGAAGACAAATGGAGCTTTCACTCACCAGCTGTTTCCCAATCTAGAATAAATGCCACTTGCAAAATTGTTTTTTACTGCTTTACACTACCTTTTAAAATGGCAGCATATCTTAATAGAATTTTGTGTACTTTAATGATGTGTTTTAATACTTTTTTAATGATGTCATAATCACATGGGTGAAAAGCTTGACACGAGCCAGCAGTGCGCACTTGCAGCCCAGAAGGCCAGCTGCGTCCTGGGCTGCATCAACAGAGGAGTGGCCAGCAGGGTGAGGGAAGTGATTGCCCTCCTCTGCTCTGCCCTTGTGAGGCTCCACCTGGAGTCCTGCATCCAGGGCCCCCAACACAAGAAGGTCGTGGATCTATTACAGCAAGTCCAGATGAAGACCACAAAGTTGATCAGAGGGCTGGAGCACCTCTCCTATGAAGAAAGGCTGAGAGAGCCAAGGATGCTCAGCCTGAAGAAGAGGATATTCTCGGGAGACCTTGTTGTAGCTTTTACTTTAAAAAAAGATGGAGAGTGTCTTTTTACATGGACAGATAGAGATGGGACAAGGGATAATAGCTTTAAACTTAAAGAGGAAAGATTTAGATTAGAAATAAGGAATGTTTACTGTGATGGTGATGATGCACTGGAACAGGTTGCCCAGAGAAGCTGTGGGAGGTGTTCAAGGCCAGGCTGGATGGGGCCCTGGGCAACCTGATCTAGTGGGTGCCATTCCTGCCCATAACAGGGGGGTTGGAAATGGGTGATCTTAAAGGACTTTAAAGGTCCCTTCCAACCCAAGCCATTCTATTATTCTATGAATGATTGCAAGCATTACGTCACTCAGGATTATTTTAAAACCACAGTAGATCTTTCATAAACTAAACCGGATTAACTAGACACAGGTTAAATTCAGGTTAAACAGTGCTTTCTAGTCACACATTCATAGAGGTTGCAATTCATATGTTATTAATTTACATAAATCTGAAGTAATTAAAGTCACTGTTTTATTTTAAAAAACACATATATTTCATCTCCAACCACAAAATTGACCTGTGACTGTACCAATGTCATGATAAGCATCAGGAAGAAAATTCAGTCTCATATCTCAAAACAAGATTCTTACTTGAAATCTAGAAGCCTTTTAACAAGTATTAGAAGTGATAACACTTATGCAACACAAAAATTACTAAACAAATTTGTATGTAGCCCGTAAAGGACAAGACAGCATTAATTAAAAAAGAAAAAATCTCCCCGCTTACAGGAAAAAAGTAATCTGCTAGGGAGCATTTGGTGCAATATCCTATTGCAGTTCAGATATGGAGACAAACCAGGGTGGTTAACTCCCAAGGCAATTAATCAGGCTTCAGATATATGTTCACCAAAGAAAACAAAAGGAAAACAACAAGTGATCGCTATGAAAACATCAGCTTTATACCCTAATACAATAGGAGAATTTGAAGTTTTAATTTCCATTTAGATGATCAAAAAAGTCCAAATAAGCATTTATGCACACATGCCTACTACTGATTGCTCGCTATAAAAGACTAAGTCCAAAACCATAACAATAAAGTACCTTATGGTTACTGGAGTAAAGAGCAGCATAGTGGTAACGTTGTCCAAAAATGCAGAAAGAATTGCAGCAATAAGGCACAAAAGCGTAATCATGGCCCACACCTTGCCTCTAGAGAATCGATAAGCCTAATAAAAAACAAACAACAACAAAATTAAGGGACTACACCATTCCAGCTGAGCTTTCAAAACATGACAGATAAACTACTTCACGAAAGATGAAGCAACAGTGAGCTCAGAGCATTTACTACTCCATGCACGTCCATCACTGCCCTCTCTAATATGCATTAATTTAGCAACAAAACACATATTGGAAGCTGGCAAACATCTCCATCATACAAGTATGAAGAGACCTCATACTGCACTGCCAGGCATGGAGGGGGTCCACAGCAGGAGCAGGACTGAGCCCCCACCTTCTGCCTGCATGACAGGGTGGACTAACACAGTTCAGCCCTCCTATCACCTTTACAAGCTGGGACACCTTCCTCATTCTCACAGCAGCACCACCAGGGCTACACAGTCTGGACATCTATCTAGACAGGGTTTTTGTCCACGTGCATTTTGCTTGGGTGTTCTGTGTTCACAGCAGTCCTATTTATTGTTTTTGTTTTATTTCTTTCCACAGTTCTCAGGAAAATTAAGCTTTGCAACAGGAGTCCCTCACTATGGGTAGTACTTGTTTTACAGCCAATCCATCAGAATTACCCTTTTCATGTAATCTTTGGTTCTGCTACTGTGCAAAGGTCTGTGGCCATTTATCATGTGTGACTGTAAAGCTAATGATTGTTCCCATATTTCCTCTCTCCTACTGCCAGACATAAATACAGATTTCAGCTACAGAGGAACTGCAGTCCTGGGCAAGTTAGCGGGATAATTCAACTTTATATTGTCCACATACTTGTGTATCCTACTGGGGGCTTTTGCCTTTCTCCTGTAGAAAGAGAATTGCCTTAAAGACTTCCTTTGATCCCTAAAAGATTTTATTGCAAAACGACAAGTTGACCACTGTCATTTGTAGTGTAATACACACTGCCCAAAGAAAGTGCTATTGAAGTTCTTTGATGATCTTATTAAATGCTAACTTGATTAAACTAATAATGATTAAGAATACCGAAACAAGCCTACCTTTACTGCACAGTAATCAAAGAATCCAGTTTCTGAAAATATGGCCACCAAAACCATCTACCAAAAGAAGAAGAAGAAAAAAAAAAAGAATAGCTGCAACTGTATTACACAAAACCAATGTAATATAGTTTGTGGCTCTAACAAAAGTCCTTTGTATCTGCCACTGTTTTGAGAATCTGATCATTTTCATATAAGGATAACTATTACAGCTGTTGGTTATCTCAGATATCATATGGTGAAATTTAGTTCTCAGCATTAGCAGTCTATAAATTAGTCTAGTTGAATTGTATTTTTAATGACTAAGTAGGCATCATACATTAAAGAGTCAATGTGTCTCCCTTGCATCATTAATCAAGAGAAGCCAATAACTGTGTGCTTTCTGCAGTAATGCTCTACAGATTACAGAAAATATCAGCTCCAGGAATTACCTGCACTTTCCCACATTTCTGGGCTGTTGCCTGTACTTCCATCTTTGCTCCCAATAGATTTTTTTTTTGCTTTCTTTTTTTGTGGGGAGGGCAGGCAGGCCCAGAGCATTGTCAGTAAATAAATAAATAAATAAATAAATAAACTCAGAATGGAAACAGAAAATGGCAAATTTGCCTGCATAAACTGCGTATTTTGTATCAGCATTTAATCACACTTGGACAACACTTTTTATCATAAATAGCTCTGGGCAAAGTGATAATATAGTATATTCTTATAATCTAATCATATATTTCTCCTCCATTTCTGGTTTTCTCTTTTTGGCTCCAAACATGACACTAAGACAAAGAAAGCCTGTAGAGCGTGTTTGAGGAAGTTTCTGAGTAAACAAAATTAACAAGATAAATGAGAGTGATAAAACTTGACACTTAAACAGGTTTTCCAATTTATAGACCTCAATGATGGGTTTTGTGTGTTATCAATATGATTCTACAGATTAAAAAAAAAAAATCAATATTTTCAAAGGCTCCTTCAAAGGTATGCTCATCATCCTTTTTGATAAATATCTTAGGGCCAAATTTTCATCAGAACATGTCCCACTAAAGTGCAATTAACAAAACATTTTAAAAAGTAACATCTAGATATTGAATGTGATTATCTCAACACATTTAGAGCAAGGGATACATTTTAATTACCATTCCAAACAGTAGCGCCAGTGTCTCATAATCAATCCACTCTACCACTTTGACCATACTTGGCCTCTGCAATCAAAAAATACAATTACCAGTAAATACCACAGAACACCTAACTAGTGATTAGCTATGAAGTATAAACTCCACTTAACTGATGAACCATTTAAATAAAGTCAGACAGAAATTAATAAGTGTTCCTACAAGGCACACAAAAAGGACTTTTTTTTATTACTTCATTATTATTATTTTTATTACTACTACTATTAATTTAAAGTACTGCAGGCATCCTAAGTGGGTCACTATCAAAAGCCTACATTAAGCTCTTGGTTTATCTATTTGTTCCTTATGTAGCTTTGAAGAAATAAATTATAACAGAATTATATGCTACACTCCATTTTTCCTTTTCATAAGATAACAAAAGCATACAGCTTTACCTGTGAACACATTAGAGGGAATTTAAAAGAACATAGCAATGATGTGGTGACTAGTTATAAGAAAAAATAAAAAAATAATAAAAAAAAAAATTGATCAGACTTTCCACTAAATATCAACAAAGAGTAAGGACAACAAAGAGTGAGGGCAACAAGGGGGAACAAAAGGATTAAAAAGTATAAGCATGAGGCATAAATATTTAGGCAGCATAAGGCAGTGTATTTTCCATTTAGGTTTGATTGGTAACCCAACATTCCTGAAAATAACAGTGCTAAAATAAATCTGAATTATGCTAAAAACAGCTGTACTCAGCTTCCTGCAAATCATAACTAAATGCATCAACTGACTTTTACTCCTCTTCTGTCTATGTCATAGGCTCTCCTGCTTTCCCCGTGGTGACTCCCCATCTGCCCTAGCATCTTGTTCTATTTAAAAAGGCTGCTGTCTCCTGTGTCCACTCACAACATGGCAACCCCTGGATTTTTTGATGTCATAGACAGAATTGAAGTAAGGAAGTAAGCACTTACAGTCTGATAACTTACCTCCCCAACAGCAGCTAATGCAGCTAAAGCTGCCAAAGAACCTAGCATCGCTGCAAGGGTCCTGTGAACAATCTGCAAGAAAGTATAAGAAGTGACCAAAGACTCCTTTCAACATCTCATTACTATTAAAAGAATAAAAATTTCTATAGTTGAATATTTTCTTATTTTTTTTGTTTGTTTGTTTGTTTTCTTATTTGACCCCACTATCCTCTCAAAAATAAATAAATAAAGCTGAAGAGGAAATAGCTGATTACTTTGACTCACTATACGAATAAGAAAATAAATGCCATGTCTGTGGGAACCCTGTAGGAAGTCTCAACTCTGATCTCAAGGCAGAGAAGGAACTTGGGAATGCATTTCCTGTATTTGCCAACTACTGGCTCGAGTAGGAAAGCCATTAATCTTCCCAGTTTAAGGATTAAAAGTCAGGCATCTCTGCCTCAGCTAGTCTTGCTAGTTTTCCTTCACAGCCCATGGGAAGAAGACACATGGCCAAGACGTGGTCTACCTCATTCTTTCTAGGCACTTGTTTATATCCAATGAACTACAATGACCTACAAATACAAAGCAGGACCAAAGCATGTATCTCAGACCTGGGGCAGATGGATCTTACACAGACATACTAGATTGAGTTTCTAGGTCCATTTTGTGGTCTGGGGCACCAATAGATCTTTCAAAACTGTGTATTTGCTTTTGCACTCTCACACACTGTATTTGAACATGTTAGATCACAGACAGCTCCAGACAGCTCCAAAAGGCACCCACGGTTTGCCAGAGTTGAGCCAGGGAGCGACGCTGGGTGGGCCTCTGGGAGAGCAGTGTTAAGGAAGCAGCACAACATCAGCTGGGAGAGAGGAGTGAGAACGTGTGAGAGAAGCAGCCCTGCAGCCCCCGAGGTCAGGGCAGCAGGAGGGCAGGAGGTGCTCCAGGCACACAGCAGCAGTTCCCCTGCGGCCTGTGGAAGAGGCCCCTGGTGGAGCAGGCTGTCCCCCTGCAGCCCATGGGTCCCACAAGGAGCAGATCTCCACGCTGCAGCCCGTGGAGGAGCCCCCGGTGGAGCAGGTGGATGTGGCCTGGAGGAGGCTGCGGCCCATGGAGAGCCCCCGCAGGAACAGGCCCCAGGCTGGAGCTGCAGCCCATGGAGAGGAGCCCACGCAGGAGCAGGGGTCTGTGGGGAGCTGCCGCCCGTGGGGGACCCGTGCTGGAGCAGTTTGCTCCTGGGGGATGGACCCCGTGGTACGGAGCCGTGTGGGAGCAGTGCTTGGAGAGCTGCTGCCTGTGGGCAGCCCCCGCAGGCTCAGTTCAGGAAGGACAGCATCCCGTGGGAGGGACCCCACGGGGAGCAGGAGCAGAGTGACCGTGAAGAAGGAGCAGAGACAAAGCGTTTGGGGCTGACCACAGCCCCCATTCCCCGTTCACCTGCACTGCTTGGGGGAATGACATAGAAGAGTGTGCGTTTATTTTGACGTTTATCACTGTTCTGCACTGCTAGAGAAAGGCAATAAATTGCATTGCTCTCCCTATGTTGAGTCTGTTTTGTCTATGACAGCAACTGGTGAGTGATCTCCCTGTCCTTATCTCAACCCTTGAGCTCTTTTCCATCATATTTTCTCCTCCTATTCCTTTGAGGTGGGGGAGTGATAGAGCAGCTGTGGTGGAGTTTAGCTGCATAGCAGGGTAAAACCTACCCAAGAAGAACATTCTTCTTTCATACAGGGGTTTTCTACATCACTATTTTCTCTACAAAAATGTTTTGGCTTCAAGGAATCCATATACTTCAGCTAAAATCTACTGGAGGCCTTTGTTTCTTGTAGTTCTTCAAAAGGTGCTTCCACCAGCATCTAGACTAACCAGCCCTTGAACAGTGCTTCTGCCCTTCTCTAATGTTTCTGTAGTATGTGAGCAATGCATCTGAAAGTAGTTTCCATAGTTCAGACTACAACACAACTTTCAGCAGATACTGTTTTAATACTTTAACAGTTCATACAATATACAGACATTTATCCATGTCCATATATCCAATGAACAAATTGCACTTAAAATTCTCAAGGAGAAAGTATGAAAGCAGACAAACCCTGAAAAATGAGCTTTGTCCTCCTCCACGTGCTCATTTGTAATTATTTAATCCACCATGTCTGGAAGATCACAGATTGTGTAAAATAACTCGGAGTTAGAATATAATTAATAAAAATCACACTACAAAAAAATCTAATCAACAGCATTTCCTATTAATGTGTTTAAATATTCAGACACAAGCAAGAATTGTATCTCAGAAAGAAATAAGTCTAAAAATATCTCCTTTGCTGCTAATTTCATAAGAAATATTTTGCTGACAAGAATAAAATTGGACATGGACATCTCAAGCCCCTCCCACCTGCTTATACAGGAAAGGAAAAAGGAGACATTTGGCATTGATTTTTTCCTTGAACATGAAATTTTAACACTAATGCTAAACAAAAAAGCAATTTACCAAATGACTACAAAAATAAATATTTAATTGACTAATTTTAGGGGTCAAATGAAAATCTGTCTCATTTTCGTTTTCATTCAAAATGCACTGAAGAATAACTTACTCCTGGTAAGAAAGCAGGAGATCGGACCAATGTTTCTATGTCCTAATGATGTAAAAGTACATAGCACAGATTACATCTCCAACCAGCTCCCACAGAAGTGGGTGATAAGTTACCATTTAATTTAGATCTTTTGATTAATTCTTTTGCAGTTCTCAGAAAAACATAATAGATTTTACAAGATTTGATTGGCCCTAGATATTTTGTATTGTTACTTTGGCATATTTCCACATAAGCATTTTTGTTATCATCATTATACACTTAATTGATTGACACTAGACACTTAATTAGATTGACAGCATTTTTAGTTTCCAAGAGACACCTATGGTTAAAATTTGCTTTCGTTTCCACAAAAAGATGGGGAAAAATGCACAAATGGAGTCATCCATCAGCTCCTTCACCCTGGTGATTTCAAGGGGCATTTACAAAAGTATATCCTAAAGAATTAAAAAATACTGTTCGGGTACAAAGCTCTATTGCAAAAATCTTGTAAAATGTGCAACTCTTAATTCCAGCAAATTATCAAATGGAAGTTGTATAGAAATATAAACATTAGAAAGCACCAAGAAATGTAGTTATTCAAAAGTTGAGGAGATCTGGGGGAGGTTTAGGAAAGAGTAGATTACTCTTCGATTTTCTTTTCACATAAAGCAAGCCCCAAACAAACAATGTATTTGTAGATACATTTTGAAAGCTTACAAATGGAGAAAATAAGAGATACAGTTTAAAAGCAATGATACTTCCATCTAATATCTATGCCATGTGTATCTCTGGAAAATCTCACATTTGGAGGACATCATGTTAGGCAAAAATTCACTATTATTCTTTTGGAAAACACTATAGACCCAATCCAAACCCTTTTGAAGTCTGAAAGGAAGATGAATATCATTTCAGGATGAATCTGAGTGTACGCATAAGCAACAGCTCAGGTACAGAAATAAATTAACAGCCTCTTAGCCCCAGGAAAGCCGAGAGATTTGATGAACTTCTGAATCTAAAGAAATTTTGAAAGATAAAGTGAGAAATCATCCATGTTAAATTGATCATTCTCGTGCTTGGGAAAGTGTATCTTTGTGCATTCTTTTGTAATCAAAGACAATATGCTGAAAGAACCATGATTTATAATTTCTCTTTCAAACAGAAATTGCCTGTAATACCAAAGATTTGGATTGGCAGTCTAAGCCTGATTGAATAAAGTCTCCGTTTTATAAGCTAAGAAAGTAAGTAGAGGCAAATGATTGGCCTTTACTTTCTTTCAGTTACAAACGACAGGAAAAGTTGGGTGGTAAGCCCAGGGCTAGAGCACTAAGCTCTGGTCAATCCAGCCATTTTAAGTAGACTTTTGGTGTTGGAGATAACCAGTTATGGAGTACTCAGAGCAGCTCAAAGATTTACTTCTAGTTGCATTTGGTGGAGGAAGAGAAAACTCCAAGGGTCCTTCTACATACAGTAGTGCCAGTGACACAGTAGTTCTAGATAACTGAGAGGCACAGTTTTGGATGCTTGGGTTGTAATACACATTTGCACAAGTCTCAGTGCAACGTGTCCTCATCAAATACACTGACATAGTCGATAACTCTCATAGACCTTTCTATGGTACCTGAACCTCATTCTCTATTTCATCTCCCCTTTCCAAGAATCCATCTCCAGCACCGATAACCTCTTGTTTGGACCACTGTTCAGCTACACAGTACTCATTATTCCTTTGACAAAAAACATCACTAAAATTCTTTCCATACTGCACACTGCATATCAGCACCTCTTCTTTTTTTATCCAACTTGCCTCTTGTCCAAATTTCTTTTTCAACCGTAATTCCTCCTTGTATCTTTTCTGATCCTCGTTCTGTCAAAGGCACATATCAAAGTGACATCTTATTTTCAAGTCACTCATTTATTCCAACCCACAAATGGATCCCCACTTTTCAATGATTTTAAGCCATTCTGTAAAACGCACTTCTTATAGAAGTTCCTTTCCTGATTTCCTGGAAAGTTTTTTGGCAAAGATGACCATAAAAAAAAAAAAAAGATTCAAAAAAGATTCAAAGCCTTTGATCTATCATTTTGCATGCTAGAGTTCCTCACCTTCCTTGACTACAAGCCTTATAATCTCTTCTCAGAAGGGACACCATCATCACGGTCATCTTTGTTTTTGTCCAAAGAACACCTAGCAGTACTTAATGAAATGGCAAAAGATGGCACTTGCATTTTACGAAGGGATAGTTATCTCAATGGAAATTGCTTCTGAAAACAATGCAGCCTTTACAATGCACAGCTCAGACCTTAAGCTCACCTGCACATAATAACACTTAGGCTGAGAGCGGAGAAAATGGAATGGTGATTTACAGAATTTTATATAATGAAAACACACAAAGATGCAAAAGTGGAGGTTATTAAAAATAACATCAGCAATGTAGGTTTTGTGATAACACCATAGGATCATGCTATAAGGTCAGAACACAATGGGCGGAGATCAGAAAAACTTCTGTAAGAGATTTGTTTTGTAATTTTCTGAAGAAAGGTTTTCTCATGATTGCCTGCTGTGTGACGATGTGCCAAATGCTGATTCTGTATGACAGTTTTCATACTCTTAATTCAGAAGTTAATTCTAACATAAGAAATCAAAACAACCCAAGTAATTTATTAAACAAGTTTGTTGTGCTTGATATTAATTTAAAAATATACATTTCCACAGCTTTAATGCAAATTGGATTTAGGCAACTTAGACCTTTTCCAGATTTAAATTTCTTTATCCATCTGAACATGCTTTAAAATGTTTGCGCTAAGTTCATCTTTTTTTTTTTTTTTTTTGGGGGGGGGGGGGGATAGGCTACAATAACATCATTATAAAAATGATCCAAAATTCCATAGACTTTATCCTGTAAAGTGCTCCAGGAGGTAAAAGAAAATTATTTAGGAGCCCAGTGAAAAGTGACCTGTATACTTTTTCAGAGCATATACTTCCTAGCTGAAATCTAGGGCATGCATATTTCTGAAATGTGCTTCTGAAGATATTTGATGAATGATACATCATAACAAACATTTTATTTCCACAAGCCTTTCTTTGTAAGTGATAAATGGCAGTTGAAATATGACTGTCAGTGACTTTAATGTAAAGCTTCAAACACAGCCTCAATTCATTTCTTATCTTTTTTTTTTTTTTTTCATCCAGTGAAGCCTGTTGCATTAAAATACTTCTTTTCCGGAAAAATTCATTTTCATATGATAGAGTGGCAGCATTGCTGCATTTCAACAGGAGGTGGTTATTCCCAAGCATATATTCACATATGGGTTTTATACATTTTCCACCCACCTTCAGAGTAGCTGAGACCTTTTACTATAAAAATCAACAGCCAAATCCCTCTAAGACTTCACAAAGTCTCCAGTTAAATTATTTATTCTCAGGGGACAGGGAGGAAGAGAATGGGGATAAAATTTGCTCTAGGATAGCTTTCTTCTGACTTAATGTGTTATATCTATTCCTTTTATGTTTTAATAGGGGTTTATTGGGTTAAAAAATATCCTCAGCAGAGTGAGGAGGATTTTTTGAAACATTCAATTTTTTTTTATTATTTTTTTTTTCCAGAGAAGAGGAGTTTGCTTTTCCTAAAGATAATCAAGACAGTATTAGCTTGATTGCCTCTGGAAATATATTCCGTATTCCTCAGATCCCTGCAATGGAGATGTCATGCACTCTCTCTTTTTATTATTATTATTTTTATTTTCTCTCTCTCCTCCCTCCCCCCCCTTTCTTTTTAGTAGCTACAGACAAAACTTCACGTCACACAAATTTAATCTACTTATGGTTTGGAAAATTAACACCAAAGACTGAAACTGGCATCAGAAATTGAAATCAAAACTGACATTTCCAGAAACCAACAGTAATTTAGCTAACCAACTTAGATAATTTTTCTTTACTGTGTCAAGCAACATAATGGAAAATTTGAGTTTATGATAAAAAACAAGGGTCAAAAAAGCTTTGCAATACCCTGCAGAAAACCCACTTCAAAGCTGAATGACATCAAATTGTCAGTACACGAGCATGTGCTTTACTTCTGACAAATTGCACAATCTGGACACAATATAAACCGATAGACTAGAAATGCAGGATGTAGTCAGGTACAGATGAGATCAGAGCGGAAGAAAAGGGATTCAATGGAGCCAGTCATATTTATTTTATTTTCTTCATGCTCACCTATATTAAAGAAGCCATCTAGCCAGCACCAGCTAGTGAAGGCATAGCAACATACCTCCCCTTTAGCTGGTGATGGCAGCTAATGCTTTATGTCCTTTTATTTGTTCCCCACAAGAGCTCTGCAGAAGCAGTTCTGCTGCTCCTTCAGCCCCAAAGCACTCTTCCCAGTGCCTGGGAATCCCATACAGGGGACCTGTCTCAACAGCTAGTGCAAAATGAATGATAACAGAAAATTAATTGCCTCAGAATTACTTAGCTAAGCAGTAGCGAGTAAATTCTCCAGGGAGTCTAATGAGCCAAAAGGGAACTGCTCGATACATTTTAGAAAGTATAACTTATACTGATGAAGTATTCAGGGAAGGACTAAAGCATCTCTTGAGGCAAACACGCAGGGTACAGCTGATGAAAGATGATGTGTATCAAGGATCCCAAAGGGACTAGAAGCATCACCAAAAACACTGACAGCAAGAACAGCTATTTATATCTTTGCAGATTAGGATACTATCTATATGTGTTCTATACACGTGACTATGCAAATCATAAAATAAGACTTTAGGTTAAATTTTTAGAAAATGTTATTTTGACTTCAAAAAATAAGCTTAGTAATATCAAAACCACATCACTGGACATAAGAATGCCTTGCTGAAAAAAAAAATAAAATAAATAAAAAAAAAAACTGAACTGATAGTTTACTTATTTTTACAAGCATTCGGTGATTATTCAATATCGTACTGCCACATTCATGAAATGTGTGCTTAGGTTCAGCTAAGAATATAGACAAGAATTCTGTGGACTTATAAACAGCATATTTTAGCATTAACATGCATTCTCATTAATCATACAATAAAGGGTTGATACCTATAACTCTGAAAATAACATTCAACATACATTCAATAAGCAGTTTTTACAGGCACATTCCCAACCCGAAAAGGTTTTTCTTATGGAAACATTACATTCTACAGCAAACTGTGTAAATCGTAAAGAACACCTACACAACCACAAGGTAAGAAAGCACTAATCTAAGCCATTCTGCTATAAAAGACGTTTTCACTCAGATAGTGTGCCAAGTTACTTATTCTAATTCAATATCAATGCAGAGAGTCATGGTTTAAACAACCCTGCCTTAAGGTAAAGGCATAAGGAAAAGTAAAGTAAAGCAGTTTGCCACTTCCTAGTGCAGTTTTTCAAAACAGAAGATAAATACAAGGCCAAGAATATTTTGAGAACTTTGTCTAGGCAAAATAGCATCAAAATTCAGTGATTAAGTAAATAAAGTTTCACCAGCTGATATCAGTTCTTCCTACTTAAAAAACAATGCACTAAAAAAGAGGGATGGGGGAAGACTAAGGAGGTGAAATTATCTGATTAATTCATTCCCTTCTTCCATTAAGCTGGAGAAAAGAACAGAAGCAAGAGGAATGGAGGAAAGGCAACAGTACTCATACAGATGTTGGCTGGAGTCTCTAGAAGGTTTGTTCCTATATCAAAAGGGCTAAAATGACTGCTAAACTCCCAAGTTCAATATGTTTTTTAAAATTAGCTCCCTGCTCAAAATATTGCTGAAAGCCAGAGATAAAAAAAAAAAAAAAAAAAAAAAAAAAAAAAAAAGTCTATCAGTCTGCCGTATCAATATAATTACAGACAGTGATGGGTTTTTTCCAGCCTTTACCTGTTGAGATGGCTCTGATATAACAAAACTGTTTTTGTTTTCAGAACCCTCCAGGACATACTGGATGTGGAAATCCAGTAACATCTGATGATTTGAGAGCCACACAGACTCGAATTTTAAAAGCATGTCTTTTTATTTGCTTTGAATTTGGGAGTTTTGTCTTCATGTGAAATTGGAGAGACACACAAAGATGAATGAACTGAGGTTCTGTAAATCAAAGCCTTCAGTCAGGTCAGATGAATAGAAAGCAGAGCCCTGTGGAAAAACAGGATGGTAATTATTTTTATGTGCCAAGTCTTATTGTTCCTGTGATATTTTAGCTACAAAAACATTTGCTATGTGACTGAAGCAGAGAGATCAGGTCCTGTGCCAGTAAAGGACTTAGTGTTGCTATCTAGAAGATGATAAACCAAACCACTACTGCAGGCTGACATTACAAAAGCCATTGGATATTGACAGGTTGGCCTGGCAACAAGTTTTCAGTCTTGATAAAACCTTAGCAGTTTTGGAACATTTTTCTGAAACCAAAGAAGATGGCATCATCTATATTTTCCCAGTTATCACAACATCATAAAGACTAACTACATTAAAGTTTCTAATGTAAAGAATTTACATGGAGAAAACCACAAAACTGAGGTGTAAGTCTGTTTTACTTTCCTAGCGTGAATATTCATCACCCTTCTTTAACAGCAGCATGTTATGACCGTACAGAATTGCAGCCATGCACTATGAACAGTATGGCTAACCGCATCACCCTCCTTGCCTTTACAGGGAGCTGTCTGCTCTAACTGGCTGTTTCTCTGGTGCATTTCTCATCTCCGGCATCTCCTCTCTTCCTCACTCTGTGTGTTTTTTTCTCCTCTGGATTTTTTTTCCCCTTTAGATTGTGCCATCAAATCTACTTTCAGTACCCCTCCACTCCCTTGTGTTTGTTTATTCCTTTTTGCCCTGCTCATGCTGAAGGAAGACATCATCTAAGGCCCCGGAAGAAGCTGACTGGTTCTCATCCCCATTTGCATGCATTAGAAGTATATGTGAGTTTTAACACCTTGTAAAAATTTTAAGACTTCATGGCTCTCTGCCCCTCTGTTTGCTGTAGGCAGGGTAGAAGCTGAACAGCAACATTCAATGAAGCTAATTTAATGTTCTATTGCCCATCTCAAAAAAAAAAAAAAAAAAAAAAAAAAAGCAACATACATAGTATGCAAGGCAGGGCAAGACATCTATGCTTGACAGTCTCACAAACTGAACAAAATGCAGTTTGAAATTAATTTTAAAAAGCAATAGAGAATAGAAAATGGACACTTAGAAATTAGTTTTTATACAGCGTTGGAAATATGACTCCTATTATTTCAGAAAAAAATAGAGTATTCTGTGAAAAGTGGAGCCTGGGTGCCAGCATCTTTTAAAGCTACCAATAATGCTATCTCTTCCCTGGAATAGCAAGCAGCACCATCCAGTGGCAACTTTATTTCTATTAAGTTCTTAATTAAGGCCAACTTACACACTACAGAAGTACCATCATCTAAGATAGTATTCTTTAAAGCACACACGTGTACACACACACACACACACAACAGAGACAGGTTTCTACCAAGACAGGGCTAACAATTAGGCAATAGTGGGTGTAAAATCAACAATCATATTGAATTAATAATACAAAACTATTTATAGAACAGAGCAAACTGAGATCAAACTGAGGATTCTGCTTGCTGTTATACTGTATTTTTGTTTGAATTTAAACTTACCCTATCCTTGTCTTGAAACACTCTGTGCTTCCTTCACTTAAATCACAAAATCACAGAATCATTAAGGTTGAAAAAGACCTCTAAGATCACCTAGTCTAACTGTCCACCTATCAATATGGCCCACTTTATGCCTCCTTTATTGCGGATGTGGCAGGTAACAATGGCTGTAGTTCACCTAACTCTGTCCTACTGGAGGCAGCATCTCTGCTCTACCCAAGTGGTAGAAATCCCAGCACCTGGACAGTACTACTGCTCATAAGGAACAACTTGTAATGCTCCTGCACTTTAACTCATTTTAATCTTCTCCATGTAAGGTCACATCATCCTCCTAAAACAGGAAAAAAAAAAGGGGGGGGGGGCTGGATGATCCTGACAGTCTACATTGCTTAATTGCTAGCTCAGTCGCAAGCCTTGTTTGGGCCTTATGAACTACTCTCGGAGAACATCCAGGGTAAAGCTTGATGTCCCTCTGGGGGACAGGAGGGAGGGATCTGCCCTGTATCTAGATCCCCTTGCCCAATCAAGTCTTCCAGCACCTATCTTAGCAAGCTTTGCTTCCTCCTACCACTCACTCCATAGGCCTCAACACCATCCAGTCCTCCTTCTTAGCAAGCTTTGCTGCCTCCTGCCACTCACTCTGTAGACCTCAACACTATTCCCAGTGCATGCCATGAAACCATTACTCACAGACAGCAAGGTAGCCCTTGTTACCTTACACATTTTCAGCTGTAAAAATAGAAAAAGAAGACATTTGAATGGCAATGGTGTGTCTTGTTACTGGGGACCCCAAAGCAGACCTGCAACCACCTGCTGCCCAGGAAAGATGTAGCTGGCCAGCTCAGTAGAAAGTTAGATTTTTCTACTGGATTTTACATTTTAGGTATCACCAAGCTGGATTCAGATTCCATGCAACTCACAGCATCATGACATTAATGATCTCTGCCGCCGTCCAGCAGGTTCACTCTCTGTGCCCTAGCTCCTGGCTCCATTTCTATCTCACTGTGCAGATAGTGCAGATGATCAAGACAGTCAAGAAGTCTTTGCTGTCCAGCATGTTTGTGGTGCTGGAGGCTGGCTGGCACACCCAGGAGGCACTGGTTTTCCAGTTCTGTTCCCACCTTGTGCTTTTTTTCCCCTTCCCAGTCCCAGACAGAAGGGGAGAAGAGGACAAACTTTATCTTGCCTTATGATGTATGGCTTAGAATCTTCACCAAAAAAAGGATAGATGGTTTCTTTTGATCTGCCCTAATTTTCTGCCAACACCTACAGCAGTGTTTTCATGCCTCTTCACAATTTTTGCATGCTAGCACAACTGGAAATAATAGTAGTAGGAATTAATTTATTTCCAAATAAGGCCAGGGAGAGCAGCAGTTCCGATTTTTTTTTATGCTGTCTTTTCAAATAAAGACTATGGATTTTCTTCCATCCCTGTACTAACAATCTTTTGGTAGGTTACATGTGTAAGTGGGAAGACTCTAGTCTGTTCTATTCTCTATCTATATTTAAGCACAGATCAATATGAGAATGGATGGGAAGTGAGAAACTGTGCTGAATAAGCTCATCTCTAGTTTCTGTGAATCTGTGAATCTCCTCACTGGAAAAAAAATCTCCCTTAAATTTAGTCTATCGCAATCTCTTTGTATAATGTTTGGTACACCAGTGAATATTTCTTCTGTTTGCCTATTCCCTCTCTAAAGTATAATTTCCCATGTGCAAATAAATAGCCTCATACTGGAAATAAAACAATTACAAAATAAATTAAAAATAGAGGACTGTTTGAGCATAGACAGTAGTAATAAGAAACATGTTATTTCATTGGTAAAAGAGCTTTCTGACATTGGTTTAACCAGCCCACAATGCTAGAAAAAAATGTTGTACTAAACCACATACTAAAATGTATTTTTTTTTATGTCTGCAGCTAGTTTCTACTGTTCAGATACTATTTAAAAAAGATCACTCTATATTAAAGAAATTAAGCTTAAGGGATGTTTATTCATCATTTACCAGGTAATAATAGAAAACTGATATGGAAAGAAACTGATACTCCACATTTCCATTAAATTGAAAATTGTGATTATTAGTCCATGTTTCACAAAGCAAGAAGCTAGACCTTTTAAAGCCAGATCTTGCACTTTCATGTATATGCATTTTAAGGAGAAATACAGACTTGTAAATGTTAGTCAAGATGTCAGACCACTAAAATACTATTTGAAAGATCCTGACAAGATCTTTCTTAGGGCTACGTAAGAAAGACAGGATCTACGTAAGAAAGATCAGGACAGGATATGAAACTGAATGCTAGGTGCTGTGATAAAACAGTTCCAATGGAGGCTCTCACAGATTTTCAGGCACCTGACAGTATCACTTTACTGCCATATGAAGTACTAACAGTACTTTATAATTAGTTAATAAAGTGATTGTTATTCTGCCTTTTATTCCTGACTAGATAAAATGATTTGTAGAATAGTTTTTTTAAGATGATTAACTTCATATTTTCTGGTTTACTTAAGTATCATAAACAGTTAACACTCTGTTTTAGCCCACAACATAAAATATGCAATTAATAGAAAATAGTGGACAAGTGTACACCATTAACAATTCATTCAAATTAATGATCTCTGTCCTTTAATAATAAATGTTGCACATTCATCCTTACATATTTCTAATTAATATATGTTCCACGTAGCTACAATTATGCAATTCATAATTGCTGTTAAGAACTTTATGAACTCAAGAAGCTTTTCTAAACACCAATAAAACTTTCTAATATTAACAAGTATTTTAAGATATGGATAGGCAGATAGATGTCTTTTCAAGGTCACCATTGTATTATTCCATTATCTACATACTCAAAAGGGGAGAAGTCAAAGGTGTCTTATTGTATTGCAAAGAGGAAGCAATGAGATTTTTAACCGTTATACTAATTTAGCACAGCAACATCTATGTAAAACTCTGGACATCTGGACTTTATACCATATGATCCCGTAGAAAATCTCAAAATATACTTATAGCCCACCTGTTCCTCAGTAACCCTGAAGGGTCAGAGCTGCCATCAAAACAGGTAAATCTGAACCTCCTGAAGTGTACCCTTGCTTTAATTTCCTGTGCAGTGTAGCCTTCCAGGAAGGAGATGAAATACTACATTGTTTTCTACAACACTATAAAATCGTATAGATTAGATTAATTCAGAAATATCACAAGAAGCAATTATTTTTCTTTTTCCTCCTCTGGGAGAAGGGAAGGAAAAATAAGACTGAAATGCAAAGAGATAACTGTTCAATATTTGAAGAAAAAATCAATTTTAGGAGAATGAATGTCTAGTTACTGAAGGAAAGAATGATTATATGAGAAAAGAAAAAGAAAAAAAAAAGGAAAAAGAAAAAAGAAAAAGATTTCACAAAGAAAATGTAACTAAGAGATGTTCAGAGTTAAAGACAATATACCAAAGCTACAAGGGGTAGAGTAGGATGGTGAGTACAAAAATATTCATACTTATGATAAGCATATAGAAGAAATTATTAGCAATTGAAGATGAGAAAGTGGAATCTTCCTTTACCAAAAATGTATTAATTTTTTTATGATCAAATAACACATAATCAGTTTTAAAAGAAGTAGCACTTAAAATAAATGCATGAAGAAACAAGGTTCAGTGGCTTAACATGTCTCAGAATGTGCTGTTCTTCAGAAGATACTAACACCCCCAATGACAAGGACTGGTTCCTGATATACTTTGAGCTCCTACAAATTCAATATCAGAAAAGATGCAAACAGCTGCTTCAGAGCAGAATTTTCCCCATGTTTTTAAACTGCTGCAAGTTTAGAGGTGACCGTTTACAGCAAATGCATTTTATTTTTCAATCAGAATATGTTGCTTTGTCAGAGCTCTTATCATCTGTGGGAGACAGAAGCTCTTGCAATCTGTTTCCTGTATGCTCCCTAATGAATAAGGTAGCAAAAGGCAGGCCAAGTAGGTCAAGGAAGGAATAAAAGATGAGGACTGTGGGTTTGAGGAGGTTGGGGGCACAAGATCTGGGGTTCCTGTATGGGGAAAGGGGGTCTGTGGGAGGAGCAAGAGGCACACCTTTGGATAGCTCATGTAGCATAACAGAAAAAAGGCTTCCTCTTTCTTTACCATTACAAGAAAATATGTGAAAATATAGCTCTAAAACTTGTTTGGGTGTCTGCACTGCCTGAAGTTGAACCTATATTGGCAATGATAATGAATAAAACACAGGAAACTAGAATAAAGACAGATAAAAGAAGGGGAGCAGCAACACAGAAAATGAAAATCCATGAGAGATCGCTCCTGCAGCAACACCAATTGATTTCTCTAACAGTGATAACTGCTAATGGATTAGAGTGCAATGTGTTGAGAAAGCAGGACTTCAGGCACCAAAGTAATAAATATCAAATATAAGGTAAGCCACTATTGCGTATACTAAAAATATTAACATCCATATCTTGGAAGAGTTCCATGAGGGAACTAAACAACAGTCAAGTTTTATTATATGTTAGTTATTGCAGCTTATAAATTCTTAGTTCAAAATTTACTCTAGTGGTAGCATTTGTCATTCCTACAGAAATTATGGAGAAAGCAGCTAAAATTGTGATGCAATCGGTGACTTCCTGCACTTTAACATTCACAGAATCACAGAATCACAGAACTGTAGGGATTGGAAGGGACCTCGAAAGATCATCGGGTCCAACCCCCCTGCAAAGCAGGATCCTCAGAGCAGGCTGCCCACGTAGGCATCCAGACAGCCTTGAATATCTCCAGAGAAGGAGACTCCACAACCTCTCTGGGCAGCCTGTTCCAGTGCTCCGTCACCCTCACCATGAAGAAGTTCTTTCGTATGTCGGTGCGGAACTTCCTGTGTTCTATTTTGCGGCCATTGCCCCTTGTCCTATCCCTACAAGCCACTGAGAAGAGATTAGCTACATCCGTCTGTCTCCCACCCCTCAGATATTTATAGACATTGATAAGATCCTCCCTCAGTCTCCTCTTCTCCAGGCTGAACAGACCCAGGTCTCTCAGCCTGTCCTCATAGGAAAGATGCTCCAGGCCCCGTATCATCTTAGTGGCCCTCCGCTGGACTCTTTCCAGGAGATCCCTGACTTTTTTGTACAAAGGAGCCCAGAACTGGATACAGTACTCCAGGTGAGGCCTGACCAGGGCAGAGTAGAGGGGGAGGATCACCTCCCTTGACCTGCTGGCCACACTCCTTTTAATGCGTGCCAGGGTTCCATTGGCCCTCTTGGCCACCAGGGCACGCTGCTGGCTTATAGTCAACCTGTCATCCACCAGGACCCCCAGGTCCTTCTTCGCAGAGCTCCTCTCCAGCAGGTCATCCCCCAGCTGAACTGATACTTCTAGTTGTTCCTTCCCAGGTGCAGGACTCTACACTTGCTCTTATTAAACTGCATCTGGTTTCTTCCTGCCCATCTCTCCAGCCAGTCCAGGTCTCGGTGAATGGCAGCACAGCCTTCTGGCGTGTCAGCCACTCCTCCCAGCTTTGTGTCATCAGCGTACTTGCTGAGGGCAGACATTATTCCCTCATCAAGGTCGTTGATGAAGATATTAACCAAGACCAGACTCAGCACCGACCCGTGGGGAACACCGCTAGTCACAGGCCTCCAGCCAGACTCTGCTCCACCAATCACCACCCTCTGAGCTCAGCCAGTCAGCCAGTTCTCAACCCACCTCGCTGTCCACTCATCTATCCCACACTTTCTCAGCTTTGCTAGCAGGATGTCATGGGAGACAGTATCGAAAGCCTTGCTAAAGTCAACGTAGATGACATCCACCACTCTCCCCCCATCTACCCAGCTAGTGATGCCATCATAGAAGGCAAGAAGGTTGGTCAAGCATGACTTCCCCTTGGTGAATCCATGCTGACTACTCCTCATAACATTCTTCTCTTCCAATTGCTTGGAGATGGCATCCAGAACAAGCTGCTCCAACACCTTTCCAGGGACAGAGGTGAGACTGACTGGCCTGTAGTTTCCTGGATCCTCCTTCCTGCCCTTCTTGAAAACCGGAGTGACATTAGCTATCCTCCAGTCTTCAGGCACCTCACCTGTTCTCCAGGACCTTTCAAAGATGATAGAGAGCGGCTCGGCAACCACGTCTGCCAGTTCCCTTAGCACACACAGATGCATCCCATCAGGCCCCATGGATCTGTGTGCATTGAGCCCACTCAGACACTCCTGAACCATTCTCACATCTACCAGGAGGGAGCCCTTCATTTCCCAGACCCTTTGTCCTCTTGCCAGGGGTGAGGAGTCCTGGGGGACTATCCCTGAAGCAAAGACTGAAGCAAAGAAAGCATTCAGTATCTTCACCTTCTCGGTGTCTTCCATGACCAGGACCCCCCCCCCCGTCATTCAACAAGGGAGCCACATTATCCCTAGTCTTCCTTTTGCTGTTTACATACTTGAAAAAACCCTTCTTATTATCCTTTATCTCTTTAGCAAGCCTCATGTCTAGTTGGGCTTTAGCCTTCCTCATCGTGTCCCTGCAGGCCCTGACATCACATCTATACTCCTCCCAAGAGGGCAGGCCCTTTTTCCACATTTCATAGACCTTCCTCTTCCTTTTGATCTTATCAATGACCTCCTTGCTCATCCACACAGGTTTCCTGCCCCCCTTCCCCGATTTCCTAGTCTTTGGGATGCACCGATCCTGAGCATGGAAGAAGTGCTGCTTAAATGTAGCCCAGCTCTCACAAGCACCCTTGCCCTGAACCAACCTAGCCCATGAGATGCTCCCCAGCAGGTCCCAGAAGAGATCAAAGTCAGCTCTTCAAAAGTCCAGGGTAGCAATCTTGCTTTTAGCCTTACTTCCTCTGCCTAGTTCCATCTGGAACTCCACCATCTCATGGTTGCTACATCCCAAGTTGCCCCCAACCTTCACATCCCAAACAAGGCCATCCCTGTTGGTAAGAACAAGGTCCAGGAGCAACCCCCACCTCGTCAGCTCCTCCACCACCTGCGTCAGAAAATTGTCTTCAACGCATTGTAGGAACCACTTGGACTGTGCGTGCCTGGCCGAGTTGCTTACCCAGCAGATATCTGGGTAATTGAAGTCCCCCATGAGGACCAGCGTTCATGATCGTGAGGCTACTAGCAGCTGCTCGTAGAAGGCTTCATTGACCTCCTCCTCCTCCTCCTCCTGATCTGGTGACCCGTAGTAGACCCCCACCACTGTGTCTCCCATACCAGCCCACCCCTTAATTCTCACCCACAAGCTCTCCACTTGTCCTTCACCCTCCCCCAGGTGGAGCTGGGTACACTCTAATTGCTCCCTCACATAAAGGGCAACGCCACCCCCTCGCTTCCCCAGCCTGTCTTTCCTAAAGAGGACATAACCCTCCATGACAGCATTCCAGTCATGTGAGCTGTCCCACCACATCTCAGTGATCGCAACGAGATCGTGGCCCTGCAACTGAACACAGATCTCGAGCTCATCCTGTTTATTTCCCATGCTCCACACATTGGTGTACAGGCACTTGAGGGAAGCAGCAGGTGCAGTTACCCCTGGGGGGATGCAAGAAGAAGATACTGGACGGGGCATCAGGAATGCTACCTTCTCTGAGGAGCTCTCAGACAATCCTATGGGAGAGCTCAGAGATTTTTCCCTGTCTTCAACAGTGACAGTAGTGACGACTTCCCCCAGCCCTTCTCTGTCACTTTTAGCTCCCCTCCCTTTCCCCATCAAACCTAGTTTAAAGCCCTGGTAATCAGTCCAGAGAGCTTGCTCCCCAACACAGCACGTTCAAACAACATTCAGACAATGTTTACTTATAAAGATCTATTTCTGTCTTTGAATTTGCAAGAATAATTTTTCTGCCATCAACAGAAAGTTTTCCATGATTATTTCACACAAACAATGAACTAATGAGCAGTTTCAGAGCTTTTTTCTTAGAAACAACAGGAAAATGTGTGCTTTTCTTAGTTTTGCTCTTCAGTTTCAAGCCTTCATTTCCTTTGCACACATGAATTGTTCAAAAGTGACTTTCTAAGATGCAAACAAGAAATCTCAACCATTACATACATTTTTTTAAAAAGAGGATGTTTTGCAGTTGTTATAGGGTTGCACAGGGTTTTGTTTTTTTTTTTTGAAAAGCTTCATTAAAGAGTATGAAGCTTATTTTGGTGTTGTGTTGCATGCCTACCTACGTTTATATCAAGATCTAGTCCAAACCACCTTCACACTTAATATTAAATCTCTTTGTTCAGTTAGAAAATACATTGAACCAGTTTTAGCCTCATAAATAAATTACCAGTCTTGAATGACATAATCTAAGCGTCTAAAGCATCTGTCATGTTCCATGTGCCCATTACTGATATTTGATAAGAATGTGTTTACCTATCTTTCTTACCATTTCAGCAGGTAACAGGATGAAAAGCTTAAGGTAAACAAGGGATATGTAAAAGTAGTGAGTATACCAGACATTACTAAGCACCTTATACACCTGATTCGCTTCTCTGTTTCATAGGAGGGGAAATCTGTGAATCAACCTGGAAAATTCATGGAGAATGTATATACTCACACAATTTAAAAAATATCTTTTTTTTTAAAAAAAAAAAAAAAAGGTAGACCCCTGTATTTGTACTGTATTTCAAGATAATCAGACAGTTAATGTTTTCAGTTCAAAGAAGTCTGCAGCAGCCTGTTCTCTTTCTGACATGTTTTTCATTCTTAGTGCTGATTTAAGGTATTTTATTTGGGTCTAGTAACTCAAGGCTTTGGAATTAAGTTACCATATGTGTTTAAAGTTCCTCATCCCTTGACTTCTTCATGTTAACTCAGACTCTTTTTCTTTAAATAATACAGTAAAAGTGTTTCTAAATGTCAGTGATATTAAAAAGTGTGCACAGTTTAACCTTTTAAAAGTAAGCAAAATTATAGTTTGAGGTGCCTTAGAAAAGGGAATATCCAAAGTTTAAAACTGAAAAAAAAAAAAAAAAAAAAAAAAAAGATAAAGAAGGTTTTTAAGTTGATGGCTTTTAACCTAAGATTTTCTGCATCTTTTATAAACCAAATTTATTTTTTTATTCTCACATCCAAGCTATAATCCTGTTAAAATAATAAAACTTTAAGAGGTGCTAGTGGAAAAACATGCAAGAACCACTGTAATGTTAGTATGTTAGTATAGCTAGCCAGAATCAGTTGCAATTCAGAACAATTTCCTCACACATACCTTGTTCATTCCATTAGCAATAATAATGATTCAGCAAGGATTCAGACACAGATTTTAAAAGTATGTTACAGCCCAAGAATGAAATTCTTCCTCATGTTCCATTTGCAGTGTAGGTCAAAAAATAAAACCAAAGCACAAAACATGACTTACTTCCAGTATGATCAGCACATAGACACCTACTAAGATGATGGATGCAATTGTTACTTGTGCCTCTATATTAGCATGAAGATATTGATGTTTCATGGAGAGAGGAACGCTTCCAGGCTCCTGCAGGAAAGCTTGAATGTTTATGAAGATGGTGCCTCTGGGGAAAGGAGGAGAAGTTTTGTTTTTCTTCTGTAATGAAATTCATTTTATTTATGTATTAATTTTATATTAAGAATCTATAAATATATGTGTTATATTTTTGCAATTGCAAGCAACATTTCAAATATTTTCACTTTATCCCTCTAGATAGCTTTGCTTGGGGGATAGCTCAGCCACCCAGCCTTGGAATTGCATTTAAAAAGCAAAGGAGATGTCACGCTTTCCTGCCCTTCCGAAACAGTCAGTGACAGCTTATTTTTAGAACGTTATCGTATTCTATCTCAGTCAAGTCTATGTAAACTTCAATGGTTTATTTCTGAGTCTTGTAGCCAACCTGTTTGACATCTGAAAGGTTCTAGTTGTGATGATTTGCTGATTTCTTCTTGAACTTAAAGGTAGAGACCAGTTGTACACCACCTGCAAAAGGGTCAGATTTGGTAATATTAGTAATAGTCAGTGAAATGATAAACCTCTGTTCTGGCTTTTATATCCCTTCATTCCCATCACCTTTGCAACTTGGAGAATTTTTATGGACAGGAGATCACAAACACCAGCCTAAATTCATTCCACTTTGTTAGCTATGTTAGCAGCCATCAGCAAGTTTATCCTCATCCCCTTGTTCTGAGTGAAGCCAGAAAAAACTCCAGGAGCTGCTCTAGAGAGGGGAGACCACATCACGCTTTCTGTTTGGCTTTAAGGAACATCTAGGTCAGCTAGGCTCCTCACCTAAGCATCTCAGGTACATGACACAACACAAGGCTACTGCAGGCATTTCCACACTGCAAGAGCCACAAATCCCAGGGAGCAATCCAAAATGTCCAGAAAAATTGGTACAGAGTTTCTGAATTTTGCACAACCCCTCTTTGGCCTGCAACAAAAACTGCATGGCACTTATGACAGGTGTCCTCCAGGCTCTCTGAGTGGTGCCTTTGTGGCCAAAGGCATTTTTTCTTCAATTCAAATGGCTTGGAGGAAAAAAAAAATAAAAATAAATAAAAATAAATTAATAAAGACAGTCAGCATGGTGCTTTTACATTATGATGTTAAAGATATTCTTTCTTGGCAGGTTTAAGGTGGAGGACCTGCCAGGAGAGCATTAGAGGACTACATAAGGGAAAATAGCCAAAGCTGCTGAAGTGACCATTGTCCTCCCACAGGCAATAGTCCCTGGAGTGGCCTGTCATCTAAGCCACAGAGGAGACAATGTGGTTTGCTCCCAAAGACTGCCTAGAAAGAAAACTAACAGACATGAGGTACAGATGACAAGAAGCCTGACAGCAAGATCCTACCCCCAGACATTATGAAGAGTACATGTTACAATTTCAGCAAACAGAATTCATTTCTTTGCTGATCTAGGAAGAGGAATGAGAGAGAGGAACAAGAGCAAAGAGGGTGAAAAAAAAACTCAGAAAAACTTTACCCGCTAAAATATACTGATATACTGTTTAGTCAATGTTTAGTCAAATGTGGTCACTAAATACAGATACATAAATTTTCTTTTTTTTAAAAAAAAAAAAAAGAAAATAAATGTAAAGAAACATAACATTCAGTTAATTGTAGTGTAAATCCTGAATCTGTCTTGACCCTATGTGCTAGAAATTGCAGAAAGAAGAAAAAAAAAAAAAAAAAAACCACAGCATAATAATCAGCCAACTTGCAACATCTGATGCAGAGAAATGCCTGAGGAGCATGCAGGCAGGGAAAGTCATTTTGAGTAGCATAATGTGGTCATGTCACGACCACCACTGGAGTGCCAGTGGGAAGTGGGCTGCTACAACAAACTGTGCTCTGGCTACCTGCAACAATGCGAAGGCTGCTTGGGGATCACTGCCAGCAACATTCTCCACATCAGGGAGTTGAGTTGTTTAAGGGAGTAATTGCCATTATGGTATTGCTCGGCACACTGAGGTAGTGGGACTAATCTTTCGCTGTAGCGTGTGGTATTGGGTGTAAGCACGCATACTGTTGACATTGTTCTGCTAAATTATCACTGGTAGAAACAGGACACCACCTATACAGAATGAGAAGCAGCAGTTTGTATGCCAATGCTATGTAATAGCATTGAATGATGAATGATGAAGCTTATATTCATTGTTCAGTGATACACAATGACACCTCATAAAAGATCCTCCTTCACTGAGTTCTCAGGAAGGGAGCAGCAAGAAGTTGTTACAGACAACATTGGCAATGAAAAAGCCTTAAGAGAAATAAGGCCAGTGAGTGTGACAACTTGCCTGAGAAAATAATTTGCAACAAAATGTGGAAATGTATTTCAGTGAGTGCAAAAAGGCACTTTACACTTGTTTCTTCTTCCTAAGACAACTTTTGAAATGTTGCCAACTTTTAACACTTGAACTTTCATGCAAGATGTCAGTCTAGAGATATCAGGTTTAGAAAAATGTTGATAGGAAGTTAAAGAACATCTTGCAAAGGCTTATTCTAATTATTTTTCTAATAATTTTTCTAATGCTGACCTTTACACAGGTTTTCCCACAGGGAAAAGCACGGCCAACTAATGCACACAACAATGATGGAAATACAAAAGATAAAACACATCCCAGAAAAAGTGAAAGAAAATGCAAAGACCATCACCTGCTGCTGGTGTCTTCTCCTTGGGACAGCATCTTCAGTCTGGCTGATTTGCACTAAAATATATTCCTCTGTTTGCTCATCAGCTACATCTGCTACAAATGGACCTCCAAGGTCTAACCTCAACAGAGCAGAATCATGAAAATCTGTCAAATTCATAGCTGTTAATAAGGTTGTTAAGGTTTGAATTTCCAGTAAAAATGAGAATAAATTGTACCAACTACAGAAGAAAAAAATAGAAATTGGTCAACTTATAATGAAAAAAAAGGCAACAAACCACGTTCACCTAAAATAATCAAGAATTTATGAAAAGAACAAAACAGACATTCACTTCAGCAAGTAGCACTGTTTTGGCCTGGTTTGCTAAGGAATCAGAATTTACAGGATCACAGTACAAAATGGAATGTCCTTTCCTAGCAACTTTTAAGATCAATCAGTTTCAGCTGACATTGCAGATCTACCAAAGCTCTAAAGGAGCGTATGGAAATATGCAGAGAGACTGAGAAAGCTCTTTAAGTGTTTGTATAGATGAAAGGCTGCATCATTAGCTCAGCACTTTAAACATCACAGAAATTGTATTGGGAAAAACACTGTGTAAGCTGCAACCACATGGGAAACTAAATCAGAATCAATGCCCCATTCACGATGGAGGATTTGCTTTTTGGTCAAAATTTCATTCACAAGTTTTCTAACATCTAAAAACATATATTCACGCTTCTGCTAGAATACTCATGGTCAATTTATCCTCCAGCTCCTTTCCTACTTTTTCTTTCTCTCTCTCAGGTATAGCATGAGGTGTAGTCAAACTACATTCCTAGCCTAATATGATTAAGAAATCAGCCAACCATGAGAGACAAATCCATTAGAAGCCTGGCACTACTTAACCAATACATCTAGGACTATTTAGGCTCAGTATTGTTAGGACTTCATTTTTGGCTTGGCTGAGAAAGAAGCATCCCTGGGGGCCTTGGGAAAAAGGAAAACCTGAGCTTTGAAAGCCCTCACAGACTTTAAAAAGACTACAACAGAGAGACAGTGGAATTGTTTTGCTAGTGTCTGTGATAAGATAGAGACCAAAAGCATCATCAATATACATGTGTGTATATTTATGGGTATATATGGGTAAGGTGGGAAAGAATACACTTGACTTTACACATATATGCCCTGTTGAAATCACACAACTCAGATGCATGCTTGAGTATCCTAACAGCCTTAACGTCTGACATTTAATTTAATATACTACAAAGAATTAATCTAATGTTAAAAAAAAAAAAATATAATGTACAAGACTGTACCTACCAGAAGGAGTTTTCCAGAAAGAAGTTTCATTGCCCATAGAACTCAGAAATTTTAATGGAAGAACAAACACAGAATAGTTAGAGTACCCAGTGCATTGCTATGCTTCACTTCCCAGTGAGCCCCAGTAACGCCATTCATAGAAGACCAGGCCCTTCCTACACTCTGATGGGGAAAGCCTGAAACATTACACAGAGTTCTTTCATCTTTAAAATAAAGTTGTTGCCTGGACAAGAGATGCCTCTCACATTCTGTAACCAAAAAAAAAAAAAAAAATCCTAGCAGATCTAGTGTCAGTTGAACAGCCAGTGTATTGCAAGGTAATAGAAATTTCACCCTGCTTAGTTTGGCAAGTCACCACCTCTGTTCACACACTGTTCATCAAGAATGACCCACCCAGCCACCCCCAAACATCTCTTTGCTTAAAGAAATTGCATAGGAAAGCATAAAAAATAACTCCAGATGCAACAAACTTGGAAACTAATTCCAGACGAGATAATTTACACATGCAGCCCTTAGCAAACATAAATATAAATTAATACAGTTCTCTTCCCTTTCTGAAGGTTTCAAGTGTGACTTGGCATCATAGTTTTTTGGTGTCCTAATATATGATATTAGTGTCCACTGGAACTACATGTATACCTTTAGCTAGAGACATTAATTATACTTTCTAAGAGGCCTGCTGACCTGAAGTCATTAACCCCATGATTTGGGACACCTCTTGACAGTCTGCTTTTTATTAGACGTGTAGCCAGTAATTTATGTCTCAAAAAGCTTCAGGTGCATATAATTATGGCAGCTCCCTTTTAAGCAATACTTTTAAAATAAATCCTGTAATTACTCAGATGACACATTCAGAAGCTATTATAAAGGATGCTTAAATTTAAAGGGGGGAAAATGAAACCTTATTTTCAAGAAGAGTTTTTCCTTCCTTCTTTTCCTGTGAAGATGGGGATACTTTAGAAGTTTTTTCCAGTCCTTTCTGTGCATTTATAAAACCATCAGAGAGAGCCCTAGCAAAAAAAAATAAAAATAAAAAAAAAAAAATCTCTTTGATTGCAAGAGGAACTGATCATTGTTCACTGATCTTGATCTGCAATGAGGCACTTAGAGCTGAAATCCCATCAGAGTTATCTTTCTCCAAAAAAAATATTTAGAGACTCTGTCATAATTCCATTGTTAGACTGCAGCAGATCACAGCCTTTACGAAAAGTAGAATCAAACTAAACTGGGAGAAAGCTTCAGCCATGTTTTGATAAGTCAAAACGCATTTTTTTTAACCAGGCAGCTCCTCAGACTAGTTTTGTTCTGCCTTATCTTGGTTTTATATTACCGTTAAATTGCCAGAATGTGATCTCTTCTCCATTTTAATAATTCAGATGTGACTTCAACTTTTGGGAAAACTATCTTTTTACTTCTAGCATCCCCTCTTACACTGCAATTCAACCATGCTGATAATTTTTTTCTTTTCTGAACATTTTTCAGTGAGGCGTCCAGTATTTGCCTTTAAAGCAAAAAAAAATCTCCCTGACAAGATTTACAGCTGGAGTTGTTATTTTTTATTTCACTTCAGCTAAGCTGCCTCATTTTCCTGTAGTTCCATTCTTGAAATTATATTACTGCTGTGAATTATCCTGTCAAGGGATTTTGGTTTGCATACACTTTGTGCACCATTACACAGTGGCTCTCTGTATTTACATCTGGCACCAGCCTGGGTGCATCGCTCAAAGCTAAACCAAGAATTGTTTTTTCCATTCTTTGTTTTCTGACTAGCTGCTCAGAGAAGGTATCGAAGAGAGTGTAAGAGTCACCTCATGTCACTTTACTTTTTTGTAGCTTACATAAACAACATGATAGAATGGGATGCAGTAACTAAATATTTAAATTATAATTCATTCACTACAGTTTCTACTTCTGTACTGAGGACATCTGTGTCTCAGTCGGTTACTCTGATTCCCTTAAAATCAGTGAAAAGAGGGTGCTTTTGGGATGGAATTCATTGCCTTATTTTAGACCACCACATTAAGATGAGAGGAATCACCCATTAGAAGCACCAGCTCTCTCTGTAAGCTATAAAGAGAGCCTAGGATGACTAACTCAGGTGTAGCTGAGATGAGTCACACCCTAAGTAGAGAGAGAGTCCCTACTTTACCTTACATCAATCCACTTATTCAGTATGTACAGAACCAACCGAAAAGCCACAACTGGCAGAGATTCTCTCTTATATTTCAATGCAGATGGCTGACTTTACAATTTCTTTAACATCTATTTGTATCACCTACTCTGTCTACTGTAAAATGTACCTTGACATTATTACAACTATTGATTATTTTTGACCAAGTTTCTAATATGCATGTATACTGTTGATCCTGATTTATGACCGCGTTGTTCATGCTGGTTTCTTAGGTTTTGCTATTTTTAAAAGACATTTTTCCTGGGACTTACTATCTGTTTTTACATATTGCCCTTAACTGGGATTATTTCTGCATTTTGCAATTTTCTCTCTTGATACAAAGCAGATTGCTGTAACTAGTTAGGGTGTTTTTACATTATCCCTTCAAGATGTACCAAGTTCAAAATGTACAGAAGTTCTTCTATAACTTCTCTCGGTGTTCTATCAGTTTCAGAAGTTTTATGAGTTCTTAATAAACTCTTTTTTTCATAGCATTTTCTCAACCATACATTGATATTCTGCTTATTTGCCTGCCACTGAACATGGTCCTCATCTGAATCCATCTACTTAGCGGTTTGAACACTGCCTGCAGGCCAAAATGTTTAGGTTGTTTCCAACAGCAACAACAAACTTAAACCATTTTTAAATTTGTTCTGTAAGCAAAAAATTACCAAGGAGTGTCTGACAGTAGAGGACTAGAGTAACAAACAGAATAAATTCAAAGAGAAAAAAAGAACTAAAGGGATTTGAGAAGCTCTTTCATTCATTCATTCAAAATATGTTTCTTGGAAGAAAAACCCATTTTTCTCAGCTTCCATGGAAGTTGAAAATCTGATAAATTCCATATATGCTCTTTGCCTCACAGTTGTTCTTTCTATAAATACCTCTGGTTCAAGGAGCAGAAAAGGGATTTTCAGTGTCATTAATGGTCATGGCATGATTACAAGTTTACCTAGTGACCTTGTCTTGCTCCATGATTAACATATTTCACCCACCATTCAAACTCATGCAAGCTAATTGAGGAATTTGATATTAAGGTCAGCATATCTTCGTCTTCTGTTTCTAAAGCCTCTCCTATCAATTTCCATATGTGGAATTTTTCTGAATGGTTCCACTGAATTCAACTAAAATGAGAAATCTAGACTATGGTGTAAATTTCAATATATTACTGACATACACTTTCTACTTAAGAATTTGAGATCTTAACACTGGATGGGGCATGTTGAAATTACTCAGAGCCACTGAGGAGAAAATAGCCAGAGAAAATAGCTACTGATTAGTCAGTTTGATATCTTTTTAGGATGACTAGAGACATGTTCAGTCACTACTTGAGATGTTGTATTTTCTCTAACTTTTGTTTTGTAGTGATAATACTTCAGGAGCAAGTGAGTAAGGAACCCCTTAGTGTAGGTGCTGTGGACATATATACATTGCAAAGTGTCAGTCCTCACTCCAAAAATTTTAATGAGAAGATGTTAAGCATATAAAGCAAACAATTAGATCAGGACTGAAAGGATTTAAAATATATTCATAAAAATGAAAAATCTGGGGGCAAAATCAGGAAGAATTCACAGATTTCTCTCCAGTTATTATTAGATATCAGGTCCACAAGAAGCAAGTTCTGACAAGAAGTCTGAAGAGGGAAAATGAAATTGCTGCACTTAGACTAACCTAACTTTCCCTCACCTAGGGCAGTAACTGGCACAATAACAAATGTTCTTGAGGGGGAAGCAAACAAGATTGTAAATGAAATACTTGTTAGGGACCGAGTAAAGATGGAAATTCACAACTCAAAGAGGTAGGTGTGAGACCCATCACCCCAGTACTGCACTGGAAGAAGATTTATCTTTTCTTGTAAAAAGCAAATGTTTCTACTATTGAGAAGCGTAGAAATAGCAGTAATTGTATCAGGTGCAGTGAAAGAAAAGAAGGCAGTCCATTAGGGAGACAGACATTTCTTTAAATGACAGGTCGTGTAGAGTTTGATTGTGTAATTCCTCAGTAACATCCACAAATCCCCATTACTTTTTAATTTCATAAAGCCTTGTTCAATTCTAAAGGTTAATGCACAGCTCTGCTCCAGCTGTCTGTTCCCTATTGTTTGAGAAATATTTAAAATTTTACTTAGGTCAGGGCAGAATAGTTTAGAAATGAAGGAATGAACACAGAGTATTGTAAGCATTTCAGAACATTCTTAAAGACTGAAAACTTACGTGGTTAGGAAAGAACTGCAGGAATAGTTCTTATATTTTCTGTGGGCAACTAGCTAATGTACCAAGGTTAGTTGAAGGATTAAATGTCCAAAGAGTTACAGAAAATAAATATGTTCATGTGTTAGAATAGGTATCTGTAACTAAACTAGGAAATATCTCTTCTATTTTTATTTATACCCACTTTCCAAAGGCACATCATCTTATTAATTATTGATGTGTCCAATTTGACATATGGCCTTTCAGCAAAGGTCTGAAAATGCTTCAAAGATATACATTAATAGAGGCATTGAATCTTACTTCCTGCAGAAGAGGGTCTTTCAACCTGGCTTTATACTAAACTTACTTCCCTCTGGTATTAAAGAGTTGACTGTTAGAATTTATAAGCAATTAAATCCCAAGTGTTTTCAAAAAGGAACAGTACAGTTTTCACTGCTTTGAAAAATTATACTAAGTCAACTGAATTTGCATCTGATGGCAACAGGGAAACCTGTATTAAAAAACATCTTATGCACTCAGAAAGCTTCTATTAATTCAGGGGAGGCGAGCTGCTATTTTCAGAAACTGTAGCCAGCACTCCTCAGTGCTACATGTCAGGTTTGTATCCATGGGGATGGACAAAGCACAGGGTGATACAAGTGAGCTACTAGAAAAGACACAGAAGACAGTGAGGGTAAAATGTTAACAGAGTAAATCCAAGCAATAGATAAAACTATGGAAACATCAAACAGGAACTAAAGCAATGGAAAAGCACTCAAGAGACATCACATTAAAAGCAGGTCATCCCCATGCCAGCAAGTCTCTCCCAACAGCCACAGACAGAAAGTCCCACCAGGTCTGCAGGTCTGAGATATAATGGTTATGACAGGGGAAAAAAAAAAAAAAAAAAAAAAAAAAAAGTGGCATGAATGAATGGAGTCCATGGGACAGTTTGATTTTTAAAATATTTCCATCTTCAGTTTTAGAATTTTTAGATTTCTGTAGTGTATGCAGACAATGTATACATGAGGCTGTATATACTCAAAACAGAAATCAATTTACATGGGCTTTTCTGAAAAAGCATAGAAGTGAAGGAATATTTTTTTAGAGTAGAATGAGTACATGGTACTTAGTACCAATTCAACACTTTTTAACAGCTTTCTGAGAACTGAGCTACAAGAAGCAAAGTGTTCATTTGCATAATCTAGCATCATATGAGCTAGTACACTTCTTTCCCACCCAAAGCAGTCTTGTATAATAACCTCTGAGGGTTTTGTGACAAGGACAATTGCAGCACACCTGCCTGCCTACCATGAAATTCTTGTAGACATTCAGAGAGTAGCACTCAGCATCCACTGAGAATACTGCAGTCTGTCAGCCAGAATAAATCGCATATTTGACATTTGTGTGTGAATGGTTAGCATTACTCAAGTCTAGCCAAAAGGGTGAAAACTTTCTTCACTGTGTGACAAAGTGGAGGACAAACACATAAGCTTGCATCTGCATAAACAAAGACTAGCAGCAATGGTGAGATGATATTCAGAATTGTTCATGCCTTTCCCAAACCTCATTTAGAAATGAAATCATTCTCCTTGACCCTTCTGCTTGAATTACTGTGTCACTTTGAAAATGAAGCATGGCTTTGCTGGATTGCTTTCTTCTCACAGATTTTCTCCCATCTCGTTGACCTCAGGTAGGAATGCAAGGACAGAACAAGGACAGTTTTCAACACATACGACACAAAGAAGCTTCTGCTCCAGGTTTGTCAAGTAAAGAAGGGGGATGCTGTATTCTGTCTGACAGCTATTTGGCTAAAACATCCTGAATTGACAGGTAAAATGTGAAATCTGGGAATGCTTGTTTTTGTTCTCAGATCCCAGTCCCAACAGCATTTCCTGAAACAAGCAAAAAGTATAACTGGCTGCAGAATCAATACGCACAATGCAGAAGCTATGGTTCCAACCCAACATCTGTGGAAAGACATCCAATCCTCAAGTTATGCTCTGAGAGCTGACTAAAATTTGAACTCAAAGACTTGCCACCAATGCACCCTGGTTTGGCAGTCTCTGTCATTACAGCCCTGGTGCTGTTTAAGACCACATGCATATGTAAATAGGACCTTTCAACAACAGTTTAAAGGAGGAAAAAAAATAGCGGTGCGAACAAGATACTGATGGGAGTTTACCAAGTTGTCACTGGTCCCACTAGTCCTATTCACCTGCACTCCTCCAAAAAAATCTCCACTTCTCATTATAAATGGCCCTCGAGCACTAGCATTTTCTTCCTCATTTACCCTAGCAGTCATGTAATATTGTGTTATTATTTGCAATAGCGAGAATGCTAACAATCAAATCTATTTAAAATGGACTCTCCCTGCTCAAAGCTATGGACCTGCCCAGTTAAGCAGAAGAAATCAACCTTTCAAAATGTAATTCTTACCAAACCTTTTCAGAACAAGACACTTCCCTGGAGCTCATAAAGTATATCTGTAGCTTGAATCATCTTCTAACATTAGTGAAATAATAAACAAGTAAATTGTAGACCAAAGAGATAAAACTAGAAATATATTGAGAATAAGAAATGTAATTTTTGTTTGTTTACTAACTGAATGCTCATCCCTTAAAGACCTTTGACATTCAGGTCTGCATTCACCTGCAATTCATCATTTTTGTTTTGGATTATTCTATTGCTTGTTCTTTTGAACAGTTTGTTGAAGATCTGTTGACTTAAATTCACTATTGAGCAATTTTACATGGAAAAAAAAAATAAAAGATTCCACAACTCCACTGAAAAATATCTACAGATCCACAAATCCAAACATATACCTGTGCTAAGCTGTTCTGGAAACAGATCTGTGAATCACCTAGTTTGCTGCTTTTGAAGGAGTTCACTGAGTAGCATCATGGTCCAAGTATACCCTACAGATATGCTACAGATCACAGCATACAAATGGTCTGGAGAGCAGTTGCTGCAGCCAGGGACATGTGCTAGTCATGGTCGCAGCTATTTTCTGGGGCTTGATCCCACTGGGTCTTCAAACCACTTCTACACTCCAGGTTTCTTACAAAGAGACTGAACAACTGGATAGGAACCACAAGACACCCCAGGCAGGTGCTGTACATTATAGCTCAAATGTGGAGCATGATTGTGGTCTGCATCAAAGAGAAAGTCTAAGTGCAGCCCAGGCTCTGAGGACACTGAATCCTTTCTGGGTATAAGTGAGAAAACAGCCATTCAACTAGTTTATCAATGAAACAAGTTCAGTTTTCCTCAATGAAAGAAGGATACAGAAGCTTTCCAGAGGTGAGACAGCCAACATCTGCCAGGACATACCTTGATCTGGATAAATGCCAAATAAAACCTAGGATGAGGATAAAAATCAAACATGCATTAATAATACAAAAACTGAAAAATACCTGTTAAGCTTATCTTAGAAACTTACAGAAGATTCTTTCAAACAGTACATTAAATCTTAAGATCGCTTTCCATCGCTTTTTTCAGGTATGTTTCCCTCACAGCTGAAAAGCGGCCCAGGGACACATAACAAGGAGAAATAATACTCCCTCAGTAAACTTACAGCCAAAGTCACATGTTCAGTATATTCCATCCAAGTGTCTCTTAGGACAAAGGAACTCAACCTCTGCAGCTAGCTGTCTCACAGCATCACAGGATGGGTAAATTTAACAGCCAAAATGGTGATGAATTTACATGGAGAGAGAGGTACAATGAAGACTAAGAGCAGCCCTAGTGGGAGAGGGAAAGAGAGGAAAGCAGACTGCAAAGTGCTGGGAGCAGGACAGGAGAACAAAACATTGCCTGGAGTATATCAGCAAACGAAGCCAAGGAGAAAATATTTCTCACAGAAAGACAAAGTCAACCAGAGGAAGAAGGAAGGAGAACAGAGTGGTGAAAGAGGGAGAAGCATTCACCAAAACAGAAAAAAAAAAAAAAAAAAAAAAAATAGAAAGAAAAAAAAAAAGGTCTTCTCTTGTATTTTTGTAGATTTTCCTTTCAACCCTCATATGCTGGGGAGGTCCTGCCTACTCTTACTGACTGCAAATGCTCACTGGTGGGAACTGCTCCCAGTTGCCTTTTTTCAGCAACCGCTCAGAAAAGCAGAGGCCACAATTTTTTTTTTTTGTACATTTTAGTGTCTTCCACGAGAATGGCTGCTCAAAGGGCTATAGGAGGAGATACACATTTTTCTAGAGGGAAAACCCAGTAGCATTCCCCAAGTTTTAAGCAATATCTGAAGACTCATCTTAAATTAAATAAGGAAACACTGAGGACACACAAACTTGAGTTAAAACTGACTTCTCAAACCCAACTACCTGCCCTACTACGTTGTCCAGGGTGGTGGCTAGTGCACTGAGCAGTTGTCTGATTAGGTATAAGAACCTGCACAACATTTTTGTTTGTTTGTTTTTTTGCCATCTTGCTCCCACCCTTGGTACATTTTTTTATTACCAAAGACCAAATATCACAACTTGTTTTGAATTAATTGTAAGAAATTCAATAGAAGGAGGGAAAAAGGATTGCCAATTCAATACTTACAGAGCAGACAACTACAAAGATAAAAAGACCTGAAACTTTCAGGAATTTTAGACAGCACCTGAAAAGTAAGAAACATGTATTTACTGCATGGTTATTAAAAATAAAAAATTAAAAAAATGTACTCTTAATAGTTCTGCCATTACAGAAATATTATGTTGAGCACTTACAGGTGATACCACACCATGTCAGAGTATGAACACCACTACACAGGGTCAGCAAAGGATTAGGAAGCCCTGGTGACTATAAGGGCTTTCTGTCCCCACTCTGACACCAGACTGCTTTCAATGCATGGGAAGGAGGTTTCACCCCTCAGGAAAGCCAAGTGAATGCTGCAGCATGAACTGGTGCTGAGACCTGGAGCCACTTCCCTGCTGCTACTGGTGGCTCCCAAGAGACCCAAAGCACCTTTAATTCTCCCTGACCTCTCCCAGGGCTGCAAAGGAAGCCATAGCCACTCTATGAGGGTGACACATCTGAGCAGAAATGATAGATTGCTGCATAGAGGGGTACTGTCATGGACAAATTCCCCAAAACCAGATTTCTAATATGCATCCTAAAAGGTACTGATAGGATGCCTAATAGGAATCCTGAAAAGATAGTTTGAAGACAAGAGCAAGCTTTAAGAATCTCCCAGTTTTAATAGTATATCTTCAAATTAAATATACTGTGTGAGCATCTCTAGATAAACCGTCTAGCAAAACTAGATTTTTTTTTTCCATAGCACATCTGTTCCTTTTGAGGGAACACACAGTTCTGGAGATTCAATGCCATCAAATCCTCTGAAGTGTCAGAGCTTACTACTGAGTGGGTTAAGCAAGAATAACTCTAAATTCAACTGATGAAAAATTATGCTCTCAAGTAAGAAATCTTAAGATTTATCACTGTTAAATTACCAGGTCTTTTATCTTACCATAAGCGGCAACTCTTTAATTATTTTCTTGTTGCCCATCAGAATGTTACACAGATGTCTTAATTTACAGAACTCTTTTTGTTATTTGCCCTTATTACATCTCTTCATTAACTGAAGCCATTGATGTTCTCATCACATTTTTTCAAAAGTAAACACTAAATCATTGCTTTTCTGAGAGAATGACAAATGCAAGGTTTGATTTAAGCCTGATGACAAGCAAGAAGAAAAAACATTTCAAGTCACTAGGAGCTGAGAAGGGAACAGTGCAATAAATAGCTCTGTTGACAGAAGCTATAGAACAAAATATTAAAGTAGAGTAATCTGGAGAGGGTCAGAAATAATTTTTAATGACAGTGGATATAAGTCCCTAAATCGAGTTCATAGACTGAAAGTAATATGAGTGACCAGAGACCCATTTTTTGAAAAACTTTTTTTTCCTAAAGATCCCTTCTTCTTCAGAGTTCTCAAAAAAATGTAGCTGATAAAAATATGGTGCCATAGTCAAACTGTTACAAAGGGGTTACAACATCCTACTAAAAAGAAGCGGTAGCAAGTTTATGCAAACTTTGCACAGGAGAAACATCAGAGAAATCTAGGAAAACAGGAAGCCAACTAGGTGGCTTCTTCCAGAAGCACCAGAGAGCCCTGCTCTAATGAAAAACAAGGTGGGGTGGGGGAGAGGATAATAAGGATTTGAAAAGAAAGAAATGATAGCAAAAGTCATTATCAGCACCCCACAGCCGATAATTCTTTCAGCTGATGATTCTTTTGGTATTGTATGATTTATGGAAAATACCTAGTGCCAGCTTTGTCATGTAACTGCTTTCCTACTTGTCTATTTTCCCTATCTTCGCATCACAGCTGTTTCAGTATTTTTGAGAACTTATCACGTTATGAACTACTAAAGCCCAGTCCAGATTGGTTTAATTTTAATGTATTTGGTATTTTCTGTTTGCACTTCCAAATTATCGTTCCAAATAATAATCATTCAAATTACTATTGAAACAAGAAACAGCAATAACTAGATTTTAAGACATAAGAGAAATCAAAAAGCATTAATTAAGACTTCATAAATTTATAAACACTTGTCTGCAAATAACAGAAACTCATCTCAAGGAGCTGTCAAGATATAATAAAAAAAAGCTTTTGAAAATGGTTATTTTATTAAATGTAGAATTTAAAAGCCTCTTTTCCTCCCATCTGTTTGTTTTCATGGCATTTTGTATTAAGGAAGCAGTGCTTTTAACAGCTTACAGTTGAGAAGCGACAAGCCTTTGACTCGTCCGTGTTTTGCAATCTGTCTCTTTCCAGAGTGCTAATCTGGCATGGTGATGCAAGCACAAACTGCATGCCAAACTCTGCGCTGATATATGCCTCCGGCGCAATCCTATTTGACTTCAGTTGGAAATGCATGAAGTATAAATCTATGAAGGATTTCACCCCCTGTTCTAAACCAAATGATTTTTAGTCTGATCTGCATGTGGTGTCAGGCAGTTTAGCTCCATTTATTATCTCGGCGGAGTTATGCTGATTTACGACAGCCAAGGAGCTGGCCCCATATGTACAACCAACACTATAGCAATGAAAATATTTCACAGGAAGTTCTGCCAGAGAAACACACCACTCTCCAGATTATAAACGTATGCTACACTGGAAACAATTGATTCTACTCTCTCGCTCAATGCCTTTGTTCCATGAAATACCAGGGAAAGCTACTGCGAGCGTGAAGAAAGACGCCTGCCAAACTTCTTCACATCTGCTCATATTGCACTAATTGCAGCCATTGAAATTCTCCTACTCCATTTGTTCAGCAGCGGTGCAGGAGAGTGGCACTCCACGCAGTACCATATGCACAATGAAAGAAGGAAAACAATTGTGAAGTGATGAGTTAAGACAACATACAGATTGGGAAAAGAGGCAAGGACATCTTGTCAAAAAAGGCTCTGTGGATCAATACGGATGAGGACATGCAAATCTGTAGCACTACCATCAGTGTCCAAACCAAAAGTAGGTAAAAGTGCTGAAACTCCAGAAAAGACAGAGAGAATTAGTATCTGAGACTAAAGGGTTTGTTAGTTACAACCCCAGGTGAAAATATCCTGAGAAAATTTGAACTTAAACTATTATTATATTGATATATTTTAATACATTAAAAGATTCAAGGTCATCCTTGCCTAAATGAGGTAAAAGATTACTTATAGAGTAATCAAAGAGTGAAATATATAAATGTACCTAAGGACAGAAAAGTGCTTGGTTATATTTTGCATTGTATATCTGTGAAAAGCTACTATCATGACTCCAGAAATCATTGTTAGTACCTAGAGGACTGTGTGTATATATATAAATATATATATAGGGGTTTTTTTTCTATTAAAGACAAATATTTCATAAAAGCAAGAACAATGAAAAATAAAACTGTGGAGTCAAAGAGGCTTTTATGAAATGGCTTTCAAACTGTTAAAAGCAATAAAGGCAGTATTTAATTTCAGATTTAGAGTAGATGCTGTGATTAATGCTTCTAAGAACAAGGAGCTATAGACCATTAGGCTGTAATCAATGTCATCAGGGTTTATTTATAAATTATCAATAGCAAAATATGGCCTAAATATAGAGTGTTATTTTATTCATTTGCAGAAAATAAAACAATTCCTAGCCACCTAGACTTAAAAACTAAAACTAATGAAAAAAAAAATGCAAAAAATAAGTAACTGAAGATTTGAATTCAGACCTCATCTTTGATAAATTGAACTTGGCATGAAGGTTGTCCAAGATTTCATATTTCTCAGAAGAAGCAGATCTAGACAAACTGGTCATTTCACTTCCCAGTTGAAACCTTTGCTCAAATTCTGCAGAGCTGTTGTCCCATGAATCATCATCTGTGGTAAAATCTGGATTGTGAATAGCCATGCACAGTAACCTGTCACATATTTTCAGTAAATAAAAAAAATAAAAGAAAACAGTGGTTTATTTCAACAGATAGTATATGCAACTGACCTTACATATCCTTAGCTTCATTATGATTTATTTTAATGGAAAAATAAAAACATAGATTTATTCAGTACAGAGCTCCCCTTGGTGATACAGCTGGGTAGACAGCAGATCAAAGATAAAGACCTCATGATGCTTCAGGTATACCTGAGAGAACCAGCATTTTGAAATACCAGGCAGACATGCTTCAGGATTTAGTGTGTAAAATCCCACTCAGAACTGGGCATATAGCTCCACTGTATCTTGCAATGCACCTGATGCAACACCACATGAAGTAAATGAGAGCACACGACCTGCAGCTGCCTGTCCTAAGGACTCTCTAATCACCCTGACCTCAGACCTTACATCATTCTTTATCCCATTTATAGCCCCTTCTTTCCACTCAAGTTCCTCCAAAGTAATTCTCTGCTTGCAACCCCTGACATTCACTTTATTTCCCATCAGGTTTGCTGTCAGGATATAAGAAAGAACCATGCACAATTAAATAGAAGAGAACTTAGAAAAAAAAATGTATTTTGAGTGAAATGAAAGTAACTCACCCATTGTCCTCTGAGGAGACTTTCAGCAGTGGTGTCTTCTCGGTAAAGCAAGTGTTTCTTGACCTTGAGCTAAATAATTTGGAAAAATTGAAGTGATACCTTTGGAGAGAGGGAAAAAAGAACAGTTAGTTTGCATTGCAACAACTCACTGCAATTCTACAGAATATTTTGGTACAACAGCATCTAATTAGTTTAATATTGTTTAGGAATGGTGTTTGCCTAACTTATAGTTTTCACAAAGTTTGAACTAGTTGTGGTAGTTACTCCCTTATAGTCAGGATGGCAAAATAAGAGAAATTTACCTCATCCTAAAAGTGGTATCTAAAATAGTTGTTGAAATTCCCTCCAAATGCCAGATGAACAATATACAAATAATCCACACTTGGATGCTTACATTTCACAGTGCTTAAATTTATAGTGGAAAAATTGCACTGTAAAAAAAACCTTAAGGAAAATAATTACATATATTCATGTAAGTTTATGTAAGTACACCACAGAAAACAAAATAGAAGGATAATTTTTGTTCCACATGTGTCCTTTGGGACATAGATAATAGAAAACTAGTAAACTCTACAGCAACCATGCCTCCCTTTGCACAGGGAAGAAAGTTTTATCTGAAGTACATCATCCCTGCAGTACAATCCCTTCCAAACAGTTTCTGTCAAGTCTTGGTACTGGTGCTGCAGATAATTAACCCAGATCAAGCTATGGCTTGCCATATTGCAGCTTAGCATTGTTACTTTTTTTTGCTAAAATACAAATCCTAAAGTTTAAGGGACAGCTGAAGAGAATCAAACACAATCAAGGGGGTCTAACTTTGGAGCAGGCATCCGGGAGGGATGAAATAATTGAATCATTTAGAGCACTTTCCAAAACCTGGCTCTTCCAGAGATGTTTCTCATCAGCACAATCATTATTCAGATGCACTCAAATTCATTCTTTCATAACTTCAGGCACTCATCACCAGAATGCTCCAAAGAAATTTCCTAGACATATTGTCAATATGTAGATCTCATTACTCCAGAAGACACCTAGATTTGATGGCCACAACTGTAAGAAAACCTAAAATGTCTTTTACTATTCCTGGACTGTGAGGAAAAAGATTATAAAGACATAGACAAACAAATATTCAAATGCAACCCTTTAAATATAAAGGAAGTCCAAAAGGAAGGATCTGTGTGTTAACCTCATAATACAGTGGAAGATAGTGGATTTCCTTGCAGTTTATAGAGTTATATGAGTCTGCATAGGGCCACAAGAATTATCAAGAGCCTGGAGCCCCTCTCCTACAAAGGAAGCCTGAGAGAGCTGTGACTGCTCAGGCTGGAGAAGAGGAGGCCCAGGGGGAATCTCATGGGTGTCTATAAACACCTGGAGGGAAGGTACAAAGAAGATGGAGCCAAGATTTTTTTAGTTATGCCCAGTGCTAGGATAGGAGGCAATGGGCACACACAGGCCCCCAGGAGGCTCCCCCTGAGCCCCAGGCAGCACTTTTGTGCTGTGCGGGTGAGGAGCCCTGGCACAGGCTGCCCAGAGAGGCCGTGGGGTCTCCTCCTTGGGGATCTCCCAAAGCCGCCTGGAGATGGGCCTGGGCAGCCTGCGCTGAGTGGCCTTGCTGGAGCAGGGCTTGGGCCTGGGGGCCTCCTGAGGGCCCTGACAGCCTCAGCACCTCTGAGACTCTGTAAATTCAGACTTTGTAAAATTAAAAACTCTAGTTAATGCTTCAGCTTTCTTGTTAGGTAGTGTTACCAATTCAGAAGCCATGCTAGGTGTGTAGATAATAGCTATGGTTATTTTAGCCTTGAGTGGCCAAAGTACTTCTTCAAACTCTGCTTTAAGCACCATATTTGCAGTCTCAACAAAAGAGAGCAAAGTGTTAGAGAGACTGAATTACCCAGTACGCCAGGTCAAATGCTGGACAGATTAGAATTCAGGTGCTACATTGCATTGATACTTCATCTGTGAAGAGATGATTGCATACTTTGAAACTATTGAAGTACTTCCTTTTTTAAACAGGAGAACATCATTCACACAAAATGTTTAAGTGGAGAAACTGATATTTTAAAGGAAGTGCTATTTTAATCTTATCATAGCCTTAGATCTAAAAGATTACCTAGAGCTTTCACAGAATGGGATCCATAAGGAGAGTAAAAACACTATTAGGACTTTAAGTGTGTACTGAACAAGCAATACTGATATGCTTCTGGCTGATCCTAGCATTCCACTACATTTGGAATTTGCATCCTAAGGTGACATATTTAATAAAAAATTCTGATGGTGGGCCTTGAGCTTGCACATTCAGAAAGTTAACTGATGCAAAGACTGATTAGCTGTTTCTGATGTTAAACAAAATGATGCCATTTGTTTCATACATGCACACACACACACAAAAAAAAAAAAAAAAGAGAGAGAGAGAGAGAAAGGAAAGAAAAAGATTCCAAAAAGTATTGTATTGTATGCTCTTCTGATCTAACCTTACATTGTGCATACCATTAACCTTTCCACACTTACTTTACTTCTTTTCCTCCTAGGACAGGTGCAAAATCTAAGATCAGTAACCAGAAAACTTTCTACAATAATATCCATTTTCTTCCATTTAATTGTTAGTGTCTTACCAACACTGCTTTGTGTTATCTTTCTGTGTGTATATATATATAAATCTATAGAGATAGATAGACAATCCCCATCCTCAAGCAGCAGTGAGGGCTGATGACAGCGTGCTGCCACCGCAAACCTTCCATGTCCTCTGCTGCAGTGCCCAGGTCTGCATGGTGAGCAGGGCAGGGACTCGTCACACGCCACTCCTCACATGCATGAAAAGGAAAGCAGAGAGTGGAACAGCTGATCATGCTGCCTCTAAGTAAAGACTCTTGCATGGTAGTCACATGTGAATTCAGAAAAACTAGTTCTGAAACTGCTTTTAAACCAGTAGCTTCCCAATACTGAGCTGAAGTACTGATAGCAGAATAGCTGGAGCAGCATAGAAACACTGGCAAGTTAAAAGTTGGTATTTTGTGTAGACATCCTTGGGTGAGCATACATTCAGCTTCATCAGAGACATGATCAGAGAGCTGATATGTTCTGCTCTTTACCCCAGGGTGCACAGTAAGTCCACATCACTACCATGAATGAGTGACCACGGTGCAAACAGTGCTGTAAGGCAAAGTAACGACAGCTATGGCAACCAGGCAGAGGCCCAAGGTTTGGTGGAAGATGACAGAACATGAAGTGAAGAATCCAGAAGGCTAGTTAAAGACATTACCCTGTCTTTATTCTGTGCATCTGTTATCCCTGCTGACTGGTATATGTCTTGCAATACTTAAATGGGACTACAGAGCTTCACAGATTGCCAAGAAGGGCCAATATAGTAAAATTGGGAAGGTTCTTCAGATAAAATGAAAGCCATTAGTACATGACAACATCAATTTGTAAAGAGTAAAAACACATGGACAAGAATAAGCAGCGGGAAACAGCCAGGCTTGACAAAACAAAAATAATTAGAGAAAAAGCAGGAGAGCTTCAACTCCCCCATGATGTGATTACCCTAATTAGAGTATGAGAGTAATATAAACAATAAAGCTAATTAGGGCATAAAAGAATCTTGAAGGCTGAAAGCTCTAGAAAGAAAAGTTGGGGGAAAAATCATGAAAGAATAGCACAGATTATAAAAATGAACATCATCCCAAAGCAGAAAGCCTAACGCAAGCACCTTTGCACCTCTCACACTTCTGCAGAGATACTGCAGCAGGATTTGGTCATCAGCTTCAGATTTTCTGCAAACAAAATATAGGAAGGCCTAAAGAGCCCTAGCTATTATGAAAGCAAGTCTGCGGTGCTCAAAAACACTAGCAACATCATTCTCGATGCTCTTTGGCCCTGCAGGTGGCTGACAATTATGACACTGTGTAAATAAGAGAAAGTAATCAGTGTGACATATTTCAAAACCTGAGATCAGCTCATACTTTGAATGTGATCTTCACAATCGAAACAGATGGGAACTTTGATCCTACCTATGCACTAGAATGGAGTACAGTCTCTCTCTAGTGAGCAATTCATCAACATTGCCAAGGAGCTAATCACTAGGTCAGCTGATTAGCACATTATGGATAGCACATTAAGGATAGATCTGCTCCTAAGATCTGAAGATGGGTCTGAATTTATACTACGTGCAGATGAGGAGTTGGTAAGCAGGATACCACTTGTGCCCATTGTTTTTCTCTCATGATTCCAAGTCAAAAGTCATTAGCATTTTATATATCATGAGAAGAGGCTTTTAAAAAATTGCATTTACATATGTGTGAATTTATATGTGCATACACATAGACCTTTGCACAAAAAATAAACATTCCCATTTCACTTTTCTTCCAAAGGAATGAGAAAAAATTAAAAACAGTACTTCTGTAGAAACACCTTCATTCTTCTGAGACACCATAACTTAAAATGGGAAAGCACCCAACCAACCAAAATCTTGGTAGAAAGTATTTGATGAGGACTCCTGCAAAGGAGTCCTCATAAAGTAACATTCATGTGGAAAGATCCATATAGAATTGACATTATAAAAAGAAGAGTATGACCAGCCTCCTTTGTAACTGTACCTGTGGTCACATTCATTCTCACATTTGCTGCAGCTGGGCATGTTTTTTTTGTTTTGTTTTGTTTTGTTTTAATTAAAAGAAATCTTTCAAACAGAAGATTGTGTTCTTAACCACTTGGCTACTGCTGTGACAGCCTTATATACAGATTTTGGCTCTCTCCACAGGAGTATAGGTTTGTTCTGAGGAAGTGTGCATTTTCTGAGGTTGTTACTTGCAGTCAAAGTCATACTTTCCTATTGCTAATCTTTCAAGCAATTACAGTTTCTGTCTCCATAGTAACCCAGAAGATGAACCAGAGTTGTAGGAGGTCTATCCCTGCCACAGATGACAGAGCAGGTCCTGCCAAGCCATGGTGTCCACAGATGAAGCTCCAGCTGTCTGTCAGCAGATGGAGAAGGATCCCACTGACACATTAAAAAACACAAGAGTCTGAATACAAGCCAAAGGCATCTATTGCAGAAGCCCCCACGATCTGTGGATGTGCCACTGCTCCCAAGCATAAGCACAGTTCACACTTGCTTGGTGGCAAGTTGTACTTCACTACAGCTGTAGAAGAGATGTGACCTTCAATCTCCTGCACTCATTTGGACAGTGTAAGGAGAAGTAGGCTCCCCCTAACCTCCTGGATGTGCAGAAGAGCACAAGGAGAGCTGGAGAGGAAAAGAAGAAATGTGGGAGTCTCCAGCCATTCCCTCTGATGTGCTGACAACTCTTCAGATGTTATTCAGAGTCAGTGGCAGAAGAGTCTACAACAAGCTACTGTTTTCCATTAACTGTAAGTGATCACTTCCGAAGTCTTCAGGGAACTTGGGATGAAGTCCACAGAGAGAACTCTGTTCCTGCCCTTGAACACCAGACCTGCACCTTGGCCATGTGAGCATGGCCTTTTCAGACCTTCCTAATGTGTTTACACATGCCATTTTAAATGACTTTGTTAGGAACAATTTTTCAGCAATGAACAATCTTTCAATCCCAAATACACTGAAGTAGAGGATACCAAAAGGTACCTACAGGAACCTGAGGAAGAAAAAGACCACACTCATCCTAGTTAGCTGGCAAACATTTAAAGTCATCACTAGGTTTGGTTAGAGCCTATTATTTACCCTTATGTTTAATCATGACACACAACACATTAAGTTTACACTCCCTATAATAATAATAATAATAATAATAAAATAAAAAATAAAACACATTTTAAACATCAGCAAACATAATGCTTCATATGTTAAGTCATGCACACAAATATCGGTAAAAGAACTATTTCTATGACAACAGAAAGCAATGATTCTTACTAATGCAGAAAGGATTGGGTCAGAAGAGAAGAGGTGAATATGGAAGCATACATATTGTGCAAGAACATTGGCAGTTTTGAACATAACTTTTTGAGAATTTCACTATATAAAACGTTAAAGCAGAATCTCTTCAGAAAAAAAAAAAAATAGCATACTTTCCTGAATTAATAGTCACTAAAACATTGTGTGAGCTTTCCTTGTAAACAAAAGAGCAAAATTACTATAGAGACAAGAGATTATACCAAAGTTAATAAAAACTTTAGCAAAGTTTCCTAGAGGAGAAGACCTGAGTAAGAACATGAGAGATAATTAATCATGCAGGGGTCTAGAAACAACTGTGAAACTTTAATTTATCATTTCTACATTGTTATAGGCTAAAGCCTAGTTTCAGAAACACTCTCTTCCTTGATTAGAGAATATTTATCCTTACACCAAGTCATGTGTACCGAACTAATTACTCTTATCATAGCTGTAAACAAGCACATTGTAGAAATAAATTGAAAAACAGAGTGGTTTTTTATGAAAACAAAACAAAAATGAAGAAGAAAAAAAAAGGAAATAAAAGAAAAACACAAAAAGACAAGCCTATACCAGCATTTGATCACATTTAACACACATTCTTCCACCAGATTTGGTATTTGTCAATATCTAATGAAATCCCCTTTTGGACAGTAGTTGTGTGGTACTAATTGTGCTGACCAAAATTCTAGCATTCAGCTCTTAAACACTGAGTGTGGACTAAGCAGCAGTATGCATACATCCATCAACCTCACGATATGTAAGTGCCTACACAGAGACACAAGCCTCCATCACGATTTGTCTTCAGGGGCAGCACGTCATGGGGAAACTGTTATGACTACCCACAGCAAATGAAATATGGTCAACTGATATACTAATTGTCAAGGGAAGGATCGAAGACTCCACAGCTCATATCTCTAAACAGGCTCCAGACGTTTCCCCATGACTGCTTTATGTAGCTTCAACTAAATCAGCCAATAACCTCTCAACCCTTTAAAAGCATGCACTATTAAGATGTCAGGGACATTTAGCAATGAAAGCATTACTTAATCCAGGCTCATTTTCTCTTTGACTTTCCTAATTTTTTATTAGACAGGACTATACAGGATTCCCCAGAGGACTGTGGTGCTGGCACTACCTGACAGCAAGGCACTGCAAGAGACAAAGCCAACTGGCAGGTCTCATGTTGAGAAGCACCTGCTGTGTGCCAAGTTCCCAGGCAAATAAAGAGCATGCTTAAGACAGATGTAGTGAAATATGTGCTGAGTTTGTCCCAGACAGAAATGGTTCCTTATATAGGACTTAAACAATGTGCTGAATTCATTCAGTTCTGCTGGTTCTTGGGAGGTGGATATGTCCCACAAGAAGATGTAGCAGTGGTGTCTTCTCCTTTCTCCTCTATTTTTTCAATATTCTGCTACTTGAAGAATTAAGACAATTTTAAGTTCAGAAATAGCTTGGAAAATATAACACTTCCCATGTTTTTGTTGTTGTTGTTTTTGTTGTTTTTGGTTTTGCTTTGTTTTGTTTTGTTTTTCCAATCAAATCAGTCTTTGTGGCGTTATTGCACTCCCCTGAAAAATACAATTTTCAGATACCTCCAGGACTTGATTGCTTCTTTTCCTCAAGAGTCTTTGCCTGCTTCTGCCAGGGGAAATCTCTATCAAGAAGACTTCAGGATTTGGTTAACAGCATTTATTGACCAGGACTCTGCTGCACTGCATGAAGCTAAAAGAAAATACTTCATCCTTAAACTGCCCCAATCCTTAAAATGCCCCTAAGCTCATCTGGCTCAACCTGTGAGAACTACACTCTTCTCCATACATTTTCTTCTCCCACGTCATGGTGCTACAAGGGCTGACTGCCCCATAAGGAGGGAGTCAGGAGCAGAGGGTGGCTATGGGGCTGGCAGGGCTGTGCCCTCCCCAGCCAAGGACCATCCTACAGCAACCAGTGGGGGAGTAGGGATGAGAATGGGACAGGGACCAGGGCCAGCCCAGAGCCATGTGACCACTTAGCAGGGACACAGTGATGGGACAGATTCAAGACCACCCTCTGAGAGTCTAACAAGTTATATTGAGAAAGCATAGCTACTGTTTCTTCCTCTCTGTTCTCTGCTTCAGCAAAGAAAATTGGAAAGCTACCAGGGGCAGCATACAAAAACTGTGGATAGTATGAAGGAGAAAATACATTTCAGGAGCAGGTGCTGCCAAAACAGTTTAGCTGTTGGTGACTGCCAGATAGCTACAAATCTGAAATAGGCAGCAGTAGCCAGGGTTGGTAGTGGTCCAAGTTCCAAAACCCAGTCTCTCTATATTACATAGATAACCTGTTAAGAGGTATTATTCTCCAATACTGCAGGGTATGCTGAAAAATGAATCTGCTACAAGGAGGCAATTTATCAGCAACTCTTTAAGCATGGCTGCACTCATAATACTTTAGCATATTCTGCAAGCCTGGCTTTTAAATGCCAGCTTTTCTCTTTGGCATTCACTATGGGATTTTAACTTAACCAACTCTGATGATAACTGAATTTATGGCAAATAAAACAGGTGGAGTGGAGGGGCATAATTTTTTACAGTTTGTGAAACAATTCCAAGAATCTCAAAAGTTAAAGTATTCACAACTTTATATTTTAACTTGCTATCTAACCAGGGTCTCTTAAAGATGCCATTAGGGGCACTGAGATGACAAAAACTTGAACAGAAAGACAGGTCTGAGAAGCAACTGAATGATGTGCCCAGAGAAGTTGTGGATGCCTGGAGAAGCTGCAGATGCTCCATCCCTGGAGGTGTTCAATGCCAGGTTGGATGGGGCCTTGAGCAACCTGATCTAGTGGGTGACATCCCTTCCCATGGCAGGGGGGTTGGTCCTTAAGGTCCCTTCCAACCAAAGCCATTCTATGATTCCATGATGTGACTATCTATAGAGAAAGCTATTCTCCAAGCACCGCATTAATATAACATTGTACTCTCAAAGGTCTGGGGCGTGTATGTTGAAGATTCACTACCAGACTGGATGAATTTAAGGAAAATAAAAGAAAATAAAGTACTGTTAGAAGAAGACCATTGGCCATTTCTAAGATGAGGGAACACTTTCCTACAGAATGAAGAAAAAGGATTTTTTTAATACAATTTTCATTAATCCAAGTGAGGTACTGACAAACTGTCACATGTAATTATGCTTTTGGCCTTGTGTACTCAAAATTTAGTTTTGTATGCTATTCACCCCAGCTTTGGAGATTGAAAAGAGTAATTAGTAAGCTATACTTAGAGATGAAGTCATAAAGAAGCCATTTTTTTCTTTTTAAATTGTTGCTCTGTTATGTTTTATTTCAGGAATTAGGAGATAACAGTATTCATACCTGCAACATTTAAAGAAAAAAAAAAAAAAAAAAAAAAAAACTTTGTCATGAAAAACAAAGTATTTTCATTACTTAGAGTTTAAAAAAAATGAAGAAGAAGAAGAAGAAGAAGAAGAAGAAGAAGAAGAAGAAGAAGAAGGAAGAGAAGAAAGAGAAAGAGAGAAAGAGAGAGAGAGAAAAAAAAAGAAAGGAAGGAAGGAAGGAAGACAGGAAGGAAGGAAGGAAGGAAGAAAGGAAGGAAGAAAGGAAAGAAAGAAGGAAGGGAGGAAGAGAAAGGCCTGGCAGATGACAAATGTAGGAAAAAAAACTCTTTAACAACATAAAAAAAGCGTGATTGGTTTCTGTGCCTGGAGAGGTGTTGGAGAGGGCAGGCAAAGGCAAGCAGCAAGCCACCCCATAGTTTATAAAATTCAAGATCTCATCAAATTAAGCTTTGTTTTAGAAAACACATGCCAGATCCCAACTATTGTAACCTTGCTGGGACTTGTATTTTGTCCTTTGGCCACTATAAAATGAAACAAGGCAAGTTCAAGAGCTCAGACACATATCTGGTAAATGATCAGGTTCTCATAAGACACTACACTGTAACTCATTTGGCCTTTACCTAAACCCTGATCTCAGTGGATTGGACCCAGCAAAAATGTTAAAATTCTCTCCAAAGCTAGGACATGAGACACAATACTCAGAGTAGGCAGAAACATCAGGGAATTTTTAAGATTAAAAAAAAAATAATTTTTAGGAGCTATATAGCTATTATATATTGAAATAGCACTATTAAGTTGATAAAATAATGGGTATTTTTTCACTAGAATGGAAGTTCTTCCATTATATTTAATCTTTTCATTATTATAGTTACAATGGATGTATTAAAATTTCCTTTTCAGCTTCTGGCTGAGCATAAGACACTGAAGTTATTCGTATCACTTTTGCCATCTAAAGGTCTGTTCTAGGATAGTTACAGTCACTGGCAAGGGACAGAGCTCTTCAAATCATTTTCCTCCATCCCATTGCTCATGTTGACTATACATGGAGTCTGAAGAATTTCCTTCCCTCATTAACTTTACAGGTGACACCTAGTTAAGCACAACTGTTGATCTACTCGAGGGTAGGAAGGCTCTGCAGAGAAGCTGGTTAAGGGTCTAGAAAATAAGTCTTATGAGGAGCAATTGAGGGAACTGGTGTTATTTAGCTCGGAGAAAAGGAGGCTTGGGGAGAAATTACAACTTACAATTATACTTTACAATTACTTTAAAGGAGGCTATAGCAAGGTGGGGATTGGCCTCTTCTCCCATGCACCAAGTGATAAGATGTGGGGAAATGGCCTCAAGGTGCACCAGGGAGGTTTATGTTGGATATTATGGAAAATTCCTTCACTAAAAGGGTTGTGCAGCATTGGAATAGGCTGCCCAGGGAAGTGGTGGAGTCACCATCCCTGGAGATCTTCAAGAAATGATGTAGAGCTTAGTAGCATGGTTTAGCGGTGGACTTGTCAGTATTATGTTAAAGGCTAATGATCCTTAGAGGTCTTTTCCAACCTGAATGATTCTATGATTCTATGAACTTTGAGTGAGTTTACTCATTAAACAATTTATAAGCCTCACACAAACAACGTCTATATTAGCATCCTGATTTCCATACTTCTTTTTCATGAACATTTTATTTGCTCTCAGATTAAATCTCTTTTTGATACAAAAGATTTTTAAACCAGAACAATTATTCAGTATATACTAGTAATATAAAGAGCTATGAACAAGTCCTTCCAAACATGATTTTCCCTTCCTAACAGGTAACTTCCAGTACAGACTAAATACACATCACTAGTGATTGTATTCATCTAAAAGCAATATCAGAGATATTTTTTAAAGCAGTGAAAATCCCAGAGGAACAAATTAAAGAAAGAAGACAGAATATAAAGGTAGCTGATAATACTACACTATTTACTGTCAACATTTGCAGAATATTGATTGAAACAATACACGATTAAATGCAGTTCTTTTCTCACGAAGATTATGCTTTTCCCTATAGTAGCCCTTCACTAAGAGCATTGTAATATGTAAACACATACAGTTTTCAAACCTCAGGAAGCTCATTCCATGGTGTTGGGTTCTATTTTGCTAGCAGATATCTTTCTTCTGCCTTTAAAGGCTGGTATCTGTAGGGACCTCAAGGCTACAGTGTCAGAAAGGAGTTATCTAATTGATGTTAACAAGAAGCTTTAAAACATAGGTTTTTGATTCAGGGGAATGGAATATGATTTTGAAACATAAGATCTGAGTCTGCAAATACAGTAAACATAGATTTTCCCAAATAAAAAATAATAATAATAAACTGTTATAAGTTATGCATTCCAAGAAATTCTGAGAATTTCCTGGTCTCATTCTGTCTAGCATGAAAATTATATCTGCAAGTCTTACTCAAAGAGGAAAATTTATCAGAAAAAGTAAAGAATAATGATGCTTTTTCAGCTTCCTTTCCTCCTGATTTAAGCTGTAATCATTCCCCAGCTAACAATATCATCCTGTGCACTGAAAAAGTCAACAAAACAAGAACAGGTCTTTCAGGGTTCAGAAGGAAATTCCTCTTCCTACTTGGCAGGTGGCTTTGTTCCAGCAACACGGTTTAACTGTGCATCATATGTCTTGATAGCTACGATGCAGTACTTCCCTGCCCATCACACAGATGCCAGATTCTCTCCTCTAAGATACTGCATTCCTTCTGGACCTATACAGAGTGACATTTTGATTACTCCATAATCTCACAGAGGTGATTTCTTTCCATCTTGCTCCTGACCTAACATATTATTGATGAGAAATGCCATAACATTTGCTATGCATGTTCTAAAAATCAGTGGCCTCCCAAAGCTAAACAAGACCCGGACACTGATCACCATAAAAAGATAGGATTCTGCTCAGTAGACATATAGATAATAAGCCTTTGCATCCAAATATGATTTTCTGACTATCCAGACATGAGGTTACATAAATAAAACCTCATTCTGTGCTCCCAGACAAAAAGAAAAAAGGGAGAGAGTCAATGCTGCAAGCTACAAAAAAAAGATAATTCTCCGGCAAGACAGTATCTGCAGGAAAGGGGAAACCCCATGCTGACATAGCGGCCCATTGCCCTCAGCTTCTTTCTGTCTTCTTACTCTCATTAAGGCAGAAGGCTCCAAGTTGCTACACAAAGGGAGATGAAAAACCAGCAGGTCCTTACAAATGAATACCACTAAAGAAGCAAGACAAATATGACTGTCTCCAAAAGCAGAAGAACTGAGAAAAAGAATCTCTGTTATTGGCCCCATCATGGCAGAGGTGCCATGGAGCACAGGTAATTCAGACAGTTAAAGATAGAAGAAAGTTTATAAGTGTTTTGCTTCTTGAAGAAGATTACTGCTTGAATAATCTATTAATTTTCAATCAAAAACACACGCTAGCATTTTGAAAAGCATGAAATAATAGGCTTTTCGTCAGAAAAAAAAAAAAAAAAAAAAAAAAGGCAAAGTCTGTCCTTTGCTATGCACTGGACCAGTTACACAGCTGTTTGACTATAAAATCAAGCATATCAAAAAGGTTTAGCGCTCTTAAATTAACAACATCTCCAAATAAGAGAAGTCTAAAAGGCACATCAGATGCCTGAAAACTGGATAAAGAGTAATGCCAGCAAAACACAGCTTCTCACATATATCTTTTGAATAAGACAACTGAAGAAACTGTTGCAAAGATAAACAGTCACTGCACTAACAAATGTCTTTTTTAATACTGTCTGCACAAGCAGTTTGCAGAAAGAAATTATCAATAGGGCATGGTACAGCAGGAAATCTGAAGGGCACTCTGACAATATGAAAACACAAAGGAAAAAGCAGATACTCTAGGCAGAGGAGCAATGAAGATGGGGGGGGGGGAAGAGAGAGAGAGAGAACAAGAGAGACCTCCATAATCAGTACGGAACAATGGTTTTCCTCTACACAAACAGAAAAACTTTAAAGCCCAGATAATGACATTGCACTTCAATCATGGCACTTAAAAGTAGATTACAATTTATAGAATCATAGAGCCATACAAACGGTTTGAGTTGGAATGGACCTTAAAGACTGCACAGTTCCACCCCCCCGCCATGGACAGGGATGCCACCCACTAGATCAGGTTGCCCAGGGTCTTGAACACCTGCAGAGGTGGAGCATCCACAAGCTCTCTGGGCAACCTGTTCCAGTGACTCACAGCCCTATGAATGAAGAATTTCCTCATAATCTCTCATCTAAATCTCCCCTCTTTTAGTTTAAAACCACTATTCCTGGTCCTATCATTATCTTCTCAAGTGAAAAGTCACCCTGCATCCTTTTTGTAAGACCCCTTTAAATACTGAAAAGCTGCAACGAGGTCTCCTGGGAGCCTTCTCTTCTTCAGGCTGAACAGCCCCAGCTCTCTCAACATTTCTTCATAGAAGAGGTGCTCCAGCCCTCTGATCATCTTTGTGGCTCTCCCATGGCCCCGCTCTAACAGCCCCACATCCTTTTTGTGCTGGGGGCCCCAGACCTGGATGCAGCACACCTAATGGGGCCTCACAAGGGCAGAGCAGAGGGGCACAGTCACCTCCCTCACCCTGCTGGCCACTGCCCTGTTGATGCAGCCCCGGATGCAGTTGGCCTTCTGGGCTGCAAGTGTGCACTGCTGGCTCATGTCAAGCTTTTCATCCACCAATTTCAAAGAAATGTTTAAGAAAAAAAAATGAATGTATGAGAAGCAGAAGTATGTTTGGTACTATTTTAAGGTTATGCAATCTGAAAATTAATCAGAATAGTGAAAGAACTAAAGCTACAGGAATTATCTCCTCTGGAAGCATTAGGTAAAATTGTGGGCTGGATAAGAAAACTATCATAGAATCATAGAATATCCTGAGTTGGAAGGGACCCTTAAGGATCATCAAGTCCAACTCTTGACACCGCACAGGTCTACCCAGAAGTTCAGACCATGTGACTAAGTGCACAGTCCAATCTCTTCTTAAACTCAGTCAGGCTCGGTGCAGTGACCACTTCCCTGGGGAGTCTGTTCCAGTGTGCAACCACCCTCTCTGTGAAGAACCCCCTCCTGATGTCAAGCCTAAACTTCCCCTGCCTCAGCTTAACCCCGTTCCCGCGGGTCCTGTCGCTGGTGTTAATGGAGAAAAGGTCTTCTGCCTCTCGACACCCCCTTACGAGGAAGTTGTAGACTGCGATGAGGTCTCCCCTCAGCCTCCTCTTCTCCAGGCTGAACAGGCCCAGTGACCTCAGCCGTTCCTCATACGTCTTCCCCTCCAGGCCTTTCACCATCTTCGTAGCCCTCCTCTGGACACTCTCCAACAGTTTCACGTCCTTTTTATACTGTGGTGCCCAGAACTGCACACAGTACTCGAGGTGAGGCCGCACCAGCACAGAGTAGAGCGGGACAATCACCTCCCTCGACCTACTAGCGATGCCGTGCTTGATGCACCCCAGGACACGGTTGGCCCTCCTGGCTGCCAGGGCACACTGCTGGCTCATATTCAACTTGCTTCTACCACGACCCCCAGATCCCTCTCTTCTAGGCTGCTCTCCAGCGTCTCATCGCCCAGTCTGTACGTGCAGCCAGGGTTTCCCCGTCCCAGGTGCAGGACCCGGCACTTACTCTTATTGAACTTCATGCGGTTGGTGATCGCCCAGCTCTCCAACCTATCCAGATCCCTCTGCAAGGCCTTTCCACCCTCATCCGAGTCCACAACTCCTCCAAGTTTGGTGTCATCAGCAAACTTGCTCAAAATACCTTCTATTCCTACATCCAGATCGTTTATAAAAATACTGAAAAGTACCGGCCCTAAAATGGAGCCTTGAGGGACCCCACTGGTGACCGCCCGCCAGCCTGACGCAGCCCCATTCACCATAACCCTTTGGGCCCTGCCCGTTAGCCAATTGCTCACCCATCGGATGATGTTTTTATTTAGCTGTATGGTGGACATTTTGTCCAGTAGGATCCTATGGGAAACCGTGTCAAATGCCTTGCTGAAGTCCAAAAAAATCACATCAGCTGGTTTCCCTTGGTCCACCATACGGGTGATCTTATCATAAAAGGAAATCAGGTTAGTTAGGCAGGACCTACCCTTCACAAACCCATGCTGGCTGGGACCAATGACTGCTTTGTCCCCCAGGTGCACCTCAATAAGTTCGAGAACCATCTTCTCCATGATTTTACCAGGCACTGACGTGAGACTGACAGGCCTGTAATTGCTTGGGTCTTCTTTCTGACCCTTCTTGAAAATCGGCACAACATTTGCCAGCTTCCAGTCTACCAGGACCTCTCCAGACTCCCAGGATAGTTGAAAAATAATTGAGAGAGGTTCCGCGATGACGTCCGCCAGCTCCTTCAGCACCCGGGGATGAATCCCATCCGGACCCATGGACTTGTAGGGATCCAGGTGGAGTAGCAAATCCCGCACACGTTCAGGGTCAGTTGGGAGTTTGTCATCCCCACCGTCCCGGTCCTCCAGCTCAGGGCACCCTGGGTCCCGAAGCCCATCATCGGCATTGAAGACAGAGGCAAAGAAGGCGTTAAGCGTCTCTGCTTTGCCTATGTCATTGTCTGTGAGGAGACCTTCCCTATCAAGGAGCGGCCCTATGTATTCTTTAGTTCTCCTTTTTCCATTCACATATCTAAAAAAACCCTTTTTATTATCTCTCACAGACACAGCCAGCTTCAACTCTAGGTGTGCTTTAGCCACACGAATTTTCTTCCTACGAACACGAACAGCATCCCTGTATTCTTTCCATGTCACCTGGCCCTCCTTCCAGTAGCGAAAGACTCTCTGTTTCCACCTAATCTCCATTAGAATGTTCCTGGTCAGCCACGCCGGCCTCCTGCCCCGCCTGCCTGACTTGCGATATTTAGGAACTGCCTGTTCTTGTGCTTCTAGGAGGCATCGCTTAAAGAATGACCAGCACTGGTGGACATCGAGGCCTTCAAGAGCAGCTTCCCAGGGGACCTTGCTGACTAGTTCCCTGAGCAGCCTGAAGTCCGCCTTCCCCATATCTAGGGATAAGGTTTTGGTGGCACTTTTCCTTCTGTCACCGTAAATTTTGAACTCAACCACTTCATGGTCGCTATGACCGAGGCGGCCACCAATCACCACATCTCCCACCAGACCCTCTCTGTTTTCTAGCAACAGGTCTAGGAGGGCACCTTTCCTAGTTGGCTCCGTTAGCACCTGCACCAAGAAGTTATCATCTAGGTGCTTCATGAACCTCCTGGACTTGCTCGTGTCAGCCGTGTGGCACTCCCAGTTAACGTCTGGCAAGTTGAAGTCCCCCATAAGGACAAGGGGAGTTAATCTCGAGGCCTCTCTTAGTTCTGTAAAGAATAATTTATCGGCGCTATCGTCCTGGCCAGGCGGTCTGTAATAGACTCCCACAACTACATCCCCTTTATTCGTTCGTCCCTTGATCCTTACCCAGAGGCTCTCAACTTTGCCATCGCCGACCTGAAGTTCCACACAGTCCAGCCCCTGCTTCACATACATCGCCACCCCACCACCTCGCCTGCCCTGCCTGTCCCTCCTGAAGAGCTTGTAACCATCTATCGCAACACCCCAGTCACAGGACTCATCCCACCAGGTTTCGCTTATGCCGATGATGTCGTAGTTGCGGGACTGGGCCAGGACTTCTAGCTCATCCATTTTATTCCTCATACTGTGTGCGTTCGTGTAGAAACATTTCAGGTGTGTCTCCTTACACTCAGCACCTTGTGGATCTAACCGAAGGACCTCACTGGCACACAGCCCCTCTGATTCTAGCGTACCATCCCTTAGGTCTTCACCGGCGTGCCTGGTTTTAGCCCCTTCCCCCTTCAACTCTAGTTTAAAGCCCTATCTATCAGCCCTGCCAACTCCTGACCAAAGATCCTTACCCCTCTCCGAGAGAGGCGCATCCCATCCGGTGCCATCAGGCCCGGTGTAGCATAGACCTTCCCATGATCAAAGAACCCAAAGTTCTGCCGGTCACACCAGTCTCGAAGCCACGAGTTTAGGTGAACAGCACACCTTTCAGCTTCGATCCCCCCTATCGGAAGGACAGAGGCAAACACAACCTGCGCGCCTGATCCTCTAAGTAGTCGCCCCAAATCCCTAAAGTCTCTTTTGATCGCCTTCGGACTTCTCCTTGCTACTTCATCGCTACCAGCCTGAAAGACCAGTAGCGGGTAGTAGTCAGTGGGCCGTACCAGGCGCTTGACTTTCTTGGCAACGTCCCTGACCCTGGCCCCAGGGAGGCAGCAGACTTCCCTACGGGTAGGGTCAGGCCGACAAATAGGGCCCTCTGTTCCCCTAAGGATGGAGTCTCCCACAACGATCACTCTCCTGTCTGTCTTGGTGGAGGCAGTCCCGATGCGTGGAGTCGACCTCCTTGCCCTAGGCATCCTCCTGGGAACACTTTCTATCTCTTCCTCAGTTGCCGGTCTCTCAATCTCCAGGGCCTCAAACCTGTTCTGTAAGGGCACCTGGGAAGGTGGGGCCGGAAGGGGAGGGCATCGCCTGTGATGTCGAGCAGGGACCTGTCTCCATTCCTCCTCAACTCCCAGATCCCCTCCCTCTGCCCGACAGCGACAGGGCCGGGGGTCCACCCCCATTTGGGGTGTCTCACCCCGGTACCTCTCCTCGAGGCCCTGCAGGGAGTTACTCCACCAGTCTATCTCCCGCTCACACTCCCTGATGGCCCTCAACCTCTCCACCTCCTCCTTGAGCTCCGCCACCATGCGGACCAGGTCATCCACCTGCTCGCACCTCACGCACGCAGTATCTCTGCCTCCCGCCGATGGCAGCAGCAGGCTCTGACACTCCCCGCACCCGGTGACTTGAACCGCTGCATTCTTTAACGGATAGTCGGTCTGGGTGTATACCGACTTCCTGGAGAGAGCACCGTGCCTGGTGGAGACCATTATCGCCTCGCTATCGGCTGTCGTTAAGAGGTGTTCGTGTGGGCAGGGGGTTGCTCTCCGCCCTGCCCGCGCGAACTGCCGCGCTAACTGCCGCGCTAACTGCCGCGCCACGCCCGGTTTGCCCGTCCTGGTCGCCGCGCTCCTGGTCGCTCCCGCTCCCTAGGGGCTGCTTTTGAACGGCCGGGGAGGGGGCGCTGCTGGCTCCGCCTTCGCCTCGTCAGCCTCCCTCACGAGGGCTGCCGGGTCCTGGCGGCTCCCTCGAGTAGGCTCGATGCCGGAAAGTTAGCCCTGCCTGGCCCGATCCCCCGCTCCGCTGCAGAACGCGTCTGCCCCGGAGCCGATCGCCTCGGCAAATGGCCGAGGGATCATTACACATGGTGGACATAAAAGAGCAAATCTCAACTTAAGCCAAAAATTTATAGACATTAAATTTTTAATAAAGGCTATAAATTTAGAAAGGAAGGATAGACTCCATCAATATTTCTTCTTCACTGCTATAGGTATGGTTAAAGTCTCAGCCCTGTGGTGTTACTGCAGTTTATATATTAACTTCAATTTTGTCACTAACCAAACACTGAAACCTCAATAAGACAGGCTATGATGTCACTAAGAGCATCCTTCTTGATAACAGAGACCAAATGTGATGTAGACCATGATACTATGAAGATCTTGTCCCTGAAGAAATGCATAGATAGCAGGGGCAGGGACCTGATGAATAATTCTGCATGCAAGTAAATAAATACCTTTACATATAAGGAAGCTGCTGTCAATACTTCATTTTGATGACATCAAGGCATTATTTGTATGACCTAAATCTCTCTAGATTCATACAGTGCTTGATAAGTATGAAGACCCAGAATTCTCTTTTCTTTGTCCTGCCTGTTCGAGCCTCTAAAACATTTGTCGGATTGACACAACAAGATAATTCACTCCTACTCTAAATTGTATATAAATTGGTACATTTGTTAACTGCTTGTGATGTGGAACTTGTGTTCTGCCTCACAAACATCATATTTCCAGCTGAAGAAAAGCATGACAGGTCCAGTGACATTAACGGAGCTCTTTCAACTTTGTTGACGGACCTACAGGTTCAAAGCTACGACTAGTACCATTCCTAAATTAAAAAAAAAAAAAAAAAAAAGCTTATGACAATCTATCTTTCTTTTCTGCCAAAGATAGTCTGTCTTCTAAAAAAAAATAGGCTAGTTGAAATATTTCTGGCCCTGTAATCCTCTTCAATACCATTATACAACTATGAACAGATTTGCAATGGGTGTATGTTGTTATTTAATTTGTGGTCAAAAACAATAGCTTTCCTCAAGCTGATGTTTAAATCTTTTACTCTTAAACATCCCCATTACTTACAGTTCTGGCTTAGCTCGTATCAGGGGACAGCCCATTGTGCCACTCCACATTGAGAGTTTGGTCTTACTGACCTGCACTAACAAGCAGTGGGAGCTACTCTGTACAGTACACAAAGAAGTGTTCTGTGCAGCCACTCTGTACAGCTCGGCAAAGAAGCCATGTGCTACCAATAGATGTTATAAAACTGCGTATTTATGTAATATTATGACATATCCCTGCTGTTAGGTTACACAAGTAAAGATGCATCAGACAAAACAGAAGAGTGTTCTCTGTTACCCTCCTTTCTGGGTTTACAGTTCCTTTTATCAGACTAAATTCAGGTTCATGCTTTTTGCTCTAAGAGGTTTACATGATGTACCAGCTGTCAATACACTCCTAAAGAGGATTGCAATTCACATGTTATTGACATGGCTGAGGAGGCAGAGTGGCTCCTATCACTACTAGAAAGATTGGAGACAAAAGAATATTTCAAGCTGCTTTTACTTTTTATTTTATAAGAAGAAGAGAAAATCAATTGCATAAGACCACAAGAGTGGGTAGAAAAGTCACAGAAATATTTACCTACCTTATTAAAGGAAGCACTGTATTATGTAAGGATTAGACTTCTTACAATAAATTCATCAATAACATAGCACTTCCTTCTCAAACAGCAACTGCAGCAAATGCTCTGCCACACATACCAGTTCAATACAAATGCCAGCATGGCTGTCTGAGAGACAAATGCTTTCATCCTCCATCAGTGCCAGAGCTTCACTTCAGGCAAGGGAGCCCTTACAAAAACTCTCCTGGATGACACCAGGAGGTGACTGGCAGATGGACTGTGTTTACTGTCCCTACTAACTGGCAGAGAAAAAGGGAATTGCTCAGAAAGTGTGAGCAAAACCCTCAGCCCTTCACAGCTGCTTCTGAATGATGCTAATTCACAGGCAGTACTGAGTCAGTATCTTCTGCTGCATTTCTGAAAACTGTGAGTTTCTGTAAGTGCCAATCTATCTATTTTCTATTTCACCCTGCCTGAAAGAAATATAAAATGTGCAAAGGAAAATAAAATAAAATAAAATTAAATTAATTCTGAACCTACCCACTTTTGACAGGACCCAGCTCCAGCTCACTATTCTATCCTTGACTTAGCTCTGACCTGCTGTGGACAGAGCTCTGTCTGTGGTCTCTGACTTCTGCTGGTCCATTAGCACAATTATTCCAGGTTGCCCATGAAGTCCCATTAGTACCTATCAAGCAGAGAATTGCTTGCTTGGTCACCAAAGCATTTTGGTGATTCATTTGCCAGCTTTTGCTGTATTTCAGAGTAAATCACTTGAGCTCCTTATGAATAGCAGTTTTGGAAAAAAAAAATGATTTGCCAGTCTGCAGACTATCATCCTTTTTTTTGCTTGTTTTGTTTTTAATTCACTGGCTAATTCTTTCCATCTCCGCTTATCTATTTTTCCATCAAGTACATTCAATTTAACATGAACTTCAGCTCCTAAATGTATGACTGTCACCATCCTGGAAACTTCTGCTGTAGCTGAGGAATGATTTCCAGTGCTTCTAATGCAAGAGGACAAACCAATCTGATGCTAATTAATTCTAATGGAGAGACATTTAAAGTGTTGGGCAGACTGAAACACATCTCTATCACCAAGCAGAACTGCGCTCTAAAAGAGTAAGCTATGGAAAGAAAAAAAAAATAGAGAGAGGGAAGAAAAAAAAAAAAAAAAAGAAAGGAACAAAAGGTTTCTTTTTGTAGGACTGTTTAGTGTGGGTGGGGTTGTTTGTTGTTTGCTTGTTTTTTTGAGGGATCATGGACTTCCATGCTTTTATTTTGCTAATATTTCTAATCTTTTGTTGGAAAATGGAGTTGTGAATGCTCACTAGTGCAAGGTATTCAGAGGAAACAAGGAGTGTCATTAGGTCTGCTGGCTCATTTCAAGGTTTGGGACTGACAGTTTGTTAACTGCAGCTTTGGGAACGTTAGGATGTTTTATCATAACTGGGGACTGATCGCATTAAAGCCTGGCTTACAACCATGGCATTAACTTGCTTTTATCTATCTCATTCCACAGTTCACCACACCCTGGTCTCACTCTATTTCACACTATTTCGGCTTTGCCCAGTGTCTCTCTGTAGCCACTTACATGGGCTTGCATTCATCCTTCTCAATATTGCTACTGGCTGCATTTTCATGATATCTCTCCATCCACCTGTGTCCCAGAGCCCCCTCTGTGCTCAGCAGCAATTCTCCAGGAGCCAGTCCCGGGCAGAGGCTGTGGCAGTATTTTTTGGCAAACACTCAGTATGAACTAAGATACCCCAGCTCTCACCTGGCTACCCCAAATACTGGGAGCATCAGTATCCTGCAAACCCTTTATCTCTCCATTGAGACCCTTTTTTCTTCAACAAAATAATCACTGGAAGAAGGAACAAGAAAAAGAGATAAAACAATGCTGATTATCAGGAGATTTACTTAGAAACTAGGATACCTATCTTACAGTTCCTCTTTCAATGGATGTTTCATGATTTAGAGAGATAAAAGCATAATGAACAAGGCATACAGAACAGTTTTTCAAAGAAAAGGCTTCACTGAGGTATACTGAGTGACTGGGTTATTTGCTTCATCTTACACTGATAGCTCCTCACATCAGCTATTTAAGCCTCATGCATGCCCTCCTGCTCAGCCGTGATTGCCTCTATGCAACACATTTCTTCTCAAAGTCTGGCTGTCTTGTTGGCTTAACCCTTCAACCTTATAATGTAAAAAGAAAAAAAGAAAAAAAAAAAAAGAAAAAAAAAAAAGCATAGCTGACATTAAAAGCCTTCCCTCCTCTTGAAAAAGAGGTTTACATGAGGAAACAGTTGTCAGACCCCAAAGAGGATTGAAGCTTGTAGGCTACTGGCATCTTTCCACAACTGGTCTAAGAGGTCTAACTAAGAAGAACCCAACATAAGCATGTTGTTAACCATGAGAAAGAGAGCAGCTGCTTGCAGAAATCAAGTTTTCTGGAATGTCATAGAAACTCAGTTGTAATATTTGATCTCTGCAAATTTTTCATCTAGTGCTGAGTTCAGTTTTCAGCTTGACAGTGGAAAAAATGTGAAGCAGTTAATTAGTGCCTCCTAAGTCCTTCAACAAAGCACTGAGAAACAAAAATTAATATTGGTGGATTTTTGCTTACAAAAATGTCCTGTCAGAATCAAAAAGCAGTTATGTGGCTACAGGGGACTGCTAGGGTTTTAGTCTGCTGATAATAGAACAGAAATGGTAATAAATGCCTAATTTGAAATGTTGTAAATAATTATAACAAATAAGCACTGAGAAGACAAATTATACACAAAAACAGAAGAACTAAAGAACTTTGAACACAGGAAAATTCATCATGAGTATGAATTTTCATCATCATTCTGTCTGTGTATTTCATTAACAGAAAAAAAGAAAAAAAAAAGTTAAAATCAGTCTTATACGGGACATGCATCTTTTCACAGAATCACAGAATTCTAGGGGTTGGAAGGGACCTCAAAAGATCATCGGCTCCAACCCTCCTGCCCAAGCAGGTTCCTCAGAGCAGGCTGCCCAGGTAGGTGTCCAGACAGCCTTGAATATCTCCAGAGAAGGAGACTCCACAACCTCCCTGGGCAGCCTGTTCCAGTGCTCCGTCACCTTCACCGTGAAGTTATTTCGCATGTCGGTGCGGAACTTCCTGTGCTCTATCTTGCATCCATTGCCCCTTGTTCTGTCCCCACAAACCACTGAAAAGAGATTGACCAAATCCCTCTGTCTCCCACACCTCAGGTATTTATACACATTGATGAGATCCCCTCTCAGTCTTCTCTTCTCCAGGCTGAACAGACCCAGGTCTCTCAGCCTTTCTTCATAGGGAAGATACTCCAGGCCCCGTATCAAGTGAAGCTCAAGTGAAACCCAACATTGCCCTTAAGTCATACAACCACGTTTCTGCCATCCTTCTGCTACCTCTCCCAGAAGCTCTTTTCCAGGAACTGTGGAACAGCTAGTTAGAAAGGGGCAGCAGAATTTTCCAATCATTTATTTGCCTATTTTGCATAACATTTTCTTTCTTTCATACTTCCTACCATTCAAGCTAAAAGTTTGCTAGAAGTGCTTCAGTTTTTGAAGGAGATTTTGTGATGCAGGGGGCAGCAGCAGAGAAATGTACTCTGAACTAATGGAGTCTCTGTGTTCCTTTGCACCCACACAGTGTGCTCCCAGCAAGCTGTGTTGTGGCCACATGCCTCCATATTAGCAATGAACACTTGAGAGCATATTCAACATCAAATGAACCACATTAGATCAATTAGCAAAGACGTGACTTTAAAATTTCTTCAATATTACTTGTTCACTGCAGTGTCATATCATTTCAGGATCCTCAAAAGAAATTCAAAATTCAGAAGCATTCACTACTGATAAGAAATGAAGAAAAAAGACAAAAGTGTCACCAGCAAGCAGTGAGCAATATCACTAGAAGGTACATGAGAATGATGTATGTGTCAGTTTGCTGTGAAGTCACTTATCTGTCCTGGACTCTTCTCTAATGTTTGCATGATTGACATGAAAAATCAGAATGGTTCCTACATAAACATGCAATTATAATGTGAAAACAACTGCTTTCCCTGTGTGGCTGTTGAATAGAAGATCCCACTTTATTCTAATAGCCAAAGATCAAAATTAGTCTTAGGAGACATAAAGAATGTTTTGAACATTTCTGAGCTATTTTTTCCTCAGTCTTTTTACCCTGTCTGAAGAAGCTTTTAAATTGTCACATAAATTTTACTTATTTAGACAGTAACCATGTCTTCTTTTGACATCAAATTCTAAGTTGCATAAATGTCCTTTAAATTAGCAATATGTCATCATAATTATAAATCAAAATGAAGATTTATAATCCCTTACTCCTAAAGGCATAATTTCACTTTCTTGCAGTACAGCACAATAGCTTATCCTCTCCCAGCTTCTCCAACTAACAGGAAATGCAATTGCAATCTTTCTGTTGTATTAGTGCAAACCAAGAATTCAATAGAGATTTTTAACTCACTGACCTTCTCACCGCAAACCAATCATTTCCCTACTGATCCTGGGACCACAGATTCAGGGTAAAGGAAGGGATGAATTTGTTTGATTGTTTTCACCTTTTCTTACAAAAGTGAGCATTACATAAGTGAAACTGAATGACAGGAGAAATACTGAAAGAAATAGTTTTGCCTGATGAAACACAAATTCAAATATATTAAAAATAAAAATAAAAATAAAAAAGTATTATTTTTTATCCCAGGGATTTATCTTCTTAAACATTAAGACACCGAAGTTAACAAAAAAAAATTCCAAGGACTATCACATTAAATAACCAACAAATTCCAGGGCCAAATTCATCCAAATGTAACTTCAGTGGAGTAACTCTAGGGCTTGGTTTTATTAACTTCTTTTCACTGTCTAATTTCTCATGAAAAGTTCATGATATATTCAATGCACAACTGCCATCATTTTTTTATTTTCTTTTAAGAAGATAACATTATTATCTGACCACCTAAGAGAGTTACAGCCAGAAATTACATCAAGAAAAAAAAAAAAAAAAAAAAGACCAAAAGGAATAAGGACAACATGAAATGAATGCCACAGGGTCTGGTTACTTTATTACCCAGTCTTCTGTCACTTTTATATTCCAAAGAAGGACTTTCTTTTTTCAGTAACATAGTTTTAAATAGCATCAGAAAGTAATTGGTTACCGGGGATTACTATTCATCTTATTTCTATTGAAAGATTTATTTCTATGGTGGCCTTTGAAGCTCACTAACTCCTAGGCTGAAAGCAGCTGACATCACCCCCATCCAGTGGATCAAAAAGGAGGATTTCAGATTTGGTTGACACAAAGATATGTTTGGCTTCCCTTCTGGAAGCAGCACTAATGCTGATGAAACCAAGGAGACCGAAGAGCCTTTCTTTGTGGACACAGCTTGTACATGCAGAGACAAGATAGAAGGAAATAGCCTGTGCTTTTGGAGATGTCAGGGCTGACCTAAGGAGCATGGCCAGAGAGCAGTGTGAAACCTTCCTGCCAGGTAAGGGACTCAGGAAGGTGTCATGGCATGATGTCTGTGAAAGGCACTTGTGTGTGTAAAAAGATGATAATGAGATATTAATGAAAAAGAGCCTCATCGATCCATTATGCAAAGGCTGAGGAGAATGAATGAAGTTCAAAATCAAAATCCAAACTTCAATGGTGTTTTGCACTATGCTAAACCTGTATTTAGCTTTTAGCTAAATATTAGACCACAATATACCACATAGCGCAGTTCAGTGTAAATATACACCTCCGACAGATGCAGTCCCCCTGAACACCACTAGACCTCATTTGTTGTGCAGTTCAGAGGAACGTGCCTGCATTTCCTATAGTGAGCAATACTGCAGGAAGTCTGTTCCTAACAAGAAGGCTGACTCTTATTTCAGTGTGAAGGATGTTCTTTGCACAGTCCAGGACCACTGTGGAGGGTCCAGTCTTCATACAGAGCCCAGCGAACCTAATGCAATCTAGCAAAACCTGGAGGGTATTCTTCAATATGTGATGGAAATGAGAAAACATTTTGATAGGTAGGCATCTCAACACAATGAACACACTAACCATAAAATGCCTACAGGATTATGCTGCAGTCAGATAGAAATGTTCAGTCCAGAATAAGGTGGGTATCTACCTCCCTGAAAAAAGGACCTCAGTTAACCCAAGAACACCTTCTTAAAGGTAATTTTTGCAACTGAGATAAATCCTCTGGTCTGTTAAATAGTTTTTTTAGAAAGTCTTGTCTCAGTTCACATTTGAACAATTCAGAAAGCCTAGGAATCTTATCCCTGAAAGATAATTCAGCAATTTAATTTAAGTAGATGCATTAAAACAAACCATACAGACATGTCAGTTTAGTGAACCTTTTTATGAGAGAAAAAAATAAAAAATAAATAAAAAGGATTTTCTCTCCTCCTTTTTTAATGGTTAGTAGGTTTCATTGCAAGCAAAAGAACAATTGACATTAAAAGTTAATACTTATTCTACTGAAACTCATCAAAAATCTTGTGAACCTGCAAAGGTTTATCCACGGTTTCTTCTGCATTCTGTTGAGTAGTCATGTTGATTAAAGGGTAATTACTCATAATAGAGGGGTCACATAGATCACATGAGTATTTTAATTGCAACTAACATACATTGGCTGAAATATACACTACAAGCCAGATTTTATATATATATATATATATGTATATGTAATATATATATATATATTGCAGGAACAAGAGAGGTAAAAATTAAACAAGGAGAAACTTCAGGAAATCCTTTCCCAATCCCTAATATATTACTATAAAACATTAGATATGCATTTGTCTGTAAAACAGCATAGGGATGTTTCTTTAATTTTACACCTATTCCTGAATTACAGTGACTACATTTTACTCAACAGGAAAAGTGTTATCAGAAGGCATGAAGCTACTGCCTGTCCTTCCAGCAAGGTGGGTACAGCTTTCTGAAAAAGATGGGGGCTGAGGCCTGAAGACTACTTTATCTCTGTATGTTTTGTGACACTTTGTGACACCAAGTAGGGATGAAAAGCCACATGTCTAATCTTGAAAAGAGCAAAATGGGCCCATATCTGCTATTAAAGCTGAGATTAGTTCAGAAATACAGTGATCCACCACCCTCCTAAGGCAATTAAGACTGCTCTGATGTCCCATTAAGCTTCCTGTTCTCTTTGTGGGAAAAACAACATTTTCTTATTAACAATACATATCTTCTCTGCAAGGAAGTAAAAATGAATTTGAATTAGAAGAAAAATACTCTGCTTGTTCTAATTCTTACCTTCCCTGTATGGGAACTTGAGTGAAATCCTTCCCCAAAGCAACACAGTCATCCTCCCCTATTGCTCTATTTTCACAAAGCGTCTGTGGCTCTCCAAGACTAGCTACCATGCCATGATATTCTTTTAATAGCCGCAGCTCATTGCAACTTCTCGTCCCCGGTTTGGATGCCACTGTTGCAGATAAACCGGTTTCATGTGAAGGGGTCTGATTCAGCTCCATCTCTTGTTGTCTAGAAATTGTACTGTCATCTTTGTTATCCAAGTACATCTGTCCCTGGGGGGTGTTCTCCTAAAGAAAGTGAAAACAAATATATTAGGACTAAATTGAATTGACTCAATGTTTACTTTGGTACAAGCGTGTTAAAAATGCCAAGCAGTAGATTTTTTTGTGCACCTTTGGATATTTCTCTTGTTGGTTTATTTCCACTAGGAATAAATCCAAAGTTCTAAACCTCTTTGCAACTTCAAAATCAGTCATTATAAAAAGCACAGAAATATATAAAGAGACCTTTTCCATGTCTGCCATGATTTTCTCCCACAGATTTTCCAGGAACTTGCACTGACCTGTCCCACACAGTAAGCCATAATCACTTATGGATCAGTGAGGGCTGGCATTGTGGCTCGTTAATGAGAAACAAATGCAGCCACAGTGCTATCAACAAGCTTTGGGTTTTACTTCAGAAGCACATAAATACCAATTCTTCAAGATCTGCGTGCATGGAAATCCAGCTTATGCCAGGAAGAATTAACTCAGATTTACAGACCTCTTAGCATTGGGAAAGTTGAACTGGGACCAAAATTCTGGCCAAATTTGAAAAGGAGACTTATGTGCTGAGAACATCAGATAGGAAGACAATGAGACCTGAGCTCCTGTTGGATGCAGCACTGCACATGCCAGCCCTTCTGCCACCCAGCACCTGGGCACAGGCCTAGGTCTTGTAGGGACTGTTGCAGAGGCCACAGACTTAGAAAGCTCCCCCCTCAGAACACCTGGGGTTGTGTTAATAGCATTTCACCACATCGTACAGCTTTTACCTTGACCACAGAAGTGGCCATGGCCCTACTGAAAGCACTGCTCCCTTCCTGGCCCACAGGCTCCCTCAGAAAGCCACCGTCATGCTGAAGTGCTGCCACAGGGAGCAGCCCCTCATTAAGCAGATCAGATACTCAAGGTTTTTGAAGACAAAATGCCATTTCACCAGCTGCCAGCGGCGCTTATGAAATATGAATTCCACCTTGATGAAAATTAGGTTCTATTATATGATTATTAACAGTGATTATAATAAAACTTAGTGCGTAACAGTCAAAAGGCTTTTATACTTTGATCATTAAAATTCAGTGTGAAAAGTTACAAAAAAAGAAAAAAAAAAAAAAAGCACTTCTGAATATCACAAAGTGCCCAAATCAGACATGGAGACTGAGTTAGAGAGCAGCCCTTCTTGAACACATGCTGAGGAACCTAATTATGGGTCTATTTAAGTGCGAAGTGGCAAAGCCACCACAGAAAACAGCAAGAGGCTGGGACACAGGCCTGTCAGCCTTGGTGTCCCCACGGCTGGGGATAGCAGCCATTTTGGAGCATGTCCCTCCCTACCCCTCCCTCCAGGGACCTCAGCAAAGGACAGGTAGACCTGCAGGGCTGTGGGGCAGAAATAGCACAGTAATAGGAAATAGGCCCAGCAGGAGAAATCACTGGAAATTGAAATAACAGAAAGACAATCATGGCTTTGTGCAGCTTTGAGCTCTCCCAGCCTTACAGCTCAAAGAGGATAGAGGATCCTGAAAGGAATGACTGAAATACACAGTAATAGAAACACAGATCTTGGCTCCAAGCAAAGATGGGCTTGCAAGACAAATCTAAATCAGAATTACCCCAGGTGGCATATCCTTCTCTAGGCCTTCCTATTCCTAGTATCCTTAGTTCTCATATCGTAACCTTCTTTACCTGTCCTTACAAGGACCTGTGCTTAGATTGACTAATTTGACTCTTCCCGTCATTAGTAGCCTGTAAAACATTAGCACAAATAAGCCTCTGCTTACTTGTCCTTTCTTGGTTTTCTTGAAAGAGAGGAGAAAGAAAGGGAAGGCAGTAGGGAGAGTGTGTTGAATTACTGAAAGAAGTTAGCAAAGTTACTCCATTCACAGGGATCCCACTTTGGGGCATGGCATCACAAAACACCAATGACACTTCAATTTTCAATGGATGATACCTCTCCAGAGGTATTTCCTTGAACGGACAAGTTCTTTTGTCACCCAGTATAAGGAGCAGAAGCATGGCTGATGTAGTACCAACTACACCATCACTGAGCTGGTCCAGGCCTTTTCCATTATCTGGAAAGCATTGAATATTGGTGACCCAAGACAAAATCCTGAGTGAAAGTCCAGGAATGCTGGGCTTGTTGCATTGCACCTTGAGATCAAAGGCTGGTGCTGTGGAGTGGGCCAACTCACAGCACACAGAGGCCAACACCACCCCATCAACAACCTCTGGTGGGTTGCTGCCCTACTAGGCAGCCACTTGGCTGCCTGTGCTAAAATCACAACCTGCCTTCCACTCTAATAGATAACTTTGGGATGCAAATATTTCCAACTGCACATGGAAAATATAATTGTTCTTGTCTTCAATCTCACTATATATATTTACATACTGGTTTTATTAAGACTGTAAATTATAATTGAGATATCTTCCCACTTGTTACATTTTTCATAACATTTGGCTTGTCTGAGCACCTGCTGTGAAAGTATACAGACTTTCAAGTGATGTCAGGCTGTGGAAACATAAGCTCCATCTGTACTAGTTTTTTTTAAAGATGAGAACCTGAACACAACGTCTAAAATTGATCTCGTGTCACCCCAAAAAGTGGGAGCTTTATCTTGAGGTGAGTAAGGACTAAATTAGTTAGGCTCTTATAAGTACAGAGCCTTAGCCTGAAAGACATTTATTTTAAGAACTAACATCAATGAAAAATAAAAGAATGCCAAGGACAAGAAGCTTGAGAGAAAACGTGATGCCTGGATACCAAATCATAAACCACATTATTGCACATTCACAAAAGCTTTGCAAAAAATAAAATAATACAGCATCATTTTGCCACAAGAGACAGGTTTGATTGTGATTACCCACGTAGCTAAAACATTGCTAAGGCAACTATCACCATGGTATCTAAGCTTCTAAGACATCGGTGCATTTACCATTCAAGAAAATCTCAAATGACTGCATTTCTCTGTAGTTACAGAACTTTTCTTCACTTTCATTTCTTCTTCCTTTTTCTTATCTTACAATGCCTCCATCAGCAATGAGACATAGGTGAGACGTTACTGTGTTAAGGTGATGAGAGATTTAAGCCAAGGAAAGTTCATTTGGGGTTCATCTGTCTGGAGCTATGCACCAGCAAGGGTTTTTTAGCCACAGCTAGAAATTGATCCAGCAACCACCCATCTGGACTTTGACTATGAAAGGGCTAATACAGTATTTAAGCAATATTTGTTATCCTTTTTCATCCTTTTCATCCCAGCCCAAGCAGTGCAACATCTGTTTTAAAATATTAGTACAGAATTTCTTTTTTTGTTAAGTTTTCAGATGCTAATAAGATCAACAGACTATCTAAATTATTTTAGGAGGCTCTGTGTAGCCTGCTTTTTAGTTGCAAAATATAATGCTGGAGGCAAATGATGTAGCTGGTAATATATCATTTAAAGCATTATTTTCTGGAGTATCACTAAGCACAATATAGTATCTCTGCAATAAAAAATGAAGAAGAATTTAATCTTAGAGCCCATGAGGCTACAAAATATGACATCTTATTAGGGGAATACCCAAAAGCAGTATGTTTTCTGTCTTGTGCATCTCATAATCCATCAAAGCCTTTCTCCCACCAAGACTGCAAAAATATTACCTCTACACTCAGTCACCTTTGCACTACCAGGCAGAAAGCCAAATTCTAAAAAATATCTACTGGAAGAGGAAATGTGTGGTGCTGTCCAGCGGGGCACGCCACCATATCTGCCTGGCTCAGGCAAAGGAGAACATGGCTTTTTAAGTAACAGTCATGTTAACCCCCCAGGGCTCAGATGTGCCAAGGAGCCTCTCGCCCAAGGCAAATTAAAGCCAGATATTGCCTGCCTGGGAAGGCTCTCTACATCACCTGAGCCTAAATAAACGTCTCTCCCACCAAATCCTCTCTCACCCTGCCCCTGTGCCAAAAGCACTGCAGAGGCCAGAGGTACAAGCTGCTGAGAAGAAGCTCACATAGTGCTCATGGAGTACACCAAGGCAGATGCGCCACCAAGGCAGCTTTCTATATATGCATCTTCCTCAGGGTATGCATCTCATGACAGCTTCCCCACAAGTCAGTCAGGTAATACTGCACTGGCCTCCTGTGGCAAAGATGCCTAAAAATTTTCTCAGCAGCAGGGAGGAGAGTAACAACTCCTAGTCTGTGGCCCTGAGAAACAGAGCAGGGCTTCAGCACTACAGCTCCTAAGTCCTCCCATGTCAGGATTGTTCCTGCATGGCCATTACCATGCATAACCCTGACCCTGCTCCCCAAGGGACAGGCGAGAACCATTCCCAAGACTGGGGAAAAACTTGTCCCTGGAACTGTAGCCTAAAAAACAGACACCATACACACAAAAGCCCCCACACCAGCACTGCCAAAATATGCTTATTTATATTTATTTACTTTGCTTGAAGAAAAGGTGCTGGGATGTCTAACACTGTGATGTGCAAGCAAGAATTCTCAGCATTTCTTATTTGGTAGGTTTTGTCTTATAAACAGAAAGTGTTTCTAACTGTAGGAAGCAGGTGAGACTGGTTTGGGCTTAAAGGGTATAACAAATTATTTTGACATACATGATTTGACAATATATACCAGTGCTGCCATTTTCCACAGAAACTGTGCCTATCCTACTTACAGGATGCCCACTATCCCGTAGGGTGGCATTAGGGATTGCATGGAATAATGCAGCACAGAGCAGTCTCCCTTGTGTGACTGAGTGGGAAGACTACAGAGTAGGGCTAGCCGCAACAGATTGTCACTGCTTTCCCTTCAGTGTCTTTAGGGTATTTTTATCTTTGGAGGTGAGACAGCATGGAGCCACTTGCTGTGGCCTCACACTTTATGTTGTCACTCAGGGATGGGTCCACGTGTGTCCAGGAAAGTGATGAAGGACTCCAGCCACAGTGCCTTGCAAGAATTCAGCAGAGGCCCCTAAATCTCACTTCTGCAACATGGTGGCTGCCCTTTTGGTAGCTTCCTGCAGGTGGGAGGCAGCCCTTGGTGGATCACAGCTCTTACTGACTTCCCAGCTCAGCAAGGGCCCTGATACCTTGCTGCTCACACCTTGCTTCTCAGACCTTTCACACACAGGACCTTGACTTTGTTAGTGCCTTGTCTCCTTTGGACTGGCATCCCATATACAACCACAGAGCTCAGGGAAGATATGGGAGCAATGGCCTGCCAGGATGGATGTCCCTCACTGCAGAGAGGTGGTGGCAAGGCTAGGAGGTCCTCAGCTGGGGAAGGAAAAGGGCAAGGTGAACTGGAGAGTCAGAGTAAAGGGGAGGTCTGCTTTGGGAGGAGTAGTGAGGGAAGCTGTGGAGGGTCTGGGCATGGCTGGTGACAGGGTGTATGGAGGAAGAGAGGAAGGTCTGGGGATGGTTGTAATGGTGATAGTCGTGGTCATGGTGGGGAGGGCTGCACAGTGGGCAAGCTTATTTTATAGACCTTATTCAAATCACTTAATAGGGGGCACCATTTGCAAGCCACGAGACCATAGGCAAGTAACTTCGGGGAGAAACCACTCTCGGGCCACCAGAGAAAAGAAAAAACCTTGGTGTTATTTTCCTTTTTAGAGTACAGCCACACAGAAAGCTGCATCAGCGCAACTCCGTGGGCAGCAAACCACAGCACAGGAGCAACACCAGGCAGCCCAGGTGGCAATTCCTCTACAGAACGAAAATGTCTAATTGCATCCCAAGAAAGCGCAAAACTACCGGGCTGGCTAAGAACAGCAGCTGAAAGGCGAGTAGGAAAACCAAGGCACCGGCACCGCGGCAGCGCTGCGGGTACGCGGGCAGACGCTGACCCCTGCTGGCAGCCTCGCCGCCTGCCAGAACAGGGTTTTCCCCGGGAAATAAACAAATAAAGGCATGCACATATACATAGGAACACACGTTTTTAAAGCAGGGTGTCCCCCGAGCCACACGCGGGTCCACGGGTGGGGTGAGGGGTGATCACAGAGCAAATACCCGTTTATTTGCACACTTAGAGTGTGCAGAGGAGGTTCTGGCCATCAAGTCTCTCCCCACTGCAGGATTCACCTGGTTGTTCATGGATAAAATATATACAAATAGCTGGGAGATAGTGTTTCTGGATAGGAGGTTTAGGCTGGATATTGGGAAGAACTTCTTTATGGAAAGGGTTGTTAGGCACTGGAATAGGTTGCCCAGGGAAGTGGGGGAGTCACCATCCCTGGAGGTCTTTGAAAGACGTTTAGATGTAGAGCTTAGCAATATGGTTTAGTGGAGGACTTGTTAGCATTAGGTCAGAGGTTGGACTTGGTGATCTTGGAGGTCTCATCCAACCTGGATGATTCTGTGATTCTGTGATTCTGTATAGGGCTTTTGTACACAGCTGAGGCGGGAAATGTTTGTAATGTATTTTGAGATATTGATTAGCGGTGGTCAGCTGGAATTTAAGAATCAATAAAAGAAAAAATTTAAACAGTTTAGGGGGTCCCATTCAGTCAAGTTGAAGATGCCGTTGACACAGAGACTTGTGTCATCATCAGGACAGCAACTGAGCATCCTGTTTGAGAGCTTCAGATACCCCAGAAATTAGGCTTTTCAAAAAAGAAAAAAAGTATCCCTGAGTATATGCATGACAATGGCCTGCTCTTGCTTTACCTAAATAGTCAGTCTGGGGAGCCTTTCAGGAGGAGTCCTTGCTGAAGGGATAATTTTAATTGAAGAGCTATCAGCTTGGTCATTAGGAGCAGGACACACTGTAAGCATAATAAAGCATAATGACAGTCAAATGAGCCAGTTCCAAAAAAAAAAAAAAAAAAAAAAAAAAAAAAAAAAAAAAGTAATTTCCTTTTTTGTCTTACTGTATCTGCAAAAGAGGTCAAACCAAAGCCCATTCAAGCCAACAGGCAGAGTTGTAAAGTGCCTGACCAGATATAGATAACTAAGATGGGACACTTTGTAAGGTTAGGCCCCAGTTAATGCCCTGGGTCCACGTACAGCCCGTGGAGAGACAGGCACTGATCACCCGGCTCAATTGGCAGTGGGCATCTGAGACAGGGCAAGTGCATCGTGCTCCAGAAGTGCCTGCATTTCTCTCACTGACCACCAAAGGACCTGGGGATGAGGGATGTGTGTACTGTACCACAAAGCAATGCTGTACAGTTACTGAGGCCAATATCGGGGCTTGGCCATTTGAATATGTGCCTAATGCTGTCACATCCCTGAAACAGTGCAGTTACTGAAGCAGATTTCTTGCTGGGAAGCTGAGCAGATAAAGGGAGAGGGAGAATGAAAGTCAGTATTAATACAAGTCACTGGACAACTTAGTCAGGCAACGCTATTCAAGCACTGTCGCTGCATCATTAGCACACAGGGCCTGTGAAGCGCCCTCGCTGGAGATAAAATGGCTCCCAGCTCTTAGAGGAATGGGAGGGAGAAGCACCATTCCTGACAAGCCTGAATACTCAGGGTGCTGTGTTAGAAGGAGGCTGAATCAGAAGGAAAATGATACAACACTCAAATAGATTCTTTTGGATTTAGGGCTTGGTCTTACTTTAGGGGGAAAAAAAAGAAAAAAGACTCTAGAAGGTACTTGTAAAATGTAGCTGGAAACTGTTCAGGAAATGCAGTTTGCTTTAGTTAAGACATGCTGAGAAACCAGGTAGATTTGAAAGGAAAAACAGTATTTTTCCTGTCATGACCCATATGCAAACCCAGAGAGAGTTTTCTTCTCTCCTTGAGCTATGAAAGTTTTTATGCCATAAAGTTAATGTTTCTGTATTCTTTTAAAAATGAGATCAATAGCAAATACCGTGTTTCAAGAAAGCTACGTAGCCTGCTGAGATGCCGAAGGCCTTTCATGAAGCCTTTGCAAGAATATGAAATGATTGACACTGATGAGGAAAACTCCAGCACTATAGCCTTGCTAGAGGACTTTTGAGAGTCTTTTTGACTTCTCTCTGGCACTTTCATAACCCAACATTACATATTCATGGGAAAGCAATGAGATCTCATGTGCTCAGATCACCCTGAAGCACATCTGTGGGTAACCCCTGAGGTCCCGAGGCAGAGGCTGACAAGGATCACCCAGCTCCACAGCCCGTGCCAGGGCCTTGGGCCTCTCCAGCTGCTGCAGGCAAAGGCAGCACAGGGTGACCACAGGTGAGGCAGGAAAGGCTGTTGGACAAGAGTATTCTGAAATCTGAAATGACTTCTAACAGGATTTTATTTGTGATTGCAGATTGGTGGTGTTGTTTGTACTTTGGTTTCCTTATCCTTCAGACGTGTCCAAGTTTATAGCAGTGCTCTATTCTCATATTGGATGTGTATAAAGGTCTTTATATCTTTAAATATTGCTTGCATGCTTTTTTAAGTAACAAACAAGACAGTAGGAAGTTGATTAATTGATGCTATACTTTGAAATCATTAAAATAACCCTGGGTAGTTTCAGTGGTGTTTTAGAGAAAAGAAAATTCAGGTTGCCAAGCTGAAAAGGAATACCAATATTAAGGGACATTTTTATATTAGTTTTATGCCCATACTCTGCTAATAGATGTTACAAGTTCTTAACAAATTATTCTACAGACTTTCAAGCTGAACACCAAACTCCCTAAAACAAAGTGCAGAAAAATGTGTTATTGCCCCCAGAATGACATGTCTAAATGATTGTTATTCCCACAGTGTCAATCTTTCTTATGTCGAACTTGATAAACTGCAGGTGCTCAAAATTGCTGCAGCAGCTAGAATACTGATAGGCATTAAGTGTTCATGTCACATTTCTCCTGTCCGCTGTTAGCCTAAATTTACTTCACAGAAAAGATGATGATAAGGAGTCTCTTTGCACAAAGGAATTAGAGCATCCATATGCCTTGGCAGCTGTACCATGGAAAAATAAAATACCAACAGGTGCAGAAGAGCAGAGTTCATGGTACTGCTGGTTTCTCCTATATTCTAAATATACAGCAAAGCAGAAAAAAATACATCTCTTTCAAACAGAACCCCAGCACAAATGGAGGTAGCAGTGTCATAGACACAGTTTTAGCACACTTCTTTGTCCTAGTATTTATCAGACTGGAATTTGTTTGTGAAATGTCCTTTGGCACAGCTACTATTTCAACTACAAACAAAGCAGCATATAAGGTATGATTATATTTTACGAAGTGAATGTAAATATTTCATACACTGTTAATGTGGCTGGAATTTTTACTTCCCTGTGGGTAAAAATAACTGACCCTCATTTGTTGACACCGGCTATAATATATTCAAGATAATTAAACCAAGAGGGAACATTAAGGGAGCTAGTTAAGTATTTTATATGTACCTATTTCTATGTTCTATGACCAAAAAAAGTTTTTCTTTACTTTCTACAAATAATTTGTTGGGCTTTTAATTTTTTTTCTTTCCTGTACTAACAGATTTCATGGCTATATTCAGAAATTAATCATCACCACAGGACAAAACTACAGTGAATGCTAAAGTAATATTCTTTTGAGACAGCCATGGCAAACAGCAAAGCATTCAAGAAGCCAGATAATGACCACTGTAAATGGACATATCTGTACTAATTTCAGGCATCATTAGTACTTATTCTTCTTTCCAGATAGCCAAAGGGATTTGATTCAGTCCCTATCAAATTTTTGCTTTGATTTCAGCTGGGAGAGGGTCATACCTGACTGAGCTAATAAACTTCAGTTTCGACTAGAAATTTCAATGTTATTCTAACTTGTTCTTGTATGAATTAAAAACCAATCAATCAAACACTAAACAAACAAGAAAAAAATGAATATAGACATATTTAGCACTTACTTTTCTGGAATTTGGGCACTCCATTAGCACCCAACTGCTGTACACAGCTTTTTGCCTTCCTTGTGTTGCAACTGAGCCTGCTTTTATATACATTCCTACTTCTTTCAACTGATCATGCACTAAAAAGAAGCACAGCCTCATTGACAAAAACTAGTGTGCCCATGCTGTTGGTGGCACTGGTTCATGTTACAGTCCTGACAAATTCATTAATTTCTCTCTCAGCTTTAAAACATTCTTACAAAACCAAGAAGCTGAAAGCACATGCTATGAGATGTAGATTTGTGAAGCTGGCAGCTTTCTGGAGTGCTAAAGCTTTTGAAAATCCAAATCCAAGCTAAAATGTATGGAATGTGAGGCTTGGGGCTTTATCCAAAATACATGGAGGCTAGTGAGAGTCCTTCCACTGTCTTCACTCGACTTTGGATCAAACCCTTCAAAGATATAAAACAGAGGCTTAAAATGCCAGGCTTGCAAGAGATACTTGGTTACAGATAAACAAATCAAGCAACTAATCAAGTAACTTCATTGTTTCAGCATCTAGGAATTGCTTTAAGTGCTTGGGAGTGAAACCACGGCCCAGCAGCAGCCACCAAACTGGAGATGAGAATTGGGTTTGCTGTTCCCTGCTTTGCTGTCTGTCTTGGGGCAACGCTGTGCCTTGTCTGCTAAATAACTTTCATCCAGTAGGGTTCACTCAGCAAAGCTGTAAATTATTTTGAAGTTCTGAGGCAGAAGGCACTGGGAAGTGCATTGTAATATCGATTGTAATTGCATTTTCTCAGCAAAATATTTGCACTCTGCATGAGAGTATGTTTCATGGGAAGGGGGAACAAGAGTGGCCTCTTCATTCAGATTATCTTAACCAAACCACCTCTGACAAGTGCTTATGTTCCTTGGCATTCACTTAAGATGGTGCATTCCTAGGCAGAAAGTTCATTGCACAGAAGATTCATTAGCAAGTCCTTCTGTGAATCCCAATAAACACTGTGCCCTCCAAGTCTCCAGAAGGTCTGAAGCAAGCATGCATTTCTGAAGTAGCTGCTTAAAGATCTGAGGGAAACTTGGCTGGAGGAATAGCCACATGATCCTCCATCCCCTTTAGAATTTTTGGCTTTCAAACACTAAGTCCAACGTGACTTGACAGCCTTATACAATCAAAAACTCACCATTGACCAACCGAGCAATGCAATACTGGGAAGGTTAACCAGAAGAGGGAGGGAGGGAGATGAGTATCCACCTTTCCATTTCTTTCTGTCTCCTCATTTGAAGATTTTACCTTATAACTACTCAAACGGAAGTGAAGACTTCCCACAGGGAATCTGGCTGTTGTGCAATGCAGCATTGCTGGCTAACGAGATACAGGATCCCTTTCCTGGCCATGCAGAGCAATCCACACAGAGTTTGTGTGAGCACGGCACTAATGTGAATTAGGGCAGACCCCTCTGCAAGGACAGCTCTGAGCTTTTGAGATGTCGGGATGAGTGTGCATACTTTGGGCCCAGAAAAAAGGAGCTTGGGAGTCCACAAGCAGAGCCTTCAGTGCTTTGTTTTATCTCTAGCCCTTTATTGTCATACTCTACTTTAAGAATCCCTATTGCAAAATAACCCTTGGAAAATATAATTTGCTGGTCATAGGCCTCAACAGGGTGCTGGAAGAAACTAATATATTGACTGGATCCACTGTGCTCCTAGTACCTGTCCCTATATTCAAGAGGTGACACCTCATTCCCACTGTGGGTCACGGGAACTAATGCAAAAGGAAAAGGAGACAAAACTGTTGGGCCTGACATTCACACTAATTACTCTTCTCCCTACCCTAAAACTGGTGAGAGATGTGTTTGCACTTACCCTAAATCCTCTTTTCACAGTCAAAGCAGTGTAAATGAATGCTAGGGTTGGTGGAAATAAGGGCTATTATCTTCAAAGAGATTGTTTGACCTACCTAAACTTTGCAGCAATTCCACTGTGATACCTTTTTATTTTTTTACCCTGACACACAGTGGAAATCTCACACTAGCAGTCATGAGAAAGTGGAGGACAATGACTAGATAATTTGGTGCATCCCAAAGTCTTTAATTTAATCATGGATTGTACTTCAAGAGATGTGTTATTTAAAGATATGTATGAATTTCATATCAGACTGCAGACATTTGTTTCTTTTACTTCGTGAAAGATAATTGCTGGATTATGGATAATTGTTAGATAAAATATTCTTTTCACTTATCAGAGTTCACAAAAGTTACCTCACAGCAGAAATAGTTCTGAGTTAACTCAGCAATGAAGAATTCTAAATTATTAACTTCCTCCAACATCCAAGTAGTCTGCATTTTAAAGCTAAATATCATTTATTTGGAAGTAAATCAAGTCTCTCTGGTGCTCAGAGTTGTAGTTCAACTAATTTATTCCTCAGCAAAGTCCAGAAATGGTTATGTTTATGACATTCAACTTTTTTTGAAAGTGTTCATGAAATGTGTTAGATTTAATAAGTTAAGCATTTTTTTCTGATTTATGGGACTTTACAGCAGTCTGTGGGTAGATGCAGAAGAATCTTTTTGCCAAAAGATCGGTTTCTCCTCTGTGTCATTAAGGCCAGAAAAACTGAACCTCCAGTTTGATTTCTAGAGCAGTGAATAAATAGCTAAAGAAAACCAATTCACATGAAGAGGGAAAAGCCGTCTATAGTCCGCGAATGATCGATAAACATAGGCAAAACATTTCAAAAGGGATGCAGAAATTTGTTCTTTTCTAAATGTAAGGAGAAATAACAGCTATTTAACTGGGAGTCCTGCATTGGCCACAGCTGTTGTGAGAAGTTTCCCTTTGGAAATACAGACCTTTAGCTTAAGCATATATGCCCTAATATTGATAAGATGCCCTTTGTTTAACAGATAGCCTTGCTGTTTGAAGTTTATATTATTACAGACTGTTTTAAGGCAGCCGTCTGGGCCCAGTCAGACCAAGGATCTCTCCACACAGACCTAGGCACATAATAATAGGTGGAGGACCAAAGAGTGCAGCCTGTTCACAGACGGTGAAGGAGCAGTGGCCCTGCAAGGTGCTCCAGCATTTAACAAAGAACTCAGCCTGCATCCTCCTGCACCATGGAGCAAAAAGGACAAATGTAATCCCTGGAGGTTTAAGGCCAAATAGCACACAGGTATTGAGACTTGTGCTCTTGCCATGTTAGAATTTGTTTCCTATCAAGTGCTGGGCTTCTCCTTTTGGAAAGGAATTTGGAAGAAGGGAGGCACTGCACAAAACTCACAATGCAAATAATCCAAGGTCTTGAGAAATGCCTTACTGCAGAGTAAGTCCCATTAAAAAAAAAAAAAAAAAAAAAAAAAAAAAAAAAAAGCAGCGATGACTCAGTTATTAGGCCACCTCCACAGAGAGCAAATATCTGGTACTAATGCATACTTTAACTTTGTGGAAAAGGCAAGATAAGAACTGATGGCTGGAAGATGAAGCCGGATAAATCCAAATAGGAAATGCAGCAAATTTTCATGATGTTTTTAAGTGGTCACGTAGATTAACTACTGAAACAAACTACTGAGGACAGCAGACTGGCAATGCCTCCCCATCTAGAGTTATCACTGGGACATCTACTTAGTCAAGACGTGCTATTCAATCCAAGACTTGGGAAAACCAGCTAAAATGTGAAAATGTGTGATAAAAGATTGCAAGTTAGAGATGGGAGTCCCCTTTAAACCCAAATTATGTGAAAGTCTGGCTGTACAAATTTCCTTTCAATCCATGATCTCACTATCATTTAGGGTTCATTTTCCAGCTCAGAAAATAGTGTCAGCATCAACAGATTTTTTTTTATACTGTGGCTTTGACCAAAAAAAAAAAAAAAAAAAAGGTAAATCAGATACAGTTATCACAGCAGAAGTTGTTTCAAAAATTCTTACAGTAATCTATTCCTTTTGGGACCTATAAAACCTTTAGGACATTTAGGCAAAAAAAAATAAAAAAATAAAAAAATAAAAATAAAAAATCTAGTTACTGCGATTTTTGTTGCATTTTCATGCTTAAAAAGCAATGCTTCTGCTGGCAATTTTCATTGAACACTGCTATTTATAGAGCCACTTCAGCAATGAAATAGGAAGCTGTAATCGCACTCTACATGCTTTGGCAGCCCTTGACATGGGCAGGATGTCTGAGAGGTACTGTATTCAGGCTCTTCTTTTCCTTTCTTAATAAAAATCTGTCTTCAGAACTTCCATATAAAAGGGGGGAACTCATTAGCTGAGAGGCATACAAAATGCAAAGAGCTCGTTATGCTTTCGGGATGAAGATACCAAGTTTAGCCAGATATTGTATTTTAATTGGATTTCCCAGCAATAAGAGCAAAATGCTCTCAAAATGAACCCTCCAAGGGAGGAGAAGGCAGGACTCTGCTCTTTCTCTGCAGGCCCTTTAGCCAGTGGGACTTGTGCAGATCTTTCCTCCTTGTGACTCCAGTACCAGTGGAGCACTTCACCCACTCTGCGGAGGAAGAAACCACACCGACAAGTGCTGGTGCCTGCAGCCTCCCTTCCTTGCCCTGAGCCACTGAACCTGAAGAAATTCTTCTAATAGACCAAAAGGAGGGTTGGTTATGTGCTCCTCATGTCAACCCACCTCTTGTTTCAAACCTTGCTTCTCCTTGGAAAGCTGCTAAAACAGACCCTTTTGACAAAGGGGATGCCGTGGGGTCACTGGCACTCATGGGCACTTATGCTTGGCAGATGGACTGTCGGGAAGACAGCACTGCCTGTTCAGGCACCTGTGCAGTTATGTGCTGCTCTTCCTGCATGCAGCACAAGCATGGTCTGTCCAAAAGCCCTGCAGAGGATGTCCCTGACCAACACTGTGTTTTTACACCAGATGCCTACGACAGAGTGACTGGGCTGCCCATCCAACAGCAGCCCTGCTCCTGCCTTTTCTAAGACCAAGAGATTTTGTGTGTGGTAATTGGCTTTGTGCTGTCAAAGGGTTGCGTAGGAGGTATCTTCATAGCTAATTGGATAGAGAAACCTCCAGGAAAAAGGTATACTGGTGGCAATAGCAGTCCCCCTATGCTGTTTTCCATGAAAAATGAAGCATCTCCACAAATTTTTGCCCAAGCCAAGAATTTTGCACAAAATCACAACAGCTACCAGCTAAGGGCTGCCTCCTGACCTGCTAATACCTGAAAGGAATGATGGTCTTAAGATGTGAACACAAAAGCAAGTTGTCTCTGCAAACCTGCAAGCAATGTCAGGGTGTGCTGGCTCTCTCCCCAGAGTTTTCCCTCTGACGGTCCTCAGTGGGGCCTCCATGCCAACCCTGTAGATGGCAACCCCAAATACCTCAAGGTCCTGCATCACAAAACACCAGGCTTGTTCAGTGTTGCACATTAGTATTTCTTGGACAACTTTTTGGGGTACTCATATCCTAAAGTTGCTTTAGAAAAATGGCTTGGATGAAACTTGGTGCCCTTGAAATTCATCCTTATTGAAGTCAATGGCGAATACTTTCTCCTTTCCACCTCTGGCAAAACAGAAAAATATACACTTCTGAAATCAAAATGAAGCTGGCTGCAGCTTCATAGATTGAGCAAGGCTGGAACGGCTCAGCTTCACTGCAGTTCTTACATGCATGCAAACTAACTGCTTTACTATTATTAAATTTAGAGCATCTGAGTTACTGAAGTTGAAGCATGTATGTTGTGACAGATTTGAAACTAAAGCCTGCTGCTGAAATTTGCCACAGCCATGATGTAAACAATTAGATTAAAAACAAATAAATAAATAAAGAGAGAGAGAGAGATGTAAAAAAATGGTAACAGAACATTGAGAGGAAAGGTACAAACTCAGTTACTTGTGACATCCTTAGTCATAAAATCTCTGATGCATGCTGAGATTAGGAGTTTCATCGGGATCTGAGGCATGTCATCCAGGATCATTTCCTTACAGAGTCTTACCCAAATGCACTGGGTCCCAGCACTCACACAGCCTGTATGTCCAAGACAAGAAAAGGACTATGTAATGAAAGCCTGATACACAGAAAATTTTAGCAGAATGTGGTATTCCTGAGGCACTATAGTTGTGCAGCCTGTGTAAAGATAAATACTCTGAAGTAATAACCCTCAAATATTTGGCACATTTTGTTGCATACACAACACTAAATATATCCCATGCTGGCCAAAGACAAGTGATCATGTGACACACTGCATAAATTAGAACATACATACTGATAAATTCCTTGAAAACAGAAAAAAATGAGTGTATGAGAATTGTCTCCTCATACATGAGGTCCCTGCTCAACCCCAGGCCAAGTTAGGTGTGATTTTATGTGAAGTTACTCCAGCTTTGTTATGGCCAGTTACCATTTAGATTACTGAGAAAAAACTAAAGCACAGTTTCCCCAGTGAGGAGTTTCATAGACTTTGCTTTTCTATTAGAAGTTGAAGCATCAAATGCATTTGAGTGCATCACACACAGACAGTCTAAAAGGAAAGGAAAAGCAGCTGACAACATGGCTAAGAGAGGCTGAGAGAGGTTTTAGAGAACTGACCTAATAAAGAGAGAAGCACAGTGTTGAGAAAAGTTTAAGGCACAGCTCTGTGAATCTGCTTGTAGACATCCCAGGGCATCCCTCACCCTGAATCCCATGTCCTGCCTTCCCCAGTCCCCAGAGTTTTGTAGCTCCTGAACTGGTGATGGGAACTTTGTTCTCCACAGCCCTTGTAGGATTTGACAAGAAGCTCAACATGAGCCAGCATTGTGCAGCAATATGAGCCCAGAAGGCCAGCTGCATCCTGGACTGCATCAAAAGCAGCATGGCCATCAGGGAGAGGGAGGCAATTCTCCCCTTCTGCTCTGCTCTCGTGAGACCCCACCTGGAGTGCTGCGTTCAGCTCTGGGGCCCCCAGCGCAAGAAAGATGTGGAGCTGTTAGAACAGGTCAAGAGGAGGGCCACAAAGATGATCAGAGGGCTGGAGCACCTCTCCTGTGAAGACAGACTGAAGGAGTTGGGGTTGTTCAGCCTGGAGAAGAGAAGGCTCTGGTGAGACCTTACAGTACCTAAAGGGGGCCTACAGGAAAGCTGTCATGGATAGGACAAGGGGTAATAGCTTTAAATTAAAAAATGGTAGATTTAGATTAGACATTAGGATAAAATTCTTCATTCACACGGTGGTGAGGCCCTGGCACAGGCTGCCCAGAGAAGCTGTGGATGCCCCATCCTTGGAGGTGTTCAAGGCCAGGCTGGATGGGGCTTTGGGCAACCTGGTCTGGTGGGAGGTGTCCCTGCCCATGGCAGGGGGTTGAAATTAGATGGTCTTTAAAGTCCCTTCCATCCCAAACCATTCTATGGTTCTATGATTCTGTCGTTTCTGTGGCATGAATTTGCCCAGCCACTTTCCGAATCCAGAAAAAAATGTCAGATATTCATAACTCCCTCCTGCAAAGTGCTTCTGGCCTATGACAATTCACTGCAAGTGATGCTTTACTAATAGAAAGGTCTTCCTCGAAAACTGAAGACATTCTGGTTAAAAGCAAACTGAAAGACAGACCTTAAAACATCAAAAAGTCCAAGGGGTCACTGCAAATACAGCGTAGTTGGATTAAAATCTTTGTTCAGTCCAAAGCTCAGTTTTTATCTGGTCGACCCTCCAGCACAGCATGTGACCTGACTTCAGGTATTCTGCTGCTGCTATCTACAGGTACAAGCTGTTGGTGCTGAACCAGTTTCTGCAGAGGGGTTGTCTATACACGTTTCTGCGTATCTCTTGGGCTGGTGCAAAGGAGGCTTGGCAGCATTCATGTCCTGTGTGGGGGATGCAGCTTGAGACTTCCCACTTCCTCAAAAGGTTTAAAGCCATCTGAAGCCCCACAATGAAGGGGGACACAATAAAGTACAGTTCTGGGAGAGACCTCTGGAGGTCATCTGCCTCTTATTCCCAAATTCTTTATTTCTTCTCAGAATCAATGGTAAAGCTTTGGAAATATTACAATTTCTGAGGACCACAAGCTTAATTCCAGTTCTGGAAGGGCTCAGGCAGAACTGGGTATCTCCCTCTCAGCCCATAAGGTTGGTTTTCAAAACTGATATGAGTTTTTTATTTTATCAACACTTTCTGAAAAGTTTATCCTCCATCTCACCCTTGCAACGGCCCACCTGAAACTACACTGTACACCAGGCCCCAGCCCACCTAGAAGCACATGTGTCGAAACCAAGACCACAACGCTAGCTGCAAGCCATACCAGGCAAGGGCCAGGCCCCGGCACACACAACAGCGGCAAGAGCACTTGGCTGACATTCATTCCTCAGCTGACCGGCCCAACCCTGAGGTAAAATTCCTCAGCCAGCTGAGAAGTATTCCTGGTGAGACACAGACAGCCTGAGGAGCAGCTGGGTATGAACCCGCGGTGTGAGGAGGCCACATTTCCCTGCACACTGACAGCAGTCCCTCGAGCAAGCCCTGCTCTACCAAGGGCTTGAGCTGTCACATGAGGAGCCATCACAAACCCAGCTATAGCTCAGATGACAGAGAACTGTCTACTGCTGCCTATGGTGAAATATTTCTTCCCCTGCACTGCTCGGCTTCCTAGTGCAATGCACCAGGAAAAGTGACTTCAGCAGGAAATTGTACCTCCGGGGTGAAGGAACAGCCTATAAATTAAATTAGCCCCATTCAACGTGCTATGAAATTTTAAAGCAAATCAGGCAAGTCCAAGACTGTGGATCTTGGGGGAAAAAAGAAAAAAAAAAAAAAAAAAAAAAAAAAAAAGTAAAGTATTAGCAGATATAAAATCAAATATTAAACACTGAGTTGTGGTTTAAGCCAGGCAGGCAGCTAAGTGGCACACAGCCACTTTCTCACTCTTCCCAGGTGGAATCGGGGAGAGGAGAATCAGAAAGGTAACAGTGTGCGAACTCATGGGTTAAGACAATGATTGTTTACTAGGTAAAGCAAAAGCAACTTGTGCAAGCAAAACAAAAGAAGGAATTCCTGTAACACACAACTCAAATCAAGGGTTACAGCAGTTTAAAGGTATATCCATTATAATCTCCACTCCTTGTCCTTTTGGACCAGGCCGTGGGGTTAACATTGCAATGAACACCTCTGCTCACCCCTGCTCCATTCTGGGCTTGTCATTCCAGCACACTCCACACTCCAAGCAAACCTAGCCTCTTCTCACACCTTTTATGCCCCATGTTGGGGCACAAAACCAAATGCCAGAGCCACAAAACAGGTAGAAACTGTTATTGCTTTAAACACAGCCCTCTTAACCAGGAATGTCCCTGCATACGGTCCTAAATACAAAGGGAAAGTATTCAAATTGCTATATGGTATGGAGAGTACTGATGATAAATAGATACCACTTAGGCAAATATTTCTGTCTACAAAACACAGGTTAGCCTGTTTAAAACAAATTTCTACATTAGCTATCAGTCGTGATATCTCCACAGTGTTATGAAATTTGCAGCAGCTCCTATAGAATAACATCTACCTAGCACTAAAATTAACTGCTCTTGCAAAGAAACACAATGACTGAGATTACCAGACACCAATTTTAAGACAAATAACTAGGGATAGGCGTGCAACATTGGAATGGATCATTCATAAGCACAGAACCTTTGGCTCTATGGACAGAGAGATGTTGCCTCAGCTATGCATATGCCTATAGGTTATGAATAATGTCTTGCATAGCAGAGCCCGTGGTTTAAGAGCAGTAGTTTGAGGGAAGTCTGTCATGCTGGATGCTGAACATTTGCAACATGTCCTCAGTTTCACCTGTATTTTCGTTTGGCACTTTTCACCTTGAACATTGCCCTGGCCCCAAGAAGCTGTTAAAAATTCCTACATATTTAGGGTGCTTGTGTTATGACTTAAATATAGTGTTCAAGAAGCATTTTCACCAATTACGCTGCTCTGCTCAAAACAAAACAAAACAAAAATTATAAACCTATAAACTAACAAAGCCATAATAAAAATGGATTCTTGTGACAAGCAACTACAAAGTGCTGTATCTCACTGCAACAGAAAGAGAACCTCTTTCCGAGGGAAAAACACTGATAAATGCCCTTCGGGAGGTGTTCAAAGAACAGGAACTGGTACACTTGCATTTCTGCTTCGATTTTGTCTCAAGCTCCCTTCCAGCCAGCTTCTCAGCATCCCTGCTGAAGCGACAGTGCAGAGCCAGCCCCTGCCCCGGGCAGAGAGAAGAGTGGCTTCACGGCGCTCACCCCGCTGCTCCTGGCAGGACACAAAGTGCAGCCCAGCTGTGCAGCTGTCTTGAGGGACGGCCGCTTCCCTGCACTGTGCTTAACAGATCCACGCTAATCCGTCACCACAAATCCAACAAAAGTCATGTAACTGGCTCTATGACTGGGAGGAAAATGTATGCTCCCTGGTATGCTTATGTATGCTTATCTGTCCTGGTTTGGTGACAGGTAAAGAAAATGAGATTTTAACAAATCAGCCCATGAATGATGGAAAAGAAAATACTGCACAGGTCAATGCAATGCTATATTTGACTAAACATTTCTGAATGTTTTCTAAACGTTGTTTCACCCAGTGAAAAGCAATGATCCCTGCACCATTCCTCCTGGAAGAGAGCTCTGTACAGGGCATCCCTGGCAGGCTGCTGGGAACTGCAGCTGCTGGGGCATGAGTGAGGCCCCAGCTCATTCCTGCAAGCTGCAAGACCACAGCAATGGAATTAGCAGAAGGCAATCCCGTTGGGCCTGGGCAGAATTCAATAGCTGGGAACTAGCACAAAAAGCAACCACAACAACAGCAACGAGAACAAAACCGCTGTCCCTTTGTGTGAAACAACAGAGATCGCAGCCTGGTCAACTGAAAAAGAATCATTGATGCTGTTTTCAATTTTGAAATTATAAGGTCATAAGGCTTATCATGCCAAGAATCTTTATTTGATTAAACCAGAAATGTAGCAGAAACAGAAATGTAGCAGATGGGTTTTCTATGTTAAATTAAGTAATTGTAATGTTACACGTAAAAGAGATGAAATTTTCTGCTATCTACAGATTGCATCAGTGAAGGGAAATGGTCACAAGAGACCTCAAGTGTAGCATCCACAGGGTGTGCTGGTATTTTTATAGATCAAGGAAGCACAACAGTAATAAGCCTTCCCAAGAGAGTAAAAGTCATGTGTTTATGCAAACTAATGAAAGGCAATGAGCATCAAATACGATGGCCACAGTGCTGAGCCGGCTGACACTGCAAACCTCTGACATGTGACATATGACCGTGGAAGAAGATAAGGGCACCTGCTGCTGATGGAGAGCGAGGCTGGCAGAGCAGAATAAAAAGTCTGTGCAGGACAGATCCCTCCATGTCACGTAGCTAAAGAGCCTTATTACACTGCAATAGCTCCTGGATCAGGTACTTTTGCTCCTAGGGAGGCTCCATTTTAAAAGCCATCTTCTCTGAGAGATACGTCCTGGGCTCCACAATTCCCTGCTGTGGCCCAAGCTGCCAATTATCTCGGTCCCCTCTCCAGTGCTTTCTTTACTCTTTTTTGTAGGCTCCTGAAATACCACAGACTTGGTACCTAAACCCATTGATAGCTGCAGAAGGATTTCTGCTGGCTTAGCTTTACTCTCAATAGGTGCTCTGCAGATGACCTAAAAATAAAATTAAATTAAAAAAATAAAAAATAAAAAGGTCACTAGTCAACCAGAAGATGCTGCATCCTGCTGTATCCTGCCCTTTTTGATAAGAAAACACTGGGTGCAGTCATATTCCTGCAGAGATTAAGAATTTAAATGTTTTCAGTGAGATCACAGGTCTGGGATAGGGGTAAGGCGTGGAAGAGCGAGGAACATGAAAGTCCAAATGTTGATTTATGAGTGAATAAGTTTGTGTTCCACACATCTTCAAGCAAATGAATGGCTTTGGCAGCACTGCAGCTCTTCTAGTGAACACAGAATGTTTTCTTTCTTCTCTCGGGCAAATTAAAATGTCAGTAGGTTCATTCCTCTTTCTTGTTTGATCTGTTCCTAGCTGGACATAGAGATTTTAAAGCGTATGATGATCCTGTAGTGACCACATTAAAAATGCAAACATCTGCCAACCATTACCACACCGCGGTTTCTGAAATAATGCTCCATTTGTCCCTGCTCAGAGCAGAGACACACACAGCGTGCGATCCCTAACCATAACAGCCGGTGCCTGTCAGAAAATAGTAGGGTTTTTGCAGTGGCTTGTTTGCCCAAAAATCATAGGTAGGCTGTCCAGCCTTTGGCACCCAGACTTCAGGAGCTTTCTTTCCTAAGTATCACAGGCTGACATGGTTTTGTAAAGTTCTCGAAAAAGAAACTGAGTCATTGCTGTATCAATAGCCAAACTTTATTGCAGTACTAACAACATCCTGCAAAAATAATTTACTGAAGCCCCGGCAGTTTAATCTATTCTGCGAGAGAGAATGGCCAAGTCTTAACAGTGAGAACCTAGAGGCTTTCTGCTGTAACAGGATTTAGCAATAACTTTTAATTGGCAGTTCAAAGTTAATCCTCAGGGGAAAATGTGATCTGGCAAAAGCACCCAGTCACAAAGAAAAGGAAAAATCATTAGACTGTGGATTTTCATTTTTTTTTCTTTCTTTTTTTTTTTCGTCTCAGTATTTCTCCAGCTGTTGTTGCTGGGAAAAATTACAGAAATAATTGTTGCATTGTCTTGGCATAACAAGGCCTTTCATAGGTGACACATTTTTACCCCTTCTGTATTTAATTTTTCTACCAGTGAAAAAAGGGCAAAAGTTTAAATTCGTCAGTGCTCCTAGTGGGCTTTACTTATTTAACACACCTTCTGAAGGGAAAACCATATGCAAATCCCTTAGACTAATACTCCACTCTTCCTTTCTTTGTCTCTCAACATCATTTTCACAGATTCACAGTCCCAAATTTTTCCTCTATTTCTACTTAAACAGCATCCCCCAAAGGCTTGCAGTGAGGAACCATTGGTCTCCTGAATTTAGCTGCAGGAAAAGCCCATCACCCAGGCAAATCTTCTCATTACCTCACCAGGACCTGTTCGGCTCTAAATTTCGGCAGTTCTGTCATCCATGATTTCCTTGCTTTGTTCCAGTGACATTTAAGACTAACTCATGGTGACCTGCTTAACTCAGAAGAAAGTATATGGATGCCTCAACAGAGAAATGATGAGGTCCAAATTAGCCTCCTACTGACAGATCAAAGTCCGCAGTGAAAGCTGAGTTGTCAATAAAACCTCTGGAGCTGCCCTCATGAACTTGCCACAAGCTCTGATAGTAAGATGTGAGAACACCTTATCTGAGATTTCAAGTAGCAAATATGTCCATCTGTGACTGTACTGAGAAATATGAAGTTTCCTACACGTCAGCCAAACCACACTTCTTGAAAGGTGCAGCTCTTTAGTCTCTTGTGTATGAGTACTTGATTCTGTTTTCAAACAAAAAATATATATATATACAAATATTCCCCATAAAAATTACGTAGCTGTCTTTAAGTGATTAATCCGCTGACCTCTTGCCTTAAGTTTCATTGAAATCCGAATGCTCATATTTAGTTTGTAAAATCTCAAACTCTCAGGCAGGAGGGCAGCTTTGCCCTTGTCCTCCTGCAACGAATGCAGCGCTGAACAGAACAGCCCATTGTTGGTCAGACAGACTGCTCTCCTTCTGGAAGACTACTCAAGCAAGACAACTAGAAAAATCACAAGAGCTTGTTACAAGTACAGCCAACATGAGTAAAATCCGTGAAAAGGAATGTCTCTGAAAAGTAACAGTAGCATTCCATGAACCACTTCATTCATTCTAATTAAATCATTTTACTTTAGGGATGCATCCACTCTACAACATCCGTGTGTCACCTCAATATGCAGATCTAAACACATTTTTAAGTGTGTCTGTGTTTTACAGAATACCCGGCCCAAAAAGTAAGTCTGATCTACTTCTCTTACACATAAATGCAATAGGAGCAGCAAAAAATAAATATCATAAATCACATCAAGTTTGAGTTCCCAAAGGAGTTACAATCTAAACTAAGTTAAAGCAATCTTTTATATATTTAATATTCTGGGAAAGGTTAATGCAAAGGTAAAAGGAAATGCAACTGAAAGAACCACTGAATTTTATAACATATACTTGATGTGTTTCATTAATTTTCTAAAATGCTGAATGCTCAGGTACATATAAATGTCCTACAGAAAACTCTGTGCTATTTGCAAACTTAGGGTAACTTTTAATATGTATTATTTTATTGTGCATATTAAAACTCCTCTCAAAATAACAGAATTGCATTAAACTATTCTAGAAAAAATGTCTTGTAGAAAGATTGCATTTTACCTGCTATTTGGAAGAAGTCCTGAGGTGGTCCTTTTGTTTGCGAATAAAAACTCCAAAAGGAAGAAAAAAAAAACAAGGTGCACAGAAGCAAAAAATAAAACACTTGGTTGAGCTGAAGGAGCTGCAAGATGCCTGTTGTTTTCTGAATAGAAACTTTATTTGGGTGAATGGCTTTGTTGATGTGCAGTGCAGCTCAGCTCTTTGTAGTAAGCATCTCTAGATGGGGAGAGAGTGACATTTCATCCTGTGCACTCTCATAAATGAAGCAGGAATTCCCAGATTTGCCATCACGTGATTTCAGTGAGGAACTAGCATTCATTTTACTCCCAGCACCCATTACTCCCTGCCCAAACAAAGCTCTTCCAAAGCCTGAGATGGTTGTAACAAGTGGCAAAGACTGAAAGGGTAAACAGATCCCTACGAGCTTCACTAAGCAGACGCTTAACACACTGCCCCGAGTTCAGGCAAGAAGCAGGAAAAAATGTCCCGAGGAGGACAGAGCAAACGCGCCCTTGTTAAAGTGCCACAGAAGTTACAAAAGAGCAGATTTAATAGTTCCCTCTAGGAAAACCTGCCAGCATTTGAAAGGGAAGAAAAATAAAATTCTGTTTTTCTGCCATAAGGAAGTACTAGGAAGATTATCCTGACAAATACTCATTCTCATTCTTTATACTGGAATTTCAAAGATCTACACATTCCACTGCAGCACTCAATGCAAGGTTAATTAAGCACTGTACAGCCAAGCTCTTTTTGCCCTTATCAAACATAAATTGGCAAAACAACAATGTTGTAGTCCTGTCTGCCTACAGTCCCAGTCCCAATACAGTATATGCCAACAGAAAGAACAGATGCTACATTAATATGATAGCTATGAGCAGAATAAAGGAAAATAATATAAAATTCATTCTTCACAAAGAGAATGACACTGTTGACTTTTTGCCTTAGAGAACTGCATGTCATTAAGTAGAAATGATGTTTCCTGCTAGCTGAGCCTTCCTAAAGAAGCAATTTTTCGTGAAAGATCAGCAACTACTTTTGACCTTCTAAGACTCAAGGCAGAGATGAACACTTCCAGCTCGACTCATGATTATCCATAAGGTCATCAATAGTTATCTCCAGCATTTTCATTTGATGCACGTCCATGTTGTACATCCAAGACGTGTCTTCTCTCTTGCTTCTGGAGAGGTGCTTGCTGCACGAGTCTGGTGAGAAAATGTGATAATGTGGTCCATTGCACAATTTGTATTATGATATTCCATCTGTGCTGTTGCTGGAGGTCCATAACTGTCCAAAAGTGTGCTTTTCAGTGTTTTTGTTTGTTTGTTTGCTTGCTTCTGGTTGCTGTTGCTGTTTTGTGGTTTGTTTGTGGTTTTTTTGTTTTGTTTTGTTTTGTTTTTTGGTTGTTTGGTTGGTTTTTTTGTTAGGTTGTAGAGTACAAGTAATGGCTGCTCTTTTGCTGTAAAATAAGTTCCAATTTAATCTAGTTGTCTACAAACATCAAGGTGACCATAGCCTAAGCTTGAGGAAGTCATTGACAGCTCTGTAACTCAGGAAGCCCAATCATGTTTTGTGAATGCAAATCAATTTATACCTGCACCCAGTATCACAGGAGGGCTACTTGCTGACTGCTTCCTCAAGGTACAGTGGTAGACCTAGCAGCATGACAAATACCTTTTTCATCACTGTAAACATAATTGCTATGAAAATATTATTATATAGATAGCTTATAAACATACAGGTGTCATTCCATCCAATTTCATGGAGAAAAGTTGTACTGGTTTTTGCTATAAGGGAGATTTATTTTTTTATTTTTATTTTTGCACAGCAGCTTGTATGGTGCTGTTTTGGATTTGTGAACAACAGTGGTGACAACACAACGATGCTTTCATTGCTGCTGGGCCCTGCATACACAGCCTCGGGACCTTCTCCATTTCTCACACTGCCCCACCAGCGGATGAGGGTGCAGCCAGGACAGCTGACCCCACCCGACCAAAGGGATATCCCATAACTTAGGGTGTCAAGCTCAGCAATAAAACTGAGGAGGGAGAAGGAGGAAGAGGAGTCCCATTCAGAGTTACAGCGTGTGTCTTCCCAAGTAACACTAACACATGATATGGCCCTGCTTTCCTGGAAATGACTGAACATCTGCCTGCTGACAGGAAGCAGTGAATAAATTCCTTATTTTGCTTTGCTTCTGCAGGCAGCTTTGGCTTTACTTATTAAACTGTCTTTGTCTCAATGCACGAGTTTTCTCATTTTTTCCCTTCTTTATTCTCTTCCCCATTCCACTGAGAGGGGTTAAGTGAGTGCCTCTGTGGAGCTTAGCAGCCAACTGGAGTTAAACCACTGCATGTGAATCCAGTCCTCCTTTTAAAGATTATTCTGATACACAGACACACATGCAAAATTCCTTTATTAAGGTAAACTATTCACCCTTCCAACTCTGTCACCATTTATTTGTGTTTCTATTGCTTAAATACTCCAACTGTGGCTAAGGACCCCAAAGCAGGAGATGCTGCACAAGCACAAAGATGAAGTTTCCATCCCTACAGATGAGGTGCAAGACAGAAGTCAGCAAGCAGGGCAAGGAGAGACTAAGACAACAATGATTAGCATAGTGATAATAGTATTATAGGAAGGCACAGACCTAAGGGATGCACACTGCTCAGTTTGCCAAGGGAACAGCATGAAGCTGCATTCGCAGAGGTTCATTTTGGATATTGGGAAAAGGTTCTTCACTGAGATGGTGGCAGGAGTTCAAGAAGCGTTTGGACAACACTCTCAGACATCTATTTTGATTTTGGGGTGGTTCTATATGGAGCCAGGAGTTGGACATGATGATCCTTGTGAGTCTCTTTTACCTTGGGATATTCTGTGATTATATGGTTCTATGATTAACTGTGGACAGCCAGGCAGGAATCCCAGGAATAACAATAAATGTTTCTGATATTTATATGTTTGTGGTGGGTTGATCTTGTCTGGCTGCCAGATGCCCACCAAGCTGCTCTGTCACTCCTCATCCTTCATTTCTGGCTCTTCTACCTTCTCCCCCCAAGCACTGCAGGGGAACAGGGGATGGGGGCTGCAGTCAGCCCCTCACACTTCATCTCCGCTGCTCCCTCATGGTCCCTCCCTGCCCTGCTCCCCGTGGGGTCCCTCCCACAGATGCCGTCCTTCCCAAACTGAGCCTGCGGGGGCTGCCCACAGGCAGCAGCTCTCCAAGCACTGCTCCCACACGGCTCCGTACCACGGGGTCCATCCCCCAGGAGCAAACTGCTCCAGCACGGGTCCCCCACGGGCGGCAGCTCCCCACAGACCCCTGCTCCTGCGTGGGCTCCTCTCCACGGGCTGCAGCTCCGGCCCGGGGCCTGCTCCTGCGGGGGCTCTCCATGGGCCGCAGCCTCCTCCAGGCCACATCCACCTGCTCCACCGGGGGCTCCTCCACGGGCTGCAGCGTGGAGATCTGCTCCGTGTGGGACCCATGGGCTGCAGGGGGACAGCCTGCTCCACCAGGGGCCTCTCCACAGCCTGCAGGGGAACTGCTGCTGCCTGCCTGGAGCACCTCCTGCCGCACTCACCTTGGCTATTTCTCTCTACATTTTATTACTCCTCACTCTACCAGCTGCTGTCAGCCAGCAGTTTTTTTTCCCTTTCTTAAATATGATTTCACAGTGGTGCCACCAGCTGATGGGCTCAGCTCTGGTCAGTAGTGAGTCTCTTTTGGAGCCATCTGGAACCTGCTGTGTCTTATATGAGGGCAGCTCTGATCTCTTTTCATGGAAGACATCCCTGCAGCACCACCCTACCTCCCCACGCCCCTACTACAAAAACTTTGCCATGGAGAAACAATGCAATGTTAAAGAACAAAGTTCATGCACTCTCGTGGAATGGGAAATTAAAGCTATGCATTTGCATGTTTCTTATAAATCTTTAACTGTCAATCTATCTGTAGAAATGAGGTCATTTCCTCTGGTAAATGTAAAACTAATCTAAAATCCATATATGAATTCGTGATAATTTGGAGGCCACTGTGCACACAGAAATGAGCAGCAGCATTTCTCTCCCAGGTTATAAAAAGTCTGTAAGAGTCAAGTCTACCCAGACAAGAATACTGAAGTGATTAAGTGAAGTCAGTTAACTGCTCCTCACCAATCTGCAAGAACAGAAGATAGCTGCCCAACAGCACAGACAGAGCTAATATATCCTTAGGAAAAATAGATAATGGCAAAGTAAATACACTGAGTATGTTTGGGACAAAATAAAAATAGGAAGCAGATGAGTGCCTGATGGTAGAAAGGGGTTTCAGAAGTTGGTTAGCTGCCAATCCTGTGGAAACATGAGCAGACCTGAAAGTCTCCATGGTTCAGGAGAAGACATTAGGTGCACTTCAGTACCCTGAGCTATGTCCTGAGAAACTGGAGCTGATGTCTGAGCATGGTGAGAAATGGCACGGAAATGCATCAAGGATTTATTGTTTTAGTAGATCCATAAACAAGGGAAATAGGAACTTCAGCAAAATTGCATAAAACACAGCTTTCCCTTCTGTCAGTCACTGACTCATAGCAAGGACTGCCCATGTAGCCCAGGTGTGGGGGACATCTCACTGAGGCAGACTGAGGGCAGATACCTGCTCTGGGGACAGGAGGATGAGCCCTACCTTGGGGCAGGCAGCTCATCCCCTAGAGCCCTGCAGAGCAGCTATATGGCCTGTGTCCAGACAGGTCTTGACCAAAGCTGTGACACAATCACTAACTATGGGAATGACTCTGTGGATTATGGAAAAGCAAGCATCCACACAGAGGCTGGAGTACAAAGTGAGCAGAGGTCAGAAAGGTCTGAATCCATAATGTGAGACCACTCAGTTGTTTATAAAGTCTGTTCCTATCACGACAATCAAAGGATGACTGAGGAGAAGAGGCAGAGGGGAAAATATAACCAGCAGGCAGCTGGGGCAGATGGGCATACAAATTAACAAAAAGAAAGAAAGAAGAGAGTTTGAACACCTCCAGGGATGGGGCATCCACAACCTCTCCAGGCAACCTGTTTCAGTGCCTCACCGTCTGAGGTGAGTGAGGCACTGGAAAAACTTCAAGTGAAGAATTTCCTACTAACCTCTAATCTAAATTTCCCCTCTTTTAGTTTAAAACCATTCCCCCTCAAACTGTCATTATCCAATTGAGCAAAGAGTTGCTCCCCATCTTTTTTATTAGTCCCCTTCAAGTGTCCTCATTCATTCCAGGAATATATTGGGTGCAAGAAGTATGAAAGCTGGGGGTGCTATTTTGTTGGATTAATTTATATTGCAGGTAAAAAATATTTTCCTTCCCTAATCTTCTTATTAAATTTAAGAAAAAACAGCATAGCATCATCATATAATTGCACTAGAGAAAGCAGTGCTTTCAAGCCTCACGTTTCTAAAAATGTGTTTGGCACATAATTGAGGTACTATGTGGAATCTTACACAGTGGGAACAAAAAGATAATAAATAATACTACTAAATTATGAAATCACGTCCACAAAAGACTCCAAAGAGAAAGCTGCGATGTTGCTCAGTTTGATTCAGGATTATCATGTCCATAAGGCTGTACAGTGTAACAGGAGCTAGCTGGGGTCTGGACTCAAACCAATCATTTTTTGAATAGTGAGCTTTGAAACTGCTCGGTTTCCATGGATTAAAACTGAACAGAGCTGGGAAGGAAATCAGGCATGGTTTTAGTTTCATTATCTATATTTTCAGAGCATAAAACAGGGCTCCCAATGCCTTCCATAAATGATTTTATGGAGAAAATTTCCACGTAGTTCTGTTTTACGAGTTAGGATAGATAAATAAATAAATAAATAAACAAGATCATCGCCCATGTGATTGCAGCAAGCCCCAGCTGTAGCCCCAGAGCAAACATCAGTTTCTCGGTAGGGAACAGCAAGCCTGCGAACAGGCCAGCCGTGGTGTGGGCTAGCAGAGAGAGGCTCAGACCAGCGGAGAGGGGCTTTTGCATTCCTGACAGACTTTCCTGCCATGCCAGGGCCGCTCCCAGCGCTGAGGCCTGGGGGAGGCAGGGAGCGGTGCTGGGCCCACCTGCCCGCCATGACAGGCCGGTGCCTGTGTGAGGCACAGAGGGCATGGGCAGGGCAGAGCAGCGTCAAGGCTCGCACCAAATGAAGCTAGTCCTGGGGAACTTGTGGTGTGTTTTTTAGGAATCCCACATCTTCCTTCAGGATTTCTGAAGAACACATACACAATAGGCGCACACACACACAAAGGCCAGGCCGGTGACATGTTGGGTTTATACTGCTTTTGGTTTTGACCAGTGCAGGCCCACATTCAATAAAACACCTGAGACCACAACTTCCATTAAATCTGTTTAAAATCTGGGTGTCTAGTCTAACCAGTCTCCAACACTTAACAGAGATTCAGACACCTCTAGTGGACAAATCATCCCATCATAAGGTAGGAGGGATTTGTGCTGGCAAACTTAAGGTGTCTACATGAAAGATGCCCATGAAAATTCCCACTTCTAGTCACTGGAGATGCAAAGTCCATGCAGTCTGAGAAAGGGATGTCCCAGCCCCAGCCAGGTGAGATTAAAAATTCTCAACACTGTATTGACTGTACTGATTAAGCATCCACATCCCAAAACAGGGAGAATAGGCATGGAGTTCATGTGTGGACATTTTCACCATAGACACCTGCATTTATGAGGGATAAGGCCTTAGGTGATCCAGCTGAGTTATCCCTGGAGGGAAATGCCTACATCTCTTGCACATTGAACAGGAAGAGGGAGATGCCTTTGCATGGGGTTTTTCTAACTGGGAACAGTTTGGTCCACCTCAGGCAGGTGTCCTGTAGCTGCAGCCCTGCTTGCCTGTGTTTCCTGGAGCCGCCCCGAGTAAATGCATGCCAGGCTCTGACAAGCCCAAGTCCAGCTGTGGCTGGGCTCTTTACTAGGCTCTGTTTCTTTCTCCTCTGTAACAGAGAGGAGATGGATGATAAGAGTAGTGGGAGCTAGCAGTAGTAGTGAAAACACAGCTGCAGAAATCTGCTCAGGACCAACCTGAAGTAGCATAACTTTTTTCAAAGGGAAGAGTAGACAGGTAACAGACATAGCAGAAGTGCCTAGTCTAGTTTATACCTGCAAAGTGGCCAGACAATGAGTGTGAGAACAGGCTGGCTTCCTCTGCACTGGTAGTGATCAGAAAAAATAGAGTTTTCCAGCAGCAGTGTGTGCTCAGTGGCAAGTTAAAAGTTAGGTGTTGATTTGCCACCTTGAACTGACAGTCCAAGAAGCCTGTGCTCTGTTGGAACCAAACAAAAGAAATTCAATTATCCAGTTCACTTAAATGAAAGATTCACTTTCAGGTGAACAAACGTTCAGTCCAGACAGGGCTGCAGCACAGAAAATCAGAGGAAATCCACCCCGGTAGCCAACCTCATGATCTTTTTCCTTCAGGGTGAGGCTGAGACAGTACTGGTAGTCCCACCATTCAGTCCCCCCTGGTATTAACCTACCCGCATTGGAGGTCTCCAAGTGCTTCATATCAAGGTTTTTATCACACCAGTCAGCCTAGTGCTGAGTATGCCTGGCCAGCAGTGGGGGGGCTGCAAGGAAGAGCAGAGCACTCATGAACTTTAAGTCCTTGCTCCCAGCACATTGCTGGCAAGGAGACAGGAACACATCCCAGCCCTCCCATCTGTGCCTGGATGCACTGTGAAAGGCTCTGCACACCAGGTCATGAGATGCGGTCAGGGAGAAACGCAGATAACAATGATAGCCTTTCAGCTCCAGGCCCTGAAAGGTGGCATTCACTGCCTGTTCGATGCTGCTCCGGCTCCATACACAGCCTCCGGCCACCACAGCGGCCCCACATGCCGAGCGCTTGCCTGTCTTCACAGGGCAAGCAGCTGCTGGGTGGCTACGGCTTGTTTCAGGGACACAAGGAGAGGAGAGCAGCCAGGAGGGCTGTTAGGACCTTTAAGTGACTATGTAAGAAGCAATTACAAGATCGAACACCCTTTTATGCATGAGCACATACATCAGAAAAGGCATGAGACAGTACTCATTGTATAAAAGGAGCTTCATTTTCAAAAGTCATCCCATATCCTTTGGGTTAATCATAACTCAGCTGAGGCAATTACAAACATAAACCTTCATTTGTGCCAATACCTTATCTCCATTGAGAAACAACTGCTGCGTAGCTCCACACCCCTGTCTCTGAACCTATGCCAACTCCACATATAGTCCAGAATAACGGTGTGTGCCTCCTCTCCAGTTCCCCATCCAGAGATGATCTGCAGTAGAGCAAGAGTCATCATTACTCCAGGGGACCTCAGTTAAATAGGGTTATGCTGTCATTATTAATGTGTGCCAGGCAGAGCATAGGTTTTGTCTACAGCAGATGTGAAACTAGTTTGCTTAAACTGGGAATTTTTGTGAAATTTTGTAAAAGGCATCATTTTTCAATGAAGGATAACAGTGGTTGACAAGGTTTCTTCTTCCCATCAAAGTTACGTATTCCTCTCCCGTTATTATTTTGTCCATAAATACGTATCATTTATACAAATATTATATATGATTCTGCTAGGAAAGTTGTAACATTACACATAACCCATCATGTCCCTCTCCTTTCTCACAGAATCCATCATGCTAACCTGGTTGAGCAGAAGCATCTCCAGCCCCTGCAGGGTTTAACACAACATTTGCCTGACTGGTGAAAAGAATTTTCTCGCCAGCATCCTTAATGCATAGCTGAGTCCCTTGAACTATCCTACAAGAACATCGCACCATAAACCCTCACCCACCCATCAGACCTGAAGAGAGGTGGATTTCACAAGTCACTCTTTCAATTTACTTCACAGTTTTTGTTTCTGACTTCTTATTCTACCTGGAAAAGGTGCACCCCTATCTTTGGGAATGGCAGGGATATTTCACATTAACACAAACTAGACTGTTAAAAGGTCCAGACGCAGCAGTGCCCACTGGTTATTTTTTGCTTCTCTTCCTTTTCTATCTTATATTGTTTCTTATATTTTTTTTGTTGTTGTTGTTTTTGTTTGTTTGTGCTTTTTGTCTGTTTGTTTTTGTGCTGGTCACAGTCTGTCAAGTCTCTTCAAAAGCTATTTCATCGTGTTTAACATGGGCCCCTCACTTCTTCTAAGGGTCTAGTATGCTATGACAGAAAACTGCATGGGTTATAATGACTATTGAACAATTTAGTAACAATCTTACTTGCCACTGCAAAGCTATCAGAACAAAAACCTTGCCAAAAGATAACCAGCTCTGCATCACCTGAAGGAGTGTTCTCTGTAGACCATAGCCAACATCACATTTCTGAGTTGCGTGGAAATGCTCATCTCTGAAGACTGGATTTCTTCACACAGACCTTCCCAATATTGGCAAAGCAAAATCCATCTCAATGGTAGGAAAGCATCATTTCACTTCATGACAATTCGTAACTCCCCAGATGAAAGTCCTCTGCCATGCAAAAATCCCAGATGCTCTTGGGAATTCATCTCCTGGAGATCGCCTCCTCAATACACACCAATGGAAGAAAATCAGAAAATCACAGGATCACAGAATGGAGGAGGTTGGAAGGGATGTCTAGAGGTCACCTGGTCCAGTGGCCTGAAGGAGGAGAGGCACCTAAATCAGGTTGCCCAGGACCTTCGTCCAACAGCAAGTAGCTTTGCCAACTGAGACCAGTTAGTATTGAAAGTGGCATAGTGAGTTTGGAAGGTAAGGGCATGGTTTTTTTAAGCTTTTGCAAGACCAAGGGAACATACTTTTTATGTATTGTCACTAAATTTTTTTAATATAGTCCTTCAAAAATAATATTAATAAAATAATAATATAATAATATAAATAAAATAAATTAATAAAATAAAATAATAATAAAAATAGAAATATATAAATTAAAAGCCATGAGTAGACTAAAAGTACATCATCACATTCACTGCTCAAATCTGTCAGCTGCAATTTGTGGCAGGATCTACTTGGAGGACCCCAGTGAACTCAATCACTACGTCTTGCTCTAACCTATACAAGGAGACTAAGATGAAGTGAAGGTCTTAAAAGGTACCTCCAATTCTTCTTTCATTCTTGCACCATCTTTTGTGTCTCCTTTTCTTCTCTGTCCTCAGAATTATTTTTCTCATTATTATAGCCACATTTTGTCCACCTCCACGTAGGTATAGCCCCTTCTCAGAGCACTCAGTCATCTCCAAGCTGGCTCCTCAAGCAAGGTGATGTTTAACCCAGAGCAGATACCTTGCAGTCCCTCCCAGCACAGCAGTACCGTAAACATGATGTTAATACTAGGATCTGACATCTTCTTCAGGCAAGACAAGTTACTGAAATCTCTAAGAAAATGACCCCAAAAGCAGCCATGTCAGTAAACGAGTGCTCAGTAGCTGCAAACCGCATCTGTCATAAAAGCAGATGGGATGCTGGATCTAGGCTCTGATGTGTAGAGGGGGCCCTGAGTACTGCTGGAAAAACTACTGTCTCAGAATAGCTTTGAGACCACAAAATATCCTGAATTTCCCAGAGGTGCCACAAGGCAGTTGTTTTACCACCTCCGGTAAGGCCTTGGCAGCAATTGTCACTATTCTGTAAGAGTTAAGAAGATGATAACAAGGTTTGTACCACTCCCAAATGGAAAGAAACGGATTGTACAGCTATCTTCCAAATTAAACAGCCCATAAGCAAATTCTAGTTAGGGACTTTGTCTTCCCTCCTTCCGTTTCTAAAGCCCTGCATAAAACAGACAGATATCCCAAAGCACATTTTGAGCTCACGAGCTATTTCTGTAGCCTGTTACTGTACAAAAATATTTTCTCAAACCGTTTTCCACTAGTCATTTCCCCGTTCTCTGATTATTAGTTCTTTGGCAAACAATACCCCAACATTCATTTGTTTAAAGACGTATAAGGGCAGTGCCATTTGCATTTCCTGCCTGTGGGTACGCTGACCACATCCTTCCCAGCTCTCGTGACACAACGTGACCCAAGCAGTCGCAGCCGTCACTGCCCTTTCCTCTGCCCGCTCTCTGCTCACCACTTGAAGCTACCTTCATGGACATCACAGCGAGGACCGGTGCTGCTCGTCCTTGCTCCCTGTTCCCATCGGCAGCCTTCTGTAGGTGGGACGAGCCAGTGCTCCGCCGTGCACCGGCTGGTGGGAACAACTCATCGGCCCCATCAAAGAAGTGCACGTAGCACTCCTGTGAGATCACTCCTATCAATGCAGCCTATGTGTTGAAATACAATACTGTGCAATGCGGGGACTTTGATCTCCTGACTCCCAGTCCTGTGCCTTAACCACAGAGGAAGCTCGAAAACCTCCCAGAGACTTCTCTGGTCATGATCATATAACGGTTTCTTAACACCATTGAAGACTGCCTGCGATCAAAGCAAGGCCATCTTGAGAGCAGACATCAAAATTGTTTTGACATCCTGTGGCGTACAGGCAGTTCTAGAACCAAGGCTGAGAGGCAAGCCCAGGGGCTGACACCAAAATTGCTTGTACCTGGAGCCAAGACCGATGTCATCCAGAGTCATACCTGCCTTTTTTATGTAGAAGTTTATACCAAGTGTGTTTCTTACGTACAGGGCCTTTCTGACACATACAATGCACAATGTTTAAGCCTTCTTACAGTGCACAAAAATGTTTAAATAGATTACTGCCATCCAAAGTAGTCACCATTTTCACAGCAGTTAATTTGGATTTGTGCATAACAAACATGAAAGACAAACTACCTGGGCACAGGATTGCATTTTCCCACTGAAATTGTCAATATTGTCACAATAAAAAATTTAGATGATCTTCATACAGACTCCAGGACAGCCAGTAACTAACCTCACACTGGGTTTAACAATATTTGCTTTTCCCACTGTAATCATTTGAGCAAGTTACTCTTAGTTAAGTGAGTTTACACAACATCTCGTTATCCACGCCACGGGGCAGTGGCATTTCTGCTCTGACAGCAGAAGCCTTGAGGCTGGAATTTCCAGCCCCCTGTCCCGATCGTGCATGGTTATCCCATGGAGCCTGGAGGAGGGCAAACTTTTTGGAAGGTTATTTACAGTCTCAAGGGTTTGCTAAAGAGAAATGATTGGGGGGACTCAAGAGCAGGGATGTTTTAGAGGTGCTTGCTCTCCCCTGCTGCTTGTTCTCCTTTCTTCCCATCCCACCGGGCCAATACAATTGGTTGCAGGGCCAACTTTTGAACCAAAAGAAGGAAATGATCTCATCAAAAAAACAGCCATCAGCAACCTCTGGGCAGAGGATTTTAGCACAGGAATGTTTCTTGAGAAACAAAATACAAATGTGATGGCTTAACTCACCTGCTACTTCCAGAGCTGCTTGGAAGACTGCCATGTGCTGCTGCTTTGTTGCTCCACCATTTATTTTCTCCCCCAAGGCTGACAGGTGTATCTACGCTGCTGTATTAAACAGAGCTGGCAGCTGAGGGTTAGCAGCTGATTTAGGTGAGAGCAGCTGTGCTGGAAGTCCATAAACCAAAAACACCGCTGCAGGAAGGCACCAGGGGACTCCTGCAGCACTGAGCTGCAGTGCATCTTTATCTTACTCCACAGGATAAATCACCAAGCCCTGATGGAGCCAGGGAGAGCTGTGTGAGCAGCAGAATTAGCATCTGGTTAAGGTGTTATTGAAGAAGAAAAGATCCTGTTGAGCCAGTGCAGGCCCATAATGGAAAAGCTGAAAAGTTTTGGTGTTTTCACTTAATCCTGATGGGATTTAAAGGGTTTTGTCTGCAGTAAGTTTGGATGTCTCAAGGCACCTTGGTTAGAACATGATGAAGAGGGTACAATTGCTGAGTCTATCCTTCTTACCAGAAATACATTTTGGAGATAAAGAATAAAGCATTGCAGGAATACCAAATAAGCTGAAAGGACTCAACAGAATGGTTTGGACAGCTGCCTGACTGAGGGTAGATCAATAATTGTCGGATCATCACCAAGAGATGTCTAACAAGATTTTAAAACCCTGTATTAACTCAAATTCTTGACCTGCCTAGACTGGTGATTATGGTGGTGAACTGGCTCTACAGTTACAAAATGGTGGTGGGTGGGTGTCAAGTATTGCTCCTGTTTCTTCTAAACCTGCTTTGGATAACCATGGACAACTGATCGTTTCCTTCTTAATCCCAATGTTCTCTGAGAAGGTGCAGGCCACAGCTTCATTTACATACATCATGTATCTAGAAAAAACAGTATTCAGTATGTGACTGTGAATTGCCAGTCTAGCCCACTCCACAGACAGAAAATCTGGTCCACGTCTGCAGATGGAGACCTCTGGAAACAGTTCAAAGCCTGTCAGACCTCACACAAATCTTGTCAGTGTGGGCCTACCCTCAGTCATGGTGGAAGGTCCCGTGGTCTAGTCTCACAGCTTTGACTCTGCAGGGTGGTGCCTGGTCTTATTACCTGGAAACCAGCTCCACAGTGTACTGCCTGCGGGCCAGACCCTCCCCAAACGCACACGCAGGCAGTTAGCCTTCTCCTGCCCCTCTACACGTCTTTCAGTTGTCTACTTAGTCCTGGTGAGACACACACCAGCACTGTGAAACTGCTCTTGAAGAGAATATTTCACTCTACGGGGCATAAATGTGCTGCTTTACTTGCTTGTCATCATCACTGACATTTTGATGTCCAACTTGTCCATGCCTCAGTAATCGTCTCCAGACAGGGCGCCATGCAGCTGATTGCTCAGAAGCACAACCACCAATAAATCATGTCTGACCATACTTGAAAGGAGGCGTGGAGGGACAGCGTCATCTCCTCCACAGGCACCTCACCAAAGGAGTGATTACAGGAGCACACAAACATGGCCAACACACAAACGGGAGGTTGCGATGAGAATATTGGAAGATGGAGCACGTCCAGACCACACCAGCCAGGCCACCAGTGCAGTGCTATTTTCTTCCTCTCATGCTTGTAAGTCCACCTCCTTCCTGGCTTTGTCCAGATAGTTGTCCCCCAGGAATTTCCCTTCCTCTACAGGAGCATGGAGAGAAAAACAATTCACCCAGGCCAGTCCAATCCCACCTGCCACCCCCATACAGCTATTCCATATATTTAATTTCTTCTTTCAGGCAACCTTTGCCAATGAGCTTCATTTTGGGCATGGACCCTGTTCTCCAGTTAACTTTTAGGGATGGTTCTAAGTCAATGTGGTGAAACTGATTTAAAAATATATATATACTTGCAGGATTCTTGCTTGAAAAGTTTTTCAAGGTTCGGAGGGAACGTAACACGCAGATGCAATTTTACCTCCACCTCATTTGAGAGACCTTAGTTTCCTTATAAAAGTAACGAAGGGATAGTTACCAAAAGCCATAATGAACCTGCCTTGTCTGTTAACTAATGGGCCGCTTCTACTGGCAAAGCAGTGTTAGAATAGTTTCGTAATTTGTGGTTCACAAATCACATGCTCATGCCACAAATGCCAGACATATCAGAACAAATGTCAGAAAAAAAAATACCACTTTGAAATTACGGGAAGAACTTGCTCAAAACAGATCCGTTTCCGAAGCTAAATAGCATCTTTTCCTCAAAATAGAAGTGAAAAATTTTACAGAGAGCAATTAATTCAAAAGTCTGTCATCTAGGAAGACAAGTCACAGCCTTGTCTATTTGGTCATTCTTGTGTTTCTCCTTTTCAGACCACGCACACTGGTTTTAGAAGTATTAACTGGCATCTTTTGGCCCCCCCGTCAAACATTTCATGAAGAGTGAGAAGGAAAAGCAGCCTCCTATAGTTGCAAGCATCCTAATTTTTGTGCTTTTTTGGCTGCTAAGCAGGAAAACAAACTCAGCCAACCACCCAGACTGATCCAGGAAGGTACTTTTTGCCAATAAAGTCATTACAGTTGAATAAGAAAGGCCCAAGACAGGATTATACTTCATTTTCCAGCAGTGTTGCAGCCCATCGTTATATATGCTCGCCATCAGCAGTGAGTATATCCAGTTGCCCAAGGTGAACAGAGCTTCTCATCAGAGAGAGCTGGTCAAGGATTAGCAGAGTCAGGAAACAACTGAGACAATTATATTCTGTGACCCTGTGAAATCCTTGCACTGTATTGCTCTCTGGCCATCAGATGACTAAATGCAGAACTGATGAACCTGCAGACATGCCATCAGTATTCACATTTGAACCAAACAGGTAAATCACCCGACTCTTTTTACAAGTATTTGAAGCAGCAGTTTACGAGCAGTTTGTGTCACATTCAGAGTTGCTTTTACTGCAGTTTTCACTTCAGGTAAGGCTATGACTCAATAACAGTATAACTTTTCCACCAATTTTGTGCGCTCAAGCCCCAGTCAAGTAGGACTACCACACTGGAATGTTTTAAAGTGTTACTTTTTAATTGCAAGATTTAACTGAAGATTGAAAGGCAACTTCTGCAGGAAGCAGGATCTTCCACAGGATGCACGCATCTGAACATTTTCCTTAGACTATGTATTTGAAAGTGGAAGGTGAACCAATGAAGCCACTGCTTCCCTTTCTCCTAGAAGAGTGCTGCACGGTTTAGTTTCGCACATGAAAAAGATGCTTTCAGGGGAGACAGGTAGGTACGTACACTGGCCTGAAAGTTTCTTCGACTAACATGATGTTTAGGAACTAATACCATGATTATAAACGTTATAGAGAGCGTGTTCTCTACACTCCCCGGGGCGCCCAATGACCTCCTGTCCGTATTGTCAAGCTGTTCAACAGCCATTAGGGAGCTTTAGCGGAATGGGGAATTTGCTCCGGAAACAAAGTAATTTTGAACGTGGGATTTTTATTTTATTATCTTGCAATTTCACAATTGTAAAGCTTTATTATAAATATCAAACCACCGTCTGGTCCTTTGCTCTTAAAGGGATCTAACACATGAACTCATTTGCAAGGCTGAGTCCTTTTCTTTCTCAAGAACCTGTATCTGAAAGCCAAATAAGAGCAATTCCCCCTTTTTGAATACTCGAAATGACTTTTTAGAGAAAAACAACTGGCTACTCAGAACTATTTTAAGCCAGGTCATATGTGACAAGCAATTCACACTGTAATAGGGCACCCAGGACTCTTCTGTTAGGATGGGAAAGCAAAGAAGGAAGCTTAAACAACTTTTTATTCCTCCACAAATTAACAATGGGAACTGCTACTATACAAAACAAATCAGTCCTTTCTGCTTTTTTTTGGAATAAAAACTCTTGACAGTCGTGTTCCTCCTTGCCCCCAACCCCACAAAAATTGTGTTTTATAGTAGTTCATACACTCCTGAAATGGATTTTGAAATTCAAGAATGGCAATTGAACTTGGTCTCAGGTCCTTGGGCTTGTGGCATTTGGGCATGACTCATCCATCACGTCTCAGAAGCTGACTACAGAATCTCTTTGATCAAGCTGGATGCCTAAATGGCTCCTGTGTTACCATGGCAAAGGACAGCAGACAACCACATGAGCGTTTCTGTACCAGACTGTCCACTCTACCTCAGGATATTCAGAAGAAATTGAATTCAGCAGCAAAGATAAAAGATGTTGCTTTTTTTTACACCACGATTTCGAAATACCAAGTATGTCTCAGGAAAAATGATTTCTTGAACACTGTTAATATTTAAAGTTGGAATAGAAGTCATATACAAGCACTAAAAAGTATCAGTGAATCAATTCTCCATTGTCAGAGGTTAAATAAACACTTGCATATACCTATCCTAATAATTACTGAAGAAAAGCTTAACATCACTTTCCACTCAATTCTGAACTAAAAATACTGTTGGCGACAGGGTTCTCTGGGACAGGGTTGTACGTACGTTGTTACGCATGTTGTCATTTTCTTCTACGTGGAGGCACTTAAAGACCTCAGTCCCCTGCACTTCCTGAAGAGATTTTTTCCCAGGTGCACAAGACGAAGTTCACCACTACTGGCAACAGCAGCATTAGGAACAACTGCATAAACAAGGTGTACATAACGGCTGCCGTTAATGCGTCATGTTGACTTGCTCTGAGTTCACTACAGCTCACATTCTGCCTATGGCAATGCGCCTGCTATCGGTGCACGTTCCTTGAACAGCAGTAGTGGTTGACCAACAACTGTGGATTGCAGAAACACTTCTCAGATGAGTAGAAGTAATGTTCGTTTCGTGTAACAGCTGTACGGCCATTAAAACACACACACACACTGCTTCTTTCTGTGGCAGAATTTTATTTGGAGGGAAATTATAACTTTTGCATTTACATGGCACAAATTATATACAGTACACTTTCCATGATAAGAATTATGATGCTGTTCACAGAAAGGTATCAAATTTTAGATAAATAATGCATAAGCTAAAATATACAAACCAGGGGTGAAGGTGAAACTATTGGCCGTTTTTATTATCTATAGAAGAATTTCAAGGAATAATGTTAATTCAATGTTCAAAAAATTTTAACAAACTTCTAGTAAAGTTAATTGAAATATTTATAATACTATTCAGTTGCACAGTATTTCCAATATACAATCAAGATACACAGAACACAACACTTAATATGAAAAAAACTACTGCACCCACAAATTAAAGGTTTCTGCCTTTTGGATGCTGCACTACCTTATTTATATAAACATTTACAACACTTCAGTAAACACAAAGGTTCTAAATGTAGTGCAGCATTATGGGGGGGCCACTTTCAGCTCTCAAAATAAATGTTCAATGCCCATATACTGTGCCATTCATTCTAAGCTGATGGTTGAAGCTGTAACCCTTAATTCCTACTGTGAGTGGCAAACGCACTTTCCCAACTTTCAGAAGATTCCTCTGACTACATACTCTATATTCTGAGCCCTAAACTGTCCTTGGCTTCATTATCATTTTGGCATTTTGCCTCAGTGCTCGTAACAGCTATCCCTTGCATTTTTTCTGGTTTAATGCCCAGTTAAGTAGTCCTGCGTAGAATCCGAAGCAAAAGAATCAGCATCTTCATTATCAGAATCATCACTACTGTCATCAGCTGCTGGCTCTCCTGTCAGTGCTATCCGGGCATAATCGTCAGTGTCTATAGACTTGCAGAAATGAATGGCATATTTCAGTTTTTCCTCTAGTACTTGCTTACAAGAATACCTGGGTAGCTTCAGCAGAAAGAAGCAAGTGTATGACTCAGGAAGGAAGTGGTCTGGAGGATTGTATTTATCCAAAACCTGCCAAAAACAAACAGCAAAATATTTTTTCATTCGCCGTCCACAGTTCAATATTGAAATGATACTTTAGTTTATTAATTTATTACTCAATTTATTAAACTGTCTCTATCTCATCTCATGAGTTTTCAAACTTTTGCCTTTAATTCTCTTCCCCCATTCCACTGGCAGGGGTGGAGTGAGCAAGTGGCTTTGTGGTGTTCAGCTGCCTGCTACGGTTAAACCACAGCAGTCATGCTATTCCTCCTCCACTTCTAGCTATTTCAAATAAAAGCCCCGCTCCCCATCCCACACACTTTACCTGAATAACAAAGTCCCTCCCTCTGAAATCTGCAATAGTTCTGGGCAGCCTCGTTCTGCCCCACACAAAACGCAGGAAGAGAGATCGCTCAGTATTGGAGAACGACTCCATCACTTCCCAGAACCACTGTATCAAGGAAGCAGTTGGTTCAATTCCCTTGTAGGTTGCTACAGATTTCAGGAGGTGAAGTGGAATATCTGGGCTTCCACATACCTGAAAAAGAGAATACAATGATAAGCTACAAGTCTGATCAAATCAAATTGCAGGTGATTTGTTCCCTCCACTCTCTTAAAATGTTTAATCAGCCTTTATACTGACAAAATGAGAACTCAGATACCTGAAGTGCTGTACACAGGCTCCTATTACAATGATACTAAATATCCATCTTCCCATCAAGGGAGAATAGGCTTCTTTCAACTTCCTGACTCACATAAAGAATTAAATAATTTACCTGGGAGGAATGTTTCCAATTCACCCCTAACAATAAAGGGCTTATCTTCCACCAGACTGCTCTCAGATCTCAGTAGGTCTCACTGTGTTGTTTTTTTTTTCTTGGTTGGTTGGGGTTTTTTGGTGATTTTCTTTAGTGGCTTAGGTTTTTCTGTTTATTGTTGTTGGGTGGGTGGGGTTTTGTAATTCTTTTTTTTTTTTTTTAACCTCCACAAGTAATTCATTACATCACTGCCTCACTGCTCAGCTATATCAAAATAACTTTTTGAACACTATGAGAACAGTAAAATATTTTATAGTCCTTCCTTGAGCAAAGTGTTTGCAATCGGACTGAGCACTGTAAACAGTATTAAATGTGAGTTTTATTATTCAATAATCTTGGATTAGTAAAATACAAGTGAAGAATCCAACTCAAAAGTTGGTCTGACAGAGGTAGCAAAACAGAAATTGATACCATAGTTTCCAGTTCATATCCTGTAAAGAGCGAAAGTAGAGGAACTGGAACAACACGGGCCATCCCTTCCCGAACTGCTGCAACTTGTTCATCAAATTCATGAAGCCTGCAGACACACATTTGCAGAGATTCAGTGAATGCCATTTCCAGAATTTTATTCAATATTTATTGTAGTATCAAGGAAACTTTAGGTGTTCTCCTCAAGTCTCCACTATGTGCCAAAGGAAATTACCAAAACACTTAGCACGCCTGACACTTGACTTGTACCAGTTTCTACAGCATTCCATACTGCACAGTAAGCTCACTGTGGAGAGGTATTTTCCAGTGTTTTGAACATTTTATTTCCAGTATTATTTATGTGCTGTGCCTGGCAAGAACAGACCAATGCCCCATTTGAAAGAATTTCTCTTGGGCAGAGATCATCTGTACTTTAGGACTGTGCCCTCAAACATTCCCAACACCAGACAAGACAGTACAGCAAAAGAAAAATGGGTCTGAATGAAAACATTATGTCTAAGGAAAAGGATTTGCTGTGTTTTTTAGATACTGATAGATAAGCAACATTTCGCTGCTTCTGTTGCCACCCATGATTTGTGTTTAGTTTTTTCCCCCTCCTGTCAAGCTAATTTCTAAGACGCTGAGCTCTGAACAGCAGAGATTCACATCATTGACATGTCCAGTCCTCGGGCTTGTCACAACCAAAATAAACAAAGATCTCAGGACAAGGTTTTTCTTATGTATCCACTTTTTCACGTGGTTTCTATTCAGGTTCTAGTTTTTCTCTCAAGGGCTTCATACATTAAAAAAAACTCTATTAAAATGTTTTTCCCCGAAAGATTTCTAACTGTAGAACACTTTAAAATCGCTGGTGTCCTTTAATGATAGCTAGAATTTTCAAGAGAAGAAAAACATTCCTTCAAGTGAATGCAAGTCTTTAGTATCCATTTGTTATTTTATATATAACTCATCCCTTGCAAATTATATTCTTCTCTGTTGTCAAAAAACAGCATTAAACATCAGTCTATAGCCATTTGTAGCATGTATATACACGTGAAACCAAAGACTAATTCAAGTCGTTGTTGGCGGACATGGCACAGCGAACTAGCAAGTCTAAGTGAAGACACAGTCTGGCTCAAGCACTCTCTAAAATAGGTAACTTCGGTGAGGAGAGTAAAACGCCTACGAATCAGTTTCTCAAAAAAATAATCTAATTTCCGCAGTTCAATGGGCACACCAGGCACTGGGCTCACTGTTTCAAATAACAAGATGCCCACAGTTGCTTTTCCAATATACTTGTCTAGATTGGGTATATAAGTAACCAAAGGCCCGTTTTCACAAATGCTGAACTATTTCCCACGTTTTAGTGTATTGTTCAGCTTCTGTCACCTATGGATGAATTTACTTGTCTGCAGAAAGATGTCACTTATTTTATGGTGTCTGGGGTATGAACACTTTGTTTCGAGTGTTCTTTCTTAGATGAGAATAGAAGAACAATTCATCTGGGACAGCTCTCGACTTAAACGGATGATAGGAAAAATTATGACAGCAGTAGTACTAAACCAAAGCACTCTTCATAAAGAGCTATATGAAGATGAGAAATTGCACGGAAGATAAAGCTTCAAGCCTTCTACTTTATTGCATAGGATGAACTAGATGGATGGGAAATTTCTCCACAGAAAACTGGCTGCCAAAACTGCTATGTCAGAACAGCTATTAAAATCTAGAGCCATGCATGCTGGTTTATTTTGTTTCCTAAAAGCTATTTCCTAAAACTCAGGTTTAATCTTTTTGCTTTGGAGAGATTAAAAGCAATACAAAAATCAGATCGCATGGAATCATTATTTGTACATAAATTGTTAAATAATCATACTGTTCAAAAGCTTTTAAGTATTTTTTGAAACAAAATCCTTGTCCATTTAAATAATAGGAATGACTTAGCCAACTAACCTGTAGTTTATTGCCAGCCTCACGTATTCAGCTCTATTATCCAGTGTAATATGGGTGTACTTGGAACTCAGCTGAATATCTTGACCACTTGCATTAGGCACAGTGAATGGGAGGCTCATGGCCTCAAACTCTTCTGATGTAGCTTCGTTGTCTCGAATGTACATCAGTCCAGGAATAAAATCTTTATCAACCTTTTGAAAAATAAATAACAGTAAGTTAAAAACAGTTTATTAGCACTATACGACAGTGCCTCTTTCCTACCAAAAGCACTGCATCATGTGCCACCTACCAAAAGCACTGAGTCAAATGTCTGACCATAACCCACCTACATGAATTCCAAAGCAGTAAAATATCTCAGTATATTACACAAAATTTCATTATCCTGGGATGTTGGAGGGCACATGTGTTCTAGATTTCAATCCTTTTGAAGAACATTTGCCAAGAAACTGTTACATAAGAAAACAGATGTAAAGCTTAAAAACATGCTTAACTCTACAAAATCCAACGGTTGTTTTGATACAAAAGGAATCCCCTTACCAAGAAGCAAATGACCCAGTGCTTTTACAGTAAGTATATTTCTAGATGACAGTAGCTGAAAAGGAACTCTTCTTTGTAACAAAGACCTAACTCTTAACTCCGCATTTTCTGAGTTCAATAAACAGAAATTGAAAGTTTGTGATGTTCTGTATGACGGCGTGGACTATTTTCAGTAATAGTTTGAACTCATTTTCAGACAGTAACGGCTATGGAAAGGTTTGCTGGCAAGGAGGAGTTTGACCACAAATATTTATCTAGTCAAATCTATAAGTGCATTTGAGAATGTTCTAGAATTCAAATATGTTTTATAACTACTTCTGAAAGACAAACTTAGAGTTTACCAGTGAGTACAAGTGATCTTTATAAACTGGCTCAAAAATGTGAAAGATGAGTCAAAATGCTGCAATTACATATACAGCGGGGAAGAGAATCACCAGAGAATTCCTTATGCTAGAGTCTGCTTGTCTTCTGTAAGCTGTGCCTTACTCAGAAACTTCACACTTACCTCACTGAGATCAGCAATTGTTAAGTTCATTCCTGCAAGCTGCTTCCATACCGGTTCAGCCAGGTTGAGGCTCAGAGGGCTGCCAGTCCGGATAGCAATGCCCAGAAGTACACCTGTAAGTTTAAACACGGTATATTTTTTTATTATTATTTCTTTGATAGATTCCCAATATTCTGCTTATATTATGCAAGCAGAACGTCACAACGTCAGTAAGAAATTACCCAGAAAACGAAACATGTTCATATGTAAGAGAGACTTGGCAGCGGGATTTAATAGGAAACAATCTCTGTTTGCTCCAGATTCATCTCTTCCATTTGGTGTCACAATTAGCAGAGGGGTCAGCCCATTCTGAAGCTCCTCACACATTTCTGCTATCGATTCACTGTAACCTCCGCCACAATCATCCACAGATTCACCTTGGAGAAGAGAACAGGCTTAAAATTACACACGTTTCCAAAAATGTTTCTAAATTAAGTCTTGAAATAAACTCCATTTATTTCCACAGGGATGACTCAATAAACAAAAGATTGCTAAAAGCTACGCTGTCCTACCTATTCTTCTGAAAACACCTTATGCTTTCCTTTGTATTTGAATATTTCCAGTTCCCTGTAAACACTATTATTTTGAAAGATTATCAACAACATACTAGACTTTCAAAATTACTACTTTGCCAGAGTTTACCACTTTTGTTTTAAACACTAATCAAAACAGAACAACAGAGGTGGTAAAAGAAAGCCAAAGCAATTTGATTCTTAAGTGGCATTTTAAAGTAGATTTTTCCATATATTTTACATACAATGGGTACAATGGGTCTTCAATCTAAATTGTATTTCATCTTAAAGCTCAAAGTGACATGCAAATTTTAAGAATCTCAAAGTAAGAGCAGAGCTAACGAGGATTATTTACAGATTCTGACAGATGATGAACACGTTTAGGTTTTGCAGAATACCTGTTAAGAGAGTTGCCTTTGGAATCCGAGGACAATTACAGATCTGTTTCCACTCATCTCGAGTGTTTTGGTGTGCGTTTTTCTTTTAATAAAATCATTTTTCAAAGCTTTATTATTTCCTGACATTTTATATATGTTAGGAAATAATATGAGATGCTGCCTATACACAGAGATAGTTTTACTACACCCTTTCCTTTCTTCAGGTCCTCCAAAAAAATAAATAAACCAGAAGCAAACAGTAAAGATAGGTGCAAAACAGTTGGGGTAAAGTGGGAGCAAATAGAGAATCCTCTTACCAACAAACTTGACCTTCCAAACACGATGAGGAAGCAGAAGGCTATCGGGGCTGAAGGAACTCATTTTAGCACACATCTGTCCAAACACTGACTTTGTACCATCAGGCCCAGCCAGTCCTCCTTTACTCCTAGAACGTTTTACCTGTTCAATAAACACATTATAAAAGTCACTGCAAGAACAAATTTCACCCAGCATCTCTGTGCAGATCACATATAAGATTCATATTTAAAACATTAACGTGTTCAGTGAAACATCTGTAGAGGTCTACCCTGTATTTTGTAACATACACAGAGGAAGAACCCAGTTTCAAATTTACAGTGTATAGGTAGCACAGACTCCTATGACATATCCTGACCCTTTCCAGGAAGACAAAAGCAGATCATTTCAGGCTGATAGGAGCCCAGAACTATTATAAAATCACAGGACAACTGAGGTTGGAAGGGACCTCCGGAGGTCACATGGTCCAGACGGCTTCTGAAGATCTCCAAGGAGGGACACTCCACAACTTCTCTGAAACAACCTGTGCCAGTGAGCAGCCAGCCTCACAGTAAAAACAAACAAAAATCTTGTGCCCACTGTCTCTTTTCCAGTGACTGGGCACCACTGAGAAGAGCCTGGCTCCATCCTCCTTTTGGGTATTTATATGCACTGACAAGATCCCCTAAGCCTTCTCTCTTCCAGGCTAAACAACCCCAGCTCTCTCAGCCATTCCTCACAGGAGAGGTGCTCCAGTCCCTTCACCACCTTTGTGGGCCCGTGCTGGACTCCCTCCAGTAGTCCCATCTCTCTCTTGTACTGGGGAGCCCAGAACTGGACATAATACTCCAGCTGTGGCCTCACCAGCATTGAGTAGACCAGCTGGCAGTGCTTTGCTTAATACAGCCAAGAACATAGTTAGCCTTATTTGTGGCAAGGGCACGTTGCTGTTCAGCTTAGTTTCTACTAGGCCCCCCAGGGCCTTTTCTGCCAATTCTGCGACAGAGACGTTCAACTGTGATTACTACGATTATCACCATTCATGAACTGTGCAAACTTTAGTGCAAATGTAACAGAAGAGATCGGCACAGACAAAAAAAAACAGCATCTGGTTATCTACATCCTTCTACCACATGTCCTGAACCAGCCTAAGACTGCTGAATGATTGTTCCTAGGTAGGTAGGTTGGACCTTAGTAATTTTACTGTTAAGAGTAAAGTGCAAAAGCAATAGGCAAGTCATCGCAGTTGGACTAAATGATTCTTACCAGTTCTGCTGACAACCCTGCGTGCTTTCTTCCCTAGATAAGAAATTCTGTGTTCCCTCAACCACCAATACCCCATTCATCTTTAATTCCAAATGGTTCATTGTTCATCTGTCTTTGCTCAGCGTTCTATCTGTTCATCTTTGAAGCAGATGCAAAGAGTGGGACATCACTGATAAAGTTTCTTAATTAAAAAAAGGTTTTATCTTTGTTTCTGAAGAAACTGCTAATAGTTTGATTGTTTGTTTGTTTTCCTGGATTGCAATCCACTTAATTCATCCTGTTTCTACTCATACAATCGTCAAATCAGGGTAAAGTTTTCACAAACAAAACAAATCAAGGTGTCTGTTGTTGGCCAGAAAACTGAATACATGTTTTTCTTATGTTAATTAATGGCAATATTTAAGTATTTACTAGCAGCATCTAAAAATGAGTAAGCACTACCAAAAGTGCATGTGTGTACCTGTGTGTACGCCAAGTAATGCAGAAACAGCCTAGACTGATCCCACTAATCCGTATTCAGTACAATGCATCTCAAAATCCAGCTGTTCTGCTGCTCTATACTTCTAATGCTGAGAAGGAAACATCTGCCAGGTTTCTTTCAGGTTTTCCTGAAAGGCTGACACGCTCCAATCCTTCTCATGCATAGATGTTCTAAATCAACACAAAGTTGTTTAAATTTAATAGATTTTTAAAGAGCTTGGATACTAAAGAAATTCAAGTTGAGAAATCCATGAATCTTGAAAAGACGATGCATGAGTAGATGGTCTGTGTGAATGCAGCAGTTAATTTCAAACCTCAGACAGAAAATATAAATTAAGTGACAAAATGGCAAGCAATCTTGGCTGAACTGAAAAGAAAGGTATGCACATTTGCTATTGTACATTTAATTTAGTACTTAGTCACTAGCAACACAGGATTTTCATTTAACCTGATCATTTAGATGCAGGAATGGTTGACTTGACTTTAAAGAAGCAGAGTTAAGAATGCCATGAGGGATTATTGACACTTCTGCCAGCACCGTACTATATTGCTGTGCCGACAGATGCCCATATTAAAATGTATTAAGTTATTAGCAAAGAGTAAGACTCTTCACTGAAAAATAGCAAAATTCAAACAGATTTGTTTAAGGCCACATCCCATCACTAGTGTTTTAGCTTTATATTGCAGAGGTCTCGAATAGGGCCTTGCTCCCATTTCCAAACTGGCCTTTTGGAGCCATTTTAAGTAACCTGAGGAATCACGAAGCATCTCGAATTTTTAAAATACATGTCCACCCTCCTTGCTGCTAAGGTAACTTTTCAGCATAAAATGTAAGTTAGTATGTTGATCAGAAATAGACACTGATTTTCTTATAACAGTCTGCCGTAAGAAAGTGACAGCTTTATGTCATCAGATGATGCTTGGACCACAGAGAAATGCAGCAGCTCAGGAGCAGCACACAACAACGTGTGGAGGAATCAAGTTTAAAAATGTGTCTCAGTGAATAATCATTTATTGTGAGCAGAACCACTGCAACAAAGGGGGAGAGAGGCACTCAAGTCAATCTGTAATTTGGTTAATGCATTTTTAAGTGACAAAGACCACACACTTAGAGACTAATAAAAATGTTCACAAAAAGACGGCAGCTTATTCGTTAGAATCAGATGAGGAAGAAAAATGTACTGTTAACACAGAAGACATCTGTGAAGAAAACAAACACAATTTGAGGATATGTAATGAATTCAATTTCCAGAAGAGGACAAAAATTGATGTGGTAATTCCAAGAGCACAGACAATGCATCATCTGTACCTTCAGGTTTCAGTTATCTATGCTTAAACTGAAATGGCACAGAGGAAAATACGGTATCAAAAGTATTGAAAAACTATTCTACAAAAATAAGACAAAAAAGCTTAGCATGTTCAGTCTAGGAAAACGAAGGTTGACATGAAATGAGTATCCTTTAAAAGCACATTTGATAAGGGACAAGACAACAACCAGGAAGGAGGAATGCTTTTTAAACTGAAGAGTAACACTCGCAAAAGAACAAATAATCCATTCATTGATATCTTGCGCTTAATTTAAGACTAGATCATTTTTAATCGCCATACTAGTGAGATTTCTATAATCCACATTTAATAAGTAGCCCCAGTAAGGAGGAAGAAACTATTTTTAAAGTAGAATTTAATATATCCAGAAGTGCAACATTGCTCCCAAGACAGAAGAGAACATTGAAGAACCTTTCCTTTGGAGATCCTTTGTAATATTGTGTTCCTAAGAGTACACATTCTCCTTAATAACTAAAATTTGTCTTTTAAAAGAAGGAAATTTCTTTCAACTGCTGCGATACTCTTTCATTCAAAGGCAAGGTATGATTAACAGCAGTAAGAATATCTTTGCCTACAGATCTCAACACCACACTTGTCCATTTAACACCACATTAGTTAGTCTGGTACCTAAGTACTAGGTAAATCTATTTACTAGTGAGCAGGTCAGTAAGTGAGCTTGAGCTCTGGAGCCATCTACCAACGTAACTTGGTTTGCTTTGTGGCTCAGTTTTGACTACTTCTATCACACCGTTTCAGAACTGGATCCAGGTCCTGCTTTGAAGCATTTCACTAAAAGACCATTCCCAGCAAGTAATACAAACAAAACTGTATTACTTTGGTTTCTTCTACCCTACACAATCCTCTGATGGTGTCCTAAAATGACTGTGCATTCAAACTTGCCCTCATGCTCTACCTCAAGACATAAAAACATCTACCCTCAATTCTATGCTATAGAAAAAACAGATTGTAACTCTGGTGAGTTGCAGTATATTTGCCATCATATTCACAGTTCACACACCTTGAGCAAGAACAACAAAATAGCTGAAAAAAAAATGCTGTGTCTAACTATCATGAGGCTCCCAGCAGGCATCCAGGCTAAATTAGTTCTCTAAAAGGAATCTAGTCCATTAAAAACTTGACCTCAGGACAAGAGAGTCGTGCCTGGCTTGACTTTACAGAAATTGGACAGCTGTTATGATCAGTCCCAGTATTTTCAAAGAAACCACTGAACAACATAGTTCAGGAAACATTTTAAAGAACAAGTTACTGTCTGCAAAAAACCTTGTAATTAAAAACTCAACTGTTTATTTTATACCAAGGGAGATGAAGAAGTGAATTGACTGCACTATATAATTTACAAACTGTAAGAAAAGTCTTTTGACAGCAATGGGATCTTCGAGTCTAGCTGCAGTTAACCTCACAACTACAATTAAGATGAAAATTCTTACCATTGATGATTAGCTGTTTGAGACTCCATAAAGCAACTTTGAATCTCTACTTAAAGGATCAATCAAATAGTTTTAAAGAAAGCACATTTACATTCTCTGAAAGAACTAACTAAAGAAATTATGGCTGCTACTTGGTACTGTATAAACAGACTAGGTTACGATGATCATCTTTTTTAGTCTGTACTTGGCTAAATCTAGGACGGACTTGTGTTACAGAAATATTTCATTTCCTACAGAAGCTATGAAAAATAGAAGCCCTACAGCTACCAGTTCTGTTCTGCATTTAAAGAGAGATTCAAGTAATGGACTGGAATACAAGAGAAAGCTCATCTTTATTAATTACCTCAACAGTAGAAGGACATTAAGAAAAGAGCCTAAACCTCAACCATGAGTTTCCTGCTTACAGTTAAGTATTCACACTATTTAAGCTTCCTAAATTCCCCCAAAAGAGTAATGAGATTGTTGGCATTCCCTTCAGCTTCAAATTCACAAATAATATATGAAAATAACAAATTTTAATCATGTAACATTATCAGATGTTTTAAGGGCCCATGAAAAATAGCAAATGAGCAGAAAATATCGTCCAGCCAAAATAGAACATATTTCAGTTCCCTAAGAAAAGAGAATTAGTCAAAATTTTCCCAAATTCTCCATTCTAACCTTATGAAGGGTAGTTTTCTTACTTTCTAATATACCAAAAAAGAAAGAAAAAATACGACTAAATGAAAGGAACACATGAGGATTCTGTATGACCAGACTTCAGCCCATTTAACAAAACAATGTTTTACTATTCTATGTTATGGAAATATCTATGTAAAGAAAGACACATCTGGCCTAAGGCACAACATTACATTTTCTAACATCAATTACAAGAAAAAAAGCCTTTTTGTATCAAACAGTTCTGTAATCGATATGACTGCATGTGATGACCAGCAGAGGACAAGAGTTTAAGAGCTTGATTCTTAATCATAACGAAGAGCCTTCCCCGCACCCTCCCCAGCCCTTCATGCTCTATGTTACGAAAGCAACAGCGGAGTAATTCATGTGACCACTTGGGAAGGTAAGAAAGCTATCAGAATCACTACTGTCTTGAATTATCTAATATAGTGAGTTTTGAAAAAGCAGTCCTTTGTCAAGCACGACATACTTTGCTCATTCATTATAGTCCAAATCACACACTTGATATTTCAAGAAGTGCCCCCTTCCCCCATACAACTGCAGTCTGCGTGAAAACATATCAACAAAAAAACAAGCAGACTTTGCTACGTTTGCTTCTTCCAATTCAACTCCTCCAAGTATACTCGGACATCAAAGAGCTGAAACGCAAAGGGACCTGACAAATGTAGAGGGCTGGTGGCTAAACATAGGTATTAAAATCAGAACTTCAGCTTCCGATACCTGTATTCTATTGAGCTCTACAACTGGCCCATGCTGACGATCTCTCACCATAGTTGCTTGCACAACTTTTCGGAAAGCTGCCTCCTAAAAAAGCAAAATACAAAAAATAAAGTTGCAAAACTGCTATGAAGTAAGAATGCTGCACATATTACACAGATAAACACACAAACACTTCAATTCAGAGCGAAAAAAATGACTTCAACAGAACAGAAAAACTGATCCTGTACTATTAGCCTTCAGCAGTTTTCTTCCAAGCGCATCACAAAACACTAGAAAAGGCATACAAGCCTCTGAGTCTCTTCAGAAGACATGGAAATAGGCATCAAATGCTTTTGAAATACTCAAAAACAAACAAGTAAGAGCAACATGAGAGGAAGCTGTGAGATGTTAAAGAGCATGTTATTTGTGCTAATAGAATTCAAGTCTGAAACATGTGGGATACCAAAAAGCAAAGAGGGAAATCTCTCCTGCATCACTCAAAATCACAGCTTGAAAAGTTGTACTGCACCCAGCTTCAGCTATTACTAGGCAACCAACATGCTACTGAGCATAAATTGATTAATACACTAAAATATGTATATGGCAAATAGTTCATGTCAGAGGAAAACAACAAAATAGCCAAAGAGGCAGCCATCCTGCTAAGGAAGGCAATAAACAAAAATTAAATTTACATGAAAAGTTTGTTACTTTTAATATCTGAGGGTTCTCTCAGTAAATATTTGCCTGGATACAAGTACAACATCACAGCTTCTGCTGTCCCCAACAAATGCTTTGGACAAAAAATACACCTTTTACCACATTTCACCTTGTATGTGAAGCCTTTGTACAACAGTTCTACACACTCTAAAGTAAACGATATGACTTGCTTCCTACACACTGATTCCTGGATTTAATTTATCTAAAGACTCCCTATTAATAACATTGATATAAAAGTGTCATGAACACAATAGCTGGCCTTTCTCTCTCATTACTCCCCAGTCCAGGTTTTGATGAAAAAAAAAAAAATGTGTGGTCTTCTCTTGGTATATGTTCTGTCAGATTTCCCTACTACATGATTTTATTGGGGTCTAGAGAAAGTGACTAAGAGAATACATTCTAAGGAGTCTAGTTACAGGTTGTGTCTTATTTATTGACAAAGAACAGTACTGCAGAAGAAAAATTAACTGCTTCTAGTTTCAAATGGATTTTGTCCTCAGCAGATTTTGGATTTTGTGTGTTTTTATACTGTTACAATTTTTTGTTAGATAAGACAAGTTACTAGGACAGTGAGAAAAGTACAGATCCAAAACCAATGATCATACTGAACACCAGTCATCTTTTCCACATCTGAAGTTTTGAATTTATGATGCATCCTTCAAGAACCTTAATTACCTAGACTTTCTCATGACCAACCTTTCTTATCACTGTGAAATTCCATGTTTCTTTACCCACTTAAGATGAACTCCTAGGTACTGCCTTCCCTTTAACCCTAGTCTAAAACCATAAAACCTGCACAGAGCTTTGGATCAAGTCGTGCATCACCTGTTTGCAACAACTGAAATACAAAAGCAGGCAATGACCATTTGAAATTTGTGGTGGTTTCCCCCTACCCCCAAATAACCACCTATTGATTACACTACAAGAATTTGCCTACACTACAAAAGACTTACAATATAAAGTTACTTTTAAGATCAACATAGAGTAAAACCATAATGAAAAATGGAAGGGAACATAATAAAGAGAACACATTCACAAGAAAGATATTTGCATAATCAGAATGCAAATAATTTACATACAACATACAGAACAAATGAGATAAACAGAAACTGTTTCTTCAGAAACTGTTCAAGCAGCATATTTCTCTTACAGTTACAAATCACTCCCTTAAACACCTATCCTGATAAATACCTTTCCCTGTGAAATCAGTATTCCCCGTAGTGTGTCAAACCCAACTGAGGGTCCTTGGCCAGTTTCATCCAATCTTCCTTCAAGATCAAACATTGGAATGCAAGGACAGAATAGTTCAGAAATGTGATGCAACAGCAGAAGCCTGTTTCTCAATGAAATGATGGGTATTTCCTGTAGATGATTGTACTCCATAGGAACCTGTGATAAGGCAACAATATCCAAAAGTAATTTGGAATTATTATACACTTCATTTTACTAAACAGAACTTAAGATTTGTAGACTAATCTGTATTAAATTCAGGTATTGCTTATTCACCCTACCAAACCGATGCAAAGATTTAGAAAGGAAATACGTCTGCTGAAAGTAAGAATTCTTACTTTCTTACTTCAACAGTAAGAATGCTAAGTACATTTAGAATCCAAATGCAGTAAGCCAAAAATACTACCTGTGTAGGGAGCTTGCCAGCATTTGCAGGTTTACTGGTTGACCATGCTAAAGTATGTGCTGAGCCACAGGCTACCCTGTTGATCTTTTTGCCCTGAAGTGCTGCAACCAAGCGCGGTCTTTGGATGGCATTAGTTGTTCCGTCTCCAAGCTGCCCTTCATCATTATCTCCCCACGTATACACCTCCCCTAAACCAATACAAGTAATTACTTCCGAAGCAAAGATAGAAGTTTATAAAATTTTATTTTAAAAAAATCAGAAACACTATTTAACCAAATGAGGCCCCCAACTGTAATTAAAATTTCCAGAACCGTAGTCACCCTGAAAACCACTACCTGTTGCAGGTAAAAATCAAATAACAATAACAAAGTTACGTCCCTATAGCAGCTAGTATTAGATGCATCTATTTCTTCACAGTGTGTACAACAAAGTTCTGCTGCAGAACAGTACGACATGGCAGAAGCACTACTGTCTGCACAATGCATCATTTATCAGGTTAAAACACCTCAACAGGTAAAGAAAACCTGTAAAAATACTAAATCCATTCATTCAACTCCTTGACAAACTTGTAATGACTTTTATAGCTCTGTATTTTTGACTGTCAGTATTTATGAAACTTAACTATTAATCAATTAAAAGCCTTCAGGTATTTTTAAGTGATCATTGTAAATCAGTGACATACTTCCTACTCAAGATTTATGCAACATCTGCAAACAAAATATGCCCATGCACATAAAGGAGCAGTATTTTTAACGAGGCCAGCCTACCAGCATCTGACTAAAAAAAATATATATATATTTCCCCCTCCAAATGCAGTACTAAGTAACGTATGTGATTTTTATACCGTCTTCAGTGCAGCAAACACAGTGTAAAGACCCTGTAGCAATTGCAATGACTTTCTTTCCTTGCAGTCCCTGCACTTGTCGTGGTCTTCTAACGTGGTCATCAGATCCATGGCCTAGCCGATGATAATCTCCTTTGCCCCTGCACAGAGAAGGTAAAACATTTCAAAAGTGTGTATTAATCTTAGAAAAAAATGGAGGACCGACCGCATCTGATATTAGGCCTGTAGATATATTTATAAATAGTCCAACAACCAAAAATATTTGATATTTAGCGGAAACAATACGGCTCCGTCTCCGATTATTCAACATTAATCAACCCCAGCTCGTATGACATGGATATGATTCTGCTGACAGAGTAAAAAAAAAATACTTAAAACCCCACTACATGGTTCCTGCTTATTCTGTGCAGGTCCTTACACCACATTTGCATGTTTATTTTGTCTCTTCCAAAAGGGTCAAGGCCAAGGATTAGAAGCATTCAATTGCAAAAAAAAAAAAACAGTAAGTTCACTGACCTCAGAGACTGGAACGATAACTAATGTAAGGTATTTACCAGGTATACACTGCTCCAGATTTGGTAAGAGCCACAGAAAATTGTGATCCACATTCTACTTTAACCACTCCAAGGCCTGTGAGGGAATCGATCTAGGAAAATAATAGAAAAATAAATCAAAATTAATTAAGGAAGCTACAGTTTCATCAACTGTCATGTATTTAGGCATGTCTTAAGTAAAATTGGATGTGTAAGTGATAAAGTGTTTATGTGTATGCTTAAGAATTAAAATATGTATATAGATCATTTAGCAGAATTCTACTCCTTTCATCTTTCCGCTATTTACTACTTAAACATTCAAAAGAAGCTCAGACTTGGAAAATTGTTTAAAATCTTATCTAGTATTTTACCTGCAGTAATTGCTCCTTAGTAAAAACAGTAAGGCTCTGTCTCCAAATTCTCAACATTAATCATCCCTAGCTCCTCTGACATTGGATGTGATTCTGCTAACAGTAAAAAACACTTAAATCTGCAGTACTCAGTTCCTACTCACTGTGTAGGTCCTCACGGCATTTTACCATCAATGGGACTATGGGACTGATGATTTATGAGACAAACAAGCTACTTTCTTATTGTGCTGCATCGTGCAATAAAAAACTTATTTGGGATAGTCTGGTAGACTTTGTCCTTTGGGAAACAGAATGTGGACACCTGTATCCACATGAAAAGTGTGATTCTGGACTAAGAATCTAAAATCCACTGTGCACAGGTAAACGCTTACATACTCTTATATTACTCTCCAACACAAACAGTGCTCATCTCTGTTTCAAGTGCTGATACTTGAATTGATATTGATATTGACTTGAATTGATAACGTACAGAGAAAGTATGGCATGAGGTAGTATTACGCAACTTCATTAACAAAAGGAAGCATGGCCAGCAGGTTAAGGGAGGTGATTATTCCCCTCTACTCTGCTCTTGTGAAACCCCACCCAGAGCACTGTGTTCAGTTCTGAGGCCCCCAGCAAAAGAACACCAAGACCTATTAAAACAAGTCCAGAGGAAGGCCACGAGGATGATCAAGAGACTGGAGCACCTCCCCTGTGAAGACAGGCTGAGGGAGTTGGGGTTGTTCAGCCTGGAGAAGAGAAGGCTCTTCTCCACCTCCCAGTAACTAAAGGGGGCCTACAGGAAAGATGAGGAGGGACTCTGTCAGGCGGTGTAGTGGCAGGACAAGAGGGAATGGCTTTAAACTAGAAAACTGTAGGCTTATATTAGATAAAAGGAAGAAAATCTTTACTCTGAGGGTGGTGAGGCACAGGCTGCCCAGAGAAGCTGTGGATGCCTCATCCCTGGAGGTGTTCAAGGCCAGGCTGGATGGGGCTTTGGGCAACCTGGTCTGGTGGGAGGTGTCCCTGCCCATGGCAGGGGCGTGGAACTGGATCGTCTTTAAGGTCCCTTCCAACCCAAAACATTCTGTGATTCTATGAAATACGAAGATTACTTGGGGAAAAATCTAACCTTCTGAGAGGACCCAAAGTTAAAATAAGAAATATCCCTGGAGCCAACAATTTCATCAAAAAGAAAAACAAAGTACAACTTTATTAGTCAGCACAAAACTTGAAGACCAATCATTGTTTCCTACAAATCCCATTATTAAACAACAGAAGAAGAGTGATGTCCCAAGGTAGGTGGAAGTTTGCATATGTTAATGAATCTTTTTTCTGTGTTCTCTATTGGCTTCTAAAATAATGGAAAAAATATACTCAAATACCTTCATTGGTACTTTACAACCATCACTGCCTCCTCTCCCAAGCTTTCCATAATCTCCATCACCCCAGGACCAGACTGTATCATCATCAGTAAGGCATAATGTCTGTGCATCTCCGCTGCCACACGCTATGTCAATCACACGATAGCCCTGGAGAGCTTCCACCTGTAAAGCAATCACCAGTTCTTGTTTACAACAACAGACTCAGTCATTTAGTTTCATAAAAGATGACAAACCCAACTTGGAAAGGTGCTTCACTGGAACTGTGGGTCTGCAACACCACAGGATCATGCTAATAAATTCAAGTCAAAGGCCTTTGCTCATTTCAAACCAATAAAATGAAAGCTGACTACACATTTTAAAATACTGGATTATTCTTTTTACTTGGTTGACAAGTTAACTTTTTTTACTGAAGAAGTCAAGGAAATTAACTCATACAAAACATGTAAGGTTATCAGAGCCTATATTCTGTTCACATAATTTCAGATTCTATGGTTCACTATTGTATATACCACTTATTTCCCAATAGCCTTTTAGTAGTTTACAGTTTCCTAGCACTTGCATTAGCTGAATTTAAACAATGTCTTAACTTCTGAAATGCTGCCATCTAGTGATGTAGCGATGAGGTATGGAGTTGGGAATCACAAAGAAAAAGGATACTGACCCTCACGAACTGCATTGTCCCAGTCCATACCCCTACTTGAAATAAAGGATCAGAGGTAACCCAATCCATCATCCACAACTTCACATACTTCAACCTCATCTACAGATTAACTACCTTCATAATAACCAAGGAAATGGGGTGAGGAGGGGGTGGGGGTAAAGGGAAGGCGAGGATGTATAACAAAAGTGTGTAGACCTGGCTTTTGGGAGCAGGGGAATGAGAATATCTAGATATTTTCAGTGCAAAGTACTTATGTGATGGGAGTGCAGGCAGTTAAAGTGCATTTAAGATACTTACCACTCCCCCATCTCCACCCAAACTGGAAGTGACAATAGCATGTAAATCTGTACCAACTGTAAACTGCTACGTCCTTTACACACTCTAGAGAAGTTGTTTTGCTTGTCATGGAGGGTTAAACAAATTACTAATAAGCTGTTTAGTAATCTCTAGCAAAGCTTTACAGCTCTACATGAATGAAAGCTCTTTCACTTCATTCTTTCAATCCATTCCTGTTTTCTAAAGCAACAGTATGTTTCCTACAAATGTATGCCGTCACTTCTTCCTTTTATTCTTTATACACAGAAATTGGAAAAGTTACAAATCAGAATTTAAGAACTGGACTAAGACCGTACAGAATTGCAAACATTTCTTACCAGTTTAGGTTTTAGTTGGTCCTCGCTATCTCCATGCCCAAGCCGTCCGTATCTTCCCTTTCCCCATGTAAAAAGGTCTCCTGCAGCTGTAATGCACGCACTGTGTGCTCCACCAGCAGCAATGTCAACAACTTCTATACCTCTCAGAGATTCGATTACACGAGGACGATCACAAGGGCTGAAATGAAAATAATTGTTTTGACAGAACTTTTAGGATAGACCATTCACATACACCAATGTATAGAGAGCTTTAAAAGATGAGTACAAGGAAATCTATTTCAGAATTTAATTTTATTCCAGTTTAACATCCTCAAGATTTGTGTTTCATTATTCATTCAGAAATATTAATTAATAAAACAGAATTATTTTACCATATGTTATACTGAAGAATTACATGTTAAATGAAACTACAGAAGCATTTACACTGGAAAATCAGTCCAATTTAACACTGAATTTTGATAATGTATATTGCATTGGACTACTTTTCTCCATGGACTTAAAACATTCCTTTTTCTTTTTGGTTCAGAATATTGTTGTCTCAAACACAATAGAATTTCTCCTTTAACATATGAAACAACACATATGAACATCAAAAGCAGAATGGCAGTTTTGCTCCCTCCTGAAGCGCCATGAAGTTTCACATACCCACAAGATAAATTCCAAAGGAAATCCACTGGTCTTTGGCGTCCACAGATGTGCTAGCATACAGTATCTAGTCACAGAAATCCAAGCAACTTTACCTGATATTTTGTAGTTCTCCGATCTAAAAGAATACCTTCTCATATCGCTACTTAACACTGCCTTCAACATACAGACTCATATAACACTTAAATACATTGCAACTATAAAAAGATACCCATTAGCAGTTTTACAAAATAACACTTCAAAGCATTACCTTCGGTTTCCATGACCAAGTTTACCATCTTCTGCTTCACCCCAAGAATAAACTTCTCCCTCAGAAGACAATGCCAAACAGTGCTTTCCTCCTGAGTTCACTGCGACTTTCTTTATAAACACGTGCTGAATGGATTCCAGTAAAGTTGGAGTAGAAACTGACTCTGTTCCTCCAATTCCAAGCCTACCACCTGCACCATATCCAGTGGCATACAGCTTTAAAATGAAGAATACAATTTAATTTCATTTGTGTCTTGAAGAACATTCACTAGAACTGTAGAGAAGAATTTTTATTGAATGTATACTAAAATATAATTAAAGTAAACCTGAAAACAAACAGCTTTTTGCAAGCCTCTATACCCTTATATCCTCTTTTTGAATTTTCTAGAATGTGTGTATCAAGAAGTTTTTCCTTTGGAAGTAAGAGTGGCTTTGTTTTTTACGATTTAATGTAAGTGAGCAACATCAGTACATGTTCTATACTGAAGGTCTTGAACATATGGAAGAAGAGGGATTTCTCGAGCTTTCACATTGGTGCTGAAAGTGCTACAGGACACAAGCTAGTCTAAGGACAAAGACAAAAGTTGAAACAGAGGTTACATTCCTTTTCTTAATAGATCAGCATAGATGGAAAAGGTAGTCTGGCTTTGGGCAACAAATTCTTCATTAAATCTGAAGCAGAAACAGCTGGCTGCAAATATACACAAACTCCTCCAGTATGTGTACCTCTTCTCCCCCTTTACAGGTACCATATTTATCATCTAAGGCCTCTTACTCATGTCATCTCTACTGCACAGACACTAACTTCTTTTGCTTTCAGAGATGAACTGACACATATTTAATTAAATTCTTAATAGCCACTTTCAGTTTGTGCTTAGCTTTAAAGCCTTCAGCTTCCCTTTAAGACTTCAAGAAGGTTTTACGTTTCCAGAAACCATCTACTTTGCCAATTCTACAAGCTGGTCCAGAAAGAAAAAGAAAATCCTACCTACATATGCAATTGTGACAATTTTGTTAATTAACTATTCTACATTCAAAAGAGGTATTTCCCACAGCAATTCAGATTGTTGTTCAAACCCAAACGAGGAAGACTCAGCAGCTGTAGGTAGCATGCAACTATTCAGTTTCACGAGAGGAATTTTCGCTACCCTGCTCCAACATTCCCTGTCAGGTACATGTAAACACATTCTCAAAAACAATTCTCCACACTTCTTTTTATAGCAATACAATCTAACCTTAATCAAGGAAATACTAAGCATAGCAATTTATTGTCAACAGTTTCAATCTATGTTACCAAAAAAAATGATCAGTGTTAAATGAAATACAATTACATATTTATGCTTTAAAACCTAGAGCAGAATTTTCTTTGCTTTACAAGAAATACAAGTTTCATAACAAAAAAAGATAAAATGGTTTGCACATATTCCCCTTAAAATAAGAATTTTTAAAGAAGGTTTTACATTTTCAAAGTTTCTAAATCCTATGCCATAAACCACAGTCTCTAGTCTGCTAGGCATTTAATTTTCCTTCCTGCAGGAATATTCAATTACCTGCAACTGAATGTAGAACACATGAAATTTAGTACCTCTCATGCCAGGAATGAAAATAAGGCTACATTCAAGTCAATATGAGCTGCCACTGATCTAATGAAATTTATTTTAAATCCTAATGTTGATTTTGTAAAAGTATTGAGAAACCATAACTTTGAGTGATAGCATTACAAAGTCATGTATCACCCGCAGGTTTCTTGAAAGCACTACTACTGTAGTTTTCTTTCTTCCTTGCAATAAGCACACATAAACACAATTGCTTCTTCCAATTCCATCCCATACATACAGTTTTTAAACACAGTACGGTGTTTTACTCTTCTTGTCTATCCAAAAGCTATTTGTCTCAACACAATGATGTCAAGCAATTAATCCGTTCCTTATCCTTTTGTGAATCATTAACAAGGATGATACTGACTGCTAAGGACAGAATCACTACAGTGTATCACTAGATTAATGTAACTGTTACAAAAAGTCTAGCTAAAAATCCCCATCACATCCTCTACACAAAGCTGCCACCTATATCAAAATTAAGATGTTTTCAAATTCACAAACTTATTTTTTTCTCTTACACCTAACCCTAAATCTTTGCATGGCACTCCTTTCCACTGAGAAATTAAGCATCTACAAATTAAATCCTGCAATATCTAACTTAAAGGCATGTAGTTAGCCCTGAACAATCTCAGATTCCAATTATAGCTCTCTCCTGTCAGGGAGGCATCATCACCATCACATTTTACTGTCTGTAACATTTTATGGGACTCTACGAGTCTATTGTTTCTGTTCTTCGTTTTCTAAAATCTGATCACAGTTCTGAATTGAAAATTAAAATACTCGTGTCTTGTTTCAAGCATTTAATGCTATAGTACATTGAATTCCTGTGTTGTACAGGCAGAGCTGGTGCAGTTTAGTTTCACTTTAAAATATATTTAATTTATTAAATGGGGACACACGTATTACTACTGATTTAGCTAAACTCATTCTGAATAATAGGATGAAATTTTTAAGGAAGTTTAACAAACCGTTATTTATTTTATGCTTACTTTTCCATCAGCAGTCACTGCAAACAGAGTCTGTTCACCACCAATTAATTGCACTGGTCTAAGAGTAGCAAGAGCTTCACATGGAGTTGGGACTTTGACTTTTGCCCCTTCAATCCCACCAAGTTGTCCTCTATGATTATGACCCCAACCATAGATAGTTCCACTGCCTCCAGCTGAAAGTGTCCAATCATCAGGTCGTCTGCATAAAATTTGAAATAAAAAAAGAAGTCATAAAAGAGCTTCTAGAAAGTCACAAAAAAGTTGTTTGTTGTGTAAGAGTGAAGCATCACAAGACAAAACAAGTGACAGTTGAAAGAAATAACCTATTCATCCACTGAACAAGCTGTTCATCCTGTTCTCTCTTAAAGACATCATGGCACTCATGAAGAACATCCATATTTTCATTATCTGCCATTAATTCTCGGATCTTCTTTGCCACCTGTAAAATATTTTGGATTAAACAACGCTATATTCCATTTATCAGCTACTCCTATCATAGTTGACATAAAACACTTCAAATCTCAGTATATTCTTTTAAATGAAACATTTTCACGCATTCCATGAGCTATTTTAAATATTCCTGCAATACCTCATCGAGGAAAAGGCGAGGTAATGGAGTTCTTTTATCAAGAGCCACAGCAACCCTGGATGCCATACAGTATCTTCTGAACCAAGCCCATTTGTGTGTCTCTGCACAGCAAGGGAGAGTATCCAATTCTAGATCACAAGCGAGAGCCACAAGCACCTGCAGTCAAACAAGACAGACATAATGGATGCATCAAAAATGTATAATAAAGAGTAATATGCATTTTATGTAGTAAAACAGCTCATAGACCAGTAGGGCATGAACACAGTCTCAAAGAAATGTAAAGTACAGGGGACATCAAGAACTATCCATCTCCATTACTCTCATTGACTGGGCAGCAGCAAGCGTACCCAAACGATCTCACACAGTTAGCTATTTAATTTCTTCCTCCAAACCAATAATTTTCACGATACCCCTGTGAAAAACACTCCTAGATTAATTATCTTTTCAACATCTAATGCCATATGCTGAACTTTTTACCTTCCATTTCTAAACTAAGTGTTTTTCCTCTAATGAAATCAATTTAGTTTACTGGTGAATATGATGAACAATAGATTACTTCTCTGTAAAACCTTTTACATAAAGAATTTCTTTAAAATAGATAAATCCTCTTATTTTAACTCTTACTACAGGGGAGGCTTTTTCAGCTTTATTATTCCTGTTGCTTTTCTCTAGACCTCCTCAGCTCATTTCTTTGCACTTTGAAGTATGAGGCCCAAAACTGAAGACCCTTCCTTTTAAGGCATTTTTATTTGTTCCAACCAGAGCTCAACAACGCCTTCAGGGTGTCTAAACAGATAAATAAAAATATACAATACTCCTGTTAGGAAAACTCAGGAATCAATTGTCAAAAACATAGCTTTGACTGTAGCCTACTACACTTTCAAATGTTTTTCCTGATCTTGTATTTGTATATTTGATTTTCCTTTTAGAAGTAGCATTCTATTTTTATGCAACTTCATCTCTGTGAGTTCAGACCCATTTTTCAAAATTCATTAAGAGCAACCTTTACAAGAATTTTCTCTATCACTATTAGGTGAGCTAGTATCACAAAAAAAAATCCAGAAGAACTTGTGCAATTAGTTCTTTATTGCTTGTATCCCATTACCTTAAAGAAAGGACTGTGGAGCAGTTGCTTGCCACCTCTCACAATAGGGTCTTCATAGTCAAATTGTCGCTGCAAAGCTTCTGGAAGACCTTTAACCAAAGCAGCTAAAGCACTCCCTGTGAAACTCTAAGAGAAACCGCAAAACAAGAAAATTAGTCTATGAATTACAAGAAGTTATTTAGATAATCATGGCAAAAAATTAGTAACTTACCAAACTACAGCTAGCTGTGTGAAGAATTGTTTCCAAATACAGAAGTATTTATATCTTTTTCGACAATTCCAAAATCACATAGATACAAAACTGGTATTAACTTTTCTTTCCTAAAATGGAGTCCCTTTATAGGGACTTACAGACTTGTGAAAGTAGGCTATTCATGTGCACGTGTCCTGTTTTGTGGTTAACAATAAAAGCCTTTTACAGCAGAACCAATATTTTTAATTCTTTGCATGTATTTTAATGTGAAAAATGTTAGAGAAGACCATCGCTGCCTGCTTACCAAAGCTCGTGTTTCCCCGTCGTTATCCCCAAGAATCCGGTTGATGTTAATAGATTGGCCAAATTCTGTTGTGAGCAGTTTCCTTAGCCTCTGCAAGGCCCACATTCGGTGGCCAGCAGCTAAGGAAACATAAGCACACAAAACCCAGAATTACTTTAAACAATCATTTTAACTTCATACAAGCAGGCAAACTTAAGACTTACACCTACCTAAGGCACTCAGTTGAGCACAAGCTGCAAGAGAAGCTGCCAAGCGAGGAACTATGCTCCTGTTGGAAGCAAAATTTAAGCGAAAATCCAACAAACATGTAACCAAATCCATTGAGGGACATGAAAGAATGCACCGATCTGAGAGAAGGTCTTTGGGGCCTGCAAGAAACAAAAAGCAAAACATAAAGTAAGAAAATAGAATGTGGAGAAGATTTGCCCTTGGACTGACATAAGAACAGAACAAGGGCAGGATTTAGCTGACCCAACGCAGCAGCCTGCAGTGTCAGTCTCCATCTGAGTAGGTCCTTTCCACCTCCCTTTGAAGGGACGGGAAGGAAGAGGCACTTTCATAACACAGAATCATAGAATGTCTTGAGTTGGAAGGGACCCACAAGGAACAAGTTCAATTTGTGACTCCACACAGACCAGTTCCTAGGATTTTAACCATATGTCTAAGAGCATTATCCAAAAGCTTCTTCAACAACAACTGGTTTGGGGTTATGACCATGAGAAGCTTGCTCCAGTGCTTGACCACCCTCCTTCTCAGTGAAGAACTTTTTCCTAATACCCAATCTTAACTTACCCCAACTCAGATTTAAGCCGTTCCCTTGCATCCTATCACCAGTCACAACATAGTTCACCTAATTTCAAAGGCTCATTAGAAAAAAAATCACAAAATATGCCTCAGAAGTAACCTCTCTTCAGTGATGGAGAGTAAAACTACAGCAATTACAAAAATCTCCCTCTCTCTTCTTTATGTAAAAGTGCACCTCTCAGGATTTGTTGAAAATTTTTCCCAGGTATGAAAGAAATTTATTATACTATGAATATTAAAATTAAAACTTCAGCATGTACATATTTAGATTGTGCAATAAATTTAACTGTAGAAACTAAACTAGTAAATACACTCTCTCATCCTGATGTAAAAGTGATGATCTTACCTGCAGCTGGCATGATAGGGTAAACAGTGAATCGCCATCCCCATCCATTTACAGAGCCATCACTGATGAACTTCCACTTCAGTTCATCCCCTGGAATTCGCAACTCACTAGACCAATCTGACCACTCTCGACCTGTTACAGCAGGTAATATGAACATATTCACGTATACTGACAGAGCCAATGCAAGCCACTCACCAAGAGTAACTTCCCTCTACGATTATGTCTTGTAAGCATCACATAAATGCACTCCAGAAGAAAAAGGTATGTGGAGCACATGAACATAACTATAAAGATGCAACGTTAACAAAACTTAAGTCTTAAGCAGTTCAATTAGCACTTCTAACATATGTTCTCAGTGCTTTGAATACCTCTTTCAAAAGAGGATTACGAGACCTTACTAGAACCCACCGTTCTGTTTTCAGATTGCAAGAATTTTCATGTTCTTTTCATGCTAATTTTTAGTATGTTGCAGATTTTTGTAAGCTTTGGGTCTCTTTCCAACCAAAACCAGCTCAATAATGAAACACATGAACATGTGCAACTGAAGCGGGTTGAGGGAAAAAGTGGTGAACAGTAAAAGCCCACATCATGAGAGTTTGGAAGAGTTAAGTATAGGCAGTAACTACTTAGACCCTTGCACACAATGTATGGGTAGGTTCAATGTAAAATTTGAAGAGATTAAAAATATTTCTCTAACATCTCCTGAAAAATCAACAGCGCTTTAAAATGAAATTACAGATAATATGATAAAAGATGGGAAGATTTTATGTGGTGTTAGTTACATAGATAAGAGCAGAAAACAGAAAGAGAGAGCCTAGATTGTATTTTGGGCATTCAACAGCAGAAGGGCATTTGTCTTGACTGTAAAAAAAGTTCAAATTTCTCTAATTATTACTTGAAAAAGAGAAAACCTAGCTAAAGAATATTGTTTTACAATTGTTTTTCCAAATTGTTAAAATATGCTTTGATTATATAGAAATTCACACACGATGCCATGGGTGCTAGTAATTAATTTTTTACACTCTAACTGCTGTTCAGAAAAGCAATCTTTCATGTCTGTATGTAGATCATACAGTGGTTGGGGTTTTTCTACGTTTAAAATAGAGTATCAATTCACATTGTTTTTCCTCTTTGTTATTGGTATATCCCTGACCAGGAGTAAGTCACAGTGGTACATTTCATTCAGCGTTTAACAGCAAATCACACAAGACACTTTTGAGAAGCACCTGATCGGACGGAAACAATTCTGTTGACACCATCCATGATGGTGAGTGGATCATGACGCCGCTCTGTAGAACACTGGCGATCAAATTCTACTCTCAGTCCCTCAGCACCTAAACAGCAACAAAAAATTTACACACTTCTACAGAGCAATCAATACCACAAACAAATGCAGTATTTCAGAAATCCACGTGAAATCAAATGTGATTGTTTGGAAGCCATAGTGCTCATTAATAAAAATGAGAACATGGACTTGCTTTGGTTTAATGACATTGTTTGTCTAACATCTTCTCTTTGCAAGACTTACATCGTAGAGAGCTCATGTGAATTGGGCTAGGAGAGAAGACTATATTCACAACATTCCCAACTGAAGTTGCCGTAGCAAAAAAAAAAAAAGTCTAATTACAGTTAAGACAAATATCAAAAGATACAGAGGCAACAGAGAATTAAGTACCAGATAATATACTGAAGGAAGCACTAAATAAAAATACAGCATAGAAAGGAAAAAAGTATTTCCTAGTGATCAAGGCTGAAAGACAGTTCAGTTCTTCTGAAAGACAGGTTCAGTTACTGACCCTGAAAACCACTCAGGTTATTCTCAGCTTTGTAACTGAACGGAAAACAACAGTAATATATAGCTGCAGAGAAATGGTGTACAGAATTCAGTCACAGACAGAGAACCCAAACTTGAGTAAACGTTTATTTCACAGGACTGAGATGTTCATGCAGTATGCAAGTGTTTCAAGAAATATTTTCTTATAGCAACGGGATACATGATATTACTTTAAAAGTAATATTTTTGTATCTTTGTATGTATTGTTGTTTGTACTGTAATGTTGATCTGGTAGAATGGGTCTAGAGGAGAGCTATGAAGATGATCAGAGGACTGGAGCACCTCTCCTAGTAAGAAAGGCTGAGAGAGCTGGGGATGTTCACCTTACAGAAGAGAAGGCTCCAGGGTGACCTCACTGCAGCTTTTCAATACTTAAAGGGGGCTTATAAAAAGATGGAGAGCAACTTTTTGCTCAGGCAGACAATGATAAGACAAGGGGTAATGGTTTTAAACTAAACTTCCTAACCTCACATTAGAGGTTAGGAAGAAATTCTTCAATCAGAGGGTGATGAGGCACTGAACAGAGAGGCACTGCCCAGAAAGGCTGTGGATGCCCCATCTCTGGACGTGTTTGAGGCCAGGCTGGAGGAGGCCCTGGCCAACCTGATCTAGTGGGCATTATCTCTGTCCATGGCAGAGGGGTTGGAACTAGATGGTCTTTAAGGTCCCTTCCAACCCAAGCTGTTCTATGATTCTATGTTTCTATGAAGAGTTCTACACACATTTTTGTAAGCTGAGGAAAAATTTATGCATGTAGGCTTGCAAGTAACCAAATTTTAGTAACATAACTCTAGGAATTCTATACCTGGTATTTTCACTGTGCCACTAGAAGATGTATCATCCGTATATGGATGGCTGCTTTCTACCACAACTGGTTGCGAAGAAAGGCGACCACTTTGTGAATCAGTTGCCACATCTTCTAACTCAGTAACACATAGCTCCAACAACATATCAGCAACCTAATAAAAAAAAAAGACAAACCTAAAATCAAGTTTACAAAAAGTATGTGTGGTTAACCCAAGAAATCTAAAGCCAAGTGCCATTCTTCCTGAATTAAAAAAAAAAAAAATCCTCTGTTTCATAAACTATTACATTCATTAAAAAAGTATTTTTAGTGTTGCTAAAGCTTGAAAACTTTTAAAACTAGAAACCAAACACCATAAATCTCCAATATGTAAATGCCAGAACAAATCATATTTTTCCCTCAAAGGAAAAATAAACTAAAGCATAACTAAATCATAGGCCAAGAGATTAGTGAAAGATGTAATCTTTTAAGAAAAATGTAACATTAAAACATAATTTAGAAAGAACAGTACTCATTTTTAAAGAGCAGTTTCAAATAAAAGATCTGACTCTGGCGGAAAGAAAAAAGTTGTTCAGCCACTCACTATTAATGCTAGAAGGAAAGATGGTGATATGTTAGTGCATATATACTGTGCATTTCATTCAGGTGGGAGGGGAATAACTATCTCAAATCCAGAACAGGGGTATACATATAGCTGATCATAGTAAGGAATTTTAAAAGTTGAAAAAAATTAACAGCTCCAGAAATGCCACTTTATTACTCCTATACTAATCGCACCAGTTAAGGTCTAACACAATCCTGGTTTACTCGGACAGATAGACAGATTTTTATTTATTATTATTATTTTTTAAGTGTAGCTTTCTTGTCATTTATATAATTTATTTTTAAAACTCTGAATTCAACATACGATCCTTATTAGAATCATTATTCATCTTTTTGGGTAGTGATCCAAGTTTAAAAAAGGACCACAAACACCAGCTTTGCATCATTTCCAGTGTTTCAAAGCAGTCTTTAAGCAGCGCAAAGCCATAAATGAACTACATCATATAAGGATCTTAAAACAAACGCATCATGCTCATTAGAAAAATATTTAAAGGGTAAAGCTGAGAAACGTTAAACAACTTTCAGTTCATTCCTTTTAGCAGGCATTATATAAAACATTTATGATTTGTCCTATTGTTTTGTATAGCTGTTAGCATCCAAGGTTAGAACATCTATTAATGGTTTGTTAGCTGTCTCAAGGAAACCCACATCCATGGATATTTTGTAAAGAGTTACAAGCTTCAGTGCATCAAATATAAACCTTAAAAATCAAGAATTAACTATTCTTAACATCACTGACATTTTAGCCAGCAATGACTGCACCAACATCAAACTTTTTAAACTAACATTCCAGAGATTCATCAAATAGGGTTTGGTTAATTCAGCTTCATGGTTTGCCAGCATGAAAAGCCAAGGAAATACACTGATATTTATTGCAAATACATATGTTCATATAGTATTTCCATTGAAATCATTAAGGCTCACATACATGAAGTTCAACTCTAATTTTCGTGCTTAGTAAGCTTCTCAGTAAATCAAACTGTATTTTAAATACAAGAAAAATTTCTAGTAAGCTGAAAATAAAAAGGACAGCAAAATGCAAGACAAACAAAACCTGACCTGTGGATAAGCTGTGCCCATGCCAGACAGAACTGCTGAGAGAACATCTCTTCCCTTTTCACCTGCTCGGTTGGACACAGCAAGCTTTAGCAGGTCAACCATGACTCGCGTGTCATCTGGTACTAACAGACTAGTAAATTCATCCAAGTACTGAGGTTCTGGGCCAGATACTTTGCTTTGGCTTTCTACATCCTATAAAAGAAAGATTGCAGAAAGATTGACAGTGCGAAGATAAAAGAGGAATCTCACCAAATCTAAACACTATAATTTGTCTGAAGAAGTCTGAAGGTAGTTTAAGACAATTTGTAATTCTGGGTTTACATAGGCCCAGAATTAGTCTACTGTTAAACCTGTTTCTCACGTGGAAATGCTTTCCTAAAACTGACCTTGTTCAGCTTTGGAAAGGAAGTAGTAATAATTACCGTGTCTTTCAATATACTTCAAAAATGCAGTCATATAATAACTAAAAGGACTAAAACAGCAAAAGTGCTCAATAAAATCACTGAAAGAACTTAAGGAAGGCATTGACAACATTACTTCTTTGGTTTTCGTCATGGTTTCTGCAATGATACTGGCAGCTCCAGGATCATCTGTAACTGGAATGAAAGGACGGGAAGAGGCAGCAGCAGCTGAGGGAGTTACAGCAGATGGAGTCACAGCATCTTCTGAAGAAACAACCTAGCCAAAATGAACAGTAAGTAACAAAGGCTGCAATAAGATACTGTAAATCCTTTAGGAGTCTAATTATTTGTTTGAAGGGTTTATATTCAAAGTCAGCAGCAATTCAAAAACAGACATAAATTCAAATACAACAGATTCACTCCCTGTTTTTCTGGCTTCTATTTTATATTCCTATCATGGCAAACCAGCCCTGACCCTGCAAATGCCACTTGCTACAAAAATAAATAAATAAATAAATAAAAATAAAGCAATAAAGCATGCGTGCCCGCAGATGAGTCTGCAGTGCAAAAGATGACCCCAAGCACTGCATGTTAAAAGCCTGGGAAAGAAAGATCTTCAGTATCAAGCCTTTCTTTTTTTCTCCTTTTATTAGCAGTTGGGCATCAAGAGAGTAAAATTTCATTCAAGCTCTCCTGTCTACATTAGTTAACATGAGTTTACAAGTTATGTCCCATTAAGTAATTCTTGAAGATTCCCTTAATCCAGATTTTTTTAAGATCACTCCTGTAAAGTTACTTCGATATCTAATCAATATTTTTAAATCAACTTTAAAATACTATAAAAAATCATAATTGCCTTTTAATGACATACTACATTCTCAAAGTTCTCAATTGATTTCAGACTAAAATCTTAGTTTTTCCAAATCTGACATACACAGCACAGCCACTCCAGAGATCATAGCACAAAAGAACTGTTTAATCTCTACTACTATCAAACGAAATACTGAGTAGCATTTTTCAGCTTTACTGTTAAATGATGTTGAAAAATTAATTTGATACTACCTCCCCCCTCCTGTCCTGCCATGGATTTGGGCTCAGCCTCTCTTCTATATCTCCTACAAGCATGCATTCATCTCCGTTTGCAGGGCTCCCTGTAGACGTGGCATCTGATGGGGGGGCAGGCGATGAAGATGGACATTCTACTGGTGCAATCATACTTGCAGGCATCAGTGCACCAACAACTGCATCTCTGAAATTATTTAAGACAGATGAACATAAACCTAATGATACTCTCTTGTTGAACTAGAAAAAAAATATTAGCCTGTCTTAATAAAATAACCAAAGGTTTCCAAGCTCTGGGATTTACAGATTAGTGTATCTCCATACTTGGAGTCAGATGGTTAAATGCTGCTTGTTCAGGCCACACTATTTTACATAAGTTCCTGTTCATAAATTTTAGCACAAATTCTCTCTTCTCTACCAACAAGGAGGGCAAAGTAAAGTTTCGTTATTCTTTTCACCATCCCCCACTGCTTCTTCCACTTCATCTATCACAGTTTACTTATGCTCCTTTTACATGGCTTACTTGACCATTCTTGAATAAACACTTGTTTTTCCCCAGGTACAGGAAGTTCCTCATTCTGAAGAAACCATAACATCATAAAGTTAACAGGAACATCAAAAGATAATTTCTATGAAGCTTGGTCCAACCCTGAGGATTCCAAATTGGTAAAACCATTTATATTTGACTCAACAGGCACTAAAATAAAGCAAGCTATATCATCGTTCACTCCTTAAGACACAAGAACACTTGCATGCCTACCTGGCGTACATAATTTGTAACGCCATCAGAATATGAGATAGCGCCTGCTGTTTGGCAACATTCCCATCAAGTGACAAGAGAATCTTTGCAAGGGAAGGGCGATTCGGCTTTGAACTGTTTGCACCACTGATTTTGTTACTGGCAGCAGAAGAATCTGCATCTGAAGGAACACCTGAAGTAAGAGGAAAAAAGAGAAAGCAAGCGTTTTTTATATTTTATTTAATTCCTTGGTAAATCATTAAAGATCACGTATCACAGAGTGGCTGAGGCTGTCAGGGCCCTCTGGAGGCCACCAGGCCCAAGCCCTGCTCCAGCAGGGCCACCCAGCGCAGGCTGCCCAGGCCCAGCTCCAGGCGGCTTTGGGAGATCCCCAAGGAGGAGACCCCACGGCCTCTCTGGGCAGCCTGTGCCAGGGCTCCATTCACACAGTATAGACTGTAAATCTAAATCTACAGGAGATTTTTAAACTGCAGTTACTACAGCTGCAATATTAAAGTCAATACTGAGGCTTTTCAGCAAGTGCTTTTCATAAAATGAAGTGTTACTTAGTCACGAACAATAGGGTAATACAGATAAATACTTTCTCTATTTGAATCTAAAACAAATTTTTCTTTGAAATTTCCCAAACAGCACTAATATTTATTAGGTACCCTTGCAATACTAAACAAATATTCTATTATGTAGTTTTTGATCTTGTTTTCAATACCCTTGTTTTGAAAGAAATTAATTAGCAAAATGCTGGCCCTTTTATATTCAGCACAAAAACATCGCTTTCTTGCCTCCCTAATTCGTAGTCACTTACTTAGGAAAAAAAAATTAACAGTAGCATAGAATTAAAGCAAGAGATAACATTTAAGAAGACCAATATTACAGTAGTATCCATCTACCACTATCTTCATAAAGCTCTATCCCAGAGTAAAGATGAAGACTTTGGGACATTTGATAAAGTTTGCTGTATTTTAATTGCCTGAAATACAACAAACATTCAAACTAATGTCACTTCTGAACAAGCCCTTTTTAACTTCCATTTTCAAGAAGAGGGTTTGTTTTTTAGGGCAGTTATGTTTTTTGTTCAATTTTCTTCTCTTTTTGTCTTTTTTTTTAAGACACTTTTTGCACTCGTCGATCAACTGTTAAACCACACACACAACTAACTCTGCAGTGGCATAAGGAAAACATAAGGTGATGAATACCAACCAAGATAAGAAGCACCTAAAGGGTCCCTCGCTGTCTGGAAAAGTACTGGTTCATGAACAGATGGTGTAGCTACATCCACTGTTGTCCAAGCTACACTGTGGGAAGAGCCACAAGCAACCCGGGTGATTTTCTGGCCTTCCAAGCCCTGTACAAGAGTGGGCTTTCTATTGACTGTAGTAGTTCCATTGCCTTGTTGTCCATGGTCATTGTCACCCCAAGCGTAAACCTGCCAATAAACGTTTCTACTCATTACTTTGTCTCACTGATTGCCTCATTTAATTGTTTTCTTTAAAATTTCTGCAGAGAAATTTTAGTGATATTAATAACCCAAGATAATTCAGAGAACTTATTGTCATGACTTGTTTTTCTTTTTATTTATTTTTAAATAATGCAGGAATTACCATACATTAAAAAAATCAAAGCAGTCCTTTATCAGGTGATTCAAAAATTACTGCAGATTCATAAATCATCAGTTGATACATAAATTATTCAATATTCACAGTGAACAATATTAAATTAACAGAATCAGTTGCATAGTAATTACACTGGAGGTCTGAATCAATACAATGATAATGACAATGCTGGATGCGAGCAGAAGAAGCTATCCAACTACTATGACTACTGCTTCATTTTAAGAGTGAAAAGCAGGAAACGGACCATGTGGATAATCCACAAACTAGGAAAATACAGCAAAATCTACTAAAACAACAACATTTAAATTCCAACAGTAATATAGAGGGTAATGTATTTTAAGTTATAATAAATGCTTATATTTATTCAGCACTTTAAAAAGCAAATAAATATAGTGAGAAAATTTTCTTCTGTTTAATCAGCACTGATGCTATTAGTCTTCTTCAACAGTTTATTTCTTTCTGGATCAAAGATAAAGGGAAGCATACCTGTCCAGTGTCAGTAACTGCTAGACAATGGAGCGCACCTACTGCCACGTGCACGATCTTTTTACCCCTCAATCCTTCCACTACTTGTGGCTTTCTGACATGCACATCAGTACCGTGGCCTAGCCTGAAGTAATCTCCCTTACCCCTAAAATAGATAGAAAAATAAAAGGACAATTACACTGTTTGCACATTCCTTTGTCAATGCAGTTTCCAAAATCTAAGCTCCTCAGTTAGCATTGGGTAAATAATATATACTCATCACACATACACACATACAAAGGATATAAAAGATAACTAAGACCCCATTTCTTTTCACCTCAGTATAGAACAGGCATTGTTTATGACTACAACTGCAGCTGCAATATATATGAAAATTATACTTACAAAATTCATTTGTTAAGTCTGTTTGGATGAGTTTATACTATTGAAGATGCACCTAAAAGTAACAGACCATTTACCAAGTTGACTCACTTGAAAAAAAAAAAAAATACAAGAACTACCATCTTGGCAGAACTGAGATTTTTCACACTAGTACAAGCCTCTGCAGTCTATCTAGTCTTGTAAAATTGTCATACAGAAGTGAAAACTGCACTAAAAATATACAATTAGACAAAAAGTAACAGACACCTTAAAATCTCTCTAATAATGTCAGTGAAGATGAAGACGACAGACTTCTTCCACTGTTTTTTTTTCAGTAACCATTCACTCATTTCTGCACCTCAGCACTACCAATACCAATTTCTCAAGAAAATATGTTAGTGTACATCACATTCTCCTCCAGTGTATTATTGCCTACCTAAGGACACAACAGAGAAGTTATGATTTTGCCCTCAAATTAGTACAAACTCATAAAGGTAAGAAAAGTGAGATGGAACTCTGCCATCCTAAAGTACAGACATGCACAGCAGAAAGACAAAAACTCTCACTGTAATCCTATCATGAAATAGCTGTAGATTTTATGACAAAAAGTAAGTGTTTAGACAAAGAGGGGAAAGGAGAGAATGAACAAGAATTCTGCAAAGTATTCTTAAAGACTGCCAAATTCCCTTTCCTCTTACTCCTTTTGTCACCACAGTAACTTTAAAAATCTGGGGAAAAGTGAGAGAGAGAAATACAGCTTCCAGTAGCCACCCAGAAATGACAACTCTCCTAAAAGCATTTCTCCCTTTTAAGAAGAGAAGCAACTTATAAAAAGAGAAGTTTTGTGGAATTCTGTATGTATTATTCATCAATCGCTAATATATAAAACAAAAATGATCCTTTTACATCTTCTTGGCTATGATATATGCCAAACAGGTCACGGTCTTATTACCCAAAGACGGGGTAAGACCTTGAGATAGGTAGGGCTCTGAGGTTGATCTGCCACTCAGGAAACTCAAAAATTTTACAAAAGGTTTGTAAGTTTAAAAAGCCAGGTTTTTGTTCGTAACAAAGAAGTGAACAGATAAAGAGAAGAAAAATAAAAAGGATCATTACTGACAACTCAGTGGCTTTCTGAGCAGCAATGAACTCTGCAATGTCTTATGTGTTTCCAATGCAATCCTTTCCATCTCCTCTCAGTACTACACGAGTCCTTACTTTATTACAGCCTTCCTCTGTCTCTATTTTAACTGTAGGCTACATACTCCATGCTACAATTCTCATGTTCTCTTTTTCCCAGTCTGCTCCAAAGTCTAAAATTAACATTTCTTTGCATGCTTCATTGTTCCTAAGAAGGAATGATCTTCTGCTTCCTCCACTAATTCAGTGAGACCCAGGCATCCTAACAAAGCGCAACAGACAACTCGACATGCTAACAAGACAGTAACTGAACAGATGACAGCTTGTCTCCAAAAGATTCCCATCTAGAATACGAAGTCAGCACACAGATAAGGCACAGCTGGGGAGAATGAACAAAGAGCAGGAAATACAACACATACTTAGCAATGGCTTTGTTAATATTTTCCAGCATATGTAACGTACCACGTCCATACCACTCCTGACTTGGTCAGTGCCAACGAGAACTGTGCACCACACTCAATCTGACAAACGCCTTGGCCGTTTAGTCTTTCAATGTTCTGAGGAATGTTGCATCCTTCACTTCCTCCTCGGCCCAGTTTTCCAAAATCACCATCACCCCAAGAAAACACCAAACCTAACAAACACCAAACTGCAGGTCAAACAATGATCACAGTATTCCTACACACAACAAAGCTTCTGGAACAAGACATTCCTACCTTCATCTGTCAAAGCGAGAGTCTGAGCATCTCTGCTTCCACAAGCAACCTGAATTACTCTGTGGCCAAGAAGCACTTTAACCTACAAAACAGAAAAAAAAGAGATTCATTTTATTTTAAAACTTTTACAAACATTTTCAAGCTCTTACAATTAATCTTGTTCTTTATGTCCAGCCTGAGCATGCTATTTAGGAAAGCTTTAGTCAAGCCCTGCTTAGCCAATATCCGCTCAGTGACAACAGTCACTTCCAGCTGTGTGTCAAAGCAGTTGCATGACATGGATGTTCACAACAGCACTAGCTGCTCTGAATCATTTGCCAAGACAAAGCAAGAGAAACTGGATCAGGTTGCTCAGCCTGGAGAGGAGAAGGTTCCAGGGAGACCGTACGGTGGCTTTCCAGTACCTAAATGGGACCTACAGGAAAGCTGGGGAGGGACTCTGTCAGTGAGTGGAGTGATAGGACAAGGGTAATGGCTTTAAACTAAAAGAGGGTAGGTTTAGATGAGATATTAGGAAGACAATCTGCACTCAGAGGGTGGTGAAGCACGGGCACAGGTTGCCCAGAGAAGCTGTGGATGCCCCATCCCTGAAGGTGTTCAGGACCAGGTTGCATGGGGCTTTGAGCAAGGAGTCTTCACCCATGGCAGTGGGGTTTGAATTAGATGATCTTTAAGGTCCCTTCCAGTCCAAATCATTCTGTGATTCTTGGCCTTTCTGAAATACCTTGCATCTGACTAGAGGTATGGGTACCAAAACCTAATCAGATCACTCCAAAATGATGACTTCATATTGCTTTTAAATGTAAAGCAAAGCCAGAACTGTAACTTTATCAGTTACTAAACAAACACTCGCATTTCAGAGATGAGAAACATTTACTTTACCATCTTAGGTTTCAGCTGTGTAGTATTATCTCCATGTCCTAGCCTTCCATATTCTCCAAGACCCCATGTATACAGTTCACCGCTAGAGGTAATGGCAGCACTGTGGGAACTGCCACAAGCAATATCGCGGATACGTTTGGTTTTCAATGCTTCTATCAGTCTGGGTTTATCGCAGTTCCTAAAAACAGTGAGTAAAGAATACATCATTGCATCACTTGTGAAAGAGTTACACAATACATCAAGCTCTATAATCTAAAAAAAAAGTGTGTAAAATTAACAGTATCCCAAAGATAAAATAAAATGCAACTTACAATTCCAAGACTTATCCTGTAGTAGCACCATATATTTTAAATTTATACTGTTTTAATGTACTCCAAAGGTTTTGTTTTGATTTTAATTTTTTTGAGCACATACACTGCAAAACTTAGGTGACAAAATTAAAATACCAAAATGATGAATGAATTAAAAAGCATATAAAGTGAAAACTGCTATCCTCTGATTGCCCAAGGTTGAGCAATTTGTTAAGATGTAATTATTTCTCTACCCTGATGACACAGAGCAGACAATAAGATTAAAAGATAATGTTTCCATCCCAATTTTGCTCGTTAATAAGAGAGAAATCAGAACTGGAATTTATTCTCAGGCTTCTGTAAGAGTTCTGGAAACATATACTATTCACATCATAACAATATACTGTGAATTTAGGGAAGAGTTTCAACTCAAGAGGGTTTTCTAATATTGACTGTATCAGAGCCACTATTAATGTTTTATAAACATACATATGGCTTTTGGAAAGATAGTTCCCAATAAATGTTCATGGTAAGAATTCCAAGTCTCTCTGTTCATACATCATGAAAATATGAGGCAGTTGAACAATGAAATAATAATACTGCTCTAATCTGGACTTCCATTTTTATAGACTTGACTGATACACATCCCCCGAAGAATATTTGGGTGTCATCATATATTAAACATCTGAGTTGAACACTGTCATTTTTGATGTATTCTGAGCAACATTTCAGAATATACCAGAATGATAAACAAAGATTTCCCCATTGGTTATGTCTATGATTTTTTTCTTTCAAAACTTTGTTCCATGTCGCATACAATCCTGACAAATTTAAATTTTCCTTACCATTGTCACGTGGACAACTGAACTGTCTTTTAGTGAAAAGAAAAAAACTTATTTCTGATGAAAAAGTTTGTGATTAGAAGTCTAATAATAGGGCTACAAAATAGTTGCAGACTTGCAGACTGTTACAGCTCAGGAACGTAAAACCACTACAGTTTTAGACATCAGGCTAGATCAGTAATCCTTACCTCATAATACTAACCAAAAACTTCATGTCCAGAAGTATACTTTTTCAACAATAACTTTCAAAAATACTAATAAAGACTTTTCTACGGAATGTATGATTTCCGAGTATTAAATTAAAATTAATTGAATGCTTCCTTATTAAATGACTGAAACTGCTACAAATGCTGCACTATAAGTTGTTATACACTGCTGAAAAAGTCTTTCCAACAACTTTTTATTCCTGTTATATTAAAAATTCTGTAATTGCCAATGGTAGTGGTTAGCTGTGCTGTGACACACAATAGCAATGCCCTTCTCTTACTGAAACAAAGATAAAATTGGTATCCTTACATTCGACTGAAGTGACCAAGTTTTCCATCATCTCCTTCTCCCCATGAAAATATCTTTCCATCTACAGTCAATGCCATAGCATGCCGGCCACCTGAAAGGAAAAACAAATTTAAACATTGAAGCAGCCAGAGGTCTAGCAAAAAATCTCAGAAATTTGATACTGCTTTGTTTCTACAATGTTTTTGTACGAGCCTTTCTACCCAACTTACGTTAGTCACATTCTAAGAAGCTTTTATGTGATTTAATTTAACACAAACAATTGTGACTGTAGACTTCCTGGCACATTAAAAATAATTTAAAAAATCACTTAATTTGATATTTTTAATGCTGCAAGGAAAACAAAAAACAGTATCAAACACACTATTTATTAGTATTCAAAAATGAAAATACTTTCGCTGGATCAGACTACAAAAACATTTCCAGCAAGTAAGAATATGGGTATGGTCAAAATTCATAGATTTTAGCATAAGACTTGCAGAATTTAACACTCTCTACTTACTGAAAATAAAAAATAAAGTGAAATATGCTGGGGCATCACAGCACCCAAGAAACTGCAAAACAACTTCTGTTTTTAGGCTTAATGTGTTCTATTTATGTATGTAAGCATAGCAATAGGCAGTACCTGAGTGAACAGCCACCTTCTTTACAACATAGTTACTGAGAGCTGTAATCTGGCGAGGAATAGGCACAGTTCCACTAGATATTCCTAAACCCAGCCTTCCATTTGTAGCTTCTCCACAGGCATATACTTTACCCTCTACAGTCACTAAAATGGAAAGAAAAAAGAGTTTGTAATACTGTTACTGTTTTGAAACTGGAAATCTATTTCTGCCCTTAAATATCAATACATATTTTAAACTTATATTACCTGCAAAAAGGCTTTTGGACCCTCCAGCTACTTGTACAACATTCAAGGCAGATAGGGTTTCCGAAAAGGAAGGAACCTTTATCTGGAGAAGAAAGGAAATAGAAATCATTACAACACATTTTAAAGTTTTATACTTTTAATAGAAGTGCTATTCTTAAGTGACAAACCATTTAATCTGACAGCTACATTTTTTTAAGATACAGGAAAATTCCCTGTTTTATTCAGACAGTTCACACATATGTTAATATACATCAGGCAAAAGACAGAAACCAAGAAAAGGCACACAATACTGAAACCACGATAATCACAAAGCCTGAGAAAAAATCAAATGGGATAAAACCAAGGATTATTTTTTTTAGTATAGTTTTCTTGAAAAAATCCAACCCAGTTCTAAAGAAAGGAAAAAAGCAAAATAACCTGGTTGAAACCAATAGAAGTTAACCAACACTCTTCTCATCAGCATATAGGAACAGGAGCACAACTAAGTTTTTCAGTAGTAAAACACTTCAGAAATCTGGGTTAGAGATCAACTCAAGAAAAGAAACAAACAAGCAACCTGTTTTCCTCATTGCTACAAAGAAGTCTTTGATCAAGCTGAATATTTATAAATAGATACTAATACTAAACCCTTTTCAGGTGTTTTACATTAACACATTTAAACCTGGCATATCCACTTTTATAACAGAGGTAAGCATCAGTTATTTATTTGTATGCAGATAAAAAACACAGTTTCCAGCAGACTTCTTTATTGCAGTATAGAGGGGGGGGGGGGGACTTTGCAGGCCATTTGTAAGCTAATATTGACATCGCTGTCCTGATGAATACAAAGGGACAATCAGTTCCCTGGTCCTGATGGCCATGCTATCTTTGATCTGAGCCAGGATGCTGTTGGCCTTCTTGGCCACCTGAGCACACTGCTGGCTCACATTCAGCCAGCTACTGACCACTACCCCCAGGTCCCTTTCTGGCAGGCAGCTTTCCAGCCACTCTGCCCCCAGCCTGTAGTGCTGCTTGGGGTTGTTGTGCCTCAAGCTCAGGACCCAGCACTTGGCCTTGTGGAACCTCATACACAGTTGGCCTCAGACCACCGATCCAGCCTATCCAGAGCCCTCTGCAGAACCCTCCTACCCTCAAACAAATCAACACCCACATCCAACCAGGTGTCACATGCAAACTTACTGAGGGTGGTTAACTCAGTAGCTTAACTTTTTTTTTTTTTTTTTTTTTAGTGAAAGGCACTCCACAGACACAACAGTACACATTTTATTAAAACTTAAAATTAATGCTCTTAGCATACTTCTCAGATTAAAATCTTAAATTGATTCAGTATTCACAATGCATCTCCCATCTTGCATCATATCAAAAAATATGTATACAGACCTGAAATTCCTTTCAAATGCATTAAAATGTAATCAAGTTACACTAATGAAAAGATGAGAATTAAACTTCTTTCTAATTAGTGAAATAGCTCCGCTTACAGGTAATACAATTTCACTATTATCTACACTGAATGCATGCAATAAACTCAAAAGGAACAAAATATAGAGAGTGGACTACAGATTTTTAAGTCCAATTAGTTTGTTATCACCTAAACCAAGCAGTTAAGGCTGCTAAATAAAAAAATAGATTTTAGAGTAACAACCAAAACCACATTTGCTCCAATCTTTCGATCTAGCATACATCTACACTTCTTAACATCAAAAACCCATAAAAATCTGCCTGTGATAGATACCGGTAATAAACTTTAAAATTCTGATTATGTTTGCATTATGTTTGATTTGTGTGAGACTTGCACACTTTATTTTTAGCTGCTTCTATTTCATACCGAGGCATTAAACCCACAAACATACCTTAGAACCTTTTAGTCCTCCCAACTGATCTTTGTCATTCAGTCCCCAAACAAAAACTTTAGTTCTTATTGTAGCTGCCGATTCCAGCCCAGCTGCCTTCTTTCTAACAAGACTGAGTATATTTAGGGGGAGGAAAAAAAAGGGGAAAAAGTTAGTCTAAGCAACCTCCATGCTATAACATATACACTTTTTTACATTATCTACTGATTTTGTAATACTGGAACAGTTTTGGTATCCAAACTATATTATCCCAGCTGTGATATGGCTACAAAAAATAAACATCACAAAACCCAGAATGTGTATTCTCTTAAGCACTGGTAAATATACATATGCTACAATACCAAGTATGAATACATCAAATTTTCAGCTAGGATTTCAACTCCAGGCTGAGAAGCAGCAGGAGATGTACAAAACACTAGCACCAGTGTGATAATCTTAAAAAATGTATTTAATTAACAAATGGCCTACCTACAATTCTGACAAAGATACTGATTTCTTTTTCTGCCGTTCAATCTAATTAAGTTGCATTGCTTACAAGTAATCTCCTGAATGGTATATATAGATTCTAAGTCTCTTCATAATTTTTTGCCCCACCTACAGTTACCTACCTCCCAGTGTTAGCTTTATCATCATCTTCTTCCTCATTATCAGAAGCAAGGAAAGGGACTGCAGCTAAATCCTCATCCTCTGCACGTATACGTCCCAGTATGCTGAGGCCGTGTATTTTGCAATCAATTCCAGAGCTCCTGCACTGCTTGATTGCAATCTCAATATACCTGTGATACTAAGAAGAAAAAACTAAATTGCCATCTTTTGCATCCTCTATAACTTTACGAAACTTAGGAAAGGCTTAGAGCTTTTGCTTGATTTTTTTTAACCATTAACTAAATGAATTTGTTATTTCAATTATTTGGCTTTTCAGCACTACATAATTTGTACTCTAAGGTCAATACGTGGCCTAACTACTTTAATGATTTCACTTCCAATCTAAAAAAATCAGTATTCATTCCTTCTTGTTGTTACTGAAAGTGATCAGAACTACTATGCAAAGTAAGATTTATCACCCACCAAAGTGATCCCCAAATTTAAGTTTATTGGGCCACCTTGGTTCGTAAGTATATTGATTTACATCACTAAAACACCTAAGATATATGACTGCTAAAGCTATTACAGAGTTGCACTGTGGTTATGGTAAAACTCATCAGGACAGTTAACTTTACAACTGGCAGAAATGCTTTCAATAGAGAGGAAAAGTAAAATACCATGCTTTAATAATAACAGCAGTTCTTTTTATCCATCTATTGCAAAATATTATATATAACAAAATATCCATCTATCCAACTATAACAAAATATTTTTCAGTTGCATAGAAGAATAATTCTCTGAACACAAAGTTCACTTACTTCTGTACAATCGCTGAGAAGAGGCACTGTGGTATCTGTAGGATTTATGTTGATTGTCTTCAGCTCTATAAGGTTATTTAAGGAATTCCCCCCTGGAAAACAAAACATTGAAAGAAAAGCACATTAAAATAAGGAGCTTGTGTCATGAACAGGCACTACACACGTTGAATAGATGAGTACACTGACTGAAACCAGATGAATACCTACTGTTGGATGTACAAAAATGTATTTTTCAAGCTTCTCAGAGTGCATTCACATACCTGAAACTACAACTAAAGAGGGCATGTAACTGCTGTCTGCAGGGTCCACTACCATCTTTAGTCTGTGAACAAGAACATCTGGAAAAATCTCCAAGCGAATCCAGTGCTAAGGAAAAGAAAAAAAAGATCATTTTCAGATAGTATTTGTAGAATCACTGTATGACTTAAGAATATAAATATGTTTTTCAATAAAGAGTGAAAAAATACTCTCCAATGGTATATACCATCTCCAACACATAGAATCTTGACAGTCCAACCCCCAGTACAAGAGAAACAATTGCAGCAAGCAATTGATTTCACTCAAGAGCAACACCATCAAGAAGACTGAGAAAACACAATGTCCTTGGTGGTCAAGAAATGGGACAACATAAATCTTTGAAAGAAGCCTAGATGCAAATGAAGCCTAGACTGGCCACAAAGCAGCAGTGTGGGCGAATAAAACCATAGACTGAGAAGGAGTGCAAGTGAGGAGTAGCCAGAAGAGTCTTATTTAGTAGGAATATCAGTGCTTTTCCTCTTGCAATAAGCTCACTTAAGCAAAATATAATCAATATGATAAAAAATGCCAGTTACTACACTGAAAAGGCTATTGCAATCATATGACCAACTACAGAATAAAATAATTACTCTGTATTTCAAAACTCACAAAAGTTCTTTATAATTTACAAGAAGTAATTATAACGATGAAGCACAGCTTTAAAAATAGTCACATTTACTATGAAGAAACATAGCTTTGTACTTCAGATGTCTGTTTTTACTACTTTTCTATGTTACATGAAGGTAAGAAACAAATATATCAGCAAAATAAGGTAAATAGTCATCCTCGTGAGAAGAAAGGACACCAGAATAAACCAGTTAGGGTTTCAAGTTACCTTTCCTTGTGAGCCGGAAGACTGCCAGCACTGCTCACTACCATCAATAAGCCGTGAAGCCTGATTAACAGAGGATGAGACGTTCAAATTCTTCACTATTCTTGACCAATCATCCAGTAACATTCCCCGCTGGCTACTATGCCGTCTCTTCAGCTGTTTTCCAGAACGCCCACAAAACACTGGAGACTGACCTGCATGGTTAAATGAAATTTTAAGCATGTACCTCTCAGGGAAAATTGTTTTAAATAAATCCATAAGCAATGTGAAAGGAAACAGAAGAAATCAAAGACTTCAGACGTGATCTAAAAGTAGAACACACAAGCATGAAGAAAGCATGCCACATATATATGGTAATATTATTCATGTTTAAAGGGCATCGCTTGAAATTTATTCCTTTTTATGAGTTCCAAGCACTCTATCTGATGACAAGTTCTCATGCCTGTCATTTGGGATGTCACACCTTCTATTCTTAGGATTGATTTGTACCAAGAAACCATCCATGATTTCGTAAAAAACGATTATTAAAAAATTAAGGAAAATTGCTCTAATATCTCTAGGAATGTAAAACACTAAGAGTGATTCTGAAAAATGTTCCTTCCCTTTGAAATATAAATCAAAGTTTGATGGTATATGCACTTCAAAACATAGGCCCACAGCATGTGAGTTTTGTACGCCACCACAGAACAGGAAAAATACTCAGCCAACCCTTGAGAGAAATCCCTTACAGGAGAATATGCATCTAAGTTTCATCACTCAAAAATTCTGAACCTTAGTCAAGAATGAGAAAGATTAGAGAGCTATGGTTTTCCTCCGTGCGCAAGCCCTTACTAATGTTGCAAAAGCTTGGTATCAGACTGATTTTTAGCTGGGTGAGGCAAAAAGAAATAAAAGCTGATTTCCGGTATTAATAATGATGCAAAACCCAGAAGTTCTGGAGTTAAAATGATTTCAACTGTTCTTGTTTTAGAAAGTAAAGAATCCTGATGAGTCTTTCAAAAGGTTTCCCTTTCTTATAACAGGCCATTCTTACAAATTTATCTAGAGTCTCCAAATCATGGAGGAAGCAAGACAGTCATCACACATTGCTAGGCAACACTATTACAGAGCAATAGATGTCTAAAAATGAATCTTAGAGGAGGTATTTAAAGTTCTACCTGCTGTCATGAGGATCCATTCACCTACATTTAAACTGACAGCAAAAGGCAGGAAGATTAAAGAATTACACCATTTTGGCTCTTGGTGTAGCTACTAAGTCAGTCCTAACAAAGAGCTAGTTGTCAGGCAGCCTTTTTTAAACTTATTTAACACTACAACAAAAGCTTAAGTGTTGGCATTTTGGTGTAGTTCACCACAAGCAATTGCTACAGCACTGTGATATGTTTAAAATGTTTTCTTGTCTAGAGGGTGAGTCCAACCATTAATTTCGTTATGATACGATGCTGATACTTAAAACTTTTTACGACAAATTCATTGCATTTTGAGTAAATCTTGGAAGCATGTGGATTCTGAAACTTACCCGGTTCATTTATTCTGCCAAAAGTATGTCGGGTATTATGCTTCCTGGTTTTAAAACAGGTTTCACAAAAGTCAAAATCATCACAGTTTCTGCATTTGAATCTAGGCCCATTGATAGGAAACATCTGACAGCCATCACACCTGATTTCACAAAAGGACAAAATATAAATACACTTCTGGCAGTTTTCGTTACAGAAGCTAGTTGTACCAGCAGTCAAGATAAGGGAATCAAGACAGTAAGGCCAAATAATAAGCTATATACATTAAGCAAGACATAATTCATCACTCACGTGACTCCAGGATGAATGCTGGGAACCAGCTCCATTTCTGACAATAATCCAGTCCAGTGAGATTGCTGAGGAAAGTCTACAATAACATCTTTCCCATTGGCACTAAAAGCTGTGACATAAACATACAGAAAATAAATTGGGTTACAAATCTCTATGAAACACAGCAGAGTCCAGTGCTGCAGTATCAGACCAGAAAAAACAGAAATCACCTTCATAAGCAATCTTTTACTTTAATGGAACTACATATTAACTTAGTCAGATAGTCTGGGAAGGTACAGAGAGATAGGGAGTACTAAAGATTTCTATAAATAGAATATATGTTTAAATACAGATAAAAATATATTTAAATTCCTCGACTTTGTATTACAAAGGGAGAGAGCATTTCTAAACATAAATAGAATGACCAAAATCTGTACCTCTTAAAAAAAATCAATACCCCAGAGATTATTTCTGTAACATCAACTACAGGTTGCCATTAGTGTACCTCACTTTCATGTGGAGTCTTCAAGTCACATTTACTTTGTAAAGGAAAACCATATGGATAAACCTTTGTGGTTCATCCGAAGTATACATGAGAACTACAACTGTGTAGGAAGCTGCACAGATTCTTAAAATCTTAGCTAGACGTGAACGCAGCAGCTCAGAAAAGTACTGGGTAGCCACAGAGTGCACGTCTCTAAACCTACCACGGACATCACATACATTTTATTCTTACCATCAGTAAGCAAGAAATCACAACAGTGTGATTTCTAAGTGTGTCTAAAAGATTCTTTCCTTAAACACCGCAGAAAGTCTGTGTGTTTTCCAATTTTATCTCCCATGCCCCATTTTGAATATACATTACCTTTGACAACTCCCACGCTCCGGTGAGTAACAGATCCCCATTTGTATTTGGGTGTGGTAACAGAGGTTTTCACACGCACTTTGTCACCTATCTTGATATGAGAGGCAGAACTCTGTGGTGGGAAACCTGGCAGTTGCAAGAATAAATACACGGTAAGTACTTTTTTCCACCCCCAAAATTAATCTCCCTTAGCATATCATTCAAGCTTTTTATTTAAAAAGTTAGCAGTGAACTTACCTAAAAGCTCGACATGGATATATCTGACCCAGTAAGTACCACCCTTCTGTTGCCAATCACACTGTACATTGAGGTCATGCAAGCCATCTCGATCCAATTTAATAACTTTGCCAACATCTCCTTCACAAACCTCCTCATAGGTTCTGCAGCACCTAACCATCATCCCCACCTACAGAAAAAGGACAATAAAATTCCAGAGCTCTGCAGAGATGTTTGTACCAGAAGGGAAGTATTTTCCATATAGCTTTCATCACCATGCTTACCTGAATATTCTCTCTCACATACACAGCATAATCATCATTACTTAAGAAATCAGCTCGCTTCTTATAGGTCTGGCTCTCTGTTACAACAGCACCATTTGACTGGAAAAAAATACAAGAAAAATATATAACAGTTACAAAATTTGTTTTCAATTCAGATAAATAGAATTGTTAGCACAAAATGAAGATAATCCAATAAAAAAACAGTATCATATCTAAGTTACGTGCCAAAATGGGAAAAATCTTCAACCAGTCAACTCTCTATAGGGCTAGCATTTATGATCTACTTTAAAGGTTAATTTCCAGAATGACTTGCCAAACTGTAAATTTTCAAGATTTGTGGGAAAAAAAATCTGTAAGTTGCTTGTATGAAGTCTGTTTGCCAAGGAATATTAGTGCAAAAAGGATTTGTGAGTAATCTACTTAGCCTTACATATACACATTCACATTCCACTCCTTAGGTTGTGTGTTTGCAGAGGAAGAAATCAAAACAGTGTGTGAATAGTAGTCTCTTACTTAGATTACATTACTGTTTTTTTGTTGTTGTTATATAATACAAACAGATTTTCCCTTAGAAAAACAAGCTGACAAGAGATGGAATATCATTCATTTCAAGATGTATTTTTTAAAAAGACTGAGAATTACTGGATTCCAGATATAATACGATTTTTTAGAAAAACATGCTACATTAAAGCAGTCACAATCAAACGGCTTTTTTCTTTTTGCCAATAACTGAAAACAGGTGTTGTAAGGAAAAGATAAGTTATTTCACTGGCATCTTTTTGCCATTTATTACTAATCCATTAGTTATGCTTTGTTACCAACATTTTACTTTTCAGCCAAAGGAAGAAAAAAATAAACCAAAGGAGTCCTTTACAAATACTACTCTATAGCACAGACTAGTCTACATGAAACAGACTAACTCTCAGAGATACAAAGTTACTGATAGTTAATGATAAACCTGCATTCCACTCCTACTCATACATATATTTACAGATTATTCTTGAGATCTTTTATGGTAAATTTTAGAAACTTATGGCCAATGTGGTCTTTTTTTTATTCTTGAAAGCTTGGGACAGCACAAAGTTCTTTAACTCTAACCAAGTTCATAAAAAGAAAGAAATAAAATTTACATTCAGCTAGCATTACTTACTTTTTAGTAACCCAGTACTTACCACAGGGCAAGCAGCTTCAGCTTCTTCAACTTCCTCTGTTATTTCCTCATCTGAATATTCATCAGAGACAGTATCAGCATCAGAGAGATCAGTAATTTGAACATCAGGGTGATCCAACAACCAGCCAACCAGGGCTTCCACTCCTAATACACGAAACAAATATAGTCCGTTACTGAGGGATTCTCTACCATTCTTAGGATTCTATCCAAACAGAGAACAGTTGCTCCCTTGTTAAGTAGCATTTTAATCTGTTAGCAAAATTTCCTTTGACATCATTAATTTAACTAAATGAAATACCTGGTAACCCAGAAGCACTTCCGGAGGTTCCAGACAGAGATTTTAATGCAAATTCAATGTTTTTCCTAGGAAATCCCATTTCCATAAGTTGAACCACAATGGGAAGAGGTGGAATTGGAGACTGCTTGCGTTTCTTCACTTTTGTGGGCCGGATATGCTGCACTGTGATGGGTGTTGTAGCCTCACTGGAGCTACAGTCTTCAAACACGGGAGTTGAAGGATGTGTAGACTCTACTGCCAGATACTGACATACTGCCAAAGCAGCAGCCTAAACGAGAACAAACTCATTAGTCTAAGTAAAACCAGCATACTTAGTAATACTGTCTGTGTGTGTGTGCATCTGAAATTAAACATTATTTATCAAAAATGCTTCGGTGCCACTTTTTAACGTATAGCTTAAAAAGTTTCAATATGAATGTGATTTAGAAAGGGTTATTTATTAAGTTACTTCTTTAGCAGAAAAGACAGGCTGACTCTACCTCAAGCTCTTGTTTGTCAAATATTGCTTTCACAGGTGATGGTTGCGTAGCAGCTGTCAGAAGTTGCTGTAAAAGTATCATGGGAGGCTGAGGTCCTTCAGGAGACATATCTCCTATGTCAGGAGAGGCAGCTGCTCCATCCTCTTGAAAGAAAAACATTATTTTAACCAAAACCATGTAACACCAGTCCATCAGAGGATTTATTTTGGAGCCAGAATAAGTTATATCAGTAGATCAAACACATTGTTACTTCTCACGTATTTCTTCTCCACAGGAAGCATGTCTTTAAGATTAAATCACACTTCCATACAAAAAGTGAACGAGAAATTTGTAGATCATGAACACCAGTTTTACAGAAATTCTCTAGAACATGTCTAGCAGAAACTGCTCAAGCAACTTGTCAACTGACCTTTTTACAACAACTTTATTAAACAAAGGTCCACAATAAACTACTTTATTAAGATAGTTAACAACCTCCTCTTATTGATCCTAAAACCATGGTACCTACTTTCTGGACTAAGTCATCTGCCTCTCTAATGCATCTCACTGGAAGAGCTCCCAGTAAGTATTCATTGCCCCTTTAAAAGAATATGCCTTTTTTGAATCAACTGCCTTTCAATTCTGCCATTTTTATATTTTACATTCGTGTTGGCATAAACATTCTTGTTTCCTCCATCTTTACTGTGGTATTTCAAAAGTGTTCTCACTCTTCACTGAACTCCAAAAAAAAAAAATCATATTTGAAACAGTAACAGAGCAGCTATAGTCGTCATGCACTTAATGCTGTCCAGTTGGGTTTTTTTGCTCATTTGTTTTTTTAAGGTTTTTTTTCCCCGCCTTAAAAAACTGATGGTAGAAGTAAAAAAAAAAAAAAAAAAAAAAAATTGGTAACTAAAAATAAAACTACAAATATACAAACTGAAAAAACATTCATATATTTAAAGATATGCTTCAGAAGTTCCCAAAAAGTTAATATAAACTAGAAGGGAATCAATAACTATACTGAAGGATGGCAGAGCTATTTCCTTTATTCTTATGTGTAAAATGAATGTACACAGAAAATTAATTCAAATTAATTAAAACTATAGTTCCTTAAAGTCCTCTTGAGGTTCTGCTTAAGATGTTATACCTTGGAACCCGTTGTTCTGGAAATTGCAAAGAATTTGAATTCAAAGGACTAGTTAAATGACATTTCATACTTTAAGCTTTGAACCATAAAAAGCAAACATGGCAAAAACAACTTAATACTTTTTTAAAAAAGTAAGAAATCTGGCCTAATACTGATTATAGAAACCTACAAATTTAGCTAACTCCCATATTTAAACTTCAAACACTTGACTCACTTATTTTGCAAAGCCAAAGTTTAAAAGTCAAAGTGTATTTGTGAGGGACACATTCAACTCCTGCACGTGACACAAGCCTTGCTCGGGCTTATGAATCGCAGTAGGCCTCAATGTGACTATTCCCTAAACTGGAGAGCTCATTAATAATAAAGCACCTGGTGAATGCTTACAGCCATGACCATGATCAGAAGGGGTACAAGCCCCAGAACAGATGACCAACTGAAAACCCTTACAAAGAAATAAAGAATTGTATTCAGAGGTCAAAAACAATGCAGTAAGACTCTATGTTTGAGTATGAGCCAATCATTTTATCCTATAAATACAGCAGTCAGAGAAAGCTTAATTTGAGCTCTCCTTGCTGAAGCAGCAGGCTGCATGGCAGAGACCTTCCCTTGGGCAGAGATGCCTCTCACGGTTACTCCTCAAGGTCAAGAGATCCTTCCTGTGCTTGATGGCGAGTGAAACTTAAATCTTTAGAAGGTACCTAATTTATATTGAGATTGAGCAACTCAAACATGCAGTAGACTAATCACTGTGACTTGTCATCAATAAACCAAATTGCTGCCATACCACTAGAACCGTGTAAGTGTTGAATATCTCCTCTGACAGCTTTTACTATACATAGTTGAAGCATTCCTCAATTCTAATATACAATTTTTAGTCTTTACAAGGCAAATCTAATTTCTAACCTACAACTGCCTTTAGCAAGGGTTACAATCAATGTACTCTAACACCCAAGCAAACAGTGACACACTCAGATTGCATTTCAGAATACCTGCAGGATTTAATGCACACTCCTGAACAGCTGGCTGAGATAAGATCTGCCGTAGCGTATCCTGATGAGAGAGCAGAGCTCGGCCTGCTTTCAGTATGTACAGCTTTAATTGCTGGCATCTCAGCAGATCCAAATCCACTTGACCTATCAGAAACAAAAAGCAGCCATTAGCACTGTGAATCTTTTGTACTACAGAAGAAAGGCTATAGTCGTACAACCTCAGTCCAAAAATCAGTTTACATCTTAACCATACGAAAACTTGTGAAATGCTATTGAAGTACGAGTTACTTTGGTCTATACCTGGATAAGAGGTTGGCACCCATTCTGTGATGTATGATACAAAAAACACCACCTTCCTGCTTTTCACACCTCGGACAACCATACAGCTCATATATGGTACAGTAAGAGCAATTAAGATGCTATATGTAGGCAGCAGTTAAACCAATTCAATACAAGAAGACCAGCCCCAAACCACATTTACATTTTCTCACTTAAGTAAGAACAGCATCCCACTTGCAGTGCAGGGCAATTCATCTCCTAGCTAAACTAGTCTCGTAAGTCCATGTTATTCAATGTCAATTAAGAAAAAAGGTAAGGTTACAGACATTTATTTTTAATACATGTTTGCTGTTAACAGCATTTTTCCCAGAGAAAATTGAGCCCTTTAAGAAGAAAACAAAAGTAAAGAAAGCAAAAGAAAAAAAAACTTGTACCTGAAAGACCCTGACTGGGAGACTTCATTCTGTGTTTTTCTATTTTACTTCCAGCCAGGTTTACTAGTTGAGCCCAAATGGACAGCATAGGCTCAGTGAAAGGCAGGTTGTTTACATTAAAAGCCACAACTGGAAGCTGAAGAGCGGGAGGAGAACCAGAAAAAACAAACAAACAAAAACAAAAATACTCATTAGCATTTTACAAAATTCCAAAATTCTACCAAGTCATTCAGATGTTTGAATGGTTATTAACTGAGGAAGAGGAAAAAGTAGTACCTGGTCAAGAACAATAAGACAAACAACTGGAGAGGATTTCTATTCCCTACCAATAGAGGCTTGCATCAGTATCACCTTAGATTAGCATTCAGAGCATTGCAGGTCTTGAACGTCAATGTATTTAATCCAAAGAAAAGATTTTCTTTGCACCAAATGAAAGTTTTCACAAAGCTCCACCCTTCCCTGTATTAAAGCCTCAATAAAGCTAACTTACTGGTTTTAGTTGGTTCAGGGGGCACACTCTACACATTCGCATATCATAGAACTGCACCGTGATTTTCCCTTTTGGCGTGATGCGTGTCACCGTGCCTTCTCCAAACTCATCATGAACCACTTGACCACCCAGCCTCAAGCGACTGTCTATGCCACCGATCACAGCTAGCACTGCCATTAGGCCTCCCACCTCTGGGTTCTCAGTGTCAGGGAAGTAGTCATCCAAAAGAGCCTAAGAAAGAACAATAAAGTTAACTGTAGGGAGAAAACAGACTTCTTTCTGCTTTAAAATACGAGGTCAATTAAACATACTTTAATTTAAATATTACAACACAAATATATAAATATATAAAAATGGTTTCAAAATTAAGCTTAATATTGTTTACATTATTTCAAAATAAATATTGCTGTAAAAATGAGCTTATTTTAAAACGTGGAAACTACCCCTTCTGACTGTTTTCCTGCAAAGATGTGGGTGATGGAGGTTAGCTGAGAGTTGATGTACTTGTTTATGAGTCCATTCCACTGGCTTAGCGAATGGAGCGTCCTCAGCAGTGCCACTATCTCTTCTGCTAAAGTACTACTGTGAGTTGCAGTTAGAGATGCTTGGGGCCTGGCCTTTCTCCTCCTCAGAGTAGATTCTGAAAAGATGAAGAAATTACACGAAGTTATCAATTTAATGCAAGCATTTTCTATGCAAAAAAAAAAAAAAAAGCCATTAGGAAAATTTCCTCTACCTCTGAGTAGTGGGATATCTGAAGAACAAGTACTAAGCAAGCTGCCTAAAAAGCCAAACAGTTTTTCCACAAGAAATTTCATGTCTCTTGCTCGTTCATTTTTATCCCAGGATGGAAGTACTGCTTTCAATAAATGTACAGCAAGAATCTAAAAGAGAACAAAATTGTTATTCCATTCTAAGTCCCCAAATACTACAAAAGTTCTCAAACATTAAATACAGAACATTTAAGAAGTTAGCCTTCCTTTGCATTTTTTTTTTCTACAATACCAATTTTGCTAGAATCTCTTGTTGCAAACCTCTTTAAATAACACAACTTTTTAAAACTTGGAAGTCTCATCTTTTCTTTGTTACTAAGCTAAATGCTGGCATGTGAGGAATGTTCATTTCTCCCAAGTACTCCCTGAACAGCACCGATAACTACAATGCTCTAAGTCCCGCATGATGAGAGAAGGCTCACTAGATGAAAAATACTGTCAAGAAATCACTGGAAGCTCACAAAAAAAAAGTGCACAGGCCTTTATGATACCAGATTTAAGTTAAATAACCTCTGATATCTCTCTCAAGGAAAAGATTAAAATTTCTTGATCCCCAAGTCTTAAAACTTGGAAGAGTTACTCCATAATAAAGCTGCTTTTCAATCTCAGGAAAAAGGCATTAAAAGATGTTAAGAAAAAAAATAGGAAAAAAGACAAAAGTATACCAAAATTAGATGCAAAGATGAGGTTTTTTTAAGACCGTAATTAAAATAGTAACAATAGTTTACCATGGAAGGAAGGACAGTAGATAATGCATAACTTGATACCTTTAAAATGAAATCACACCTTTTTCCTTATCATTTTTCTCTTTGCTCTTTATTCAACTTCTAGGAAACGTTGCATGGGCTTTCTAGAGCATGTTTTTGGAACGCTGTTTTGACCTCACAACTGCACAAAATTTTCAGGCTTTCAATAGAACAAGGGAGCCTTAACTGCCCTGAACATTCAAAATCTTTACAGGTATTTTAAAATGTTTAAACAATGAACCCTAAATATAAAAAGTTAACTTTCTTTTTCCCAATTATCAAAAACTTGTTTAAGGACATTTCCCACCTTGTTTCTTTTTTCATGCTTTTTTTTTTTTTTAAGAGAACTAAAATCTACTACATTCATGGCCTATCAAAGTCATTTGGAAATGCACACATTACCTGTCTCTGTAGTGAAGCAGCAGTGAAAGATTCATGCCCCTCAACAATTTTCATTAGCAAAGTTATCCACTGAGAGGTACTGAGAGTGCTGCACATCTGAGGCATGAGTGCTATACTTCGAATGAATCCCAACGTGCACCAGCTCCTATGCTGTTCTTTATAAACTAATTTATTTGGCAAGGAAGCTAAAAACAGAAAGACATATATATACCAGTTGACTTTTCCATCAGCTACATAATTCTGTGTATACTATGGGCTTGGGTTTTTTGGACAAAGCATAACATTGAGTTATTAAACTCCTTATATGAGCTAGGAACTTCAATTTTACAGACTGAAATTTTCTTAAATACGCCTCCAAAACAATGCTCATCTTTATATTGTTTCCTCATTTCAAGTAGTTAACAGCATTACTCTTGAAATTACAAAGCTAGGAAATGAATACAATACACCCAGTCACACCGCTCCCCCCAAAAAGAAGACAACTGCTAAGAAATTCATTACCAAAAATGATTACATATATATCCTAATGCTCAGTATCTCTCACACTTCTCCTGCTTCTTCTGCTTATAATCTATGAAAGCTCAAGATTATTTGTTGTTTTTGTTAACAATTCAAGTTTTTAAGGTCCAAATATGCATTTTCTAATGAAAGAATACAAACTAGTAACAAAAGATTTACAAAGTTCTAAGACCAAAACACGAACCAGAAGCACACAGCTGAATCAGACTATGTTAATTTAAAATACCTGATTTATCTATTGTTCCACTCTCCACAAGCATACGGAGTAGACCACACAAAGTCCTAGTAGCATCACTTTGCATGACTTCAGCATGGACACCAGCAGAGAGACACAATGTCTGCAAGAGGTTCACGGTACTTGTCAGCATCATGGAAGTAGGGTGAAGATTTCTTTCAACTTGTTCTCCTTCTGAAGGGAGACACAAAAGGCAAAGATATACATTAATACCAAGTCGATCTATTTCATAAAAAAAATCTGAAACAAACAAAATGTTAGCAATTCATGGTAAATATTTTCTTTAGATGGTCTGACATGAAAAAAATAAGAGATAAGTATTAACCAGGCATTTTGTACAAATATTTTCAATTTATTCTCTGGCAGTAAACTAGAAGAAATTCAGAATGCAGTGCTGACAATAGGTAAGAAAGTGACTAGACCATATAATTAGGCCAGTTAAAATCCAAACTTTAGAATAGCATTAGAATAAGTTCAAACATATACCTCCTGAGACCAGTAAAACTATTTCACTTGGGTAATAATGATTTCTTCAGCCCATAAATATGACAATACTAAGCTTTCTATCCACCTTTCTCATGACAAATATATTTTCAGAAAGATCCTAACCAGAAATCTAGACCTATTAAATTAGCCTTTTTGATCTAGCATTTTCTCGTGAAAGCAGCTTTTTTCATATTATAAGATGTCAATTTTGGAATTCAACTAACACCCTGCTTTCAGTTTGTTGGGGTTTGTTTGTTTTGTTTTTACCAGAATCATCCTCAGTGTCTGAATCTTCTGTTGTGGGCTGTGCTGCTGGTGGTGGCTCAGCTAGCTTGAGATCATATTTTCCTTCTTTCCCCATTCTGTAAGAATTTGTGCTTCCAGTGTCCCACTGTACTCTAATCCAGCCATCTTCTCCCAGTTCTCCAATCACACGACCCAAACCTGGAGGAGGCCCATCCTGACAAAAGAGAGAGCTAGTTATACAATCAATGTCATTTCACGCTCAAAGTTCATAAAGTAATAATTCCATTGATCTTTTTTGCTGCTAACCTAATGTTTAGGTAGTAAACTTTCAATAACATTTTAAAATTCATCATAAAGTTTAAAACATTTCACAATCTTCTAGAGAAATAATCACAGTAAACTCCAGCAACATTAATATTATAAACTTTAATCTATTCTACAACATACTATGTAAGTACCACACACCTAGTTGGAATTGCATAATCTTGTATCAAATTTGATCCAATTTCATTCTCAATCATGAATCAGAACATTCTCCCTAGAAAAAGAATTTTCATCTCCAAAGCCAAATTTAAACAAATTCTTAACATATTTTATGGTAACTCTCCAAGTCTTGAAAATATAAAATTAAAATTTGAACATTAAAAAAATCACAAACTTTAGATTTTAACACACCATGTATGGAATAAGTTGTACCTGATCACCCCATTTCCAGTCTACCCCTCTCACCACTCTGGTACCAATTTTCATCATGGCTGCCAGCTCTGGTCCAGAAACAGGGAGCTGAACTGGTGTAGTTTCCTTTCTTGACTCTTCTAGGACCGTAGCAGAAGCTCCATGAGAAGAAGCAATCATATCTTCTTCAATGTTATCAGAACTAGGTCCTAAAAAAAAAATTAATAACAGCTCCATTTTTTTTAAGTCATACTTTTGTCACACTTAAACCTTGCAGAACATCAGGTTTGTAGCACGAAACAATAATAAATAGGAAAGCTGACTAAACAGGTGACAGCTGAGCTTTTTAGAAAATTAGAATGTAATGATTTTGAATACACAGTGCTTCATGTTGAGACGTGACATTATAATGATGAGGCCAATAGCTAAGTCATTCTAGTAATGGAACTTTTTGGGGAAAAATTTCATATGAATACTCAAGTAAGATAATGAGTATTTCCTATTGTCTAGGAAAACCGATTTTTAAAAAAAGCAGGAAAACGAATCAGGTCAAAACAACACAATATTTTTTGTAAAAAATTTAACAATGGAAGCTTCTAGCTTAAATATACAGACTGGGAATGGTTTTAACAGGTAGAGCAGACGAAACTGTATGTACTGCGAGTATTGTCACTTCCAAATTACTGCAAATAAGGACCAAGGCTAAAGCTTAGGGAAAAAAATCACAACTGAATAAAGGATGTAATCAAACTGCCTTCCCTCTCAATCACATTTACAGTTCCTTTTTTTGGTTGTTTTCCTTTTTTGGTTATTCTTTTGGGAGGAGGAGTGGTAGCAGGAGTAAAGGTGAACAGCTTTAAGTACTACATTTAAGCAGCAAAGTTCTGTAATTTGGGTATGACAACATGTAAACTTGATTTCTTCCAAACAAAACGAAACCAGACTTCATACCTATCAGCCGCAGTGTCGTTTGCGTCAATGCTAGCATGCCAGAGTTGAGGAGAAGGCTCAAGGTATTAGCACCATGCTGCAGTGTCAACATGTTGAGCATGACCAGCAGGAAACGTGCTTGTGGAATAGTTCCAAGACTTGGTCCTGCTGGATTCTCATTAGTAATCGTTTGCAGAGGAACAGGCTGCACACCTAATACAGAAGCAATGTGAGTAACAAAGTCAGTTGACACTAGGAAGCTAAAGTAAAATATAAATTTGTTTGATTGGTGGCTTAAAATATGTCTTGATTCCACACTTGGCTTTAAGAATTTACAAACTGAGCTTCCAAGAACTTCTTACATCTTAGATTTTAACAGTAAAACGTCACTAATGAGTAATCAAATCACCTGTTGCTGGAAAACCAGCAACATTCTCAAACACTGAAAAGCAGGCTGGGGGTGGGGAGACAACAGACAATACACAGAAAGAAGGTCAAAATATTTCTTAGCACAAAACAAGGGAATTAATTTTAGAATTCCAATTACTGGGAACTTCAAAGAATGCAATGATGTTAGTTTAAAACAGCTTTCTCCCCAGCCAACAGCAAAAAGAAAAAAAGTATTCACCTAATTCCTTAAATTTTGCATTGGCATCCAACAAGATGTTCCGGACATTCTGAATAGCCCATGCATACAACTTTCCAAAAGTTACTTCTAGGAGCATTCTGTTAAAAGGTGGGATGAGATCAACATCCTTCAAGCAGTCAGTAAGAGGTTCCCTTTAAATAAGGAAAACAACAAGCAAAAAGTAAGTATTTTTTCCCCCTCATTAAAGAAATGTGAAAGCAAAATTTAAAAAAAGTTTTACCCTATATTAGCTCCTTCTGGAATAAGCCTCTGCCATCCACAGAACATAGCATACTGCACAGATGGGAGCAAAAAATTCTTTGTTGCCAATTTCAGAATAGTATCTATTCCCTCCAGACGAACTTCTGCTCTTTCCAGCTGCAAAAGGTAAAAAAAAAAAAAAGTTATACTTATGTAAATTGCTAATATGTGAATGCCCATTTTCATCCACTTTACCTGCTTTAATAAACATTTCCTCATTTTTTCGACATCTACTGGCTCTTCTTTAAGAGCAAATTCAACAATGGTGTTAAGGAGGGCAGACTGTGGATATAAGCCTTGGACATTTTGTTTCAGCCATTTGTACTTGTGGACACCTGTAACTGTGCTCAAAATTGGCTGCCACTTATCCTGTAAAACAGGAAAGTAGCATGTTAAACAAAGTTAAACTACTGAAAACAAGTTATTTCACATAAACCCAGAAAAAATCTTCCAAGACAGTGAAGAATTTAACATTATTTCTAACTCTTAGCTTGTTTACAATTGCTACATACAATTTCAAATGCATTACTATTCAAAAAAGTAGTAAGTCATCATAACTTTATGCTGAAATGAAGCTTTATTTGAACACTAAGTTATCAATAATCTTATAATTTGAGAAGGTATATCTTTACATATGCTACATGTGCATGTAGTACAATACACAAGATTATTTTTATGAATTATTCCAAGTTTCACTAAATCAGTGTGCCATATTTAGTCACATATCCCAAATAACATTATCAGAATATTGTCAATTTATTGCAATCATTGCTTTAACTAATATTTCTTCCTCTTCTTGTTTTTATTCATAAGGTTGATATATCTGATATCCTACCTTGGGTGATTTGATTGATATGGGCCTTTTATCTATAGGTACAGGACTGTGAGGTACAACACAGGTTTCTTCTAAATCACTCTCTTCGTTTCCAATTTTGGATTCTTCTACATCAGCTGATTCAGTTTTTTTTGGCACTAAAAATAAAAAGTTACTCCTTTGTGTAACCTGGTAGCATTTACAGTACCATGTTTTTAGGTTTCATCTTTTTAGGTTAGCATGATAACCTGAGCATACAGAACATTTAAGATCTGCCTGGGATAAAATGGAAGGGTACTTCAGGTAAACTCTAGCTATTACAAGATCAGCTCTCATAGTATCTACAATATGCTTATATCTTTTAAGATGAACTTCAGAAGCACCTGAGTGTTCGTCACATAATTGCTTTCCAGTTGCACAGTTCTTTGACCACATTGCTTTAATACAACATGATAAGATACCACTTCTAGTTAAGCTGCACTAAAACCAAATCAGGACTGATAAATTTAATATGCTGGAACTCAAAGAAGCATGCCTCACCTAAACTCGTCTCTTTCATCTGCCTGCCTTTGCCTTAGGAACTGACATATAACCATTGATTTTGAAGTCATGGATATGTAACAGAAAGCCAGGTTTTGATGTTTTAGCTAAAAAAAATAGTCTCAAAAAGCAGTAAACTTCAGAATGAACTTAATTTTCCCTCTTGCAAAGAAAATACAATATTAATGTTGCCTTACCTCTCTTTTTCCTTTTTTCTCTAATTATTTTCTGAGCTACTCTCCGCCACCGGGGCAAGGAACTCAGAAGTTTAAATTTAGACATTATAGAGAGATCATTGCAAACTGCAGGACGTAGCTCATTGAACAAGAATCTCAAACGTTCTATGACAGGAGCACAAACTTCCTTGTAGGAGCGCCCTTGTTCTTGATGGGTCTATAAAAGGCATTGAAAGATCAAATCACTATGTGGTATACAATTAGAAAAAGAATAAGCAACTTTTTAAATAAAACAAATCAAATAATCTAAATTTCAGTAGGTAAGAGACTTACCTTAATTAGTGAGCATTTTGCTTGGTAGACAACACGACACACATCCACTACAGATTTTGGTAAGGTTTTGTGTTTTACCTGGTCAACTCCAAGGGTACCAGGATGAACAAGAGACAATGCCACATGACCTTAATGAGAAAAGACAATTTCTGAACATGCATTTCCAAAATCATGAGTAGTAGAGTTCAAACCAGTGCAAAATGTATTCCAAAACAGCTATACCACAAGCCTACCTACCCAAATCTTCATGCTTCAGAAGACAACATAATAACAAACGTCCTACTTCTTCCACAGGATGTTCAGGAGGGAATGTAATGGGTGTTGTTAAGTGACACTGTTTACAGTATCTCTCTATTTGACACAAGAAGTCCTACAAAAACACAAAAAAAACCACTATTTAGCTTTGTTTTTAAATACAATGAAAGGATCCAAAATACTCCAGCCAGCATTTAAATAGCTGGTTTACACAACCTGAACTAGATGGTACTCAGAAATTGGAGATACCCCACAGTATATAACTACTTAATACACAGGAATTACAACACAATACTATAAAGAATACTTTGTATCACTCATCTTGTAAAAAAAAAAAAAAAAAAAAGACCAACATAGCTACAGGTAACAAAGTTACTGTTATCTCTGGATAACTAGAAGTGATCACAGTCTGTCAATACTACTAAAGCCTGACATCACAAGTAATGCATTATTTAATTTTTCTGTAAGAATACACTTACAATGTTTAGTTCCCAACTCAAAAATTCAAAAAGAAAAAACTGTACTGTTATGATATCAAGTGAATTATTATCCATTAATGTTATTCCATCATTCCTTTCACTGAGACAATAGGGAAAAGTTATTTCAGAATTACTGTGCTATAACTTTTGGGGGATTTGCACCAACAGAACTGCTTCATGCCACCACCATATGTCTTCAGCAACATTTTTTTTAAACAGAACAATTGAGGGCTTACCTTCACAGTATGATCCTGAATATTATTATCTGCAATAGCTTGGAGAAAGGGTTGTGAATGGTCACTCAAAGTTAATCGATGTGAATATAGTTTTGATTTGTTCGGGGTTGTGTTCCCAGGTGAACTGCAGTGGTCTTCATCTTTTTCCTCATTGTAACTGTAGTGAATTTGACTAGTTTGCAAGCCTCCAGAAAAGATAGATGACTTCAACCATTCTAAAATAAAGAAAACACAAATGTATATGCTGACAAAAGCTTAGGCTATTAGGACTCAACAAATCCTGGAAATGAAATGCATACGCAGTTCCAAACAGAAGGTTTAGCAGCTCTTCCATTTGCTAGAACATTTTCAAAAAGGATTTTACAAAGGATCTCAAAAAGGATTCTACAACTAAGAAACAATTAAGTAACAGGGCAGTCAACACTTGTTTACAGATGAGAGGGCCTTAGCCATTTTTCTGTGATTAATATTGAATTATATCCCCTATTCACAAAATAACAGTATTCAAGAATCCAACACCAGATGCTTTAGGCACTCTTACTTGAATGCTCCACTGTAAGTTATACAGTTACCAGTTAGGTATCCTTCTCTTTGAAAATTCTCTATACCTTGTATATTACAAAATTCTGGATATGTAATTTTTCAAAATTATATCTTAATTCCTATCTAATTCCTAATTCTTTGGCCTCATTGAGTGTGGTAATTAACATTCCAAATAAAGAACTTCTTCAGAGGACAGTAAAACTGAAGATTTTCTGTTAATTTTGCATTTTCTGGTAAGCTTTGACAAATGCAATGTGAAGTTTTGCTTACTGGCACATTCAACTTCCAGAGGAGAAAGTGGTGTACTCATTGCCAGGTAGGAAGCATGCAGTCCAAGGAGAAGACCCAAATTTCTTTCTGTGTCGATTAGAGGTGATGACAAAGTACTGAGATCTGGCGTTGTAATCACTTCCTGGTCAGGCTGGGAAAAAGAAAGATGAGCTGAAAGCTAGAATTTGATCTCCAACAAGGATTTTGGAGGCAAAGCAATACTTTACTTTAGAAAGCATGCATCTGTTATAATACAACAATTTACCTCCATGTACTGGCCAACACAGAAGGCATGCATTGACTCCCTTGTGTCTTCAAACTGCAAAGCAGCTTCCAAAGCAACAACTGGGTCCTCACCAGCAAACTGAGCTAATGAGAGAACAAGGTAGTCAGAATAATATTTAAAAGCTTCTTTATGCCATCTAGTTTTTAAACACAAGTAATTTGTGCCTTTAATTCAGATGCTGATTCTCACCAAGTATACTATTGCCAGTTAAAGACTGGGTTTGAAAGTCCTTTATATCATACACTTTCCCATCGATTACTGTCCAAAATCCTCCATCTTTGTTGTGGTTCTCCAGATCAGCTTTACGTATAAGCGTCACCTCCTCATTATTTCTGCAACTCTGGCCAGTAAAAAATGAACCTACATGTATAAAACAGAATAGAGAATTTATTAGCAGAAATAAATAAAACAAAGTTTCTGTGGACATCCTTTTAACAGTCACATAACCAAATTCTTTACTTCTATTCAAAGGCTGTTTGTCTTTTGACAGAAGTCACAATTGATTTCAGTGCTGATGTGTTCCTCTATACACAGCATGCAATTACGTTGTCTATTTGCTGTATTCTTTTATGCAGTAATCTTCAATGTCACCTTGCAATAGACCTGACATTGCCCAACTACACAGCTGTTTTGTTTGGAGGTGGAGCAGTACAACCACTGCTCCGGAAGATTAATGCTCTGTTTAGTTCTCCCTTAAAATTACTTGAGTTTCACTACTTGCTTGCCTGCAAGACATTGGATTTTTATTTAATTTCAGTTTAAAATCCACATTTCTATTTAAAAAGGCAGTTACTTACACATGCAAAAACTCTTCCAATCTACATATCAACAAACTATTTCAAAATAAATGTAATTTCATTTAGGTAAGAAAGATCAAAGTCATGTTTGCATATGTGCGTCTCCATCTCAGTTTGTTCTTTCAGGCCACTAACTAAATTTTCGTATAGCTTTTGCTCTCCCCAGCACACTGCTTATCAGTGTGACATTTAACTCTCTGGTTATGCTGACCATGTGTTTCATTCCTCCCTCCACCAGTGAAAAGCTCAGTTAGAAATGCATGCTTTCTGCTTCTCTTCTCACCCCATAGACAGCCTGTGTTATGAAATGCCAACAGAATTAGTGACAAAATGCATAGAAGTAGTACTCGTGTATTCACTGTAACTTTAAACACTCAAAATGGAAAAATAAAATGGATGTTGCAACTTCAGCAAAACACTACATAAAGTGGACTACTTCTCTGAAAAGCTGCATTTATATTCTGCTTAATCCTACCTTTACAGGTAACTTCCTTAAGAATTTACTAGCAGAAATACTGTTGAATTAACTTGTTAATAAAAATTTGTCCTGTAAAGCACAGTTCCCTTCCTAAGAGTTGTTCACATGAATAGTCTTCATTTTTACACAGCTACTTTATGAAAATATATATAGGTTGGTACAGATGCTTCAGGTACATACCCATTATTCCTGGCCATGCTAGATCCTCGTTGTCATCTCTTTCCTTCCCAGGGGCTAAATGGTTAAACCTATCTAGATGTTCTAGTAAGCCAGCCAGCAGAGGGATAGCACCAGCTTCCTGCATTAATCCAGCATTTTTACTGAGTAGCAGCACTATAGAAACCACCAATTCTGGAAGAAGAATGCCTAAAACACAGAAAAAAAACTCAGCCAATATTCAGATTTAATTAAAGACTTAGGGTAATAGCTTCACAGAAGTAAGTCACCAAGCAACACATACTACTTTCCATTACTTCAGTACAAAGCTCTTTTCTTCTCCTCATCAACTTTGTCCCTGCTCTCTCACACCAACCAAAATATTAAGTAGATTCTTTTTTACTCATTTAACACTTCCAAGAACATTTTATTAGCTCATGAGAGGGAACGACAGGGGGACAACAAATAAAACCTACCTGTTAAATCTCCATCCACAACATGAGATACCTCTGCAAAATGCCTATGACTAGCAGAAGCGATGCTGGTTGCCACAGGAAGTATATCACTGATGTGTGTGCACAAAAGAGCAGTGTATTTCTTCAGTAAAGAGCCAACACCTAAGAGGTCGGGACCTGTATAAAAAGCAGGAAAAGCACAAAAAAACATTAGTCATTTTTAAGAAAATCTTAAAAAGCTGTCAAACTCTTCTGAAATGTAGCCACTCAGTATTAACGCACAAAAGCTTTATGATCTAGATCTGACTGCCTTCCAAAGAGACATTTCCTTTTACAGAAAGCAATTTAAAGAAACTACTTTCAAACACTTCTCAGAAGTCAACAACTAGACTGACAAATGAAAGAAGATAAATTAAAACACGAAACTGCTATCCTGCAGAAGATGTGTTACACAAGTGCTTTGGGGAGGGGGAGCTTATTTTTTTAAAATGACTTACTGTATGTATTAGGGACCTGCCCAACACAATCTCCTGGATAAAGTTTACTAACAAGTAGACGCTGAAAACGGAGCAACAGGTCCAGAGAAGCAGATCTCTCTTTGCTATAAAGTTCATGGTCCATGCAAGAAGAAATGCGACGAGAGACATCTTTTAGTTTGGCTATCGTCTGTGAAGCGATGTTCCTAAGTGGTATACAAACATTGTAAAGAAATTAGAAGAGTTCATAGTGAAGATAGGCCAGAGAAACACAAGTTAAGCTTCTGCTGAAACTTCTCACAAACCCATGCAGTTTCCTTGTAGGTTGTGGTTACTTTGTTTGCATCATAGTACCCAAAAAATCAGGCTTCCTTTGTGGAAGTATTTAAAATACACCAATCTTTATCATCACTCGCTACAAAAACGTAACCTGACTATTTTAACAGTCGTAACAATATCTAGTTCAGAAGATTCTCTGTACTGATTATATTATGTGGTTAGCATCACACTTAACTGAAAAAGCACAGTAAGTTTCTTAGTAACCTCATAATTTCTTCCTACTATATATTAAATATTGTTGTAGCTGGTATAAAGAAGCTTTGTTCTCAGCATCTTATTAATCATGTATTCATGTATTAAGTCTTCCTAAAATCAGGTAACTAACTGCACAACTTCAATTCTTACCCACATAAAATGGCAAAGGTAAATATAAACCAGAAAAATATACAATACTTTGAATTCTGTGGATCTAAAATTCTAGAATGAAGACTGCATTTGCTAACTAAAATTAGCCATCCTTTAGTTGACTAGTTTGTAAAATATTTCTCTAGCAGATTTTCCAAGCAAAAAAATTGACAAAATTTGACGTAATTACCTTAGTAACTGCTGAATTAACTGAACTAATGGTAAACTTTGTTTTCCTGCAGATTCATAGATTCCAGTATTAATAAGGTCTTTGTCCAAAGGAGTTCTACTCCTATGAAGCGTTGATGCATTTGCTTCTTGCTCATCAATTTCTTTTTCTTTCTGTGCCTCTTTTTTTGCTTCAATATCCTAAAAATGCAGAACAAGTTTAAGAAAATGCACAAAATTCCACTGTCATGATGAAATATTTTGCTAAAGTAAGTTTTCATGTAAATAAAATAGTTACTTTTACCTATATACAAATATATACTGTATATTCCAAAAGGACTACATGGGATTTATTTATTTTTTTTAACAGTTATAATGTACAAAGACAGAGAGAAACAAAGCAAGACAAACTCCAAATTCTGCTCCCACCAAACCAAGTTAACACTTTATTTGTGTTCTATTTGCTTCAACATGACAGAAGCTACTGTACAAGTGAAGGTGTGCTTACTCTGTATTTATACAAGTAATGAATCCAGTCCACTGCAGAACCTGGGTTAGATTTGCTACCAAACTATAGACTCTACAGAGTTGTGTATGACTAATTCACCCCGTTTTTAGGGAATAGAAATTATCCTGTGCTGTGTTGTATGCTGTCACCTAGATCACTTTCAGCATGTATCTAAAGCCAGTTCAGGCACCTCTGACCTACACCATAATGTATATGTAACGTAGTAGACTTGGCTATGAATTAATAGATCCTGCAAGTCTTTAAATGCAACAAAAAGTACTAATACTAATTACAACTAGTGCATAAAGCAAAACTTAATACAACTGTTACTTCGCAATATACCAACAGTGGAGAGGAACCAAAAAGAAAATATATTAGAAAGAATTAAAGCACGCAAGGAAAAAGCACATTAGTGTTTTCTCAGCCATACATAAACACAGTAATTTAAAGTAGCCTGTATAGAGGATGTTGCACCTCTGAGAGGGTATTGAAGAAGGCAATATACACAAAATGTTTTTATCCTCTGTGATGAACATTTGAACCAGTCTGAAACTGAGCCTACAGAAATTTGGGATGTTACAAAGGAATTCAAGATGAATGAATTGTAAGTAAAAAAGATGAAATTTCTGCTGGAAAAATATGGGTATAATCAGGGAAGTGAAGAACTTAAGAATCCCACAGAAGGTTACAAAGCAGTTTGTAAAATTATGCTATTACAGAGCTTTATAAAAACATTTGTTACAGTTGCTAAAATCATTACTCTAGGCAACAATAAGAAGCACTTGTCTAAAAACAAGGACACGATTCATACTTCCATACAAACACCAGCTGAGGCTTCAAGTTTCAGGTCAACTGAGGATAACATCACTCCACAAACTTCAGAAGACATTTGATATATCTCCTTCCTCTGTTTATATAGAACTGCAAAGCTCTTAAAATGTACCTGAATTTCTGCAGTAATAGCAGCATTTAGTGCAGACTCTAAGCCTCCATCAGCCATCAAGCTGCCCACCAAGAGGTCAATCATAAATCTACGGCCTGGACTTACATTCATCTCATTCCCTGAAACTAGGAATAGAAAAAAATATATATATTAATGAACTAGAAATGCAAGCACCGAAGAATTTTTTCATCTCAGAACCAACCTGCACTGGGCAAGAGCGCTGACAGAGCCCTAGCCCGCTCTTCTGCTGTTGGCAGCAACACAGACCACCCACTCTGCAGCACTGCTTGCGCGGCTGATTGCACTGTGTTAAGAACACCAGCATTGCTGGCTAACGTCACGACTGTCTGTTTCAGGCTATTGAGCAGCATTCCGCCCAAACCTAAGCCAAGACATTCAGGATCCACCTGATGACTAATGGCAGCATGAAGCTGAAAGACAAGAAAGAGGGGAGAAAGGGAAATTTTTAATCAAGAGAACATACGAAATTGAAAAAAAAAAGGCAGTCCTAGAGCAACTAAATTCACTGACCTAGATACAAACATTTCATCTGTAAATTTGTAAAAATCAAGGGAAAATGCTGGCTTCCTGAAATAAACTGAATTTAATCTAACAGCCAAACATTATCAACTAACTAACTTATCCTCTAAAATTCTCAACTTTAATAACCTAAAGAGTAACAAACTGTTTCTACACCCCCATATTATGCTGGGTAAAGCAGCACATCTTCACCATGTGTCAGACACTGGCCGAAGAGAACACACTCTTGGAAATGCTGTTTAAAATTCTTAGAAATGCTTCCAATCCTTAGGAGGATGGGTTTACTGAGTGAGTGAGCATGCAAGGCCTACACCATTTACATATTTAATGATATTCAAATACTGTCGAGATAAGAAAAGCGCTTTTGGGGGGTGAGGGTATATTTCTCATCTTTAAAGTAAGGAAAGCCAAAGTTAAAACTACCATTAGCTGCAAAATTTCAGGGAGTAGGAAGTGATATTGTACTTATTTCACTTTCTTACCAACTAAAATGTTTTTAACACACTAAGTCCATTATTTTCATCCAAGCAATTTACTGAAACATTTATCTCACTGACTACTCAATGCGTAAGGAACTTAAGGTACCTGAAGTCTCAGAAGGTTTAACGTTGCCACAGCCATACACTCCTTTTCCTGAGGAGGAGGCCAGTCAGAAGAGCCATCCATTCCCTCTGTCACTTGTCTCAGTAAAAGGTCCAACTGCTCAAAGGTCATGGGGCAAACATCCACCACAAAAGGCACGCGCAAGCCTATTGACCACTCTGAACACGATGACCAAGCAAAACTCTATAAACAGCAAAAATGCAAAATGCAATGGGTTTCAGTAGTATCTGCAAAAGAGAACTCTCTGCCAGCATTCCTGTAAACACACACAAAACCCTACCAATCCCAGAAAAGAACTTCATTATCACATCTTCCAAAGTGTTGTTATGCCAATCCAGATACTTCACTATCTTTGCTGCAGTAAACATTCAGCTAAACAACTCTTCAACTGCTCTCTGAGGGGGGAGGATATAGCTACTCAGAATACTCAACGGGAAAGCTAGTCATCTCTTTTTGGCAGAACAATTGCATGAAATTTGTGTTGTTTTTTTTTTTCCAAGCCTTCATCTGCTCAGAATAAGAAATAAGAGAATTCATACAAGCACAGAAAGAGGGACTGCGATTAGTATACAGAACTACTCTCATATAGAGACAAATTGCAATTAACAATTCAAAAGATTAAAAACTTACCTGAGCAGGCCCGCAGGCAATTCCAACAATGTGCTTCGTGTCTAATCCTGGGAGAGCTGCAGGCTCTGGTTTGGTGATCCGCAAAGTGTCAAAATGTTGACACTGATCATTGCTCCCCCAGCTATGCACTTCACTATCTTCGGTCAGTGCCAAACAATGTGTGGATCCAGCTGCCACATCTATCACTTTTTTTCCTGATTAAAAAAGTAAAATATTGAAAATAACTTAAGGACTGTAATTATTAAGAGAGAAAAATATCAGAGGGAAAGAAAACTGTGCTTATAACTGTGTTCATACTTAACTGTAAACAAGTTATGGACGTCAATAATCTTACCTTTGCTTTAGTAGTGGATTGGAAGAGTACAATAAAAGAAAAATCAAGGAAATATTTAAAGATTCTTAAGAGACAAACATGAAAATCTACAAGTTCAAAACAAACAGTTTCTATTTTGTATCCCTTTCAGGAAAGGGTTATTTAAAGATCTCCCCATCCATGAACTGAGACTGCAAAGTTACATTAAACTCCTTAGTTCAGAAGTTACTTTCTATTAGAGCATTCATTATATATGAACAACAGTTTTAGGAAATACAGTGAAATAAAAGTTTTTCTCCTCATCCTCTCCTCCACAACCTCAAGTTTCTATCACATTGAGGTAACCCTCACTGTTACAAACTAGTCAAAAATACTTTCCTGACAACGCGAAAACATGTCTTTAAATAAGCATTTCTGCAAACCTAACAGGAGAAAAACAGTAAGAATAAGTAGAACACAAGGACAAGGAGCATTTAAAGTAATCTTAACATAGTCTGCTGAAATTTTAAAGGCATAAAAGGCAGAAATGATGGGAAATGTGCACAATTACCTTTTACAATGAAAACAGTATAGAATATGACACCAGAACACATAGTATTGTCATTCATACAGTTTAGATCATCATTGTCTAGTTAAGTTTCCAAAACAACAAAAACCTTTGGGTATTTGCAGCTCTGATAATTACCTTTCAAGCCTTCCAGCAGTTTGGGATATCGAACATGCTCTTCCGTTCCGTGCCCAAGCCTCTGATTGTCACCTTTTCCCCAGGTGTACACCTGACCATCTTTGGTCAAAGCAATAGAAAACTGACTTCCACAGCGTACTTTCACAATGTCCAGGTCTTGAAGTTTTTCTATCAGCTTGGGAGTCTTGCAACCATCACTGCCTCCCCTTCCTAGTTTTCCGTAATCGCCATCACCCCAAGACCACACCTGGCCTTTAAAAAACAAGAGAAAGAAAACCAGAAATATTGCACTGCTTTTTCATTATTAAAGATACCTGTTCTAACACGCAAGTTCCTAAAAATCTGAGATTCTATAATTAGCACAATTTTGAAATTGTAATTTTGGAATATCAGTTATTAATGCATTTTCAATAGTTCATGAAATACATTAGAAGGATGAAAAAGTTTTTTACAGTGGTTCTTAAACTGAAATTTTCTCATGTTGACCAAATTAGCATTAAAACGTTACATGCACTAAAAATTCATCAGCGTGCAAAAGTCCTCCTTGAAAGCACGTGTAGTAGAGAATATGCCACAAATCAAGCTTCTAGTTTGATCTTTAGTTAATAAGAACTCACAAAATACTTTTTCTACACTGAATGGTCAAATTATCTGTGAAAGCTGATCTCCATTTTCAGTTCTTGTTACTCAATCATTTCACAAAATGAAATGAAATCTGCCATTGTCTGTTATCACTGTCTTTTGATATTCACTACTAAATCTAAGCCCTACAAAATCAGAAATCATGAAGTCATTCTGCATCTTCATTAAATAATAACGGTAAGCGTATCCAAGTTTTGTCTTACATCCTAGAGCATTTATATTCCTTCCTTGCATAAGCTATTCCCAAAGGTTCTCTGATACGCCATGAAAGCATGCAAGAAGAGGACCAAGGAATAAAATAATTAGGAAATCTCAGTTTCAAATTCCTGCATGAGCAAATCTTTCAAGTTTTTAATTGTGCATATTACTATAACCAGTTATATTTTAATAGAATAATTCCCTTCCAGGAGATAACTGCTTTCTAAATGATGACTTTAGTGCCTAACCTCATACACCGAAATTCAGGTTTCGAATCTCTCACATTGGGCACCTAGCTCAGGGATGCCAGGAAGCTGGATTCCAGAACAGCCTCTCTTTGGCAATTCTCATGGGTTAACATTGACAACTCCCTTACTGAGATTTTTCTCACATCAAAAATCTTGCTGTTGTGACAACATGAGTTTACTTAATTACAAAATACATAAAATGTAGATACAGGTGTACATATATTTAATATTTTGTTTACCTATTACAGAATTGTAATTATTCTAAATGTATACCAAACAAATGGTAATACAAATATGGACATTCAAAATGAGTATATTGCATACATATACATAGAAATGTTATCTGTGCACATAACATGCAAAATAAATGCACATATCTATTTCCCCAAATGAAATTTCAGCTTTAAATTCTTAAAGAATTAAAGCCACTAAAAATAAGCACAATATTTGCAATATAAATATATTTAGAATGACAGCAAGAAAAGTCAAGCTTAAGTGTTACATTTTGCTACTAACCATTTTCAGTAACTGCAAGAGTCTGAGCATCTCCACTTCCACACGACACATCAATAACTTTGAGTCCTTTCAGCCCCGTGACTAGCATTGGGATGGTCTGATCTTCACTGGAACCTTCAAAATAAAGTAGGTACATGAGCAGCTAAACCAAGAAGGCTTAGTGGGTTCCTCTGGTTTTGGTTGGTTGGTTTTGGGTGTTTTGTTGTTTTGGGGTGGAGGGGGTTGTTCTGTTTACTTTTCAGATTTCAGTATTATGACTGAGCTCCCATATGGTTTCTTAGGTATCTAATACGTATTTCACTTCACCCACAAGAAAAGTGGATTTTCACCCACTTGTCTTTGCTTTACAAGGAAGCAAACAGGACAAGGCAGATTCCCTGCCCATGGCAGGGCATCAGAATTACATTATTTTTAAGGTCTCCTCCAACCCAAGCTGTTCTACAATCCTATGATTCTGCTCCATCCAGATGCCTGTTTTCACACAACTCAGCGATTTAATGGTTTTGAGAGACAATCCCTCTCATAACGTGTGAAACCATGAAGGTCTCTCAAATCAGCCAGGGGTAGGTTGGATAAAAGATCAAGACAAATACTAAATTATTTGAGCAACTCATTTAAAGATGTCAAATAACATACCATGACCAAGCCTGCCATAGTTTCCTCGTCCCCACGTATATAGCTCTCCTTCAGCAGTAATGGCTGCACTGTAAGTGCTTCCACATGCTATATGAACAACATGTTTCCCAGCTTGCTTTCCAGATAGAGCAGATATCAACTTCGGTTCCTCCAGAGGGCTGTTTAGGGAGAAGGTGAGATATTTTACAAAGGGTCGTCTGATGAGGAGATAATAAAAGGTATCCTTTATATGTTAGAAAATAATTGATGCAATTCTACCTGCAAATCGTATTATAGCTTGAGGTATCAAAATGGAGTTGTAAGGCAAAAATAAAATTCAGATTGTTCAACAACATACAAAGCAATATAGATGTCTAACAACTATGATTTCTGTTTCCAATTAATGAAGTGGTTTTCAAAAATACTTAAGCCTATGTCCTGGTTTCAGTTAGGACAGAGTTATTTTTCCTCCTAGTAGCTGGTAGGGTGCTATGTTTTGGATTAGGATGAGAAGAGTGCTGATAACATGCTGATGTTTTAATTGCTGCAGAGCAGTGCTTACACTAAGCCAAGGACTTTTCAGCTTCTCGCTCTGTCCTGCCAGCAGGCAGGCTGGGGGGGCAGCAGGAGCTGGGAGGGGACAGACCCAGGACAGCTGACACAACCTGGCCAAAGGGGTATTCCATACCATCTGACGTCATGCTGAACAATATATAGGGGGGGCTAGCCAGGGTGGGGGGCCAGCTGCTCGGGGTTGGGCTGGGCATCGGTCAGCGGGTGGTGAGCAATTGCATTATGCATCACTTGTTTGTACATATTTGATCTTAGGAAGAACTTCTTTACCAAAAGGGTTGATAGACATTGGAACGGGCTGCCCAGGAAGTGGTGGAGTCACCATCCCTGGAAGTCTTTAAAAGACATTTAGATGTAGAGCTTAGGGATATGGTTTAGTGGGGACTGTTAGTGTTAGGTCAGAGGTTGGACTCGATGATCTTGAGGTCTCTTCCAACCTAGAAATTCTGTGATTCTGTGATATTATTATTATTATCTATCTTAATAAACTGTCTTTATCTCAACCCACAGGCTTCACTTTCCCGTTTCTTTCCCCCCATCCCAGAGAGGGAGGGGGGAGGGTGAGTGAACGGCTGGGTGGTATTTAGCTGCCAGCCGGGTTAAACCACAAAAGCCTACTACAAAATTATTACCTTTTATACCATTATTTGTTCAGATACAGTGTTTACAGTTCTAACTCTTGTGTAGTAACTGCCTCACTTATCAGGAATTCAACACTGGGGGAAGACACGACCTAAAATATATTGATGTGCGCTCCTACAGAAGGTCTGAGGTTGGAATGGACCTCTGGAGGTCATCTGGTCCAACCTCCCCTGCCAAGAAGGGTCACCTAGAGCACGTTACACAGGATGGCATCCAGGAAGGCATCCTGTCAGGAAGGCATCCAGGAAGGTTTTGAATATCTCCAGAGGAAGAGAATTCACAACCTCTCTGGGCAACCTGTGCCAGTGCTCTGTCATTCTCCCAGTAAAGACAGTTTTTCTGCATATTCACATGGAACTTCCTGCGTTTCAGTTTGTGCCCACTGTTCCTCATCCTGTTGCTGGGCTCCAACGAAAAGAGCCCAGCCACATTGTCTTGACACGCTCCCTTAAGATATTTATATATGTATAAGATCCACTCTGTCTTCTCTTCTCCAGGTTGCCCTGCCCCAGCTCCCTCAGCCTTTCCTCTTGAAAGACAACCTCCAGACCCCTAATGATCTTCATAGCCCTCCACCAGACCCCTGTAAAAAACTGCTCCTACAAAAAAAAAAAGCAGGACAATATGGTTATTGTTTAATGGGGGGGGAGGGAAGTGGCAGAGGGCAAAAGGAATGATGTAAGCAACATGACTGCATTTGTAAAGATGACCCCACTCTGAATCAACGATCTGAATCAATGTTCCTAGAGAAAATGCACTATGGATTCATAAAACCATGAACAAAAAGCCTGGTAATAGTGTAACTACTACTCCACTCTCTATTCACAAGTATTTCAGACAGCATCAATGCAGCACTAGGATTATTAAAATGAGAATACGTGCAGAGAGAACATAATTTGTTTGATAACAGAGTTGAATATGAAATGCTTAATGTAAATGTGAAATACTTAATAGATTACCAAATCAAATTATTTTTAAAAATGGATTACAAGATATATTTTATATTATTTTGTATAGCAATAGAATCTTTGAGGCTATGAATCTTTAGCTGCCTACTTTAAAAAATGCTTGTTTGTTAAAGGGACTGTCTGAGGTATGGAGACCACGCACCAGTGTTTTACAGAAGTAGATTAATTTCCAAAGCAATCGGCTTTATGACAACTTCATTATCAAGAATTACTTGCCATAATGACAACACATAGAACACTATGTACATAGGAATGGTCAGTTACTCTGCCAGCATTAACAGCTAGTTTACTTGCTGAACAGGTCACAGCTACCAGCTGGGTCAGTATCAGAAATACAGTTATTAAAAATGTCTCCTACTTGCCTGATTTGTCAGACAACGATTGAAAAGTACAGGCATCATGATCAGGGTACGTTACATACATTACATACTATACATTTTATGCATAGTCTCAATGTAGCATGCTACATTTCAATAATACTATTTATGGGTGCTTGGATACACAACTAGTTTCCGCTATGAATTCAGAACACTGTCAAATAAATGTATTTTTTTATTACATACACTGTATCCCCGTGGCCTAGTCTTCCACCATCTCCACAGCCCCAAGAGAAAACTTCACCATTTGCTGACAAAGCAAGATAGTGATGCCCATCTGAATGTGCTGCAATCTTCACAATGTTCCTGGAAGCTAGACTCTGCACCAGCTGTGGTCCCTGTGAACCAAAAATAGTATGCTTATTAAAATTGCTTATGTAAAGAATAACTAGGAACACTTTTCCCAAAGCTTATCAAACCTCTCAAATCTATTAAGTTAATGAAGCGAAGATATAAGTGGAGAAAAGGTCAAATTACTATTTAAATCTGATAAAAATTATGCTCTGCAATCATTTTGTTCCCATCCTTATACTTCTTCAGTATATAGGAAAACAGTGTTTATCTTAAACAAAAGATTAGCAACAAATGTTTGTTACAGTACAGTTTTGTTTGAGAAACTACACAGTTTGAGCATGGTGCACTGAACTAAAATTCATTTCACATCTGCTGATTTCTACAGCTGTTACCAAGGCCAGAATAGCAATGAAATCAAGTATTATTACACTCATAAAACTCTAGCCTGACAGAAATTACGGAAATGATGTTTATTCAAATCAATACAAGAGATCCAAATCACTACTACTGAAAGTTCAAAAACAACATCAAAGAAGCTCACAAAAATCAGCATGCCTTAATCTACTCTTCCAAGATACTGTAAAAGCAGACCTGTCAAATATGTAGAACACATTTTCAAAAACATGCAAAAACTCACCAGTGTATCACTGTTGTATGCTTGTGTATAAACTCGCCCGTTCCTAGATAATATTAAAAAACGCTTCTCTGCACAGGCAATCTGCACAACGCCAAGGTTGGCAAGTCCTTCACATTGAATTGGACCACTCACATTAGCATAGTATTTCCAACCTATTAAACCCCAAGCAATGACCTCTTGCAGAGATCCCTAGAAAATAAGAAATTCTGTAAGTACAATTTTGAAATATACAGCTTAATTAAAAAGCATGCTGCAGAGTTTTAGTTTATTTTTACGCTTTTCTACATTAAATATACTCAACTCTTTAACAGTCATTACTGCCAGTTTTCAATACAGCTTGCCTATTAGCAGGGTATCAAAAATAAAGACTTGCATGCATTATGTTCAGTTTAGTCTGTTACTGAATACGCTATAAATATCTACAGGAAGTGTAGACTTTCAAGATGGGAAGTTTAACATATAAAGAGGTTTGTTTGTTTTTGATTGGTTTTTCCTGTTGTTGATTTTTAAGTAAGTCGGACAGACAACATTTAGTAAGTCTGGTCTTGAGAATTTTCTCTGATAAACAATGGGAAGAATTCAAAACATGGAAGAATTAGCCATAATGTTGTGATAAGGAAGAATTGTTCCCAAACCACAGAAGTGTACTCCAAGGCTAACTGAAAGATTTCTGAATGTCACACAAGGTACCAAAGACAAATTTAAGCAACTCAAAGTTACCATGTGAAAATCAAAAGGAAAACAAAACAATCTTGAGTCATTTTTCTTCCAAACTGAAAATTAATTACACTTTTAGGAAATTTATCTTACTAAACTTGGTTCTGCAAGTAGTTACCTTATGAGATGTAGGAGAGCTACACTGTGGAGGCATACATGGGGTAGCTAGACGATCCAAGTGGGCCATGATCACAACAGCGGTTTGTCTCAAATCAATTGCTAGCTCATTGTCCTGTGGTAAAGTCAGATACCTAAGAAAACTTTCATTTGGACTCAGAGGATAAGTTAGCAGCTAAAAAAAAAGAAAAAAAAAAACAGTCAGAAGAATATTCAACATATATCCATGCCACTACACATACGGATACAGAATACACTTAGATATGCTGAGTATCTGCACAAGTTTAAGAGTAACTTATTTAAACAGGCACATACTTTTTCTTATAGTAAAGGAAAATCCCAAACACATATGTTGAGAAAATTCAGTCATATTGTGAATAGAAGTTGTGTGTAATAACACTCATTTGCCTTGTTTTATCAACCTCATAATATTCATTAAGAGTTGTAGTTCAACTAACTTCTAACAAAATTAAATAAAAATAATCCAAATGTGCAGAAAAATTAACTGGTCACATTTGTAAGTTATCACAAAAGCATTAGCTCTGGAATACAATGTTAATCTATAATCATACTGCGAAATTCCTCCTCCTACCTCAAGGAACTCAAATGTACACCAAAAAAAAAATAAACAACAGTGCTGCATGTATATGTGTACTACTGCTAAAGTAAATTTGGAGCTAATTTAGTCAGCCAAATAAAGTCTGATACCAAGATAACGCCCCTTTCAAATAAATCAAGTCTAAGTACCTGAATCTCTTCCTCAGTATTGGGCACATCTTTATTACATATTATACTCTGAAATCTTTGTAACAAAGGTAGAAGGGGTGCACTTGTTCCCTGTGCAGATCGCTCATTATCCGTTTCCCTCGTTCCATTATCCCAAAGTTGAAGCAACAACATAACTGCAGACAACATTTGGCTGAAAGAGGAAGATTATGTCTTTCGTTAGTAAGCATTTTTAGGGAAACCATTTTAGGTTATCCATACAACTCAATTTCTATGTTTTTAACCAGATGTCACAGCTTTACATTTTAAGCAGATGTCAAAATATCAAAAAAGGATTTTACAATCTAATTAACATAAGACTTTGATCTCCACTACATTAGAGTAAAGGTTCACATGCTTTGAACCACAATCATTACACAAAACTAATGAAAACTAAAGACAGACACTGCTCTGGTCATTCCAACCAATAGCAATGGTTAAAAATCAGAGTGCTTATGCTCCTCACCTTAATGTGCCCCTCTGCACTGCCAGTTCTAGCAATATGGCAAGTGCCAAGTGCTGGTCTTGTAACGGAATGTTCCCTGGCCCTTTGGTACTGGGAGCTCCATGCACATCTCTAAAAATCAAACAATATACATTAGCTAAGAAATAACTGGAAACAATAGATATTCGCTTAACAAAAGCATCTACAAAACACCAAGAACCACTGAACTTAAAGAACATAAAATTGGCAATGAAAGCATGTAACAAAAGCTGACATGTTCCACAAAAGATTATTTTTAAAGTGGCAGCTAAGCTTTAAAACTGCCCAAAGCTTTGCTATCTGTTATTTAGCTTTCTTTAATATGCTAAGAATATGAAAAACACATTTTTCACAGGCGAAATTCAAATATTCTTTATGATATTCACCATAAAGATGTAGTTCCGGTATTCTAAAGACAATTTCTATAACAATCATAAAAGAGTAAGTTTAAGTGTTACTAAATAACAGGGAAAAGTAGGGGAGTGTTCCAAATCCAAAGTGAGTATCTTTATTTTGTCCCCCCTGTGCACAGCCTGTATTATATTGCTATACTGGAAAGGCTCAGTTAAGCGTACACATATATTGCATTACTAAAATCATTCTTCATGTGGGTACAGCTTACAGTAGCGATATACTATTTTTAGGGTAAGTCTATACAGGGTGATTCAGAATACTCAAGTTTAGATTTTTCTTAAATAGTTAAAGGAATTAAACCATGCTTGAGGAGCATCATTTCAACAATTTATGTATCATTTTTTTGCTTGATATAACATTATGGAAAACTAAGACAATTGTTTTTCTTCTCTAAACTATTCTGCTCAGGCCATCAGTTGGTAGGAAATTTAAGTTTGCCATGTAACACATACTTCAGCAATACCCTAAAGAAGAAACTTACCCAGTCACAACAGACCTTAGGAATTTAGTAGCTCTTTCCACAACTTCCAACCATACAGAAGATACAGTCCCTTCATCAAAAAGGGATGCCTCTGGCAGAGCTCGTAGTGCATCAAGTGACTCCTGTAACAATTCACTGCACAGGTCCGCATCTTCACCTAAGGATCACAGTAATACTAGTTACACCCACATCTTCACAGAAGGCAGACAGATGTTTTATACAACATTTTGTGGATTTTTATTTTTTAATCTCAAGGTTACGAGTTAATTAACACGTACGTAAGTTCTCAATTTTCACACAAACATTTTGACTGCAGGACTTCTGAAGAACAATCTGCTTCCCCAAAAAAATGCATTTGGTAAGGCAACAAGTCTTAAAACAGCCTGCCCTGCTATGCATCTGCGGAGGCAACTGGAAAAAGAACTAGCTCGGACAAAGATCCAAACAGCTGAAATCTAAACAAATAGCACAGACTGAGACAAATATTTAGGTAGGTCTTCGAGGCAACAAATCTACCATGGTGTCCACTAGGCAGACAGCTCACTCCAAAAAGACTGTGGCCTGCCCAGAGACGTGGCTGTTCAGGCCTGGGGCTGCAAGGAGTGCCTGAGCCTGCCACTGCCCAGAGAGGGCAGCGGGGAGACCGCCTGTTCTCAGGTGGAAGGTCTGCTCGCCATGGTGACCGAGTTCAAGGATCAGGTGGAGAGACTAAGGGGCATCAGGGCATGTGAGCAGGAGATTGCTTGGCAGAGTAACTCCCTGGCACGCCACAGAGAAGATGCCCCCCAGAGGATCAGGGAGCCCCTGCCCTCTCGTTGTTGGGCAGAGGGGGGGAACCAAAAACAAGATGAGGGTTGGAAGCAAGTCCCAGTCCAGCGTCACAGGCAACCCCCCTACCTACCTACCTCACTTCCCCAGGTGTCCCTCCGTAATAGGTTTGAGGCCCTGGATCTTGAAGGAGTGGTAGGAGAGGGTGTGGTGGAATGCCCAACTACAAGGTCACACAGAGGAGGAGTGACACCACACCTCAAGACTGCCTCCAATGGCAAAGAAAGATGGGTAATTGTAGTAGGCAATTCCCTTCTGAGAGAAACAGAGGGCCCAATATGCAGACTTGAACCTCATTATAGGGAAGTCTGCAGTCTACCTGAAGCCCCAAATCAAGGATGTCACCAGGACACTCCACCTGAAGGGAATGAAGCAAGACTTCGGGGCCTTGGGATTGCTGGTGAAAGAGCCTGGTGCCCAAGTTATTTTCTCTTCCCTCCTTCCATTCTGGGGTGATGATGTGGGATGGAATAGAAGGATCCGGTCCATAAATGATTGGCTATGTGACTGGTGCTACAGGCAGGGCTTTGGGTTCTTTGATAATGGCTGGTTTTATAAGACACCAGGCCATACATACAAGGGAAAATACATACAGGGGAAAAGTTTATCTCACAGGGACAAAAGGGTTCTGAGACAGGAATTAGCAGGACTCATTGGAAGAGCTTTACACTAGATCCAAAGGGGGGTGGTGTTGTAGCTGGGCTTGCACTGGTGGGGCAGCTCTCTAGCAGTGATGAAGACCTGGTGGCCTCCCACCCCCCTAGGGTGAAAACAACGTGCTCAGCTCACTCCCTGAAGTGTCTGTACACCAATGCACGTAGCATGGGGAATAAGCAGGAGGAATTAGAAATACATGCTCGGTCAGGAGATTATGATCTAGTGACTATTACAGAGACATGGAGGGACAGCTCACGTGACTGTAATGTGGTCATGGATGGGTATGTCCTGCTCAGGAAAGACAGGCCAGCAAGGTGAGGTGGTGGAGTTGCTCTTCATGCGAGAGAGCAACTGCAATCTACTGAGTACTGCCCAAGGGCAGATGAGGAGTGAGTTGAGAGTCTGTAGGTGAGAATTAAGGGGCAGGCTGGCATGGGAGGTACTGTTACAGGCATCTATTACAGGCTACCAGATCTGAATGATGAAGTTGATGCTGCCTTCTACAGGCAGCTGATAGCAGCCTTGTGAATACAAGCCTTGGTTATTGCAGGAGATTTCAACTACCCTGACATTTGCTGGAAGGCCTACTCAGCCAGCCACGCACAGTCCAGGAGGTTCCTCCAGTGCATCGATGATAATTTCCTGATGTAAATGGTGGATGTACCAACTAGGAGGAGTGCTGCTGGATCTTGTCCTCACTAACAAGGAGGGGCTGGCTGAGGCGGGGAAGGTTGAGGGCAGCCTTGGTTGCAATCATGAGATGGTGGAGTTTAGGATCTCACGTGGCAGGAACAGAATACCAAGCCGAATCACAACCCCGGACTTCAGATGGGGCAACTTTGGCCTTATCAAGCCATTGCTAGAGAAATCCCATGGGACAGGGTATTTGAATGTAAAGGGGCCCAAGACAGTTGGACAGTTGGCATTGTCTCTAGGCATATCAATGGTCATTAGGGGGAGTCAACATGGCTTCACCACAGGGAAGTCATGCTTAACCAACCTGATAGCCTTTTATGAAGATATAACCAGGTGGATAGATGATGGTAAAACAGTGGACATGCTATGGCCTGATTTCAGTAAAGCATTTGACACCATCTCCAACAGCATCCTCACAGCTAAACTGAGGAAGTGTGGTCTGGATGATGAGGTAGTGAGGTGACTATGAACTGACTGAAGGAAAGAAGCCACAGCGTTGTAGTCAATGGGACGGAGTTGAGTTGGATACTCCTTTATCTAGTGGAGTCCCTCAACAGTCAGTACTGGGACCAGTACAATTCAATATATTAATCAATTACTTGGATGAGGGAATAGAGTGTACTGTCAGCACACTTGCTGATGACACTAAACTGGGAGGAGCGGCTGACATGCCAGAAGGCTGTGCTGCCATGCAGCAAGACCTAAACAGGCTGGAGACTTGGGCAGGGAGAAATTTAATGAAATATAATGAGAGCAAGTGTAGAGTCCTGCATCTTGGCAAGAACAACTCCAGGTACCAGTGTAAATTGGGAACTGACCTTCTGGAGAGCAGTGTAGGGGAAAGGGACCTGGGGGCCCTGGTGGACAGCGGGATTACCATGAGCCTTGAGGCCAAGAAGGCCTACTCTCTACTCCCGCTCTACTCTGCGCTGGTGCGGCCTCACCTCGAGTACTGTGTGCAGTTCTGGGCACCACAGTATAAAAAGGACATGAAACTGTTGGAGAGTGTCCAGAGGAGGGCTACGAAGATGGTGAAAGGCCTGGAGGGGAAGACGTACGAGGAACGGCTGAGGGCACTGGGCCTGTTCAGCCTGGAGAAGAGGAGGCTGAGGGGAGACCTCATCGCAGTCTACAGCTTCCTCGTAAGGGGGTGTCGAGAGGCAGGAGACCTTTTCTCCATTAACACCAGCGACAGGACCCGCGGGAACGGGGTTAAGCTGAGGCAGGGGAAGTTTAGGCTTGACATCAGGAGGGGGTTCTTCACAGAGAGGGTGGTTGCACACTGGAACAGGCTCCCCAGGGAAGTGGTCACTGCACCGAGCCTGACTGAGTTTAAGAAGAGATTGGACTGTGCACTTAGTCACATGGTCTGAACTTTTGGGTAGACCTGTGCGGTGTCAAGAGTTGGACTTGATGATCCTTAAGGGTCCCTTCCAACTCAGGATATTCTATGATTCTATGAAGGCCAATGGCATCCTGGGGTGTGGTCAGTAGGTCAAGAGAGGTTCTCCTCCCCCTCTACTCTGCCCCAGTGAGACTGCATCTGGAATACTGCATCCAGTTCTAGGCCCCTCAGTTCAAGAAGGACAGGGAATTGCTTGAGAGAGTCCAGTGCAGAGCCACAAAGATGATTAAGGGAGTGAAGCATCTCCTTTACAATGAAAGGCTGAGGGAGCTGGGCCTTTGTAGCTTGGAGAAGAGGAGACTGAGGGGTAACCTTATTAATGTTTATAAATAGGTAAAGGGTGAGTGTCAGGCTCTTCTCAGTGACATCTAATGATAAGACAAGGGAAAATGAGTGCAAGCTGGAAGATAGGAGGTTCCACTTAAATATGGGAAGAAACTTCTTCACGGTGAGGGCGACAGAACACTGGAACATGGTGCTCAGAGGGGCTGTGGGGTCTTCTTCTCTGGAGACATTCAAAACCTTGCCTGGATGCGTTCCTGCGTGACCAGATCAAAGTGTTCCTGCTCCATCCAGGGGATTGGACTAGATGATCTCTCAGGGTCCCTTCCAATCCCTGATCTGTGAAGTTAAGGTGGCATGGAGAATTCTGCCATTTCAAACTTCTGAGTGCCAACCTTTGCCATTTGACCACTGTTGACAATTACACAAACTAAATACAAGCTTCGCGCTACCACTCCCAACTCCTTTTCTGAACTACTACTGTGCTGCAGTAATGTAGTGATGCATCTTTTCTGAAAAATAAATCAAACTTCTCTGAAACCTGGCATTAAAATGCGTTCTCTTTGTGAAATCCCAGTTTGTATAGCTAAGCATAGAACTATCCCAGCACAATACAGCAGCTGTATTGGCTTAAATAGCAATGACTGGCTCCAATGGCTTTGATCAACAACAGCACTGTTGGACATAATACCACATAGAAAATAAGATACAATTACAGAAACCTAATATTTATGTTTGCATAGAGCTATATCTTTAATACATGCACATGCTTTTATGAAAATCATCTGTCTTCAGAAATCAAGAATATAAACAGTATGCTACAGGGTAGACCTACCTGACCTCCACGCTCTACGAAGGAACGCAAATGCAAATGAAAGAGCTGCCCGGGATCCCACTCGTGCAAGTCCTTCTACACCTTTCCCTACAGGTCTTGGGCTAAAAAAAAAAAAAAAAATCATATTTGCATTGTCTCTACACATTTTATGTAATAAATACATATATTATAAAAATTATTAGTAATATATGTATTTGACAGTTTTCCACTTTATTTATATGCATGCACATACAATTACTTTTTAAAATATAAATAATTGTAAGTTCCTCTTGAGAATGAATGTGGTCAATATCAAAACGACAACATATATTCAACTTCAGCTGTTCTAAAACCCAGCTAACTCAATCCCTGACAACAAAAAGCTTAACAGAGGAAAAAATAAACCAGACTGGCATAATTGCCACAGGAAAGGTTCATAAGTTACTTAGAGTGAAATTATGATTGCATACTAAAAATACACAAGTGTATGATGTTTCATGTACTCACTTTTATCTAGGCTGTTAATACTTCTTGTGTATTTGGAGTGCATTAACTAGAATTTTAAATTTTGTATAACTCTTCTATTCAATTACTGATAATGAACTTCATCCATTTTGTCATTGCCTGTCTTTCACTCAAGTGTCAATATTACAAATCTGTTTGCAGCTTCTGTATTGGTTTGTGTACAGAAAAGAGAACTTTTTGTTGACACTCACTGGACTGCCAAACATTTTTATTAGCTTTGCTTTTTATGCAAACAATCACATCAATCAAGTAAGCTTTCATTTTTACTTACTAACAGGAGATTCCCTACTGTTTTCTCTTAGGAAGACAAACCTGTTTTTAATCTCACATGACACTGAAAGTGAACTTTCAAGACTTTTCAAACGAGAGAAAATTTAAACTGGTTTTTCTTTTTAAGCAGTCTGTTAACTTAAATATACCAGTGTTCTTTTTAATCAGAACTGAAAAATTGTTCTTCAAAGAACATATTATTCCGAGAAAGACATTCCCATCAGAACAATCCCACAGATGATAACTCATCTACGATATTTATTTACTGTTTCTTTAATTTTTGAAGCTAGAGCTAATCTAAAATAAAGTTTTCCCTGGTTAAATTGCTTGTTGTGTCCAAGAGCAACCTAATTCAACTATTGACAAGCTTTTTTAATGCCTCAATTAGTTGTGTTTTTTTCTATTCTGAGGTCAATAAACTATCTAGATATGGAAAGTAACTAGATAATTTCTTATTCAGATAGTTCTCCTGAAACATTTTCAGATAAAGTGTCTGATTAGAGCATTTCTCACCCAAGCTAAGGAAAACTACATTCAATTTTATGTACTTGCATTTTTTAATTTGTGTGCATAACTGAGAGAATACACAGGAGAAATACATGTTAATGACAAGAAATAATGCTATTACAACTATGTAATGTCCATCAGCATCATTTCTGAAATAGGCCTTTCCATACATCCAACAGAGTAGAATAAAAGGACCATCTCCACGGAACTATGATTACAGCTCAAAGAATAACATCTACTGAAGTGTATTATAATAAAAGACAACCAATATGAACAGTGTCAGCATTAAGTAAGCAACAGCCAAGGATGGAAACTGTGTGGTAGATAGCACCACCTAAAAACATCTTAAGTAAGAAGACTGTCTTTACTGGTGATGCTTCATGAGGAGAAAGAAATCCCATTAAGCTGTCACACACGAGTTGATAACCCTGCTATGATTTTGCTAATATATTAACTTATCCGTGCAACTTGTCATTACCTTTTCTTGTCCACAGTAGGCAGAGGAATACTATTGCTTTTCCACTTAACTTTGACATTCTCCTGAAGAACTGTTCTGTTCAATGCAATGAAGTATCGTTCCAGGATCACTAGCCTCTGCTTTAGCCTCATAGCTGAAAGAGCTGTTGTAGCGGTTTGCGTGGCCAGAGTTTGCTGTTCCTTCACTAGTACATGAAGGCACTCTTTCAATTCATTCACATCTAAGAATCAAAGATAAATATAATTTTAGTGGTGTTCACCTTTGTTACGTACACTACCAGGAAAAGTCAAGAAAAATTAATAACTATGAGCTGACTAGAAGTCTGAATCTCAAAACCTAGTGAAATTCACTGTTTCCATATTTAATGTGCACATTTCTAATTAGCAGTATGTATTAAACAATTACAAATCATATTTAACAGGTGTTTAGACAAAGACTAAGGTTATCATCAGAACTAGTTTCGTGTGAACACATCTTAATCTTCATATTTCATGTCTGAAATTAAAACGCCATAGAAAATATTTATGCAAGTGTTCAAAACAAGTTATACAGCAAATTCTTATCAAGAGCAGAACTCAGAGCCAGACTTCTCCTAAGTACAAGCAACAACCTTGCAAGTACCTAGGAAGCCATGCTTTCATTTTGCACTGATACACATTATCTTAAGTTTCTCAGAAGTTATAAAGCTACTCTCAGAAGCTGGAGGGTCACTGCCAAGAGCTGGTTAGCTTCTGAAACAAGCTGTCAGAAGTTTAAGATGCCCGCAAGTAAAAATCAGCAAATGAAAGATCTGACCCGTGTACCAACACCAGAAAATTAATTCTTTGCTAACCAGAAAAAGCATTCAACAGCCTGAAGTCCTAATTATCTAATGACAGATGATAAAGACAACCTCAAAACACTTGAAAACAGGAATTTTGGAATGTTTATTTGGGCCATGGGGGGTTGGTTATTCCCCTCCCCACCCCCCCTTTTTTTAGCTACATTCTCTGTAGCATTAATTATTTGGATAAACATGAAAAAAACCTTCCAAGAACAGACTTTGTTTTTCCTCTCCCTTTATTAACAGTCTGATCACTGGGCCACCCCACTCTGCTTTTCTCTTCATTACAGTACTCCACCCCACGCCAGCCACCAGCATTTGCTGCCTGGCTGCCACACAGAAGTGACTTTGTTTTAACTGACACCTGACTAAGGGCTATGAAAAAAAATGCATACCTGCACCTGTGTAACCATGTTTGTGAAAAGATGGCATCAGCCCCAAAGGAAAAAAAATGGAATAGCCTCCAAGCTATAGAAATTCAGACACTCTTATGGTAGCATCTGGCGTTGAAAATTGTATCTAATGAGGCACAAGGCTTTCTTTCTTTTGTAAATGTAACTCTCTAAATATTTCAAAGTTTTGTCCCCTCTATGATACATCTCTGCACAGCCCCCCAAGAATTCATGCGGCCTTCTCTGCCACCGTATCACATTGCAGTCACATACAGCTTGTTGTCAGCCACCACCCCAGCCTGTTTTCAACAGTGCTACTCACGTTTCACTATTTCATGTGTTAGATTCCTTTCCCTGAGGCAATTTGCATTTTTCCCACTTATGACGAACAACTGACTTTTTCAATGACTAAGAACAGTAAGTGTTCCTTACAGTCTAGACATTAAGAAATTAGACAAAAGTAATAGCAGCTATTATACACATCCATACTTTGGCTCAACAACAGAAAATATGATAAAAAAGCCACAGTATCCTTAATTTTTGCCCCATAAAATTCCCTACAAAGACATTTATAGCACAGTTGTCAGTCATAGTTGAACAGAGCTACTTCATCAGATCACTATGTAAACTAAACATAAATAAAACAAGTGCCTGCTAAAGGCATGCTTGATTTGGCTTTGGACAAGAGGGAATGAGTTGCACCAGGGGAGGTTCAGGTTGGAAATGAGGAGACATTTCTTCTCAGGACAAGCAGTCAGGCACTGGGACGGGTTGCCCAGGGAGGTGGTGGAGTCACCGTCCCTGGGGGTGTTCAAGGGAAGCTTGGATGTGGTGCTTGGGGACATGGTTTAGTGGGTGACATTGGTGGTAGGGGGATGGTTGGACCAGATGGTATTGGAGGGCTTTTCCAACCTTAGTGATTCTGATTCTATAATTATGTCCTTTAACATGATGTAAGTTTACTGGGAAGCTTTTGTGGATGACTATGAGTCCCCAGCCTGAAGCTCCAGTGTACCTCCAAATCAATAGCATAATTCTGAAGGAAAAAAACTCGGTTGAAAATTGTCAACATTACTCAGCTACTGCACTTCAGAGTACTGTAACAGAACGTGGCCAGCATTGGCACACCAGGTTCATGATCCCTCTAAATAAACCACCACAAGAAACAAAAAAATCAGCTTTTTCCCCCTTCCAAAACACTGAAGCCCTATCCATCACCACATACCACTGAAACACAACAATGAAGGAAAAAAAAAAAATCACACTTTGTTTTACAAAGATAATTTTTTTAAAAATATATTGTTCTTTTTGTCAACCAATTTCACTCTGCAGGTTCATTCCCCATATTACATACTCAGGTATCCACAGGAAAAGTAAATAAGCAGTTGATGGAAAAAAAAGGCGCTTTCATTTCCATCTGTGTTTGGAGAAAATAATACGGTCAATGCTCGGTGCTACAGAAACGAAGCACTAGGTGCCAGGCTCCACAGAGTCTATGAAGTAACAGAGAGCTACAGTGTTCATAATCCCCTCCTGGCTGACAAGTTGTCTAAAGGTGAACGGCCCCTCAAATTCTGAGAATTAAGAGAACGGTATGTTTTCTGGTGACAGAGCCCTTCCTTTCAAAATTAATATGCTTAATACACATATGGCACAGGGGCTACTGAAAAAGAATCAGGAGGGGTAGAGACTACCTATATTAGGCATAATTCCTTACAAGGCAGTTTTCCTAAAATACCACAACTGCATACTTCCAGAACTGGCTCCAATCAGCCATGTTACTGCAGTTATGAACACCCCATCCACTCTGATGCAATAGGTGACACCATACAAACTCTGAATGCAAAAAAAAAAAAATCTCTACAAAAGCACATACAATGTATGCAAGTCCAGCAGTAGCAGTTTTCAAGCTGACCATTGTATGCACACACAATACCATGTCTTTACAGGAAAAAATAGTTTCATCTGCAGCACCTACAAAATTAAATCCTAGCACAATGTATACTGCAGATAACCTGTAAGACACTCAACAAGATGGTCAATGATCTGATATGACAACTGGCTCATCTGACAAAAAATAACATTACTGTAGCTTTTTAGATACCTCAAAGGTTCAATTCTGTTTTAATACAGAAGATCTACATAATACTTCAAGGTAACTGGAGCTGAGTCCTACTAAACTACAGAAAGTTTCACAGAACAAACCTTCACAACAGCACTTTCTAAACCAAGGGATATTTCATTTCGAATCCAAGTTATTTTTCTTCCTTGTCAAAGTCAGCAAACATGCATGAACCATTAACTTTACTGACTTCAGTTGTGGTAAAATTATTTTCCTTTACTCTTCTCACTTTGCTTTCACAAACTGAAATGGCTACAATTTTAGGAGGCTTTCTCCCAAAATTAAGTAATCCCATTCTTAAAATACTTTATAAATCCTTATTATTTCAATAATCCAAAAGAAATTTCACATGCAAAGTGTAGGTAAAGACTGGAATAGCTATTCCAGACAACATTAGCTATAATAATCCTACAACTCAGATGTGCCTCAAAACTGAACCAAGGACTGCATTGTTTTGTTAGAAGTAACACTGTTGGGAGAAAAGGGTGTCCGGGCGTCTTTGGATTTATTTATTTATTTTTAAAGTGAGCTGTATCTACGCACTTCCCATATTTAAATTTTCTCCCGTAAGCAAATTAAATTAGTCTTGATGAAAATTCAGTTCCTCTTCAGAAAGTTTTAAATACATTCGGGAACTGACCAAGGGAAATCGGTCAAGCCTGAACAACATGTATTACCAAGTATCTAAACAGACTACTGAGAGAATAGGTTATTAATAGCAACGATTCAAGTTTCATCTGAGGTTACAGCGAACTCTTCAAACAAAACTGTTTATGCCACTACGCCAGTCCTTGATGCCAGATGTCCCTTGCAACATTCTGCTTTGTCAGTTATTTTACAAAGGGTGGAGACAAATTATTTACCTAATCCATACCTACAATGTAAGACTTGATGTCATAACACACAAGTTTAAATTCTCAAGCTATCATTAGCAGAATACTTGTTAAGTGAGAACTACAGTCAGATATGTTCCTGGCTGCAGTGGAGGCAGGTAAGGGTTTTACCATCTTCTATTAAAATTTATCACATCCCTCCCTCCCCACGGCAGCTAACATAACTACGTGTCTTCACTTCTTAATTCATCCTGCCAGAAATTCCCTGCATTAGAAGGAAAAATACCAGTAGTGTTTAACCTAGATCATTTGACAGAACAGGGTTAAGCAGTGATGCGTTGTCTAGTTCCGTCAGCAAATCTGAGGGGGCAAAACAAGCAGCTGAAGGCAGTAACTTCTGAAATCACCTCAGTCACAGCCAGTACATTAACCTGACAGGAGTTTAAGGCAGGTAGCCGGTTAAAAGCACGTTTGCTCCCGTATCAGCCTTTAAAAAAATTACATACTAAATGGTTTCTTAACATTTATGTCAGTAGCTCTTGTAGAGAACTCCGCAGTGGCAAATATGGATCATGAAAAATGCCTCTATCAGAACTGAAAAGTTTCAAGGACTTTCACTGAGTCACAAGCTTCAGCAAAAGGCAAATACAGATGATACGGTCTAAAGAGATTTCAGACCTGAAAATTCAAAACACATTTCAAACAATTTGGCAAGAACATACCACTATAAAGAGCACACATTTCCTGTCAGCAGCAGAGTTAATGTGCTCTAATTTCCTACAGCTTTTTATGTTTTGTCTCGTCTCTTTCCCCTCCTACTATACAGTACTTCCACTGGACAAAGAGCAGCCAGAGGATGCAGTCAGCTCAGCTTAACACCCATTTGGCAGGCCAGCAAGCCAATGCCACAGAACACACGGTGGATTCAAAAGCTAAAAGGAAGGACAAAAATGCAATCACATCCACCTGATTTCCATCAGAAGCATGGTTAAATATGCTCCTGGAATTATTTTATATTAAGAATACAGGAGGCTCCCCCTGAGCCCCAGGCAGCACTTCGGTGCTGTGCGGGTGAGGAGCCCTGGCACAGGCTGCCCAGAGAGGCCGTGGGGTCTCCTCCTTGGGGATCTCCCAAAGCCGCCTGGAGCTGGGCCTGGGCAGCCTGCGCTGGGTGGCCCTGCTGGAGCAGGGCTTGGGCCTGGGGGCCTCCTGAGGGCCCTGACAGCCGCAGCCCCTCTGTGGTGCTGTGAAAGAACGTAATTCCTAATGGGTGGTTAGCTTTTTGCTTCCATCTCTCCACCTGCTCCCCCCCCCCAATTCCCCAATTTCAAAGGACACCCATTAGCACACCTCACCTTATTCATATTTAGTGAGGGAAAAGATTCAACATCCAAAATCTTGGATGCTCAGAGCCAGACAGTAACTTTCAAGTTGGGGTTGTACAGGATTTTAAATCTATTTGAAGTGATAAGAAAGAAAAAAAAAAAAAAAAAACAAAACAAGGAGGCAGGAGTTCTGAGAGATGTAAAACAGGAGGCAGACCCTGGGCAAATGTCATCCTTTCACTGAACCATTCTTTTTATCAGCTTTTCTAAAGCTGAACTTAAAAATGCTCAATCAGGATTTTTATTTATTTATTTTTAAATCAAAGTAGAAATGTGTCACTAACTTTTAATCTGTTGTTCCAAGACTTTTCAATGCCACCAATGCTTTTAGTTACTTCTGCACACAATACAAATTTGATTCATCTAATAGCTCTTACAGGATAAAACTTCAGCATGTCTCCCCCCTTTCTTAAAGGGACAAAGATTGAACTGATGTTGCCTGTGACTTGTTTCTCATGTGCATCTCGCTGAATTCACAAGGGTAGTTTTCACCTCCCCTCCCTTAGGTATTGCCTCTGAACCACTTCTCAGTGCACTTAGCTATGCTAACATTACCACGGGAACAAGAGGCAGCATTATCTCTAAACAAGCTCTCAGCTGTACTCGAGGAGCCCCCAGAAGTGCTGTGCCATGACAGTGATTTACCAGCATCATGGTTTAATTCGTTGCTAATAAGGACTGCTAAATCAGGCCTGACTACCCAAGGAAACTGATGAAAGTAATAAAACAAGGTTTTTAAGAAAAAAATCAGGACTGGCTGATGAATACACAATCTTGTGGGGACAGGACAAATGGAAGATGTTTTAAATAAGCACTTATATCAAAATGAGGCCTGAATCTGGCATCAAGTAAGAGCTGAACATGAAATGGATGAACACTGAAGCCTGAGAGCAGAAAAAACAACTTAAAAGTCAAATAATAAACTAACCCTGTTTTTATTACTATATTATGTTTTTTTTTTTTTTTCCAGAACTTAGCATAGTAAGGCCACTCAAAAAAAAACAAAACACTGCAAGTACGACATCTTCACCCTGTTCTGGCGGTGATCTCAGCATAAATTAGAACTGAGGAAAGCATTTTGTTTCGCTGAACTGGTGCCCGGATCACAAAACAGAGTGGAAGACAAAAAGCACTGCTTCTCAACACATTTTATGAAGAGCTTTTTTTTTTGTGCTTTCTCCAAATCCCTCAGTTCTCATGGGGGAGGGATGTCACAAGGCCCAGTGACCTGGATTAGCCTGCTGAAGTTCAATAGCATGATCCTCCAGACTTCTTGGCAAAGTAAGATTGTATTACAGCACTTCTAAAACACAGATAATCCACTATCTAATGTCTAGGTACAACTTTCATAACGTAAGACTTCCATAACGTAAATCATTAAATTCAGTAAATATAGCTCAGGGTATTAACCTGAAACTCGTAAGGGAATATAAAACAAGTGAAAACAAGGTAAGTCTTTCATTCTTACTGGATCAGTAGGAATACCTTTAAAAAACAATTCCCGTTTTCAAAAGCTCCTTCGTGCTTTTGACAAACACTGAAGGATCAATTTTAGTTTTTCGGAAGGATGACAGAAGACAAGCTGAAAATAGTTCTTCTTGTTTTAGGAGACAGATGCAAAGCACCAAGACTGAATTAATTCTCAGTTGTTTTTTTTTTCCAAAATCAATTGCCAAGCCACAAAAACTAGCATGGTGCAAAAAGCAATGTTAACTCTATTACTTACAAATGCAAAACAAAAAGCTACCTACAATTGTGAGTGAAAACCACCTGTAACACTTATATAAATAAAATACAAGTGTGTTTATAGTATTGTTTCAGGATTTATCTGTCCCAGACAGTTAAATCAGATCAAGGTGACGTGAACTTCCAGCACAAAATGTAACTGAAACCAAGGAATACAAATTTAGTACATTAAGTCTTCATAAATGTTTATTCTAGAAATAACATGTTCAACAATATTGAGCCATATGATATATAAGCACTGAAAGTTAATGCAAAGACTTTTTTTTTCTTGAAACCTCCATACACACACACACCCCTTGTTTTCTAAACAGCTTTTATTTATTTTAAAATTTTTAAAAAAAATCATTGGAGAGTAAATTTAAAGGCCAGCTTGTATCCCAAACACCCTGGTCAGTTGAGAGGAATTTGGTAGGAGAATTAGTATCTAGATTAACATTTTTTTTACAATAGATTTATTCTACTCTTCAGCAACAAGCACTAAATACAAGTATAAAACAAAAATAACATGACCTTTAGCTTGTGTCTCTTCAACACAGTCTCCCTTCTTTAACACTCCCTCCCCCTTCCACTGTAATGGCAATTCTTTTCATTCCTCCTACACTGCAAGATTCTGTCCTACTTCTAGAGTGACATCAAGCCCATCTGCCCTTCTGTCCTTAAGAAAAGGGAAAAAGCTGGCTGGCACAGAGCAGAGGACAGCAGACTGGCAGCTGACCTGTGGCTCAACAGAAACAAGTTACATAGCTTCCCTAGCAAAGACGGCTACGCAGATCCAGATTCTGGCACTGAAGAGACAATGCTCTTGCCAGGGATCCTCCAGTGATTCGGGGTGAGGGGAAAGGAACAGGGGCACAACAGATGTCTCTGAAGTTTGTACATTCCAGTATCTGAATCTGGTAGTATCCGGCACCAGAAGTACTAAACAAACCACTGAGGTGAAGCTGCTTCTGTAACGTTGCTTTCACAGTTGGACCATGTCAGACAATGTGTTGCTGCTCTGCAGTAATAAGGAGCTACAAACTTCATCTGGCTTCAATATCAGATACAGTATTTTGTAGAGCCACAGCTGAAGATGTGAACACACCAACTATTTTCCCATTGACATCACACGTGACATTACTGTCAGCAAAGGTCAGGACAGACAGTTAATTGAACAAACCCTTTCAACATTCCTCCCATGATTCACTCAAACTCCTTTATATCAGACCACTAATCCAAAAAGAAAAATCACCCATTAAGCCTTTATTGCCTGCAGAAAATTCAGGCTTCAGGAACTACGCATTTTTGTGTGTCTGTAACTGCACAGAAATCTAAAGGCATCTTAACATTTCACTGTATAACTGCATTTGTTCCAAGCCAATTTATCATTCCTTCAAGTAGTACGAAAGGTGCAAATTGACTCTTCAAGTCGTGAGCGCAATTAAACCCAAAAGTAGTTATGGCAAATGTTTAACTTGAATCACAGTTAACCACTTACCAAAGTTATTCCACTAACCTAACAGACGCATCTGTCAACAACTACACTTGATCCAATTACCTCCTGAAGCTACAAAAGCAGTGATCAATATAGAACATATAAGAATCATCAAAACAGCCACAATACCTGGTTGTTTGCCCCAAACCCAACTCTCAACAATCGATTTGGCCCTGTAAGTAGGTGGTGGAGCCTCTTCTTCATCTTTCTTTTCTTTGTCATTTTGCTCTTCTTTCTTTGATGCAGTTTGGCATTCAGTGCTATCATCTAAAGAAAAAAAAAGAAGACCTCCTTTAATTCAGTTCTAGATTAGAAAGGTAAAGCTCATAGCCCACATTTTTACAGCAATATTGTCTATCATTAAGAGAACAAAGCAGGGAAAAGAAAGTGGTATGCACCATGTTAACTGCCACAGGTGCTAGGTCTCATGTTTCACTTCATAAGACAGTGACTTTAAATTGCTGAAATCACTGCTACAACCTCCTAGGTAATTGATTAAAATCCACACTACCACATAAGGTCAGTATTGCAATAAATGCACTTTAAGTCAGACTTTGCTCTCAACAACCTCCGTTTCTGTTTCATTTACTTGTTTTCATACTCCAACATGTAAAATACAGCAATTGGCTTAATTTCAAAATCAAGAAGAGCTATACATTGACATTTACACTAATTTTATGCAGCAGTATTTCAACATTTCTAACATATCTAGCATCTTAGTAATTACCAGCAAGCAATAATACTACCACTTTCTACCCAAGCAATAAAAAGCATTTGCAATCCTTTTAAGATCACTTTCATGAAGACAGAAAACAGACATTAGTCACTTATCTCTGTAATCAAAGACTGCATGAAAGCCCCAATTTGCTAAACACAGTAGAACCAGACAGCTGGAAGTCTCTCTCTCCTTATTTATAGGGATTTCCATACCCTTACCTCCAGCCAGTTCAACATGCAAAACTGCCTTGCAGTTCAGGGCATTTCTTGATTCCAGTATTTGCAACCTATCCTTGAAGAGATTAGACTCAGACATTTTTACCAGGCTCTTAAAAATTACTGGTCCTCCACTCCTACCTGCCAAGCCAGACTACACAGACTCCTTCCCAGAAGCCCTGGCCACAACAATCAAGACAAGAATTAGAATTGTGTCTTTCCTCCCGTGTCACCCCCCATCACCAAATACACACATTCACACTAGCACATTTCAGGAGATGATGGTAAGCAAGAGGTTTACAGCTGCAGCTAGATACAACACATCTGATTGCACCTACCCCACTTGGGTATCAAAGGCTCTCATTACTTCAGAGCACGCAAACCAGTACAATTTCCAGAAACATTCAACTATTTCCTCCATCTGGCTTAAAGAAAAAATGAATGTCTGATCTGGTTGTAACTGGATCTGTGATTGACTATTTGTTAAACATTTCCTTGGCTGCAGACAACAGCACCTCCCAAAATATGCTTTTTTTAAGCTGCCTTAATCATACAAGTTTTAAATTAAAGCCAGTGTTTCATAACCTGTAACACGCAGTAGCACTCAGGAGGTGGCACCTGAAGGCAAGAGGAAAAAAACAGGAGACAATTGCACAATGCGTGCTACAGCTGAGATTGTGGGCTAAGGAAGGGATACCAAAGGTCACCTGAGCACAGTAAAAAGCAGCACGGATACTCCAAATACAACCATCTCTCCTATATACCAAGGAGCATCCAACAGTCCAGCAGTCATCAGCATAATAAAACGTGTCCAAAAGACGACTGAATTTAGCTGGTTTTACTCCAAGGCGTAAGTAGTATTAGAAGGCACAAATCCCATTATACAGTTAAAGCAAGCACCCTGTTTAGCCAGAGCGGTTCAGACGATTCCCACAATAACACCCTGCTCTCACTGTTTCTCCACTCGCCCACACATCTAAAGATACGCTCCACAGGAGCTGCTGGGATTTCAGGCAGTGGGCAGAAGGGTGCTGTGCCAAGACACTATGTTTTGCAGAGAGCTGCAAGAGAACTTGTTATGCTTTTTAACAGATCCTTGGCAAAGGATGACAACAAAGGGCTATGAACTTAGTCCCTCGCTGCAAGTAGATGAGGTCCCAGCCCAGGTTGGAACCTCAGCATTGTGTCGTACGCAAATAACCTTGACATTAAACATGCACAAATCCACTAGGAGGAGTCTCTTTAATTTTCTGTATGAGCAGAAAAGGAAGGTAAGGGGAGAAGGAAGGAGCTGAGCTAAAAGGGAAAAAAAAAGCAAACCACATTAAAAGCCCATGACAAATTGTTTCACAAAGACTTCACTATACTTGCACAAAACCACTTTCTCTGTAGGGACAATGCTGGTATCAGTCTAAATTAAAAGCAGCAGCACAGACTTCATATTCACGGAAGCTCAGTTATGCTTAAAGAAAGGGATTGCAGAAAGGGAACCCCAAAGAAAGTGGGGGCAGGAAGGAAGAAATCTTGAGCAAAGCCAGCACAGACCAAAATAACAAACAATAAGGCAGTTTTCAAAAGAACACACACACACACACAAAAAAAAAAAAAAAAAGAGGTGGCAGTGTGACAGCCTACTTTAACATCATTTTTCTCAGACTGAAGTGTGAATACTGAGGATTGTAGCAGGGGAAAACACCTGTGTTACAGTTCCCCGAATTAACTTTCTCTTAACTCTCCTTTGGTTTATAATCATAAGCTTCCAGGATGAGGTAGGTATGCTCAGAGTAAAAATGAGCAACTGAAGTAATCATCCTCAGCTAGAAGTTAGCTCCCAAAGCGAAGCACAAGAACTCTCCACATGCTCAGTCTTGGACAACAACAGCCTAACCCCATATAAAGAGGGGACAAAAAGGAAGCAGCTAAAGGTGGGCCTTATTTTCTTCACTGAATATTAAGTGTAACTGGCACACCATAATTGCCACAAGCACCTATTACAGTAAGACCTTGTGCTGCTCCTGAATTCCAACAGCTGACAGAGTCAGGAATTCCTCAGCAGAAGAAAAAAGCCTGTAACCACTTCCCAGCAGATGTTGCTGCAAATACCTTGCTACTCACAAGGCACAAGTTACACAGTGTGCTTTAAGGGCAGGCTGCGTTTCACAACTACTCTAAAATAGTATTTGGTAATCTGAGATCGAGGAAATATTTCAATACCAATAACAAATAAACAGTTCTCCCCGCCAAAGAACGGACTAGGAGATAACAGCATTAGCATATGAAGCCCAAAACAGCCAAGCCATCTCTTACAGTTCCATTTCCCGTAACCACCAACCCTTCAGAGGATCAGCAACTTAACGAGATCTGCAGCATCTGCAAGCAACATGTTTATGAAAACTGCCCCCAGACTTGATATCCTAATCAGAAATAAAGTTTGTCTTCTAGGGTATACTACTTTTAAGTGATTTTTTTTTTAAATCTGTTGGACATGCAATAACACATTTTGTAAATATGAAGTCAAACTGTCCAATAGGATGACTGTGGACTTCCCCCTGTCCTGCAAAGGGTATAATAATCCACAGCTGAATACTGAATGCTTGAGACACTGGGTACAGCCAATGTAACTAGCTTGCTAGAGGCAGAAACAAGGAAGAGAAAAGAGGCACTTTCCACTTTTTAAAAGTTATTTCTTACATGGGAAAGGAGGCTCAAAGCAGGAGACAGCCTGCATGCCTGCTCACTGCTACAGTTTCATGTACATGTTGTACAAACAGTAGCCAGCATAACCAATTCGCACATACCATTATTCTCATTACAAGGGTCTGAGCTTTGCCAGCCTCTCTGCAACCACTTGGGCATTTGGACTTGATCATCTGTTTGCAGACACAATGCTGAGTGAGGTGCGTGCATTCAACAGGCTGACAGACAAAGGTCCAACTTTCAGATAAGGGGCACAACAGAAGAGAAGAAACCCACTGTGCTTACCAATGACAGGACAGAGGCGTGAAGCTGACTATTTTATAGTTTTACCTCATTTAAAACAGCTAATTGAAACAGGAATTCCATTTACACAGAAGTTTGTGGAAACAAAAAAAGGACTTGTATGTTCAACTGACATCTTCAAAACGTACAGTAATGGCTTCCTAACTTAAAAATTTAATTGGAAAAAAATATTAAATACTTTTTAATATTTTCAGACCTTAAACTTACCCAATTTTCCTGATGGCAGCCTGACTACCTTTTAAGTACGCCATACTGCAAGTGCACCTGAATTTGAACACCACTACTGTGCCCTTAGGTGATACTTGGAAACATGCAAACTCATTTCCCTGGATGCATTAATCGCACACATTTTTCTGAAAGTGCCATGAAGAAAAAACAAAGAGGTTATTCCTATACAAATGTTTCTGCTAACAGGGAAAACAAACGCAATATTTGCATTTTCTTCCTAGAGAAGAGAAGGAATGCTTTCCACTATCAATAACATGGTCTTCCAGTCTACTGCCTCTGCGGATTACCCGATGCAAGAATGAAGGACCTCTTCCAAGCAGCCCAGCCAGCATTAGCAGAGAACTGCAGCACTAGTTAAGTAAAAGGGATTATAACATATGAATATAAATCAAAGCTTCTCAAAACAGACTAAATAGAAAGGACTACTTACAGCAACCTCTCATCTCCAAATTAGTCAATAGAGCAGCATAAGCCAAATATTGGTATTAAAATACATGGCTTTTAATATAAAAACTAGGATTCACATAAATCTAGTTACTGGCATGCACTTTTCCCTTTCCTCTTGAAACAGATTTGTACATCATTTATGTAAAAAAATGAACTACTAACTAAACAGACTGAAGTATTCCACATTTTCATTTCATGAAATTCAATTTGAGCTGCAAAATGACCATCAGTTTTGCTGGTTTCATGACTCACTACTGCCTAACAGAATCAAACGTACAATCTGATCAACGCTGACCAGAAACAGCCTTGATTAACTTTTCCTTTCAAAGTCCAAGTCTAGTAAGCAAAACAGTTATATCTTACAAATCCTGCAGTCCAGCTCAGTGGCTAACTACACTGAAAGAGAATCATACAGTGATCTGAATATACCCTTCTCAGGCTCTTAACTCTTAAAATTTCTAAACTATTGTAGCTTTTCAAAAGAATAGGTGTTTTAGAAGCACTTTGGTGGAAAACATACTCCAGAGGTAGAAAAGAACAGACATGATCTCCACTCTACTGGACCTACACTTCACCCCTCCAAAGGAACAAAAAGGCAGGCTACTTGTGCTGTTTGTGCCAACTGAACATTTACATGTTTAAGAAAATTCTTGCTACTTTCCACAAACCCCATTATTGATAAAGGCAAAACTAAATGGCATGCCAAATCCGGGTATTTCAGAAAGCTGGAAATCATTGACTACCCAATCACAGATATTAATAAATCTCTATTCCTTTTGTAAAATATCGAGTAAGTCTCTAATCAAAGAATGTGATAACTAATCTGAATACATATGTTACTCTGTCATTTGATTTGCAGTGTCTGACCTGCCCTAAAGGAAACTAGAAGACAAAAAAAAGCACTACATGTGCAGCTGGATTGTGGACAGTTTTCAGCTGACCTTTTAGTCACTTCATGAAGACTATAAACAAAACAAAATTAGAAATAGCACTATCACCTTTACCCCCTTCCTCAGCCCACTTCCTTTAGACAAAGTCCTCAGCTGTAAACACACCAAGCAGAGTGTACAGAAGGACACTGCCAAGCCTCACTCATCATAACACGAGTGGTTATGATGTTTAAATTAAAGAGACTGGAACAGATTTAAGCCTTCATTTGAAGGCTCAGACATTACCTTCCTGCACACTTTAAAAGAGATCAGCTTCAATTGCATTTAACTCAAAATATGAACACTGGCAGACTATGCAGACACATGACAAGAAACTAAAGCTTTCCTACAGTATGAACTCTGAATTCCATTTTTATCACAACAAAAGGAAAAAATAAAAAACGTACCTTTTCTTGGAGGTAGTTCACTACTTTGTGTTAATTCTGTTCCAGGATATACAATCTCCCCATCTTTTACCATTTCATTCCATAAGCCACAGAGTCCATCTCGTGTAAAAGCAAGCTGTTAAAAAAAAAAAAACAAATGTCATATGCAGTTACATACAGTTTTATTTTTCCCCTCAAGACAACACAGAAGAAATTTTTAAAAACACCGTATGTCACCTTGCTGGTAAACTGTGTGTGTTTGACACGTACTTAAATGATCTTCAGGATCTCTGCTTCTCTAGCTATGCTATTTTCAGATTAAAAGCTCTATCTGATCTGACTGTGTAGGCTCAAATACAGAGAGATCAATTTGCTTTTGGTGAGTATCTCTCATCAAAAGCATGATTTGGTCACCTCAGAAATACCCACGCGTTCAACATGACATCATGCAGTAATTTGGGTAAATGGGGATCCCTTTTTCCCTTTGGGAAAAGCCATGCAGTAAACTCAGGCTACATAAAGTCACAAAATGGGGGAGCACAAGGGAAGTCACTACAGTCCCCTCTCCAAACCAGCGACTGAAGAGCATGGAGCTCAGAGTACATGACACAAAGGTCACCAACACATGAAACTACCAACCGTGTGAATCTCCTTTGAAGAAACTTAATGACCAACATAACTTGTCCTCTGCTGCTGGTGTTCTCTGCGTTACAGAACGCTGCAAAACAGGCGTCTACATCTCAAGTGAATTCCTTAATAACCAGGCTATAATTCACAACCATACAGCAGAAGGGAGAAGGGGAGTAAATGAAACTGGCAAACAGAATTCCTTCAGCATGCCAGAGCGGTGCAGTGGAGACATCCAAGAAAAATGCTGAAAGCTTATTTAGAAGCACTCTTGTGTTATGTAACTAACATTCAAGTCCAAAGTGTTTTAAGTGAGGAGGAATAACACAAAGAAGTTACACAACTGCTGTTAATATTTGCCTTTACCCACAGAAGTCTGCTTGTATTTTGTTTTGATCAGTTTCCTAAAGGTATTTTATTAAAGATTACAGTTTTTAAGAGCCACAACCAACTGCAGGGAGGTCATTTGCTGACCTAGCTAATCTAAGTAACATGAAAAATTAAAGACAGGTTGCACATTATGACACCACTGCAGCATACTAAATTCCCACATTAGCTTTTTGACTTTATATTGCATAAGCCAGAAATTCACTCCAACAAGTGTTAATGATTTCCTTTTCTTTTACCCTAAGTACGGGCTGACAAATTGTACATATTTGTCACTTGCTATTTCCTTTCCTCCGGGGACTAATAGAGAGAAGAATCACACAGTCTGACCTAGACCTTACTCATCTGCAATTTACCAATCATGCAGCACCAGAATTACATTGTGACAACACTTTAAAGAACATGACATTCCTTGTTCTTCAGGGCTAGAGAGAACACGGCCTCTTGCAGAGATTGGGTTCTGCTAAAAACTTTACACTTGGTTGTTTAAATTTTTAAAAACTGGAATAGATTGAACTGCAGTCACACTTCAACAATGCAAAAAAACAAACAAAAAAGCACTCTACAACCACTGACTGAATTTCTTACATTGTTCTAGGTCTATAAATATTTCAACAAAGACACAGGCATTCATTTTCTCCTTCATCAGATGTGGGCATATTCTTTACAGGGACACGTAAAGAATTTATTTTTCCCAATTCTCACCAATAAGTTTTCTTTTTCACTGTTTTTGGCTCCTATTGCATAGAAGACGTTTAATTATTTTAGGATGTTCACCTGCTCAATGCTAATCTATGACAAAACACAAGCTTGAAAAATAGAGAAGAAGGCAACCCTTTGGATGAGTTGCAAAAATAGCAACTTTTACAAAAATAATTTTCACAAATTGAAGACTTCTGTCTATTAAATTGTCAACCTTTATATTTTATGTTCTCAAATCACCCTGGTATGGAAAATAGTTCTCACTGCCCTTTAAACTTACGTACTAAAAAACCTACAGCCTTTGAACTCATTCTTCACAATGCAACATTATTTTAAGGAGGAAAACTTCCTACTTTTGTAAGCACTGCTATAGTAGAATGAAAAGAGTTTCTTCCCTTTTTCAACTCTAATCTTCTTGCATGGCACAAAGCTCGCGCAAGTCCTTCAAGCAAGTAAAAACTGAAAGAGTAAACAAAATTTCTTCTGACTTGGGTTTGGTGTTCAAATTCTTATCAGTCACTTTCTTGTTATGTTGCACAAAGATAAAGCAACCACTGAGATTATAGGTCAGAGACCGCTCCTCCTCCTCCAAATGTGTCACGTGGAAGCTTACACTACAAGCAGCCTCCAGAAAAACAAACTTGCTTTCATTCATGCTGTCATTAACATTTTGCCAGTGGTATATGCACTGGGGGGAGAGGGAAGGGACAAGTTTGAAAGTAAAGGAGTATCGGACTTGTAGCAATAATCAAAGCAACTGCCTGGAAGGACATTGAAGAAACAGTCCTTACAACCAGTTCATGTGTTGTAACTGCAGGCAACTCAATTCCAACTGTAACAGGGTCACTATTAATCTACTCAATGTAGAGCAAACACATCAAACAGTGCCACTGTGACAGCCAGAAGTGGAAACGAAGGTTAACTTTAAAGGGGTAAATTGTTCAAGTAGTTTTATTGACATAATCCAAAAATTCCAGAACCATAACAGAGGCTTCCCAACTCCCTTCATATTTCAGTTAACCCACAGAAACTGGGAGGAGTGACTGATATGCCAGATGGTTGTGCTGCCATCCAGAGGGACCGTGACAGGCTGGAGAAATGGGCTGACAGGAGCCTCATCAAGTTCAACAAGAAGTGCCAAATGCTGCACCTGGGGAAGAGCAACCCCATACACCAACACATGCTGGTGGCCACCCAGTTGGGAAGCAGCTTGGCAGAAAAGGCCCTGAGGGTCCTGTTGGACACAAAGTTCAACACAAGCCAGCAATGTGCCCCTGCCACACAGAAGGCCTGTGGTGTCCTGCGCTGCATCAGGCAGAGCGCTGCCAGTGGGTCAGAGGAAGTGATCCTTCCCACTCTGCTCAGCACTGGTGAGGCCATGCCTGGAGCGCTGTGTCCAGTTCTGGGCTCCCCAGTACAAGGGAGACATGAACTGGAGGAAGTCCAGTGAAGAACCATGAAAACAAATTAAGGGATTGGAGCAGTTCATGTATGAGATAAGACTGAGATCTGGGGCTGTTCAGCCCAGAACAGACGGCTCAGGGGAACCTTATCAACATCAACAAACACCTGAAAACAGTGCACAAAGACAACAGAGCCAGGCTCTTCTGAGCAGTGCCCAGTGCCAGGACCAGAGGCCCTGGGCACACACAGCCCCCCAAGAGGCTCCCCCTGAGCCCCAGGCAGCACTTCGGTGCTGTGCGGGTGAGGAGACCTGGCACAGGCTGCCCAGAGAGGCCGTGGGGTCTCCTCCTTGGGGATCTCCCAAAGCCGCCTGGAGCTGGGCCTGGGCAGCCTGCGCTGGGTGGCCCTGCTGGAGCAGGGCTTGGGTCTGGGGGCCTCCTGAGGGCCCTGACAGCCTCAGCCCCTCTGTGGTGCTGTGAAACTAGCAGGTGAAGATAACAGTAAGTCAACTCTATGGTATAAAAGTCAAATTTCTGCTTTGATTACACAATCCTCACTTCTTTCTTTCTACTGTTTTAAGACTTGTCAGAAAATCTGATACATTCCTGGCTTGTCAATCAGTAGGTTTTCTCACCTCATTCCTCAACTAGCAAATTGCACATGTAAGCACAAAATGACAGAATAATAGTATCAGAAAAGCCGACATGTTTTAATATGAATGAATTATTAACCAGCAGAATTTAGTACTTTAAATGTACTGTGGCACCTCTGCATGCCATACAGTTACTTAAATATGCTAATTACTTATTAAAAAAGAGGGTGCTGTTCACAATGACTTCTCACAAATACTCTACAGGAGTACGTTACATCTTACTGTCTCTTCATTGTTTCTGACATACTGGGATTGCAAGTACAAGAGTACAAGTCTAACACCCACCCACTACTTACTTGATATACATGATCGTCTTTATCTCTAATAATTTAGTAACTTCATTTGTGAATGTTGAAAGGGATTAATTTGACAGTTGCAGAGATGTATAGTCTGTAAATTTACCAGAAGGACCCCAAGTCCCTGCTTGCCCCACCACTCAGACACTTGCTTTCCAAGTCTGAGATGACATCAATGCCATAACTCTGTCCCTACTAGCCAGTACCCTATAGCCCTGGCACGTGTTCTTAGCCTCCCTACTCATTTCATCCTATCAAGTGGCATTCCCCATGCCCCAAATCTCTCTCATCTTTCCCATAACACCTCCTAACTTCCTTTCAGATACAACCATGTATCTTCATCTCCTTTATACCTCACCTTCACAAACCCAACCTTCTTCCACCATTTATTACGTTCTCATCTCTAGACCACATCTTCTTGATCTCTGCACTTCTAAGGCATGCACTTCAACAAATTTATACTTCCCACATCGACCTAAATCTCAGTCCTGATCACTTACCAAGTCAAAAAAGCAAGGGCCCAAACAGACTTCAAAGCAAACTCTTACTGTACTGTAAACTGAGCAGCCCCCACTCTAATCTTTTGCTAATCTTATCTCCACAGTTAAACCGTAATTTACTCTGTCTAGTACAAGACTTAATTAAGTCAAAGGGATCTCTAGTTTGGTGCTAGCACATGTTGTTCCTATTTTCCAATGGGGCTGGCAGTGAAATTCTGCCCCCATACATCCCTTTCCTGCCATCACCTCTACAGAACAAGGCATTATCATTTCCTTATATTTCTACAAAATGAAACATTGCAACCACAACTGGATAAGCTTCTGAGAATCCTCAAAACACCACTACAGGGTTTGTTTTCAATAAGTTACTTTAAAAACCATCAAAAGCCGTGATGAAGTTGTGATTTGGTTCTAAAGTAAACTATTTAAAATCAGACAGTGCTTATTCCACATGCTCTAGCAGATCACATTCTTGATGTGGTTTCATAAACTTTCCTGTAATGAGCACAGAAGCCTCTGTAGAACAGAGCTCGAGAAAAATGATGCAAGGGAAAGAAAACAACATAAAAATGACCATAAGGTCTGATTCAGGTAGGATTCCTGATTATACAGCTATGTTGGAAATAGAAGATAATCACAAAACGTCATTATGGATTTAAAATATAAGCTACTTAATAATCTTCACCTCAGAATTGTCAGCAGTTGGGGGGGGATGTGGACAGAAATCTGTTCTTCCACTCCGTTACTTCTGTATTAGCTACTGGTTGCATTATAAAGGCTACATTAAAATACATTTTTATTTAGAAATAGATGAAAATATTTTTTCAACACATGCACAGACAAATATCACATGAGAAAGAGTAAGTGCTTTCCTAAGTCTTTCCACTGTTTTGAATCCCTTCAATTTATGCTTCATTTTTTGTCTTCTTCCTCTTCAATATTCTGTCCTAGCCTCCTTCCTTCCTTCCCTGCTAAAGCATGCCACAAACCCCAGCTGCTCATCACACCCATACAAAGCACAGTGGAACATCATTAGGTCTAACATATTGCTCTAAAGCTCTGTTGACAAAGACAGTAAAGTTCAGAAGAACTGTGTCACATCACCAGGTTTGGGGTCAAACTAGAAATGTCCCCCTGTTGACAGTCTACCAGGCTTCCATTTGTTGCAAAATCTTAGTAACATTTAATGGTCATAAGCAAAGAAAAACTAAGTTTTACCTTCAAACTTGAAAGAGAAGTTCTCTTAATTTCTTCCATTTGAGGAACAGTAGCTCTAAGCCCAAATGCCTGCACAAACATTGAGTTTAACTTCTCCAGCCTATCATTCCATGTAAAGTCCAGCCTTCACTCCACCTCTGAACCTTTCTTTTTATTCTGGAGGGAGAGCATCACCACATTTTTTAAGTATTAAAAATTCTCTATTACAAATTTAACTACATTAGGGAAATCAACAAAACAAAGAAGTCATCTTTCACTAGCTTCTTAAAAGTCAAGACATCATTTATTAACATCAGCAAAGATACCGACTTAGGTGCTAGAAGAGGTAGCCTTTCACAAAAATACAGATGCCAAATTTAATTTTGGGGGAAGGTGAAAAGATTTCAGACAAATACAACTCTAATAGGCGGCTACTTAATTTAAAAAGATCTCTCAAATCCCTGTGGCAGAAGAAGACAGAAATAGCCTACCAACCATGAACTGAATGAAAACTGATGAAAATCCATCCTATTCTTTTTTGTAGACAGCCCTTGCACCTTTCACTATTGCTTAAAGTTGTATGTTTGTTTTTTTTTTTTTTCCCATACTACAGGAATATGAGAGTTTTTCTGCCTTATCCCCTGCTATTAAGCACAATAGTCCTCTGCAGGATCCAGAATGGGCAGACCAATAAGCACCAGACACACACATGCATCTCATTAGCTGACTGATGCTATTTTTTTTTCATGATTCAGCCATCACTAATTAAAGTTCTCTGCATCAGGTTCTAAACAACTGGTGCAGAAACTTCACTTAAATTGAACTATTTAAAGCTCAAATTGACTTGGCAAACTGCTTATCTAGGTTTAAGTAAACAACTTTAATCTTCCCTACCATTTGTATTTTGTTATGTTTTCCTTGTAAGAGGGATGCCTTCGCTAGAATAGCCAGTAGAACACAACCTCCCATTACAAACAGATGCTGGTACACGTGTGATGGTTTCTACTAGTAATAGACATGCCTGTGTATGTGTTTTAATATGCATTAAAACAAAACCAAAAATATAAAACGTATAAAATAAAATGCAACAAGTGGTAATCCAACCTTTCCAGCAACTCCACGTTTTATTATATCATAGGATTACTTAGCTGTTATACAATGATATCATTGATATGTGCATATAAGAAAGCATTACATACGTTGTATTGCTGATGCGACCTCATATTGAGCTGAACTACCTGATTTTTCCAGCTACAGTAGCAGTTTGTTTCAGGTAACACTGAGCCTAACTTTGGTCCAACAGGAACTCACAAATCAACAAAAATCATTAACATGAATAAAACATAATTTACAAAATTAGTGCTTATACTTTTCTAAACTTTTTAGACATTTTTAGCAGCTGTAAAACGTATGATAACAGGTCAATTAATTACAAAGTTTGTAAAAAGACCTGAAATAGTTGAGGGCTGCACTTAAGTGCTTATAGAGCATTCTGGCTTCCTATAATAAAATTGCTGAAATCAGCTTCAGATAAATTAACAGAAGCAAAAATTCTGTCATCCAGATATATAGTCTCCACCAACTTTTCACACCACATCAATTGCTCCTGCAGGCTAAACACTCGCTGTTACTACAAAAGGGCTCGTGCCTCAGATAATGTCTTAAGAACAGTAATAATATGCTACACCATGCTGGCTTTGTCTATTAACACTAACACTCCAAAATTCCATAAGTATACTTAAATTTGGCCTGAATGCCAGCTGGAAGACTGGCTCTCACAGGTGATTAAAGACAATCCATGCTAAGAAAAGAATGACACATGGATTTTATTCCATTAATACCCCTACTTTACAGACTGTTATTAATGCACATAACATTATAGTATCATTTGTTACATTATTACTGCAACATTGTCTTGAGCTAAAGTCAAAAAAGAATCCAATGACCGTCAGAGAGATTCCTGTGCCTCTAATCCACAATGACTGCCACAGCCATCAAGTCTAAATAAAGAGCCTCTGGCAACAGAGGCAAGAGAAACGGAGGAGTCAGACTTTGGAGACTACTCATCAAGCAGAAGAAATGCTTCCCTTCCAATTCCAGCTATATCCCTCAAATTAGACAACAGCAAAGAATGTTATTCAAGAACAACAACAGAGTTACTTTGAAAGACTTGGTAATCTCTGTATGTCTTCTAAGGTTAAGAATTCCCCAGTATAACTTTTCTCCAAGGAATCCCAGCAACGTGCTCTTTTGACTACTATAAAGCAAGAAATTACAAATCTAGGTGCGAAGTGAAGAGTTTCAGAGTCTATTCTAATCAGTAATGTGTAGTCAGCTTGATTCATTCACTTAAATCAATGTGCCTTTGTTCAAATCTTTCCTAGGTATTATTCTCATTATTTCAATTTCTGTTGACGGTCTCTTGAACACTGACAAGGCCCTTCTACAGTAAGCAGGTAACAACACAGACGAGGCAGGAAACCTGCATGCTTGGTACAAGCAGAACAAAGTGATAGAGGATTTATGCCTACAAAGAGATTTCACAAGTAGCTAGGTCACGCCAGTCAATCAGGCGATACAAAAATTCCCCAGAGCCTCAAACCCCTTTACTTGACAGAAGACATCTGCCATTTAATACAATAACAAGAGCAAATCAAGAGCCACATGCCTTTCTTTTTTTAATTAATAAAAAGTAACAAACAGATACATCTACACAGAGTTCTATGGTGAGGACCTGCCTAATGTCAAAAATTGCTAACCTAGTAAGAAAACTGTATTATACCTGGGAGGTCTGGCTATGCTTCACATTCCAGAGAAGCGATGTTTGTGTCCAGCAGATCACAAACTATTACTGTTCTTATTTCACTAATCTCATTATTTTGGCTAGAGCACAATTAGAAGAAAACAAAGGGAGTACCTTGGCAATTACAGTCTAACTTATTGCTCACAAAGAACTCTCATAAAAGAGCTTATTCACAGAGATTTGTTAGAAATTAAGATTTTTATTATTTAGTGGCATTATTATAACCCATTAACTATACAGCTATCCCATAAAAGACAAGTATTTCACTGCATTTTATATGCTCAGTTGAAAATAATCCTTAAGGTATGGGTAGCAATTTAAACCTTCCTGTCAAAAGAGCATGTGAACACAAAAAAGGGATGTAGAAAAAAAACACATTACAGCAGAGAGGAAAAATATGACAAATCACATGAATAGTCACACTTTTCACCTTGTATAATACGGAAGAAAAGCAGGCAATCCATACTCAGCAGTCATTACAGACAGATGGCCATTTTTTCAGCTATAATTTTACAATAGTCAAAACAACTTATTTGCAATCTAGAACTAAGCAACCAGGGACTAGAAAAGCATTTCTGTAATTGTTAATCTGTTCGTCTTCTTTTTTTTTTTTTTTTGTACTAAGCGCATTCACCTCTTTAGCCAAAACATCTTTGAATCCAAACTTTCGGCTTTGGAAAGGATAAGAAAATGAGAGACAGAACTCATCTAGCCAAATCAAGAGTGACCCCTGTAATTTTATGGCACTTACATTACATAGTAGAGCCCTGATGGTTACATACAAAGCCTGTCACTTCAGAATCCGATTTAGCTTGTTTGATGCAAAATACTGGAGAAAGGCTGCTTTTGGGTCACAAGCACATAGAACAGACCTTTGTCTAGACACAGTGACAGCTGAACTCTACCATCCAGCCTATGTACTTTTGGGTAAAGTCACTCAGGATGCAATTAATAAATAAATAAGTCTATATCAAAGGAATAACACCAGCTGGCCTGTCCCGACAAGAACTTCAGAGATTTGAGCAAGAACTTGCAAAGGTTATTCAAAGTAAGCTATCTCTATGCTACATCTGGAGGAAGGAAGATGGACAACACAAGGACTTCTCTAGTTACCCATTTCATCTAAAACAAACATAACTGACCCTAACCACTTTAACTTCTCTGTATTTTCCTCCTAGTTTTCAAACCTGAATTGGGCAAACAAGATAATATCATCATTCCTCTACCACACAATCCTCTACCACACAATCTTGATAAGTAAACATGTCATCTTCTAAAGCAAAACTCACCATACACTAGTACATTTCAACAAAGACCAGTTCCATTTCAACCACATCTCTTTGGCAGACTCCATACAAAATTAACTCCCTTGGATAAGGACAAAATGTAAAGGAAGCCTACACCTGTTACCCAAACAACTGGGGTAAAAGCTAATCTGAACTCCTTAAATTTTAAGTTAATTTCCAGTGTCTTTCACACCAGTTCTCCTGTGCATTAAGACCACCAGCACCATTGAAGATAAGAAGTTCAGCAACAGCCTAAAGGAAGAACTCAGTTCTAACTGTACTGCTGCGCACACTGGTGTGTGCTTTGGCACCCTACAAAAATAACACACACTTGTAGTCCGGCTTGTTTCTATGCAGAAGAGACCAGACTGACAACACAGATCTATTTGCAGCTCAAAATAATTTAGTGTTCCTTCACGAGCAGTGAAGGAACTATCAAGTACTTATTTCTTTCAGTAAGCCATCTCATCAGCAGCGTTGCAGCTTTCTGTTTGTCAGCTGTTCAGCCTACACGCATCCTTGATCCTGGAAGGTCATCACCGTGCGACACGAGCCCCTAACGCCTCACCTGTAAGTCTGTCTTCAACCATTTGGAGTCGAACCTCGCTTGCGCAGCCAGACAAAAAGATTCAGAAGACATCTTCCCTTCTCCAGCCTCCTCGCCGGGCTGGCCGAGCAACCCAACCTGCCACAGGAGGAGAAAAATATCAATCCGGCATATAAACCACACCGCGCAGGGTTATTTTAGCCGCGATGAGGGCGGCTTCCCTTGGGTCTTCAATAATTTAGGGTGCGAGAGACCCTCCCCGGAACCTCACGGGGGAGGAAACCCGCGGCCACCCCCTCCCCTGACCCCCGGGGAAGGCCTCCCCTGGCGGCCTAGCGCAGCCCCTCGGGGACGGAGGGGGACTGAGGAAGGGAAGGAGGGACCGAGGGAGGGAGGGAGGCCCGGGCACGGCCCCCGCCCCGCACCGGGGGCGCCGCTGCCACCATATCCACGGGGCTGGGTGCGTGGGGGGGGGGTCTCTGTCGTTCCTCCCCCCAGCAGCAGATGGAGGCGCTGTCCGCTCCCCGCACTCACCGGCCGCCCGCGGCGGCGGCTCCTCGCCCCGCTCGGCCCCGGGTTATCCTCGCCCCTCCTCCCCGCTACCCGCCCGCCCGCCCGCCCCCCCCCCCCCCTCGTCCGCCGGCAGCGCCGAGCCCTGCCTTCCCCGCGCCCGCCCTCCCTCCACACTGGAAGCTGGGGAAGCTCGGCCCCCTCTCCGCCCAGCCCCTATGCACGCCAGAGAAGCTCTCAGCCAATCAGAAGGGGAGGGGGAGGCGGGACATCCTGCCCCGAGCAGGCCGCACCATAGAGAGGAGCGGCGCAGTGGAGATAGATGGGCAGTGCGCAGAGGGAGGGGGTCCCCCTGAGTCGTCGTCACCTCCCGCCCCCCCCCCCCCAGCATGGTCAAGGCCTGAAGTGTTAAACTGCCTCACGGATTAAAATAAAATTAAATCAAATAGACAGTAGCAAAAACACAGCCCTCCGTTATACACAGAGATAGATTTTAAAACATCAAAAATAAAAAAGTTCTGTTGTGTGCTTTATTTCCTTCAGTCACTTTAGCTGCAGGCTCTGCTGTTACGCTCTTTCCTAGATAAATAAACATAAGGTTTTAAATATTTCAGGGCAGTGATGAGTAGGTCAGCATCCCCCAAAATGTCAGCAGCAGCCCGAGAGGAGGGCTGATGGGAAGTGGTGCCCCTGGGCACGGGGCAGGGGGCTGCAGGGATGAGGTGGGGAGTTGGCAGGGACCGAGAGGGCTGCAGGCCAACGCGGCGCTCCCGTTGCCAAAGGCAGAAGCTGTGCTGGAGGAAACGCTTTGGCTTCCACGTAACTGTGCTGGGGATGACAGAATGGATCAGCAGTGTGAAATTCAAATTAATCAAAATTATAGTGTCTCACAATGCACAGCCTACAGTTCTCCAGCACTCAAAGAGCCTGAAGGTGGGAGCAGGGCTTGGCAGATGGGACCATGATGGCCTTTGGCCCATGTGCAACCACAGGCTGCACATCAACGAAATTCCAGCAGAACCAGAAAAGAAATAAAAAAGACACAGACCTGTTTTAGCAATCCAGAGGAGGACTACAAGGATGATCCTGGTGGATGAAGTGCCTCTCCTACAAAGACAGGCTGAGGGAGTTGGGGTTGTTCAGCCTGGAGAAGAGAAGGCTCCAAGGAGACCTTACAGCAGCCTTCCAGTACCTAAAGGGGGCCTACAGGAAAGCTGGGGAGGGACTCTTGGTCAGGGAGTGGAGTGACAGTAAGGCTTTAAACTAAAAAATGGTAGATTTAGATGAGATGTTAGGAGGAAATTCTTCACTCTGAGGTTGGTGAGGCCCTGGCACAGGCTGCCCAGAGAAGCTGTGGATGCCCCATCCCTGGAGGTGTTCAGGGCCAGGCTGGATGGGGCTTTGGGCAACCTGGTCTGGTGGGAGGTGTCCCTTCCCATGGCAGGGGGGTTGGAACTGGGTGATCTTTAAGGTCCCCTCCAACCCAAACCATGCTGTGATTCTAAGAAGCGTTTTGATAATTATTAATAGTAAAGTGAATTTGATTTTCTGGTGTTCATTTTCAAAGTAACAGAAAAATGCTGCCATGACCTAACTGCTCAGTCACTCACCATGGACCTCTATGGGATGAAGACACGGTCACCTGAAGTGAAAAGCTGTACAACACTTCTGAACTGCCTGAAAATTTATATAAAATATAGATTATAATAAATACAGAAATAACTTATTTCCTCAAGTTACTCTGTGAAATTCCAAAATATGAACCTTTAAAAACAAAAGAGGTTTCCCTTGAAAAATCTGCCCAAATGTCTATATGTCACAAGCTTTATGTTATATATCAGGGAAGTGAAAGTTTTGTCATGCATTTCATGTCGTGTCTACTCTGGCTAGTCCATGGCTGAGCAGCAACTAGCACCCCAGGATGGGAAATGTCTTAGTCTTGTATTTCCTGGTAGACTAGAAATACGACAAAGTAGTCATATTATCATATTCCAAGTAGGAATAAAAAATACTTTGCAATGGAGTCCAAACCAGAAGGCATTAGTAAAACTTGGTTGAAACTACAGTGCCCATTGATTGTGATTTGCAAGTCAGATATCAGAGAGATGCTTTGCATGTGCTGCATTCTCTGCCATTTTTATTTGGCTCTCCAGAAAGGTCATTTGCATTTATTTCCGATAAGTCTCTTACTAAATAACAAGCAGCAGTAATCTTCTATTGTTAACTCTTGATGAGAATAATTTGAAGAGTGCATAACTGGCTAACTTGTTAGACTTGAATCATTAGCCCAGTTAGCAGGTACTCACAGAATCCTAGAATGGCCAAGGTTGGAAGGGACCTCTGAAGATCATCTGGTCCAACCCCATTGCCAAGCAGGATCGCCTGGAGCACATTGCACAGGATGGCATCCAGGCAGGTTTTGAGTATCTCCAGAGAAGGAGCCTCCACAACCTCTGTGGGCAACCTGTGCCAATGCTCATAGAAAAGAAGTGCCCTCTTGTATTCAGCTGGAACTTCCTGTACTCACTCACTTCCACAAAAATCAAAACTTACTTGGGTGCAGTAACCATGGAAATTCAACAGATAGTGATGCTTCTGAAGAATTTATGATTATTTTGTATTTCTAGATTTAGATTTCACTTCTGATGAATAATTTTTGTTTGCATTTGAAATGCACTATAATAGCGTGATGCAATCTAAAATGGCATTCTCATTTACAAAAATACTATGTACCCACCAAATTTTTCAGAGAGAAAGGTGTATCTGGTAAAACAAAATAATTATTTTGATAATATTATTAAACTCAGTTCTATTAATAATCAGAAAATGCAAAGACTCTGTAACCTGTAATCATCTTTATACACAGTACTTGCACTATTAAGTCCATCAATAACTATGTTATTCTGATGTTGTTTAAATAACAATGATGTATTGTTTTACTTCTGACAGACCAAGGTAATGAAGGTGGTAATGTACGTGTCTGGCAGATTTCTGAAGACAAGTTCAAGTCAAACAGGTGGAGTGCTACCACTCCACAGCCGCTCTTGTGCTCTACTCTTCTGATGCATATTTCCATATTAAAGCAGAATTATATGATCTTGAAAATCGGTTCAACAGCTGTCATCCTATGTGGCCCAGCTTGCAAAAGTAACCTACTTTACACCCAAGAAAATCATTAAGTGGATCTGATGTCCCTGCCTTAGAGACACCAACATCCTCGGGATGGCAGGGCAGGCTGCTAGTGAGGTGTAAGAAAACTCTCAGCTTTCACTGCAAATCTGTCAAAATCCTCGCACTTCTTTCTTGCTTCCTCCAGCAAAATGGCTGGACAAGGAAAAATCTAATTTCCGCGGACACACAAAGTCAGTCCATTACATGTAGCTGCTTCTAGGTATATTGTATAAGTCACTATTAATACAGACTAAAACAATAAGTAAATATATCAGAATGCTTTCTAATAGGGTCTCATTCTCTGTTGCACTTATTAGAGCACTTACAAACAATAGAGTGTATTCTAAAAGTGCCTGGCTTTGGGCAGGAGACCTCTGTTTTGCTGTAAATGTGGCGGAGGAGACATACCAGAGGAGAGGCACTTTCGGGGAAAGGAGATAGAGGAAAAGTAGGATGGTGGTACACATGCAAGGCTGGAAATCGCAGTGTTGTTAGCATGGATGGTGCCCTCCCCTCACCTCCAGGCACTTGCAGTTACAGTCAGACAGGCCTAAGGAGGTAGGGAAGAACAGTAACTAACTGAATAAACTAATAATAAACACTAATAACCTAATACTAATAATCTAAAGCAGGACAGAAGTATCTCTGAACAATCTAGGCAGCACAATATTTGTTTTTATTTCACTTGTGACAATGAGATCATAAGCCATGACAAGATCAGTCACAAAAAATGAGACAATTGCATTCTCAAGTGACTAAATTCAAAACCTTAAGAGCCAACGTACAAAAGATGAGAATTAACTTTTTTTATTCATAAAGGACCTCAAATATTAAAGAATATGTTTACATATAACCAGTACCCTGCCCTACCTGCAGGTGTTCTAGGTATAACGGTCAAATCTTTACTAATTAATAATTATTTTAAATGTATGAGCTCTAGGGAGTCTGTTCTTGTTCTAACAGCAGCAAAATGTGGGACATTCCTTTTCTCTCATTTTCTCTCAATAATTGTTACTCATGTGAAAGGGACACAAAACCATCTCTGTAAGAGCAGCGCCCAACTGTTCGCTTTGAGACAATGGCTTTTTTGTTTGTAATTTTTTTCAAGAGCCATTTGTGTTGAGCTCTCCCACTGAGTTTCGAAGTCTTTGTGTGTTATCATCCATAAAATACAAAATCCAGTCCACTCGGGGCTTAAAACAGGTCACAAAGAATTTCCTGGCTAATTCCCCGTGATGAAGGCTTTCCCAAAGAAAGTGAGAAAATTTTACAAGTAGCTTTTGTTATTTTAAGACACTCTGAACTGAACTGTTGGCCAAAATTTCAGCTTTATGCAATTAAAAGATCGTGATGAGGCCCGTTATTTCTTTATTATATTATTTGCAATGAATGCTGTCAGTTTGCATTGGTCAGTACATATTATTCCACACCAGTGCTTTCTTCAGAGGGAAAATAGGACAGAGTAAGGACATACAAGTATTTTCCTCCTTCCCCCACACACATTTCTAAATAGTCATAATGATGCTTTCTCCTTTCTTAATTACTGGAAAAAAAAATATTTACATAAACAGAACAACAGAACAAAGGAAGCAGCCTTTTTGTTCAAAACCCCAAACCTCTTGCCATCAATATCCCAACCTTCTTTCCTTATGCCTCTTCAGGACAATGAAGCATCTTCTTCCTCCGTGCATGGCTTTCTGGTCCTTTCTCACCTGCAGTGGTCACAGCCCTGCTGTTTCTCATCTTTTTCTCTGACATATCTTTATTCTAACCCAGAACCTTCACATTCATCCACACTTCCAAGATGATTTCACTCCTACCTTTATTAGGCAGTGACACATACCCATTTGAGTTTGAAAAGTGTATTGTTCCAATATTAAACAGAATTAGGTTAACCCTGCCCCTCCTTTTTGCTTAGCCCTGGTCTTAAATGACGAATATTGCTTACACACAGAGCTTCAACAAGTCCTTCTCTCGTGATGGTTTTTCTTTGTGGGAAGAGTCTTCGACCTGTGAGTCACAGCGCATTGTACAGCTGACACAGCTCAGTTGCAGAGGTGGTGTTGGAAAAGCAATTCACAGTGTTAAGAAAAATGAAGGACAAAGCAACTAAAACTTGTCACAATAAAACCACGCTTTGCAAAGGTAACTAATTAGACTCCATTGTTAATTACATTTTGCATAGGTAATTATTTTTTAAAATGAGGGTAAATCCTGTCCTTGTTAAAGCAAGCAGTAAAGTTTTCATCAACTTCAGTAAGCTCAAATTCAGCCTCACCTACCCTTTATTTTGCTCATCCAATGCCAACCACGAGTGTTTCTGGTCTCCCAGAAAAATGATATCCCAACAGTTCATTCTCCGGGTAATGTCTTCCTTCCATTACAGAGAAAAAGGATTGTTTTGCTTCTCCGGGCCAGACCCAGTTTTTCTGTCCAGGAAGATTCTTGCTTTACAGCCCAAACCAGTCTGATCTGATTTGCACTTCTGAACTCAACAACAATAATAAATTAATTATTTCCTTATATTTCTTTAAATTATAAATTCAAAATAATAATTTCATTAAATATTTGAGATGGATCTTGTTCTCTGGCTTGCAAAGTAGCTTTGGAAATGACAGCTTGAATATGCTCATTAAGCAGATCTTCAGAAGACTTTGGAAATAAATACTGCATAAATACTCAGATATCCATTACAGACCAATGAAAATGAAAAGTATCTGGTATACAGCAAAGGACAGGTCAGAAATTCAGATAGGAAATACTAACAAACTAAAATTAGCAACCGCCATAAGCTCTTTATCATTTTCATATTAAATACAATTAATTACTTAAAGCCAAGCAGGATATGTTTGAATTTAAAAGGGATTTTCAGTTACAGGAATATTCTATACAAGAAATAAGATTTGCTAATAATGCCATCTATTACGGCATCTAAGGGTTACAGTACTAAGCTGTGCTCATAAAACAGTTCACCTACAAAAATTAGATTTTTAAAATCATCAAGGTAAAATTTTTAAATCCACCCAAACATCAGGATAATGCTACAGTTATGCGAGAAACTCTAGGAATTGAAACGTCCTCACTATTATACTGACCTATATAGTGAGGGCAGAACGAGTCTGTTATCATAATATCACGCATATGGATTATCAGTGTTTGAACCTTTTCTGTCTGATAGCAGGCTAGTTGCCTAGTTAACATTTAGAAAATAACCCATCAGTGGGCACTGCAACATGCTTCACAATCACGTAACACGATGGAGGGATGTTTAGTGTGCATTTTGAACTGCAAGGACATTTTGAATTTTGAGTTTAAGCAGATAAACAAAAATGTTGCTCCCTCCGCCCCAAATTAGAATGCATAGTTCATTGCAGAAGGCTTAGGAACAAAATGGAAATTGTTTGGCAAAATAAGAAAAGATCTCTTAAAGATCTAGACTTTTTTAATCTATGCCCTTTAGATAGTGTAGGTGGATGCAGAAGGATGAAACTTTACTAGACAGAGAGAGGAACAGTATCCTTTAGCCAATAATCAAAGCATGAGAAAAATCTCCTACAATATAAGAAGACAGCACGATGCTAATTTTAATTCTTTCCATTTAGAAACTACCAAGTATTGAGTTTCTCCTAATGCTTGGAAGGTGGCCAAAAACACTTTAGCTTTTTTACATTGCTTAATATATAGGGAAACACTTTATGAATGCTGATGGGAATCTTTACTCATTTAAACAGGAAAGGAAGCAGTATTTCTATAAAGGGTTTGTTAACCTAGAGCCATATGGTATCCTTCCATACAAAAATGCTTCATGAGGAAAAAAAAAAAAAGTGTTTGAATGAGTTGGACTTATGCCATGTTTTGTCCTTGCTGCCTGGTGTTGGGCGAGGTATCAACAGCCAAATAGAAAGGTCAAGGACAGGTTGGTCAAAGCACAAGCCCAGGTTGGGGGGCAGGAGGGAAGAAAATCAAGACAACTAATTGGGTCTGTCCTTAATACATAAAATGAATACGAATCCAAAACACCAGCAATCTATTTGGCTTATGAATCAGGAAACTGAACACAACTCCCTTTCCTCAGATGTATACGAACGGTCGTGGACAATCTCTGTTGTGTTTCTCCAATGTTCCAATTATAAAGGGGGATTTTGCTCCTTCTCATCTGTTTTTCCAATCCCACCCCATTTGTTACAATTTCAGAAAGTATTTTATCCTTGAGGGAGAATCACGGGATATTTCAGACATGCTAACGTGGTTTGCACCATAAGGGGATGCCAACAGTGAGTGGTCTAAAAGGAAGTCATTAGTTCAAGTAGGATGGAAAACAGTCCACCAGGAGAGTGTGTGCTTCAGCTTGTTCCTACACTAGCCTCTGTTGCATTTGTGGTATTTTATGTTTGGAGCAAACACAACCAAGTGCTGCAACCAACAGCATTCACACCTGGTTTTCTTCTGCTTCGGGATGAGAGCATTAACACTGCTAAGTCCTACATAGTGGTTGTAGCCAGCTCTTAATGCTTTCTTCAGAGCAGTAGGTTTTCATTACTTCTCAACCAGATCATAGATTTGTCTCTATATCATGTTATTTCAACATCTCAATGATCAGTATTTTTGAAAAATTAGACCTTGAATGTCTTTTTCATCTTATCTTGTTCATAACACTTTGAAGAATATTATAGCCAAGAAAACTGCAACACTGGGAAATGAGCTGTTATGAATCTTCCCTTCCCTACCAATTTTGAATTTCTAGTCCATTTGCAGACAGCATATAAGATTTTAATAAACATTTATGAAACCTTTCCTATAAAGTTGACTGACTGGTATGATGTAAAGCTGTGATGTCTGTGCTGTGATGGTAAGACTCCAGCTTAATCGTAAAGTTTGGGGTGAGATCCTCCTATAGGATCTCTGCCCCTCACACAACAGCCCCTACTATATGCATGCATTTTAAAACAATGTATGCAGATCTCCCCCACACACACTCCCGTTCCCATCCCCATCCCGCCCCAAAAGAGTGTGACTCTTGTTCCTATATCTGTCCCAGATGGATTCTAGCTTTCAACATAATACATTTGAGATATCAATGTTTTATAAAGTTTTTAGCCTTTTTCACTCATACCATCAACATTTCCCCGTTCCTGATGGCATCTAAATTCTTTTCACTTCTATAGCCTCTTTTCTCTTTTATATTGGTATTTATTAACATAGCCTCAAGAGGAGCTGAGAAAATGGGAGCTGTCTTTGGAGCTAATATACTATGCTTGAAACCAGATCCAAAAGGTAAATCTAATTTACAGCCTGGCACATTTATAACAATCTGTTTCTGAGGCTGAGATTAGTGAAGTTGTTTATCGGTATGTTATTAATAAATAACTTTTTGTAGGTGAAAAGATCCCTTGACTTTTATGAGTTACCCAAGACATACAAGCTTCCTTCCTGTGTTGAAGACAGGCAGCTCCCAGTCCCATCTGAAATCTGTGGTTGCATTTACTTCTCATCTGGGTAATACAATGGCAGACACAAAGTTTGATGTCGAGTAAATCAGATATAACTGATTTACAGCGGTACATACTAGGTGTAATTGGAGGGAGGTCACCAGGACTGCACATCTGAAGTAGAAAACTATCAGAAACAACCCTGTAGAGCATACTCTTTTTAATATAATCAGTGACCCCCAATACTTCTCCCACTTACACTATTTTAAAATACAGCATTGATTGAAGCTAGTATCAGCTGTTCTAGGCTAGTTCCTTGGACTACATCTACTGCCAGTGGCAAAGAATAAACACCTCAAATGCCACTCATTCCACCCTCAGTGAGAGGGAGGAATCACACTCAGAAATGCAGGCATCTCATCCACAGTAAAGAAAGATGGTGAAGTGAGTTGTGGAGCAAGAGTGTCAGGCTGAAAGAACGGACTTAAGCTGATGGGGTTGAGAGTAAAATCCTGACATGGCTCTCTCGATGATCTTTAAGAAAAAATATGCATTTTTTTATTGTTTGTTTGTTTGTTTTTAAAGAAGGAAGGTCACAGGACTCCAATCTCATTTCTACAATCAATTCTGGTAATAAATCATCTCCACTCACTCCAGCTATGCCAGTCCTGTTACATTATGTTAGACCTGGATTACTCACAGGAAATTATAAACTGGATATAGTTCACATTTTATGTGTCGTTTGTTTGTGTGTTTTACAGTGGAATTTGCTGGTCAGAAAATGCTAGCTCAAAACTGTCACTAAATCTTCTCTGAAGCATCAGAATCATTTTCAGCAGAGAGTTATGCTACCCAAGTTTAAACAAATTTTATTAACCCAAGCCGCCACAGCAAAAGTAGCAACACAGGTACATTGCTTCTTCTCACAGGAAGTTTTGTTTGTTTAATAGCAAAATAACAAGCTAGGATAAAGTATTTCACATGTGCCTAAAAAGCAAGTTAGGAAAAATTGATTCCAAAACACAAGATGACAGCCTGGATAACAAAGCAGTTACTTCACTTGGGATCCTGTTGGAGGAAAATCACATCCTTTAAGCCTATAGCCAGAGCAGTGCAGCTTGTTCCTTGTAGTTATCCTACTCATTTGCTTCATTTTGTCTTTGGATACAAGAGGAGGCTGCAAAGAGCCTGGTGTCTATTTGCGTTATTCATTAACTGCTAAATTAATAGTAATTTCCTGTTCTCTGTCCTCCTGGGTACCAGATGCAGGAGTTGCTCAGACCACAGTCCAAGAAGATAACGTCCCCTTAGGTCCTGCTGTGAAGTCCAGGGCATTTCTCTGCCATGTGGCACAGAGGGGAAGCAACACCACAGCTCAGAGAAGGTGAGATGAAGCTTGACTGTCACTGGGTGAAGGCAAATGGACTGAACTGGAAGCAAAAGGCAAGAGTCAAAAGGCTTATCCACACCCATGGTGCTGCACATCGACCAGCTCATGCCCTGATTTTTCAGCCTTTATGGATTGTCTGGAGTAGTGGAGACAATGCTGAAGTAATACCCTCACCTCTCTGTCAATCCCCTACCGAAAATAAGAATAGTAAAGTAGGAGGTGCTGCACATATATATGCAGGCTCAGAAATCAGTGCAAGTTTTAATTATCATCATCATTCTGAAAAAAAAAAAAAAAAATGTATTTTACATCTGATTTTAGCATCCTTTGCTGTTCTGTGGAAGAGTTGCACACTTAGCTGCAAGCTGACGTGCCTGACAGAGGCAAATGCAGCCAACAGCAGCCAACATCTTAGCCCTTTATAAGATCAATGACCTTCAGCTAACAAGCCTAAGTGGCATAAGTGGCTTCACAGATGATACTTGGAGTGGTAAAAACTAATTAAGGGCAGAAGTTTTGAAGATTTGCATTTATCCTAACAGATAGCATTTCTGGTATCAGCTAACACATCACTGATGCCTCTGCATACAGCAAAGGTTTGCTGATTGCTGACATTACATTCTGTTCAAGTGACATTTTAGTAGCGACAAGGGCATTGATGTAGCTTTAATATTTCAGTGCTCTAATACAAAAAAAAAAAAAAAAAAAAAAAAAAAGAAGAAAGAATTTTAGCCCCAGTTCTTTTACAGCTCCTTTTGTATTACTAAACTATTCTCTGGTAATTTGGATGTAATTTAGATTACAGTGATCATGAAGACAGACAATTTGGATAGACCCTGAGTGATGCTTTGCCTTACTTCACTGGCAAATAGCTCCTGATATTAAATCTAAATGACAGTCTTGTTAGATTCATTTATCTGGAAAGGGCTGCTGCTGGGCTAAATTTAGTCAGAATTAACCCTTAAAGCATTAAATGTCCATCCTATGACAGCAATAAAAATTAACATTTCACTAATTTTAATAAGTCTAAAATAGCACAACAGCCAAATAAAGAAGAAGAGGAATGGAAAGGGTACAAAACAACTAACTCTGCGAATGAAAATTATTTTGCATGTATTAATACAGCTCTGCTATTTAGGCTTTCAGAGTCTTGTTTCAGAACTCTGCCTGTGATACAGAGTAAACACGACTTTGCATTGTAAGGCATTTTTGTCTGTGTTACACAAATATTACATTCAAAGTTAGCTCTCAGCAGTACCCCATGAATTTCCTGGACACATCTACTCCGTGCTTAAAAACAAATGATAATGGATAAATAAAGCAGCAAACAACCCATTTTTTGACTGATCAGCACCATTTATAACAAAAGCATCTTGCACAGCCATCTTAAGTTTATAACAGAATTCCCCCAATAGTGAAAGATCACAACTCTTGAGCAGTCCTGATCTTCTGTTTTCCCCCTAAGTCTTTTTGAACGCTACGCAGACCACACAAGCTTTACTATTATCATCACTATTTATAATTAGCATCATGTATAGCACTTTGTTGTGGACTTCAAATCTATCGGTCAATTTCTATATGATTTTTTTCTTTCAATATGGTGCCGTTCCAAACTAGGAAGTGGCTATTTTTTTTTCCTATTTTGTTTTACAGACATTAATGTAAATATTTATTCTGAAATACATTCAGGAGCTGATGTATTACCAGAGAGCACCAACAAGGCTAAGAAACGTACAGAAGAGCATTTTCAGTGCAGTGACCACCGAAATAGCACAAAGGAAAACTGAAAATTGGAACTAAACAGCATGGGCAAAACTTCTGAAGGAAAAGCTGGATGGTAGCCATCTGTTTGACCACTACCTACTTGGAAGAGGTGCTTATAGACCTTGCCTTCAGAAATCACATCATTCAAACACTGCATCTCCCGTCCTGAAGGTACTGCTGTGTCACGGCTAAGTCTGGAACAGTTTTACCGTTGCGTATTTTGAACAGAACCTCTCATAAATTACTTAGATGGCTAAAAATATTCACCAGGATTTCCAGTATGCTGCGTAAGCAGATGAATGACCTCCAGAGCACTTTGACAAGAATCAATTAAGGATTTCTGAGCTGCAGCAGCCAGATGGCCAAGTCCAAGACCACATCTGGACTGCTACAAGTTTTAAGTACACCATGTTATCGCAGTGTACAAAAATATTATGAGAAAAATCCCAGATGATCTCAATGAACTTGAAAAAAAAACCCTCTCCGACTCTCAGATAGGCTTATTGGAGTACAGGATCGATGCCTGGGAGAAGTGCCAGAGATTTATGCAACCATTGCATTTGAAACTGCTCAACAACTGGGGTTAACAGCTTTGCGTATTTTGGAACTCGTCCACTTCGCTCGACCCCGGGCATTGCAGAGATCAAGGACAGGAGAGAGTGGTTATTGCCTGCTCTACCACAACTGGACAGAAGAAAGATGTTAGGAGCTGCAGCAAAAGCTGGACACATTACAAGTAATCAGATTCTTATTTCCAGTATTTTACGTATATATTTAGAGGTGGAATTACATTGCAGTAGTTAAAAGAAAAATACATTACATAAAAATAAATTGCTAAAGGCCTGGTAATTTCTAAGACAATGAGGGGCTTCCCATTGTGCTGAAATCTGGATGTTTCCACTATAATTACAAAAGCCTTCCTTATCTTCAGGGAAGTAAGAGGTCTGGGTATGGGGACCCCACTTAAGTGATTGATTCAAGGCCCTTCTTATATAGAGTTCTGCCTCTCCATGAAAAACAAGAACAAACAAAAAACAAACAAAAAAAAACAACAAACAAACAAACCAGCTGAAATATTCACCTTGCATTTTTTTAATAGAAAGGGCCATGGCCATAATTTCAGATTATATCATCCAGTCTATTCTTCAGCATAGCATATGCTGTAAAATTTTAACCTTTGGGGATCAAATGTGGATGCCGTAAAATATGAACCCTAGATGTGAAGCCATCAAAAGACAAAGATCTATCAGTGGAATCCTCCCCCAGCTCCTGGGGATTTGACTGCTTGGGCTTCGGGCTAATCTGTATTGCAGCTGTCCAGCCTTTGATCAGAACTGTGAGAAACACCTCGAAGGAGGTGATTTCTAGGTGACATTTTCAGTCTAAGTGTCGCAGCAGTTCCACAGTGTCTGGCATGATGGGATCAGATACCCACCCTGAATTTCTGTCTTGACTTCCAAGCTTGACCTCAGACCTGACTCACCTCTATGGACTTGTATGATGATCTGGACTGTCGGATGAACCTGGTCATGCTCACCCTGACGTGGGACTGCACCCCTTGTCAGTGAGGTGACCACCCTTGCCTGTCCCGCTGGCACACCCGGCTCCCCTTCCTTTATGGAGCTGTTCATGGCTGCTGCAATGAACAGTTCTTCCATCACTGCCCTTGGGAGTTTGCTCAGCAATTCATCTCCACTGCTAAGCAAAATCAAAGACACGTTCTTCTTTCTAACTAGGAACTACTCAGTCTTGCTGTGTTTTTGTTGTTGTTGTTCTGTTTGTTTGTTTGTTTTTTTCCCCACTGAACTGAGAAACACCAATACCTCCCCCCCCCTGGAGGAAGGGAATGTACATTTTGAACAAATCACCCCTTGAATGCCTGCTGAGATGGAAACTAAGCTATTGAAGCTCTTCACTCTCAGACATTTTCTTTTATCTCTCAGGTAATTTACAAGCTACATCACAAGCTTTTCATCATGCTTTTAAAACACTATGAGCAGAACTACACATCCCATTTCAGTATGCTATATGCAGTGCTTCATACAGAGATGCTATTTTGCCTCCCATTACCTACTTCCATAACTCCTCTTTACTCCAGCATATCAAGATTGCGCGCACAGGTGCTTGTCCACTGAGCTGCCTAATCCTGTTCACAGCAAGTTGCTTTTGAAGATATGCTTCCCCTTCCTCTTCTTCCCCAGCTCCCACCCCCGGTCTGCAAGTGGTAATTCACCATGCTTTCTCTTTGGCCAAATTTGACCAAACCCAGATTACCTGGTGGTGCAGGTTTCTCTGAATGGTACGAGCAGGGCACTCTGCCTTCATTACCTGCACTGTGGGAACAGCACCAGTGGGAGCACGTCTATTCAGTGACTCCACAAGGACAGCTAGATTAGTGTACATTGGTGCTCTTGGTATCTCTCAGCTGTGCCACAGTTATTTTACCTGGTATGTACTTGTCTAATGCCGTACAGAAGTATTTTATGGTCATAACAAAGCCAAACATCTTAGGAAAGCCAAGTTTATTAAATATATACAATTACTTTTATCAGATTTGCCATGTCAGCAAAGACAAAGATCTGTTTTGCTTAACAAGGAAACTTTCCAAATCTTATATTGATCCCTTCCCTTTTAACACATCAGTAGTGTAATGCTGTATCAGTTTTCCCCCCTGTTATTTTTCCCAGGATCAATGTCAATCCAACAAAACTAATTATCCAAAAAGGGTAGGCGAGGTGTCCTAAGGCCAGACCAACATTAACAACCATTTTTTCGTTAATTTTCATGGCATTCCCAGATTTATTAGCATAATAAATAGGGAGGAAAGTGCCTTACCTGCTGAATAGAGACAGGGCTAATAGATTCAGCTGCACCTGTTTTCCAGCATAGCTTAGATTTGTAATCTTAATCACAGCCAATGAAGAATGGGTTTAATTTTTCCTTCATAATGTCAGAAGCTCTGCCTATTTCCCCTGCCCATCATCTTTCCAGAATCCTTTACACACTCTCAGGACACCAACACATCTATACTTCAGTCTGATTTATTTTTTAATATTTTCTTTCAGCCTCTTTAAACTACATGTCTGGACGGGTGCCAGTATCAGCTGTCTCTCTAAGGAAGCAAATTTAAGTCATATCCCATCTTGTCCTCCTGCTTTTATTTCTCCATCATGATTTTCAGAAGTATGAATTTATTTGGGATTGTTTGGGGATTTCTGCACTCTCTGATTTTAAATCTAGTTATTGTTCATGTTTTTGTAGCCTCTTACCTGCAGCTGTTCCTACAGCAGCCTTCGGGAGCTAATCAAAAAGGAACAGCACTTTGAGATGGCAAAATTCACACTGGATATTGTCCTAATCTTTGTTAGCCTCAGCCTAAAACTATGTTTTGTAGTAGATTAAGTATTCTTAATAACACCCAAAATTATCTTGAACCTTTGATCGGGGAAATGGCTGGATCCACTTTTGGTACATCAGCCAGAAAGCTCAAGATCTTGCCTGCTGCTCCTCTGACTGACTAGCACCATAACATCTCTACCAGTGGCATACATTTGCCCCCAAACACTCTGGAGCCAACTGACCAGCCTTTATTCCCAGAAGGGGAGGAAGGTGCCTCATTCTCTGACCTGCAGTTGGTGACGGGCTTTAGCCTCCTTCTTTCTGAAGGGCACAGCAGAGGCCAGCACTTGGCCTTTGCTCCCCACCAGCTGCCCCCCAGGTGCGTCTCGTGCACGCTTCGTGCTCTTTGACTTCACAGCTGCTGCTTTAATGCGGCACATTGTCAGCAGCATCAGGTACTGTCCCAACTTCATCACTCCAGAGGTCAAGCCAAGAATTATAATGATTGATTTATATGTAGGATACCACTGCGAGCAGGAAAACAAGTGATTCCGTGCCTCTGTCAGCATAAGTCTTACTAAAACTGGGGGATGAGTTCATTTTTACCTCCGTGTTCTCAGAGACTACCAGCTCCTTTTCCAGTCCAGAAAAGGGAATTATTCTAGCAAAAAAGAATTCAACTTCTGTTTGTACTTGGAATTTGAGGGAAAAAGGAGTTATATAAGCATATTCCTTTTTTTTTTCTTTATGCTTCAGGGTCAGCTAGGTCTCATTTTCAACTCTGCTACTTGGAATCCAGTCAGGAACTGGACTGGGGGTGGAGGGGGGGGAGAGTATCTGTGAGGGACAGTGAAAGGACTCCTGCCTGTGCTAACAGGGATTATCCTCGAGCTCTACTTTCCCCAGGGATCCCGAGGAAGCCAGGGCTATCAGGGATGTACGTTTCTGCCTACTCCCTGGCCACAAGAAGCGGCGAGGGCCGTAGCCGGCTGCCCTTCTGGCAGGGCGGCTGCGCCACGCTGCGCTGGCAGGGGCTCACCTGCCCGTGCTGTTTTTAGCTCCTGCTATAGATAGGCCCTGCCGCTCAAACACATGTCCGATGTCCTCAGCCACATCCGCTGGTTTGCTAAAAGCAAACCCCCCACAAATCTTGCTCCTCAATAGGCAAGCGAGTGCTACAGAAAATAATTCAGCTTCTACAGTTACTGGCAGCGAAGAATGCTTGAGCATCATAGGGATGATTAATTATCATCTAAAAACATCTGCCTGCCTTTAGCCTCTAGTCTCCTTCCTACTGCTGATGCTCCAGAGTTCAGGGAAGGGTTCATAGGGAGCCTGGAGAAGTGCAGATTCCCATCTGAGGCTTCCTTGCCTTAAAACTTTCCTTCAGGTTTAAAGGATAGCAGGCTGCACATGTATTTGCACTTAGGTTAAATATAAGAATTATATCTATTTGCTTCTGTCTTCTGTCTGATGTATTAGTATTTTGAACCGTAATTCTGTAACAAAACAGGTCTTCTGTTAAGTTTTCTCTAAGGCAGAAAAGGCATCGCAGTAATACTGCATGCTGCTAAATTCTCAGTACAGGAATCTGTAAAAATGCGAGACTTAACTGTGTGCCCACTGTACTGAGACCAGAAGTGAAAGGTTTGAGCCAAAATGCATCATTCCAAAGATACTAGAATGTGAAAAGTATTTACCTAGTATACATCTTAGCAATTGTATGAAAGATTGCATAGTTTTTTGTTTTTTGTTTTTTCTTTTTTTAGCACAGACTAGACCATGAGCATCTTGTACCGTCTGTTTGGAGGCTACACCTTTCTCCATGGCTCAGGGGACCATGAGTCAGCCAGCAGCAGCACTGGATTTTCCTCCTTCCTCCCTTTCTCCTGAAGTAAAGACATGCCAAAGGGCTTCCATGCAAACTTTGTGTGTTATAATAGAGCAAGAAAACCATAAATGAGAAAGCCTCAGATTTGCTGGGAGAGCCATATTCAAAAGGTTAGTAAAGACCTTTGAACAGTGGTGTTGCAGACCACCATTTCTCTGCAGTCTAGGAGCACTTCAAAGTCACATTTTGTGTAAATCAAGCACACAGGGACCCAGAGAAGACTTCATGAAAACTCTTTCATGTAGTCTCTGAAACGTGGCTGCGGGCCTGCTTTCTGCAGAGACGGGTTCCCTTTTTGGCCAGAGCTTCTACCCGCTTTGTACTTGTTCCTCTCTTGCTGACTGCTCTCCTCCATGCTTTGCCATCAAGTACCTTGTGCTGGTCCTTCCTCAGGGACTGTGGTCCCTCTCCCTTCCACAAGGTTCAGCATCACCAAAGCTCTGCAGGTGGGGAGAAGGCAAACAGGCAGCTCTTCTCCCTGCTGCCCACAGACACAACTTTTTAGTAGGTCTACAACGTGCAATGGGCCCTCAATGAAGCTTAGGCAAGTTAAAAATAATTCTGTCACAGGGATAATACTTCAGACTCATACTAGCATTCTCCCCTTTCGTAGCCACATAGCACAGGATTAAAATATATCAAGACTTGTAAGACGTCCAAAATCTGTCAGACACATTTCCCCTTCTTTGCCATAAAGTAGGGGTGGAAATCCACATGCTGTTGTAAACAGCCTGTACAGGTACATTGAACCATGCAGTACAGACACAGATGCTGGCATATGCAAGCCATTCTGAATGGTTTACAATGAGATTTGTCAGGATTTGGGGTCAGTTCTTAGCTCCTAAGGATTTCAAATAAGTTATCTTCCAAAAATAAATGTTAGCAGTTCCTCTCAGGTATGCACTTAGGAACCTATTTCTTGCTTATCTTGCAAGAGCTGCCCATGTCTTTGAGCTGCTGAACTTTCTGACATCTTGCCCGTGAGTAATTGACAAATATTGATAAAACTCCATTCAGTGCTATGTAAGGAAGGGAAGGAGATCCCGCAGATGAAGGGCTGCGACTAACTTGAAAGCTGGACATATTCACCTGGTGATTTGCAGCTGATTGCTTACCTTAAGCATTAAGATTTCCTTCACTAAGTGAAGAGAAAATCATTTAAGGCATTAGACAAAGTCATCAAATATAGCACAGATGCTTTCCTCTTCATTAACCACCCTCCCTTCCCAAGCGATGGCCCACTGCCCAAGAATTTAGCATAGTGCTGCTCTTCAGTGCAAGTTTGGGATTTGGCAGCCCATCCTCCCATTTCCCTGGTGAGAGAGCTCCACGGTGTGGGAGGAACGTGCACAATGAGCAACAAAACCAAGGGATGCCGAAAAGAGAGAGCATTGCATCAAAGTTTCTCTGCTATTTTGCTAAACATCTTCTAATGGTGGGAGCGTCCAACAAAACTCTAATCTCTTGAAGGGGATAGATTTATGGCTAAAACATTGCTTTACTCCACTTTTCCCAAGCATGTCAGCTCTTAGAGAAAGACAGCACAAAAATGTGTGGCGAGTGATTCAGAGATCTCAGTGCCACCAGGTATTTAACCACATATCCAGATAAAATGAAGGCAAGGTTAGACATTTTGAAACAAAGGCACAGATCAGCATCAAAAAACAACTTAATCTGAAGCTAGTAAATGTTTTCATCTCACTGAAGTGATGATTTACTTAGAAAGTGCTTGTACTAGGATTTTTTATGCTGTCATTTTCATATCTGTTTGGTTCCTCTATCCATTTTAGTCACTAAGATCTGAAGTGTCTTATTCTAAGGGACATGCTTACCTCCCTTATTTTAAAGAAAATGTAATAAAGGAGACACTTTCTATCAGTTAACTGAAATATGGGATATGAGAACCAGGGTGCCATAACCTTTAAAAATGAAGTCGCTTAGCACCGTGGCATTTTGTTTGTGTGCAGTGATTGGGTGACATTTTCTTGTGCCAGTTTTGTACCTGGCAAAAATTTTATTAAAAAACAAAACAAAACAACAAAAAAAAACCACTAATTTCTTCCACCCTGTTGGAGACGGTGGCCAGCCTATTCCCTGTGATACCTTTTCTCTTGAGGCCAAATTCTGCCACCCCTTGATGGTGAGCACTTTTTAATCTCAGAATCACCCCTTCTCATTACCCTGTGCTGACCTATGCATTTTCACTCCAGCTTTGAGTCTCACTTTTTTTGCAGTTGCCAGTCTAGTGACCTTTTTCCTACTCACAATCCCTTTGTTCCCTTACAGTCGACAGGCCAGCCATCACCCTTTTCACTGCCCTTTAATCTTCCATGCTTGTTCTCCATCAAAACCTAGCAAATGTTGAGCCTTCTCTACCTTCCTTCCCACTCTGACACTGCAGCTTTGGCCCATCTCTTTGTCACTTCACAGTGTGCTTACATGGTAAAAAAAAGATGCTGAGGCAGCATCTTACAAGTAAGATGAGCCTTCAGCAAAAGAAGAGGCTTGTACGAGGCAGGTTTGCATCTCAGGCTGCACAAAACAGAAATTTTACGTTTCTTTATATGTAATTTTTACGTAATTAATTCTTATGCAAATGTTACGTTTTCTCCCTAAACTCTCAAAGGCTGATACCCTTAAAACTATTCACAAATCAGATGACTTTCGCAGCTATTTAATTTAGTCTAGCACTCCCACCAGCCGTAGAAACATACAAGTAGAAAGGACTCTAAAGGTTGTATGTGCTCCTGCTCACAGAAGGTCTAATCAGACCAGGTCTTCTGTCTACTCTATCCTCTGATCAGGTAGAAGAAGACACAAACAATTCCCCTTTAGACTTAAGTCTTGAACAGTCACAGTCTCTCAGCCTTTCTTTGTATGTCATACACCCCAGTCCCAACCATTTTGGAGATGCACCACTTCTCACAGCCTCTCACTCTGGGATCTTGTTGAAAGTTACTTTAACACCAGGAGTGCTGTTGCAACATCAATTTACCCCCTCCATTTGCCCATTAACTTGGGGGTGGCAGGAGGAAGACAGGTGGTCTTGCACTTGGAGGAAGGACATGAGCTCTTTCCCAAGTCTGGCAATGGGCTGGGATCCCCGATCAATAATGATGCTGACTGGAATTGAAAAACCTGCTGAAGAAAGCGACAGACCAAGTGGCTGTAAGCAGCTTCCTGAGGGAAACAGAGCATACCATCCAGGTGACTTTACACTACTAGGACAACCGTGTTCCCCTGCAAGGGGCACAGGCTACTGTGAAATCCATGGTCCCGAACTGCCATGGCTGGTTGGGATTAGCAAGTGGCTGATGTCTTTGCAGAGGCTTTTTGGCATGAGCACAGGTATCACACAAGTAGATATAGTCAGCTACATCTGCCTGTACTATGGACCACACATAGGTCCAGGTATTCAGGTCCTTCATCTTCCGGTGGGCCCATGTCCAGCTGCAGGTGCGTCATGACACTGGTGGAGGACCTGCACACGCAGTGGTTCTTATGGGACGTGGAGTTGCTTGCCCCGGCATGATGCTCTGCCAAGAATGGTCATTCGCAGTAGCCTGGCAAAATTCTTCAGTAAGTTCAACCTTTGCTTGAGAATGAGGTGTCTTGGTAAAAAGAGTGCAGGGGTGCATGCACAAGATGTGCCTCCAAATCCGAGTTGTTGTTCCATGGTAAGCTGTCTGCCTTGCAATTCTGATTCCTCAGACACATACTAAAGTGGATGGAAAACATGAAATGGTGGAGGCTCAGTGGGCAAGGCAGGGAGCCATTATGGGTGCCACAGTCCAGGAAAAACCTCTTATGAACCATCAATGATGTTGGCAAATCCTGAGAGACATTCCACCCCACACTCACAATGGTTTCAACCTCCCTTTGGGGTTCCTACAAATGCCACGGGTGCTCACCAGATACTGCTGGACCTCCACCCCATGCTTCTACCCTGTGGAAGGAGCATCTCTTGAATTTGGCATACTTGTTGTGCAAGTGATTCAAGACCTCCTAGGAATGTCCTATGTGTGTCTTGAATGGTGTAGAACAAAAAAATGCAGTCTATGTATTCTACAATGCAATTATAAAATAATTCAACATGTCTTTTACAAAACGTTGGAGGGTGGCTGGAGCATTACAGAGATCAAATGGCATCACAAGATGCTTTCTGTGGCTGGATGTGGTGCAGAGAGTGCTTTTTCCACTTGTTCCCCTGCCAGATTTGGAGAAAACCATATGCCTCTCTCAGCTCCAGTTTTGTGAACCAGCAAGTCCCCTGCAGACTTTCACAGAGCTAAAGGGGGAGAAACAGAGGGTATCAGTTCTGCACTGTGGTGCCACTATAGACCTCTGTAATTTACACTGGGATTGAGACCCCATTGTTCTTCTTGACAAGAAAAGCATGGGGTGCCCAGCAAGGCAGGCAGAGGGGGATCTGGGAACAACCCCATACAGTGTCCTGTGGTGGGGCTGCAGCTCCAGGGTCAGGCTCTTGCCCTCAGGCTCCAAGTTTCCCCTTCCTGAGGAGGAGCAGAAGGATCCCAGTTGCCAGTCAATGATAACGTTGTGGTTCCATAACCAGGACAGCCTGAGGAAGACTGCAAGAGCACATGCACGATGGGAAGGATAAAATCTCAAGAGAGGTGCACAGTTACTCTAAAAAGAAGTCTCATTTTTGATACCCTGCCCACCTTGGGTACTCTTCCTGTCTATGATTCTATGATTTGATGAAAGAGAGAGGGGATAGTAGAGATAATCTTGCATCCCTTTAGACGCTGTGAACCCTGAGTTGCTCAGCATGAAATGGGTCTCTGATCCATGCCATGCAGGACCTATCCATAGAAAAAGGTTACACCATTTCGGTCATGTGAGCTATTACTGAATTTTCTTACAAGAAAACAACCCTATTTGTCATTTCTACAGACAAACAGGAAGGATGCTCACACGAGAACCTGTTGCTGCACTTGTAGATGCACAAGTAGATCAGCAAGGCCACCCGGGCGGCATAATTGCCAGTACCAGGTGGGGGCTGCCGCAGGTGCCTCTGAGGTTACCCTGCAGCCAGGTGGCACAGCACATTTGGGTTCGATTGGGTGCAGGGGGACTGCTGGCTGGAGAGCAACAGCGGACGTGGCATGCAGAGGGCAACGGAGCTCCTGACAGGCAGGCTGAGAAAGGAAGCAGAAGTCTGTGACTGCCGCACGCCACAGAGCTAAAACAGTGCCCCTCAGCAAGGACACCAGAGGCAACAGGAGAAGGCTTTTCCCAACAGCTCTCAAAATTCATGGGTTACCTCAGCCACTCTTCCTGGTGCTGCCTGTCTCCTCACCCAGAAGGAACCTTACAAGCACATCACAGAATCACAGAACTGCCGGGGTTGGAAGGGACCTCAAGAGATCACCGGGTCCAACCCCCCTGCCAAAGCAGGTTCCCTAGAGCAGGCTGCCCAGGTAGGTGTCCAGACAGGCCTTGAATATCCCCAGAGAAGGAGACTCCACAACCTCCCTGGGCAGCCTGTTCCAGTGCTCCGTCACCCTCACTGTGAAAAAGTTCTTTCACATGTCGGTGCAGAACTTCCAGGGCTCCATTTTGTGGCCATTGCCCCTTGTCCTGTCCCCACAAACCACTGAGAAGAGGTTGGCCAAATCCCACTGTCTCCCACACTTAAGATATTTGTAAACATTATTAATAAGATCCCATCTTCATCTCCTGGCTCCATTCCCAGGCCATCTTTTTCCCTCCTTCCCTCCTTCCCTCCCCATCCCTCAGCAGCTCCGCAGGGACAGGCCGCCTCCCCACGCTAGCAGATGCATTTCCCAGGTCCATAATGCAGCAATCATTGTCTGTTGGAAAATAGCTACACTGAAATGCCACGTCCTCTCCGAAGGTCATAAACTGTAGCCCACAGCCCAGGGCCCAGTTAATTAATTAAGATATGTGGCTTTACTGAAGAAATTTGTTTTTGAGCAGTGAGAGAGCCAGGCAAGATAAAAAAGCACACACACACAAAAGTGAAATTGTTGACTCATATTAGTTATCAAATCAAGGCCTCAGGGGAAAACCACTAATGTGATAGTTATAAAACTGTGGGGGGGAGGGGGAAAGGAAAAAAATTAAAAAGGTGGTTAGAAGACAGCAACTCAGCAAGACAGAGGATTAGCCTGCTCCCAGGAGCAGCAAGGCCTGGTGTTTCCGAACATGCCTGGCCACCTGTGTGGTAACATGTCGCCCTGCACCCACGTGCTAGTGAACCAGTGGAAAAGGAGGATCACAGCCCAGACACTCAAGTGGTATACAGGTGTTCCCCTTCTCATTTCACACACTGATGTTAGTCGACCAAAAAATTAATCTTGATATACTGAGAATTAATACCGTGAAAGGCTGAGTACGGAAGCCTCAGAGACTAACTGTAACATGTATTTCACAGTTCAGATATGCAAAAAGTATTTGCTTGCATTTGCTTTAAGCACAAATGCAAATAGCAGGCTGTTTTCTTACTTGAGAAAAAAAAAAAATCCATCCACTTTGTCTCAGAATCACAGCATGGTGGCCATTTCCTCAAGCTACTGCTACCTTCCAGCAGAAAGCAGGCCGTGGCTTTGATTCTGCTACTCATTATTTAGATCATTTGATGATATGAGTTTGTGTTTTTACAACACAAGTGCCCAGGCTGTACAGAGAAGAGCACTTTCACATCCCACTATACGGTCAGCAACCCGTTGGCTACACTCTCACTGCAAAGACAGAGGGAATTAGGTTAGGGTTAATGAGCTACTTCTTGGTTGCCCCTCATCAGGACAGCTTCTATACACAGTGCTCCTCAGCTATTCATACAGCAGGAAGAATCGGCATGGGTGTAGGAACCTGCAGAAAGAAAGCTCTGGGTACTTCTGCCAAGCAGTTTTAGTGAAGCATATTTCTGGTTCCTGAGCTAAGATTTCTGCCTTCTCACTTGCTACTACATCTGGTGCATTTTCTTCTCCCTGTGTATGTGAACAATGCCCATCTCAAAATCTAGCTGGCTTTTTCCTTTTTGGATCCAAGCTTGCTCTTTTCTTTTTGAGAAGAGGGAGCTCTGACCATGGTGGTTGCAAACCTTCCCTGCTCTACCTCTGTTAGGTATTACACACCTACCATTTTCTGTGAGCTCAAAGTGGGGCAGAAGAAGTTAAAAGGGAGACAAATAAACAAACAGACAAACGAATGATTTATTTAAGGGCCAAAGGAGGGAAGTCTCCCAAATATTAATTTTTGGGGTTGGCAAAACTGAAGTCAGCCAAACAGAGTCCAAAAGAAACATTAAGGCAGAGAATGATTCTGTTTCAGATACTTGCTCACTCACGGAGAGGAAGAGGCTTAAGATGTTCTTGCTGTTCTATTGCTAGACATGCTGAAGTAGCAATTATCGTATCTGCCTTGCACAGTGCTATTATGCAGTCAGCATCGTTTGAAGGAAAGACATCCTGAGACAAAAGATTTAAAAATACTCTTTTGTTCGCAGGTTCCTTTTTTTAAAGTGTTGTTTTGTTCTCTTTCTTTTTTTAAGTCACATTTATTTGACAAAGGAACCTCATCGTTTCATTGAGTTTAAGATTAGATCATTAGACCAGAGACACTATTATTTGTTACAGTCAGCCGTGACTGAGCCACAAGATTTCATTTCAGTAGTGGTTATCATTAAAATCATCATTTAAATGGTCTTTATCATTAAAGCTAGAGATAACATGATGTACATCAAAGGCTGCTTTATCTGTCTGCAGTCTGTACCCAGGAAGACTTGCCCTGAAGGTTGATGTTACCAACAATATTTGTTGGATGGATATCATGTATAGCCAGTAAATCTTTTTAGGTACTTTCAAGTTAGTGACAGCCAAACACAGAGATTCCTCTTCTCAGACCTCATTCTGACAGTTCAGTGACTCTAAAACCTTTTGTGTGCAGGTCAGTTGTTGTATATCTTCATACATACAGTACAAACACAACACTGTGCTAACTACTAGTAGAACCACAAAAGGGACTGACCCCTCTGAATTAAGTACTTGAAGAGCAGGCAACATCAAAGAAATCTGTAAGACAGATGTATGTAAAATACAGAAATAGAATAGCTGAACTAAGAAGAAACTCAGTGAGTGGGTCTAATAATTGTCCTGCATCCCTGGTACCTCATCTGCTAACAACATGAAACAAGACTTCCAATTTAACTTAAGTTAGCTAGCATTCCTTTCTGCTGCTTTGTGTGCGTTCTGACCAAATTCAACCCAAGCACTTTAGTCATTACTAAAACTCACTTTATGTTAGGAACCATGACATACCATAAAACAATGCATTAATATTGATACATCATATAATGGGCACTTTGACTACTAAGAAAAATGACTTTTCAGTGTAAACATCGACAGGATTTATAGAAGATGAATGAATTTCCCTAGAAGGTGACAATGACTTTCTGACATTGCCTAAAATCTTAAAGTTACGCTTAGTATAAATATAGCCCTGTCTTATTAAAAGGTGCAAATCAGCAGGCGTGATGATTGTGTGATAGCACTGAACATCTGACAAACACAGTGAGACTAACTTCATGCCAACTGGTTTCCTTCCAGCTTAGATAAGTAGAAACCACAGCCACCTTTCATTGCAACTCTCAAACCAGCTCTGTTTTAAATATTAAACTAAGCTTTAAATATAAAAGTAGCTGGCACAGCAGCAGCTCCAGTTTGGGGCAGAGGAACTTCATGGAAAGCCTTCTTGCACCATGATGTTTTTGGTAGACTCTCTGTGGAAACAGCTCGCATCAGCCATTTGCCCTTTCATCTGCTAGGACCGTGCTCAAGCCCATCAGCTGGGCACCCTGGCTTCTGGGTACTGTTCTCCCAGAGGAGACAGGGGTCTGGGGGACCTCCTTTGGTGACTATGGTAAGTGAACTTGGAGATGCAGCTTTGCCGCTGAGAAGGCAGGTATTGAGTAGATAAAACATATTACTAGAATGGTGACATAAACAGCTAGGTAAACACCTGGAATTAAATCCCAGGGTCCCAGATAGGTACTGCATGGCTTACAGCTTGCAAAGGCATGGTTGGTTGAAAGTCAAGCTTCAAGCGGAAAGTAGTTTAGGTTATAAGCCTTATTCTCGTATTGAAATTGGTTCCCCATTGTTTAGTTTGGTGACAAAAAATTCCAGTTCAGATACATTGCAGTGCATATGTGGTCATGCAACAACATTGCCTTGAAATCCCATTCAAAAACATCTACATAAAAATAAACTTTACAGTGAAATTCAGGGCTTAGAGTGCAGGATTATAAGGAAGGATGCACTCTGCCTTACAAAGCTTGATCTCCAAGCAGGCAGCTGACTGCTGTACTCCCTGAGGTGTCTGCTAGAAAAGATGATTTTCTGAGCAGCAATGTAGTAGAAAATCCAGATGCATACTGTTGGAACTACTCACCAAATCTCATGACAGAGTTTACTTGTTTAGTGAGAGGAATGCCTCTGAAGATCTTCACATGTGAGAGAATTTGAATTGCCCAACTCTCCAAGGTATACCCTGAAACTTAGTCTCCACTTGCTCAATTCAGCAGCTGACCAGTTTAAAAGGAAGAGATCATCACTATAGGGAATTCAGTGATTATAACATGCTAGTTTGGTATGCAGCTGATGAAGTGGTGGTATAGGTCACCACATCAAAGCTGACAACAACATATGTAAGTCTGAAGCACAGTCCAGAACTCCCAACTGTTAACTCCAATTAACAGCCATGGTATGGGCAAGTCAGGCAGATTTCTTTGCACACAAGACTGTGATAGAGCCTGCTTTTCTAATGACTGTGATTATCATACCTTCATTGGAAGACTTGTTTTAAAGGTTCATGCTAAAATGCTGTCCTGGTTTCAGTTAGGACAGAGTTATTTTTTCCTCCTAGTAGCTGGTAGAGTGCTATGTTTTGGATTAGGATGAGAAGAGTGCTGATAACATGCTGATGTTTTAATTGCTGCAGAGCAATGCTTACACTAAGCCAAGGACTTTTCAGCTCCTCGCTCTGTCCTGCCAGCGGGCAGGCTGGGGGGGCAGCAAGAGCTGGGAGGGGACAGCTGACCCAAACTGGCCAAAGGGGTATTCCATACCATCTGACGTCATGCTGAACAATATATAGGGGTGGCTAGCCGGGGTGGGGGGCCGGCTCTCGGGGTTGGGCTGGGCATCAGTCAGCGGGTGGTGAGCAATTGCATTGTGCATCACTTGTTTGTACATATTATTGTTATTATTATTATTATTATTATTATTATTTTCTATCTTAATAAACTGTCTTTATCTCAACCCACAGGCTTCACTTTCCCGTTTCTCTCCCCCATCCCAGAGAGGGAGGGGGGAGGGTGAGCGAACGGCTGTGTGGTGTTTAGCTGCCGGCCGGGTTAAACCACAACAGTCTTTTTGGCGCCCAACGTGGGGCTCGAAGGGTTGAGATAACAACAGATCTGACCAGCGTATGTTAAACTAAAATTGGTATAAGTATTAGAGCTGCTTAATTGTTGCTAATCAGAATGTTGATTGCTTTAATCTCAGGTCTGCTGTGGCTGCAAGCCATACCAGACTTTCACCATCAGTCTAATACATGAAGAGCTGGATATACGTATGCTATATGCATTACATTAGTGGAAAGTCAGCATCGGAGACCATGCCCCAGTCAGACTTTGCAACTAATGTAGGTGGACTATACCATCTGCTGCAAGATTAACTGGAAAATCTGTGCTTTTTCCTGTGTTCCCCAGTCACGGGGGATCTAGAATTGATTTCTGCACAGCGTGTGGGAGCAGACATGGTGTTAATTAAATTGGGTTCTCTGCAGCCTGTTAATGAACATACATCAGAACTAGCTGCCTAGCTTCTGCTGGCTGTACAACAGACAGATTTCCTCTGAAGAGACCTGTTTCCCTGCAGGAGAGCTGAGAGTGCCCGATCTATCTGCAGTACGCCTGCCGTGCTTCCTGTGTCAATAACCAGCCATCAGTCTTGCGCCATCTCTCTGGGAAGGAAGCTGAAGGTCTCCAGCATTGTAAGTGACGACTGCCATTTAGCTGAGAATTTATTTTCCATAGGCAAAAGAGAAAGCAAGACTCAGTTACTCATTCAGTCCAGACTTTGTTGCACACTGATAGCAGCTCCACAGCACAAACCTTGGACAAAGGATGAAAGGAAATCTCCTGTCCTCACTTTTCCACCCCATTTCAGACTGCAGTGGCTTGTGTTTATTTGCAGCCTGTTTTTCTGCCCTGGAAGGCAGCCAGTATACCCAAGGGCTGCCTTGCTTGTGGTAATCCACGGGACGGAGAGATTGTGGATGCCTGTGAGACCTCCCATATTGCAGACAGGGTATAAGGTGGCACATCGTTGCAGTTTCAGTCAGTGTCAGACATCAGGTCTAAGCCTGATTTTCTTCAGTTCCAGCTCCATGAGTCTTGTGACCATGGCTTTGCGACTTCCGGAGCCTCGTGACCATGGCCTACAGCACAGTAGTGCTCAAAGCTACAATTTCATTTTACAAAGACCACTAAGGGTTTAAAAGTCCAAACCTGGGCCCAAAGACTGTCTTCTCTGGAACAGTTCAGTTAAGTCCTTATTCACAGAGCAGAGAGGAGAGCAAAAGAGCTGACAGGATCCATGCCCACTGCAAGCCAAGAGCTGGATTACCACCAAGATTAAAGTCACTTCCTTTCCAAAGCAGGCCAACTCGTACCAGCAACGGCCCCCTTGTACCAAATCCACTTCCAGACTCCAGCCAAATCCTCCAGACTCCTTAGAAAGGGCTTTTAGGTTATCTTCAGGCCAAGGTTCAGTGGACCATTACGTAACAGCCCTCATATAACTTTGCTTACTGTGGTCTTTCGTTCCCAAGAGCCGGAAAACATAGTCTTCTTCCACTGTCTTCTTGCTATTTTCTCTGCGGTCTTAGTTCTTACTGCTTCAGTTTCTGGCAAAGTTGATCTTTACAGCGCTTCTGCCAAGCAGAATTACTGCTGTTGCCTCGGGGTCTGATACAGCTGTTGTTAGACTTTCACCCTGCTCTCCCAGCTACTTTATCAGAAGTCTCAGATCACCTTCTGGGCATAGCTACTGTGTTCTCATTCTGCATCAGATACAGGATGATCTGATTTTCCTCTAGCCTAGATAAAACACTCCAACAATTGCTTTAATTTCAAAATAAAATTTATTTTACGTACATAAAACAACCGTAACAGAGGAATCCAAACTATTACATAGGAAACAATACATTCCTTCAGATCAGGCAGATCTGAAGCATTTTTATTTCCTCTTCAGATCAGGGAAAAACCCATCCTAACCAGAAGAGGTCCACCCTGCCATCCACCCTCCACCCAGAAAAACAACCGAACAAACAAAAAAAAACAAAAGGAAACAAAACAAAAAGTGGTAGAGCCTCCACCAATTTTGCTCACCGCTTCCCAAGAGTCCTACCTCAATTATTCGTCCCTTTGTCCGGGTAGGAGCCCTGCGTAAGACAAATAAATCTAGCTCATACCTCTCGACTGATCCTGAACACCCACACTGCTGTTGTGTTGCAGAGTAGAGTTAGCTACTTCTATAAAATCTGTACAGTTATTACACTGGTTCTCACATATTGTTTAAATTAAGCAAAACGTGGCCCAAAAGTGTGGAACTAGAAGTAATAGGAGACTGGGGTTGGATGGAAGTGATGAAGAGGAGCAGAGATTGTTAGAGGAAAATGCCACATAAGTTCTGATGTTCCTACTGTGCAATTTGTGTGTTCATGAGACACTGTGGTCTGAAGACCACAGTGACATCAGCAGTACTGCAGCACCGCCACGTACAAACCAAACTAACCCAAAGCATGTTGTTTTGCAATACTACAAACAGGATCAGACAGCTTTGGCAGGAGGAATGATGCTGTCGCAAAGAAACCCAGTCTCAGAAGATTGGATGTACCTTAGGAGTTTATATGTTGGGTATATGTAATGGTTTGAGGAAGGTCATCTAGTTTCCATTAATGATAAGGGCTGTTATTTTTGAGGTACCTTTATGTTTTGGTTCAAAATGTTTGTAAGCTAGATAATGCAGATTTTTTGCATCAACTGACATTAGTCAATTGACATCAAAAGACATTAGTGAAGTCAGGCTCTGGTTTTCAATATATGTGCAAAGTTAATATTTATCAACACTGTGTTTCTTATTTTAGCCTCTGACTAGTCCTTAGGAACACTCCAACTATTAGCTGGCAAGGGTAATAGTAACTAACAGAACAAGGCACGCTAACTGTATTTGGAATTACCCATCCAAACATGTTCTTTAGAACATTTCTAAGTTTTACAATTTGGAGATCAAAATAACGTGGCTAGAGAGAAATAAACTGTTTTCTTAAGATCTCTAGTATCTGCTTTGTTTTGTTTGTCTCTGTTTGACCACAACCCAGAGGGATTTTGAGTATAACAACTGCTCAGGTTTGAGCTTTGTTCAAAAACGTGCTTGGTAATTAGTTGCTAAGGCTGTTAAATATATCTCATCTTTCCACTGTGCAAACATAAATCATTTCCTGTAGTAAATTTCATTGTACGTGCTAGCAGGCTGCATGCAGATCAGAAACTGGTATTTATAACCAGCCTGTGTTTGTCCTCACCTCTGTCCTTGTTTTGTGCTTTGCAGAATTCAAAGGGCTGCTGTGCATAACTCTTCTTCCACCTCGTATGTTCTCATTTTGCGGATCTTGAGAGTCTCACAAGGGCAAATCCTCCCTTCCTTAGTATTAAATATTTATACGGTGACCTGCTGAAGCAACGCAGGTGAATCTATCAGCAGCACAGCAGTAAGCATTACATCTTTTTACCACTAAACAGACATGAAAACGTACTCCAGCCTTCCTGTGCCTTCCTAAGGCAGCTGCTTCAAGCAGAGTAGGCAAACAGAGAGAAACATTTTCAGGAGTTTTTCTGAACTTGTGTTTTGGGGGAGCACTGAAACGTATGCAAAGTACCGACTGATAGGAGTGACAGGAAAACCAACTTTTATTTGCAGCTAGCTAAGATCTCCCCGGGCAGATATTGCAGACGCTGCCAGCTGCGATGCCACCTCCTCGGGCGGATGCTGCCTCAGCAACCCTTTCGGGGCTTATTTCGGGGGGGCAGGCACTGCAGCGAGCACGCCCGACGCGGTCCTCCTGCCGAGGGGGAGGCCCGCTGCCAGCTCGGCACCGGCAGGCTCCTCACGCCGCTCCGACGGCATCTTGAAGGCCTGCAGCAGCACAGGCAGCTCGCGTTTCCCCTACCAACACCCGCCCCTCTCTCCGGGACCCCATCCACCCCGGGGCCGCCCGCCAGCCCTCAGGGACCCCTCAGCGGCACGGCCGTGACGTCACACCGGAGGGGGCCCTGCTATGACGTCATCGCGCTGCCGTCACAGCCCCGCTATCCCCCTCTCCCCCCTCTCCCCCGGTTTTGGGGCGGGTCCCCCCGGTGCCCGCCCCCCGTAGGGCGGTGCCGGTGCCGGGAGGGCCGGGCCGGCGGAGCCGCGGCGGCAGCAGCTGTCGGCGGGGGCGATGCGGATGGCGGCCGGTGCGGTAGCGGGCGAGGGGGCAGCGCAGAGCCCCGGGCCCGGCCCCGGCCCCGCCGCCGTGTCGCTGGGCCTGAGCGTGGCCGTGGTGTCCAGCCTGGTGAACGGCTCCACCTTCGTCCTGCAGAAGAAGGGCATCGTGCGGGCCCGCGGGAGAGGTAGGGCCGCGATGCCGACACCGCCACCGCCACCCCCAGGCGTCCCCACAAAGCAGCGCGGGGGCCGCTCCCCGCTGGGGCCCGTCCGACATCCCGGGGCGTCGCCGAGGGAGGGGGCACGGCTCTAAGATGGAGCCCCCCGCGGCTTACGGGCGGCGGTGCTCCGGGGGTGGGCAGGCGGCTGTGCGGCTGTGTTGTCTCGCTGTCACGCCTCGTTCCCCAGCAAAGTTGCAAGCGCAGCTCGCCTGGTGTCGTTTCTGGGGTCAGGTGGCGCTGTCCGTGGGCGAGCGCGTGTGCATCGCCTCCGGAAGCCCTGCCTCGTGGACAAGCCCTTACCAGCGGCCGCACCGCGTCCCGCAGCGCTCCGTGTGCGTGCCCCTCCACGCCGCCTTCCGTGTTGCGGGTGGCCGGTGTCGGGGCGGCGGAGCCTTGGCGCTGCCCCCCGCAGGCGCAGGCCGGGCGCAGCGGAGCGGGACAGGCTCGCAGCTGTGTGACTGCCGGCCGGCAGCTTGAGCTAGCGACTTTGTTTTGCGTTTTTCTACAGCGGCCTGACAGCCGAGGGTCCCAGGCAGGCCGCTGCTTCGCAAGCCCGCTGCCCCTTCAGGATGGCTGCGATCCGTTTTTGTTGTCCACAGAGAAGTTGACGTTTGCAGCGTCAATGCAAATCTTTCTGTAAGTGAAACCACGGGAAAATGAGCCACTTCCCAGCCCGGCCCGGTTAAAGGAACTTTCAATTCTGCTCCGTAGTTGGGTCTCGCCGCCTCAGTCGTGCGCTGGGTTAAGTGGGCATTGGGCGTGTGTCCGTGTGCTCGGTGCTGGTGTCTGAGTGTCGCAGCTGCAAAACACCTGCTCTGAAGGTTTTACTGACTTTTGCCTGCGTACCTTGCCAAGTGCCTCCTATCGCTGTGCTTGGCATGGCAAATACCCTGCGCCCCTCTCCCGTTAATGTTCGGAAGCCGTGCGGCTCTTCCTTGAACCTGGCAGGCAGAACTAGGTGCCCAAGATGGTCGGTGTCAGATGATGTCTTTTTTTCCGTGGTCTTCAGTAGGTGTTGTATAATTAACAAGGAGGCACTTCAAGTCTTCTCTCTGTTCCCTCCCGAATCAATAGTATTGTGTCAATGCAATTAGTAATCCTCACTTAGTTAGAAAAAGCAGCGGGTGGCAAATGTTTTGCAAAGTTATCTTACTTGAGTCAATATTTTCTGTAATTTGTGCTCCCAACAGGGTTTTTATTTTATATGCAATAACAAAAGTCTAAAAAATGATTACACCCACTCTAAAGCTGGCCATTTTCATTAGTCATTTTCCATCTCACTTCAATTATATAGTGTGATTTCCAAGCATTTAATATTTTATAAGTCTCCAGAGTTGCAGATTACTGTATGTTTCTTTCATTTGGGATTTCAGAGTGCTCGCTGTAGGTACAACATTGCCTATTGCTCCTGCAGGCCTTAAGAGAGCATCCTACCAAGTAAATGCAGAGCTGGATTGCTAGAAAGAGGAGCAGAATGTGAGAGAATGACGTGATGCCAAGGTCACGTTCAGTAGGGCTAGTCTTTGGTTTAGTAAGTCGTGATTAGCCTTGATGCTCTACAAAAGTAGAGCTGATAAAATGTGGTGCACAGGCTCCCCGGTGCGCTCCAGGTCAAGAGTCTATCATCTGACAATGAAAACAGGCATCCTTGAGCTGGGGAGGCACTGGAGGACAATCCAGAGTTTCTATTCCGCTCTTGGAAAGGTGGCATTATGTCAGTAATTCAGAGGCTTCACTCATAGTGTTTTCCAAACGCTCACATGCAGGAGGATCCATCCGTGCTACCGTACTGCCAGAACTGCGTGCCAGAACAACTTCTGTGATACAACTTCATTCAGGCTACTGGAGCGAAGTAATTTATCCAAATTACATCTTGTTTCCATAGTTTTCCTGTTCTCGTAGTAGTGGCTCCAGTGTGTATGTTAGGTGGCACCTTCAGAGTTTTTCTCATTTGCTGACATTTTGGACACTCTCCAAAGTAAAGCAGCATGAGTATCTCATAGGTACTTCAAACTGGACACCAGAGCTTCTAAAACCTCGTCTAACTTGGACATGTAGGCCAAATGTGGGCACCTTCTGTCCTCTCCTGTTTTCTGCCCACTCAGCTGCCTTGAGAAAAAGGATTAAGATGAAGGTCCTAAATAGCTGAGAGTATGGAAATTATTCTATTTTGTTGCTCCAATATTGCAGTTTCTTATTTTCCTAATATATCTTCCTATATTTCCTCTCCCAGGTACTTCATACTTGACAGATATAGTATGGTGGTCTGGCACAATTGCAAGTAAGTATCTTAAATGGCTCCTTTTTTTTGAAGGGGGAAGCTGTGGTTAGGTGGCAAAATGAGACACCAGAAAAATCTGGTTCTAATCTTGAATCTGGCACTCGCTTGTAATGAAATTCCTTTCCCTTGGGAATATCTCACCCTTACTAAACTGTCTCTCTGATTGTTATGTCTGATGGTGTTAGAAAAGGCAAAGAGCTGGGATAAACCCAAGTTGGACTTCTTTCCAGATATTCTGTAACATTTGATGCTTGTAGCCCTTGGCACCCACACACTGCTCTGACTCTGGGTTCTTGCATGTTTTGTGTCCCTGGATTGTACTGGTATGCCCAGCTTTTAATAAAAGTCAAAGCTGAATAAGAAATTGTAGTTCTGCACAAAAGGGCTCATTGAGCACGTTATGTTTTAGATCAGAAAGCAGTTAGCCAGCCTCAATTAAAAAAACAACAACAAAAAACACACATTTTTTGATTTATAGTTTGACAGTTCCAGTTTGGACATTGTTTTAAATCTGCAAGATTAATATGAAGCCATATACAGTGCTGATTATGAGATCTGTACAGTTTTCATCTGAGTGTCTTTGTAAGCTGTCCTCACACTACGTTCAGTCTCCAGCTTGAATCCAGCACGTGGAGTAACTAGCTTTTTCCTTTTGTAGTTCAGCCCTAGTTTTACCGCAGGATTTAAAATCAAACCCCACTTACAGACACTAGTCCAGCCTTTTGAGGATTGTACGGAAATGTTTTGATGCTGTTTCTGAAAAGTATGTGAATCCAGTTATTCCTTTGTTTCGATGCAGCAAGGTATTTTTTGTTGTTTTCATGCCGTACACAAGGAATGGACGTTGATAGATCCCTCAAAGGACAAAGCCTGCAGCAGATGTAGAAGCCAACAGAGCTTCAGAGTCAAGTCCTCAGCTAATTTAAGATGAGCTTAAGCAGTTCTTTGTGGGCTTCTGACTGCTGTGATCACTACTGCCTAAGCAGCAAAAAAAAATTATGCTTTGGTCACTATTGTTTATTCTTTGTGAGGCTTCTGACTTGAATCTCAGAACAGGAGTTAAAATGAGAGTTTTTATCATTGGAGCTTTTCTTGGTGAATCAGAAGAAAAGATTTCCTGCTTAAAAGCTGCCTGAAGGCAAAATAGCTGCAGGGAAAGCTTTCCTTTGGCTTTTGTCTATCAGCTCGGTGCAGGTATTTCAAAACACAGCCTCAATTATTTCACAAAGGAACCAAAGTGAGGATTCCTTAAGGACCTTACAGGTTCAGTATTACAACCTGTCACAAACTGCAATAGCAAGGGCCAGGTAGGCAGCAATGGGATCCAGGGAAAGGTGGTGTTTTGGGGCTTAGCAATATCCCCAGTAATCTGGGTGAAATTACAGTAGCTGATGCTGTTTTCTCAAGTATGGAATTTGGAGTTGGGGTGACTAACAAAACCAGCGTAAACGCTACCAACTTGTTTTCACAATATTTGTTCAGACAATGAACAAGCATTTCTGAGTTGGCATGCTGGCTTGAAATAACACTGCCTAGCTATTTTGTGGCGTTGGGATCTACTGGAAGACTTCAAAGGGAGGCCTACAGATTCTGCTGAGGGATTTATTTATTTTTTCTACACTGTAGTCAAAGAGTGATTACAGGTATTCCAATTAGCATTAAACTCATTAGCTGAGGAATTAGTTTCTGTGCAGGTTTGGATAGCTGCATGGATCTGGCATTTGTGGCTTTTGACAGTGGGTGCGTGTCTCTTAGCATGTTATTGCAGAATAGGAGTGCGCTTGGGAAGGAAATCTCCTGTTTGTCTCCCCTTACTGCGCTTTAGTTCATGGTGTGGAGCAGTGTTGGAGCTTTTCAGCCGAGCTCCTTTATGGTGAAGTGAGGCTGGAAGGTGCTTCCTAGGGACATGGCTGATGCACATCAGCTGCATATAGGCTCGGTCTGTGGGAGCAGGCTAAACGAAGTCTGCAATAAAACCCCTGAGCTGCATGGAGCAGGTATCTCTTGCTGCTCAGATCTGCTCTTACTGGTCTCCTTGCTGATGCAGACATGTCTGTGCACCAGGCTTTGTGTTGCAATAACTTCTGGGATATCGGTACTCCTTTTGCAAAGTAAGCTGGGTGTGCCATCAAGAGCTGAAGTCACGTCTTGATTTACAACACTGTATCTGGAGACGGATTTCTATCCGCTGAGGACTGAGTAGGTTGGCAGCAAAGGTCCTCCACAACAGGCAGATGGTAACCATTACTCAGATTCTTTTTATAATTGGTCTTTGTTAATCCTGGCCTGTCATTCACAGTGGTGAGAGACTGTTACTATTCTTCCACAGCACTACTGAAAACTTGTGGTGAGTTCAGTTGGCTCATAATATGGGCAGTGTGACCAAAGCTTCGGAGGCTTAATTTATGTATCGGTGTTGGTGCCATCTATTAGGATTTTTTCCTCAGAAAGATAAGGCACCTGGACTCCAAAAAATATATATATATATTGCCAGAATAACTTGAAAAAGCATGGAATCAGCAGAAACGCAGTGTGCCAGGTGTGCCCTGCCCTCTGTGCAAGGTGTTCCTCGGGGCTGGTGGATGCCTTGAAGGTATCCGCGTGTGCCTGCTGAAGAACAGAACTGAGGCTGGTAGCTGAGTTACTCTGTTCCCAGGGGCAGAAAACATTCAGAATACCACCACTGACTCCTGTGCTCTAGCGGTGGTGCTCATTAACTTCTCTGGCTTGTTCCAGCATACAGAGAAAGCCTCAGTGCCTTGAATTAGTTTAATTTTGCCATGCTCGGCAGTTCTGTGAGTTTGTTTGTCTCCTTTGTGTTCCATGTAGGTTACACAGGTCTTCAGCTTCGTTGAGCTAATTCGGTAAATTAATTAATGTTTGCACAGTGCTGTGCAGGTGTGAAGAGCAGGGTGATAACAATACGTGATAGTCAAGGGCAATGCCAGCCTGAGCAGAAAGACAGTTTGGCTTCTTGATATGCTTTTAAATGTTAATAATGGCTCTTAAAATCAGCTTGAAATGCGAGCTGTATGTAACTTGTGTTTAGTCTCAGGGTTCTCACCCGTTACCAGACTGTCACCAGGCAAGCATCGTGTTGGCCTGCCTGTTATAAACTTGCCAGCACTTGCAAAACCATCAAGCTGTTTTTCTTTTTTTTCTTTTTTTTTTTTTTTTTTTTTTCTGAAAGCTTGAACACATGAAGTGTTTATCACAGCTGTGGTGTGCAGTAGTGTGGTAAATTTAGGAGTTGGCTTTCATGGGGCAGAGGGGAGAGAACAAAATCATGAGGCCTTTACTGTGACTTGGCGTGGATCTGTTCTTCTTACAGTGGTCAGGAATTTCTTCTCGTGTTCTATAGGGCTTTGAAAAGTTGATGCAGCCTACTGTAGGTCGAGGAGCTTTTATGCATGTGCTTAGTATCTCATTATTAGGTAAGTTTTCTGAGTACTGTCTCTGTCTTCCACCAAGAAGGGAACACTGCTGTTAGGAACTATAAGCAAGAGCATTTGTGCTATGTGTATTGTATGCATGTTCTAAAGTTGAAATTGGGGCTTAGACATGCTTATAGCACTCCCCATATAAAGATATTTGAGTGTAATTCATGTGTTTCTAATTGATAGTCTTATTTGCAACTCATCTTGGTGGAATATAAATAAGATTTACTCTATCCTCTTGGATCACCTTCTGTGGCATGTATAAATCCTGTATAATGTATAAAAGTTCCGGCCATTTTGTGTAAGTGCAAAATTAACAGAGCTGAGCAGATCTGTAACATCTGTTTTCCAGTTAGATCAGTCTTTCTCAAGCATTATTGGGTAAGTTTTCATTCCTTCTTTTTACAGAGGGATTTAAAGGCTTATTTCTGTTTCTCTTGACAGTGGCTCTGGGTCAAATAGGGAATTTCTTGGCCTACACTGCAGTCCCAACCGTGTTAGTGACTCCCTTGGGAGCACTTGGCGTTCCATTTGGGTAAGAGTTTGCTTTTTTTGTTTTTATTTGAATGCTGTTACTACTGAGCAAAGCATCAAACAGACTCCATGATCACCGGAGGTCCACTAAGAAGATATCAGGCTTATAAGCTTTAATGATGTGTTATAATGCCACCTCTTCCTGTTTTGCCCACTAAAGTGTGTGTGTTGGGGTGGTGGCGGTGGGAGAACAGTGAAGAGAGGGTTTCTGAGTATCTTCTGTTTAACTATCACTATGATCTGGAATAGGTAAATGACTTCTTTTCCTTCACTTTGATTATTCTGGACTCTTCTGTTTATTCTCTTATTCACAGTTCCCTCATTACGTAGATCTTTCTCATTGTTTCACATTCTCTGCCCTGCTATCCACGACCCATGTGTTTATTGGTGCTGATTCTAATTTAAGTGGGTTTGGCCCTGTTTCCTGAAGTTCCCTTCATATGGATGCCCACAGCTTCTTCAGTGTTATGCTCATTTGAGGGAAGAGGGCAAAAAAAGGCATCAAGTGCTCCTGAATGGAGTTTAATTTACAGCTAAATATTCTGTGTATAGCTAAGCACTATCTGTAAAACTACGACAATGGAAAAAGTACAGTTATTGAAAAACAATGCTGTGCATTGCCTGGGATATTTTTTTCCTGTTACCACTGTTGTTTGCTGAATTATCTGACTGATTTGGTCATCCACTTTAGATTACAAATTGCTTGGTGTAGGCTTCATGTCTTTCTTTAGTTTTATACTCGGTGAGGCACAACGGTGCTCTACTCACCACCTATTACTTTAGCCTAGGCCACATAATTTTGTATATTTTGTTCAGCTACATATTTGAGCTGAGCCTTGGGATCTTTGTAACCAGAGCTGACTTTTATCTCGTGATTGCATAACATAAAAAATGTGGGTTACTGGTATCTCAACAAACCATTAACAGGTAGATAGCTGTCTCAGGGATGCCAGATACCTGTTTATTCCTTCCTTCTTCTTTTTATTTTTGTTTGTTTGTTTGTTTGTTTTTGGAGGCTATAGTTTGGGGGATGAGGGGTTCTGTTTGCTTGTTTGGAGGGCATTTTGTTTCTTTGTGTTTTTTTTGGGGGGGTTGTTTTTCCTGAGGTGAAACATGAAGGATTGAGTAAGACTGAGACTGGTTGAATCTTCCTTAACATAAGTCAGAAGTTCATTTTGAGGGCTATTTGAAAATTTGCTAACATCTGGTAATAATTTCTTTAAGAAGGAAATTAATGTGGAAAGTAGGAGTTAGAGCGTTATTAATGGGTTGCATTCACACTTTTAATATTCTTCCTTTTTGTGAAAGGTCCATTTTAGCTTCTTACTTGCTGAAAGAAAAACTGAACATTCTTGGCAAGCTGGGTTGTTTGCTGAGCTGCGCTGGATCTGTTGTTCTCATCATCCATTCCCCAAAGTCTGAGAGTGTAACAACTCAAGCTGAACTTGAAGAGAAGCTAACAAATCCAGGTACTTTGTTCTTTCCTTAACTCAGAATGATTCTGTGAGACTGAGAGCACACGAGGAAGGGACATGCCACTTCCATGAGATAGGAAAAATGACTTCTGAAGAAAATACCTCAAAATGGAGGCAAACCAGTATGGTTTTTGAGTAGGAAAACTATGACTTGCTGAAGTTAGAATTTCTCAGATTTATTTATACATGTGTGGTAAAAGGAAAACACAAATGCTTTTGAAAACGTTCTCCTTCACAACAAGATTAGAGCAATGGGCTTTTGAACTTGTAATGCTCTAAAATCTTGAAAAGGTGTATCTTGCTTCTTAGAGATGAAAGGTATAATTCTAGGATCTCAATTTAAGTTGCTTTGTACAAAACAAAAACTACTCATTTGCTTTAAGTGAGAGAAACTGAAACCTAACAATAGCATCAGCTATCCAAAGTTAAGGATGAGAGGGGAAAAAAAAAGCAAAGCAAAAAAAAAAAAAAAAGGGAACAAACAGAACAAAACAAATACCCTGGACTAAAATTACAGCTTGTCTGACTGAAATGAATTGGAAATATATTTCTTTAAAACTTCAAAGCACGCAATATTTTTCACTAGTCCAACTTGTTTACAAACACTATAATATAAATGACATGGCCTCCCAGTTCTTCCAACTGCCCCTTCTCATCCCAGAGAGCTTAATGGGATCTAACTTTATGCCTAAACTCCTTGCTGGGTCCACCAGGTTATGAATAAGGTGTTGTCACAGCTGTCTGTCGTACAGGACTTTAAGGAGTATAACTCCTGATGGAAGAGAGTATAAAAAAAAAGCCATCTTCGGTTCAAATGTGCAGCTATTTATTTTACTACTTGATTTGCTTTACACAAAGTGTGTGAGAACATCACCAGTTACAGGCGCCCACACCGTCACTAAAAGCCCAGTGAAATCGGTCTCTATTCAACAGTAAATCTCAGTTGTGTTGTATGCCTTAGGTTCGTTAGTAAGACGTGATTTGCCTGCTAAAATGTCAAGAATGCCAAGAGTTCTTACCGTGCTATTATCTTGTTTTCTTTCTGTTTTCCAGTTTTCGTGGGTTATCTCTGCATAGTACTGCTAATGCTTCTCCTGCTTATCTTCTGGATAGCTCCAGCTCATGGACCTACTAACATCATGGTTTACATCAGCATTTGCTCTCTCTTGGGCAGTTTCACTGTTCCCAGCACAAAAGGCATTGGGCTGGCTGCTCAAGATATCTTTCACAATAACCCATCGAGTCAAAGGGCTCTGTACCTCTGTCTGGTACTTCTGGCAGTATTAGGATGTAGCATTATCATTCAGTTCAGATACATCAATAAGGCACTGGAATGTTTTGACTCCTCTGTGTTTGGAGCCATCTACTACGTTGTGTTTACTACTCTAGTCCTGCTGGCTTCAGCTATCCTTTTCAGGGAATGGAGTAATGTAGGAGTGGTAGATTTCTTGGGAATGGCATGTGGATTCACCACTGTATCTATTGGAATTGTTCTTATACAAGTCTTCAAGGAGTTCAACTTCAATATTGGAGATTTAAATAAACCTAACATGAAGACAGATTAAAATATTTTTTGAGGGGAAACTGGATGGCTCAGGGAATGATGCAGAGCCTTTCATTTCTAGGTCACTGATTCAAATATGATTCAGGTTGGTAGTTGCCCTCTGACGATTTGGTGGCCTACATGAAATGAATTGGAGGCGTCCATCCAGTTTCAAAGGAGCAGTTGTCCATGTACCCCAGTCAACACAATAAATGACCTTAATTGGAACCGTTGATTGAGTCAGCATAGGGACCGATGTATTTCCTTACTGTAAAGGGTGATCCGTCAGAAAAGATTTGTGGGTGTCCTGACAGACCTGTGTGTGAATGCTTGTGTTACGGTGGCTGATGTGGGCAGAGAACATCAGTTCCTAATGCACTCAATCTGGTACCTTTCATGGGTGATGTATACCTTAAAAATAAGGGGGGAGGGGAAAGTGAGTAGAGCAATTTGTTAATACTGCAATGTGTTCACCGTCAAGGCTGTGAATTCTGAGACAAACGTTGGCTGAACTGTGGACTGCAGACTTGACCTTTCTAGTGACTGTCTTAGCAACTTGGTCTGCCATGCGGTGAAGACACTGGGGAGTTTTAAATTGAATTCTTTACACAGAGCAGTGGACCCTTAAAATCCTTCACTATTTCCTTATCAGCTGATGGCAGTGTCCAGGTATGCATTTTTCTTTGTAACATGTGCATTAAGACATACCGCATTCACCTGAGAGTTTTTCATTGGGAGCAAACAGAAAGACTGTGAAGGGTGTGGAAATGATCACAGACTCATTGCCTATATGGTGGCTTATTGGTAAGCAGCTCAGAACTATTTCAGTGCCTTTGTAATCCAAAAATACTGCATAAATGTGAATGTATTTGTTTCAGATAGCCTACATTGGTTTAATAATTCAGTTTCACTGTCAATAATGCTGTTTTCAAATTCTAAGCAGGTAAAGCATTCAGAAGGAGCCATGTATTTTTGGCAGAATTCAGAAGCCTGAATTGAAACTCTAAGATGCCTTGACAGCTTCTTAAAAAAAAACAGTCATAATGGGAAGAGGTAACCTACAAGAGGGCCGTTCAAAGATGACCAACATACCTTGATTCTAGTTAAGTAACTAGACAGGAAAACATTTTGTGAAGTAGTAAATAAGCAGCAAAAACAAAATAAACGTTTAGAAGAAAAAAGAGAATGAGATTTCTCAGAGCTCAGAAGAACAAAAGATGGCCTCATCCTCTTATAACGTGGGAAAAGGAGGTCGAAGACTGAAAACGCATAGGCATTCAGAGAGCTGAGTTTCAGAAAAACAACAGGTACATAGAATCAGATCTGCTGACTTACAGACCTGTGTGAATAGTTGAGCAATAATATTTTGACAGGTAATATAAAATAGGTTAAGCTGTGATTGGATTGATTGTTTAGTTTAAACTTTTAAAGAATATTGGTATTTCAAAAAATAAATAACTTTCATGTTGTGTTTATATTTGTTTCTTAAAGTACCATGAGTCAAAAAATTGTAAGACAAGCCTGAAAAGTAATGAATGTTACCACTTTAAGTACAAAAATGGAAAGCGTACAGTGGAGGCCAACACCTCTATGTCAGGATGTCTCTTGAACAAACAAACAAAACACACAAAGTGATTACGAGACTGTTTGAGAAAGTTCATGACACCTTATCAAGAAATCGTGAACCTAGCTTTGTGACTGGCTGAGGGTAATGCAGATGTAGATTAATGGGAAGTAATAGCGTCCACTCTCATTAAGTGTTTTTTTGACCTGAATTAATGCTACTTTAAAACTCAGCCTCTGTTTTCATTTCAGAGAAGTGTTAAAAGCCCTTCTGATGGCAGCAATAAACATGAAGACTTACTCTCAAAGATTTACTATTCTGAAGGGAATATTCTGCGGGAATAAGAGCCCCAGGATGTTATTTGGAAGCCAGTTTTACAACCCCAAATTGTGTGGGAGTGATTCTGAATTGACTCGGAGTCTGAACTAGTAGAAACATATGTTACTATAGACTGGCACAGAAGCCAGGTGTCTTGGTGGAATAAAATAGCACTAGCAGAGAAGGTGCCATCTCTGGATTTGCAGATACTGTGTATTATTTGTAGAAAGTTTCAGGATTGTAAAGGAGGGGAATTGGGTTATGAAAGATGGTTAATACTAAACTCTGTCCTTTATTGGTTGGAAATGGTGTATTGGTTATCAGCAGACAACCAGACAGTTTTGTCATACTCGTTCCTTTTTTTATTGAAACCTGAATTGTACTTAAGTTATGAGACCTGTAGTGACCTATGTTTTTAAAACCACGTTAGCTGTTTTCTGAAGCAGTCAAGTTGCCTTTTCAAAATCCACCTTCAGAGTTCATGAGTTGCATGTTGGTTTTGTATTAGCATTTGGTCTCTGAACAGTTCGATGAAAATCTTTCTTTAGGTTAAAGTGAAAACATTTGTGTTCTCAGACCTCTGGCCATATTTGTGTGTTTTGTTTTAAAATTTACTCCTATTTATTTAGAAAGTGCCTATCCTAGCATGTTAGGTGCATATGCAAGTCATTAGTAAATATTATATCAAAAAACCTTGACTGCCCTGTCTAAACCTTGCCATTTTCTGCACCACACAAACAAGTTTACCTGATGAACACTCTCTATGCAGAGTAAGAATTAAGTAGCAGCCATGTTCTGTGGTCCTCTGGCCGTTCTTATAGATGATAAATGTCTGCATAGATGTCTTCTCCCCAACTGCTCCTCATCTGTGACGAGCTTTCTAGAAACATCTAGTTAACCTTGTTTAAAACAGGTCAAAAGCCAGCACATAAGGTGAAAGAGATTCTTGTGGCCTTGCACATCTTTGTATCTGCAGCCTTTCACATCATGAATGCTAAATAACGGAAGCCTTTATTTTTTGCTGTTTGTTCAGTATATAAGTGTTCTTCTGAGTTCTGCTGTACCTGGATCTGGTTCAATTCTAACTGAGAAGTGCATTAGCATTTTAGTTTGTCACTGTTGGTATGGTTCTTCCTCCTTCCATCCTACACCCTCCTCGTTCAAGGTGTCCTACCTCTTTTGGTCTTTTCCCATTGCTTTTCTGACTCAAGAGGAGGCACCGCTGAGGCTGAATTTTAGCTGTTCCCTCTTTTCCATCCCTTTACGAGTAACTTTGAATAAGACATCTGAGTTCCATCATCTCAGGGAGCAAATGTGCATAGTTGTCTCCTGAGCTTTGGTGTCCCTCGTGGGTCTGCCCTTCCCACCTTCTCTTTGCATTACGTGTGCTGATAGCTACAAGCCAGATGATTTGTGCTCTGATTCTGATGTAAAAGTGACGGAGGCCACGCATAACGTCAAGTGGACCGATGACAGTGGGGGGGTGCATTTTGAATTAAATTCAAATCCATATGAAAGACGCTTCACTCTGTATGTCTGGCTTCTGTTGTACTTACCAAACGTAGTTACATGAAGACAGCTCTTTGATCATTATCCCTTCAGTGTATGGAGGATTTACCCCGTCACTCCTGATCTTTATTAGGTGTCAAACACAAAAATCCCTCACGTGTTCAGTAGGAGAATAGAAACCTTTTTGATACAACCAAAAAAAATTTGCTACCTTAGGTACTTATGTAAAAAAAAATATATTTAAACAAAGTTATCTGCTGTATTGACTTTCCGGGACACTGTATGTGTAAATAGAGCCAATTTATTAGTGAGCTGAAACTAACATGAATGAGGACCTGTCATATCACACAGTTTGACAAGTGAGGCTTCCTACTAATAATCTTGGTTTATATTTAACATAGGTATTTTTCTGAAGTAACTGGCACTGAAAAATGAAAACACTGGATTTTGTTGAAATATTAGAATCTGTGAGGTTTAGCTTTGCTGTTTACTTTAAAAAAAATAGAGGGTTTGTATTTGAAGAAGGATCTCGAGTTATTAAATATAGGGTGCTTAAAATGAGGCTTTGCACGTTATACCCATCTCACCGTAAATACAAAACATTAAGGACTCTACAGATCTTCCTCAGTTGTCTTGTGACGACATAACAGCTGAAGTTTTACTGTTAAATCAAATATTATCAATAATTTATCTATTACCTGATATCTTTTATTTACAGAGATGAGTCTTTGTAATAATTCTTTGGTGCTGCTGAATATGGGCTTCAAGTGAGGCAGGATTTTAGGGTACTATGTTAGGCAGCAATGATGTCAAAAGTTATTACTAGTGCCCAAGTGTTTCAGACAGCAGTGTTGAAATGATTACAAAGTTACAGATTAAGAAATCTTTTTTAAAAACTGCAAATAAGTTTTCTGTGTTTATTTTTGTTGCCTTTTTTTTCCCCAGATGGTTGCTCTAGAGAGTAGAAAATGTTACACAAAAGGGGTATTTTTTAAGTTAATTCTTTTTTTAACTGTGGATATTTTTTTTACCAGTTCTCTTTTCTTGGAATGTAAAAAAACAGTTCTGATGGGATGTGGGGGAAAAAGTGGATGGCAACAAATACACAGTGTTAGGTTGGGTTGCTTCGATGCTATTGCAATATAGTCACTACAGATTACATAAAAATGGTTTATTTTACTAGCTTCTGAACAATGTATATATATCTTTGTTAATGGCTTACAAGTCAAGCTTAATTCTTTGCTTTTTAAAAAATAGTTATAGGCATGTTGTATTTGCCTTGTGTAAATTATAAAAGGCTATTTATTATTAAGTTTTCTGAAAACTATTTATTAACCTGTAATGTTTTAAAATAAATGATTTATTTCTAGCTCAACACTTGCTTTGTGACTCCTCGTCTTTATTACACAGGGAAAAAAAATATTTTCCCACACATCTGTCTGCTGTACAGCCTAATCACAATTCATAAGCCCAAACTATTTTCCTTACCTTTTTCTAAAATAGTGGTCTTGCTTTTACTGGTAGTAGAAGCCTCTTTCCTGTGTACAGATGAATTACCACGTGAAGGGCTCAGTCACCATATGGTGGCATCAGCCAAAAAACCCCACAGTCTTAAGGCCTTAATTACATTGAAGTTTGCTCACGGATGAAATAAACACTACTCTGGCAGAAACACTTGTCGGGAGCCGAGTCGTTTCAAACTGTGTTGGAACTACGTGATCTTTAAGGTCCCTTCCAACCCTAACTGTTCTATGATTCTGTGTCTGAAGGAAGCCTGGGTCACCAGTCTCATTTACTGTTACAAGAGCTTTCTACGGAAGGAAAGGGAAATTGTGGAGCCCAACCATCTAACCCTTCATCTGAGATTTATAGCTCCTCAGGTACTGGCACATAAGCACAATTTTCAGGCATGCAGTTTTTCTTCAAATGGCAGGATTTTGATTAAGAGCTCTTTCAGTCTTTGCGCTCTGTTTTAGGGGATGCATCAGTATTATTACTGGTCAAATTTAAATGTTACTTTAAAACAAGCAAAGTAGCTCCTTTCCAATATAAAACATGGCACGCATTGGAAAACATTGTCATGGATTCTTTACAAAATATGTGTTGAAAATGTTATTTTAAAAGGTGTTGATGATGTTAATGTGCTATACCAAGATAGGAAGACTAGAAAATTTGACAACCTTTCTTTTCTACATTCAGCATCTCTGGTTTTCTTTTATTTTTTCTTTTCATTTTTTTAAGTAAACAAAGAGTTTATATTTGGGGATTTTTTTTTTTTTTTTCCCAATAAAATTCAGCTCTGTTGTTCTCTTATTCTGTACCTCTGCAGTTAGCGCTTTTAAGGCATCATTGTGGTAAAAGCCAGTGTGCTGCCTATACCACTGTTATTACTGAAGTCTGTGACATAACCAATCCTGAACATACATACCTCACCCCCACAGCTCATGTGGGAAGTACCAAAATCTGACAGTACCATTTTTTTTTTCTTTTTTAACCAAAAAGTGGGGAGAAAAAGTGCTGTTGATCTTTTTTTTTTCTGAGATTTCTTTTGAGATCTTATGTCTCAAGCGAAGTCTCTGAAGTTGCATCTGGCAGTGCAACTGTTGTATGAATATACTTGCAGACATGGATCCTTTATTCTGCTCAGCTGTCTTTGTTAAATGCAGCCGGGACATGGCCACAAGGGACCCTGCTCCAGCTGTCTGATTTCCTAATCAATTTTCCGCCATGTACAGACATCACTGAATTTAGCACCCTGGTGGGATGCTTTAAAACTCTGCCAGCTGGTGGTATTCTGCCAGGGGACTATGTACCGGATAGCAGCTTTGGGTAGGTAGCTTTTATCACGGTCCTTTCACAGTGTGTATGGCATTGGAGATCATTGCACAAGAGTCAACAAGTATGCAACGCAAAGCAGGATAACTGCTAACCTGTTAATGTTTCCCAAGGGTAGCAGTTTTGCTCTTTGTCCCCCTTAAACCTTGAGGAATGTTTATATAGGCAGTAGATAGTGAGACCTGGAAGTTCTGTCCATAGTCTCGCAGAACTACCTGCACTGGCAGACCTTTCTTGTGAAATTCACTGACCACAAAGCTGGATTGTGCTTAGTTCACCATTGTTCTTCTTTTCAGAGTTCTTTCCAGATACTCTGAAAACATGCCTGCTACATCATGCTCTTGTAAACTATTCAGAGATGCTTTGATTATTTTCTGTTAGTGAACGCAGCCCCTGGCTGTGAAATAAGGATTTAATGATTTGTGATGAATTGAGAGCACTTAGAACGTTGTATTTAGTGTGAACAGGTAACAGTATGTTGATCAGAACTAGCAGTTTAAAAAGCATGAGGAAGAGATTAATCAGCTGTTGACCTTTCTCAAAGACTTCACAGTTTGTATCTTGTAAAACACAGAAAAGCCAGCCTTCTAATGTGTGTTACTTAGCTAACATCTGTATATTGCTTAAAGTATGTGTATTTTATATAGATACATATATATATACACATCCATAAAAACTACTTGACATGTGCAAAGTTGATGTCATGGCTGTTAGGCTAGTTTCAAACTGGAGAATAGAATGTTGCCTTGGGGAAGAAAATAAGCCTAAAATTGATCATTTCACTTGAGTGGCCTGGAGACTGCAGGGATTTACTGTGATAGAGTGAGGGGCCATTTTGATTCAGGTGATGAGTAAGACTACAACCTGTAACCTGAAGAGGAATGGTTTTGTTATGGGCGTCCTGTGAGGAAAAGCCAAGATTGGTTCTCTGGCTTTATTACTTCATTTTAACAAAACTCAAGAAGCAGCTTGTGTGGATTCTGATAAAGTCAACACAAATCCTGAGAAAGAAAAGATAAAAGTAGAAACTGTTGTCACTAGGGGATATGATAGGGTTAGCCCTATTTGAAAAGGTGAAGTTGCATCTCCCATGCGGAGCTAGCACATTTTTGGGTTGTCTAGAGTAATGTTCAGTTTTGGCAAGTGTATTTAGGTAGTTTTGAAGGAACTGAAGGGCCCTGTGAGCCTGAAGCTTGCCCTTTGTTACAACTGTTTCAGTCTTCACCACAGGCTGAGAAATGCTCACCTAGATACGCGCATCAGTGTTATTAAAGTATATTGGCTGTAAAGCATGCATTAGGAGTGTGCAATCTGAATTAAGTGGATTAATAAACAGTACAATTTACCAAACTCTGTAAAATGACTTTTTTTTCTTTTATTTATTACTGCGTGGGGTTTGTAAGACTTTATTTTCTGGAAGCATATGAAACATGGTAACGCCTATTTGTAGGAGTGCTTACGGTAAGAAACTGTGATGAACGACAATGGCTGTGTTGCAATGTATCAGAGAAAACAGAACGCTCAGCTGAAGCTGACCCTGGTAGAAAGCAGAACCGGGTTAAAAACCCTCGTTTCCCTCGGGACTGCTGCCCAGGCCCGAGGCCAGGCGGTTGCCGCCACCCCCATCAGAAACCGTGAGGGCGCCACGGCCAGAGAGGGCGGGGCCGTTAACGGCCGCCGGCGGTGACGTCAGAAGGAGGGCCGCTCCCCGCCCGCCCTGGGGGAAGGGCGGGCTCACGGGGGGTCACGTGACGAGCGGCGGGGCCCGGAGCGAGGCGGCCGCGCCCCTTCCGGCGGGCGCTGCCGGGACCAGCGGGGAGGGGGCGGCCGGGCGCGGGGACGCCGCCCGCCATCGCCTCTCAACGCCTCGCCTCGCCCCGTCGCCGTTCCCGCTCCCCTCCCCTCATGGCGGAGCAGCGCGAGGCCGCCGCCCCCTCCCTCCGCCCGCTCCGGCCTCCCCCTCCTCCTCCTCTTCGTCCGCGAGCGGCGGCGGCCGCGACGCCCCTCCCGGCGGGGGTGTGAGAGGCGGTGGCAGCAGGTAACGGGCGGGGGGGTGGGGGGAGGCCTCACAGGGTGGTGGGCGGGTGGGCGGGGCTCCTGATAGGCCACGCCCATTTGTCGTAGGCCCCGCCCCCACGTGCAGGGGCAGCCCCGGGGGAGCGGCGGCGGGTTCGTGCCCGGGGCCCGAAGCCGAGGGGACGCCGAGCCCCCCCGGTACCCCCGGAGCCGGCTGGGGCAGCGCTGAGGTGTGCCGCGGCGCGGGGCGCGCCTCCTCGGGTTGGGCCAGGGTGAGGGGAGCTGGGGCCTCCGGCTCGGCTGCTGAACTGCCCGGCCGCGCTTCGGTTTGGGGCGTAATGCAGCGTTTTGGCTTATTCTGCGGATCAGAAGGGTGCCTTGTGTTAATTTTCTGTGCTGCGGAGGTGGAGGCTGGGGCTGGCTTCTTGGTCCTTGGTGGCTTCCAGATCTTCTATCTACCTGTTAACTTTCTCCATTTTGGTGCAATATCTCTAATGCTATTTGTATTTCAACCCAATAAGTCATCCTGCATCTTTCTGAATCTTTGATATGCCTCATTTTACATATATATGTATTTATACATACATAATATATTTATTTATTTATATATACTATATTTTTTCATGAAAAGGTTACAGGTTCATTGGTAGGAAACTGTTGCATAAGTTCCTGTGCGCGTTGTGCTTAGAACTCACCGTCACACTGGTTCTGCTTTCAGTAAAGCTCTTAAATCTTCTCAAGGTAAAATCATAACAAATAGAAAGCAGGTTACATGCTCCTTGGTCACACCAAGGGAAAAGGTGTGACTGAAGTCTAGATCTGACTTGGACTTAGTATTTTTTTTTTTTATCTGAAACTGCCCATCTTAAATGCTAGAGGTGGGACTTCAGTGAACTTCTGCTGGTTACTCGTCCTACGGAGAATGGGAGCAGTGCAGTAGGTACAGCCAGGGTGAAGCAAGCCATATCACTGACTCCTAATTTTAAGTCTATTTTGATGGACTTGTGGGAAACGCAGTCAATACAGACAGGCTACAAAGCACCCTCTGTAGTTACATCTAGTTAATGAATAGCACTCTGTTTTAGTGAAGATACCTCTTCAATTTTACATTAAAATCATTTAATTGAAGATCATTCTTTTCATAGGAAAGAATAACTGCAAATACCAAATACAAAGAGTAAGATGTGCAGAAAGATTGAGTGTGGAACTTGTCTTGTTTTCTCCCAGTACCTTAAAATGGAATGCTCATTGGTTTTCCTTTATTAATAGAAATCTGGTGTAAAGGAGCAAGTCTCCCTGCTGTTCAAAATCTTTAAAATTGGGCGACTTTGAACCTGTTAACATGTCTTTTGCTTGGAGTACCTGTGCTGGTGCCTCTAACGTTATGTTAGGACATCTTTGTAAACATGAAATACTACAACACACTGCCTGGTCTGTGTGATACGCAAACAATATGCATCAGATTGCACGCTCGTTTAACTTTGTTGACAAAGCTGGAAAGCTTTATTGGGTTAGACTTGCTGTGCCAGTCCTAAATAACTCCTGTAGCATCTCAGGGTACTTCGTGTGTAGGTATGTCTTGGCCTTTTGAAGATGTACGTGGCTGACGTTTCAGCCAGCAGCTGTTTTGTCTTAATGTGATGTTATGGTTGTCCTTCCCGTGTTCTCTCACCCCGTGTTTCAGGGAGATGTTCACAAGTGGACAGAACGTGACTGAGAAAAGACTTGAATTCAAGTTAGCTGTATTTTGCGTAGATAACTAATCTTGCTAAGAATATCTGTTTTCATACTTTTTTCCACCGTAAGAGCTCTGTATATGAACATCCTATAAAAACTTACTATATCAAAGCCAATAATCAAAATTTCCTATCACCTTTTGTAATAAAGGTGCTTTGGCACATAACTTACTGAACTGAAAGGACTAGGATAGTATTTCAGCTCTGCATGTTACTTTCAAAGGAATATCGTAGATTGCAAGTTAATTTATTTGATTAGCGAAATGAAAAGCAAAAGGATGGAATAATTGAGGCTTCAGATCAGACATATGTAGGGAAGATTAAATGTAAAAATCACACTACTCTGTTATTCAAGTTCTTAAAAACAGCGATTCTGCCTTTTTCAAGCATAGGTGAGACAGTGTGTGCTCTTGTGTGTCATGCGTGAAAATGAGATGAGCGTGGAACTATGGACGTAGATTTTTTAGCTGAATTCTTAAAATGCCAGTTAATACTCTTTTAAACTTATATTCTAGGAACCTAAAATTTGAAATATTTAAAAAGCAAATGCTTCTGGATTTTGGAACAAAATTGGTACGTGTAAAGAGCCTTGGAAAGGCTTATTGTTGAACATTTGTGTCGTTAGGGAGTGTTTCTGTTTCCTGTGGATTTATGCCTCTCAAAAGGAAGGAGGAAACACGTAATACTCAATGTGTATTGTTACAAGCTTTTGGTGATTGAACCCACTTCTCCGTGGAAAGTTTCACCGATAGGAGGGCACTAGGTAGGTGCGCTGTGTCAGTGCTAGAAACACAGAACTGCTCATGGAGCTCTTACAAATAAGGGAAATTGAAAATAAAATACCCCAGAACAGTTCCGAAGACTCTGGGTGGCTGGAGCTGGCGTAACCATTGCTGGTGTCTTGTCAAAATAGACCTTTGTTTTAAAATCCTTCCGTGTGAGTCATGCCTGAATCTTGTGCCGGTTGGTACTGGTGATCTGCCTAAACGACAGAGAGTAATTAATGGCATCGGGCAGGGAAGGGCTGGCAGTGACACCGGCCCATTCACTGTTAGAAGTACCAGCTTTTGGAGAGTAAAGCCTGAGTTGTTGCGACAAGGTGTTTTATCCTATGTTCAGATTGTCTGCTCAACTCTTGAGGGCTGGTGGCCAAGTAGGCAAAGTTTCAGAAATCCACCATGTTCACTTTTGGCTGTAATTATTGCTCTCATACAATGTACAACTATTAGAGGTGATAACTAATTGTCTTTGGCTGATAACTCCTCCATAGCTTGAGCGTATCCACTTTTACATGGAAAATAATATTTCGTCTCACAGTGTTAGTGTTTCTGAACAGTTAGAGAATTGATTTGTTACAGTAAATATTTAACATCCTCTGAGCACTGTGTGCGCATGCCTGCTACTTTGGGGAGCAAAGGACTTTTGAGCAGAGAGGAATAAAAGTATTTGTGCGTTTCAGACTAGAGACTGTGTCTTGTCAGCAGCTCTATTTGCCGTTTATGATACTCCCCAGTTACATCTAAAATTAAGAAAATGGACTTTGTGGTTAATCTGGACCTACGTATGTCCCACCAGTTTTTTGGAAAGCTTTTTCTCTCTCTCTGTGTCCACTAAAACTCAGTAGGATTCTTGTGCTGTCTGTCATCGTGCTGTTGTGCTTTGAGAGCTAGGACTCGTGGTGTTAGATGACCCTAGATCCTAGATAGGTGGTTCTTCAGGACATTTTAAATGCTGTAGCATGCAGGTATTGACATGTCTCAAAGCTGAAACTTTAAAGGAGTACTTTCCAGAAAATGCTCCTTTCATTGCATTTTTAATTGTTTCCAGAGATAATAGATAGCTTTTCTAGGTGATGCTTATGAATGCACCTTAGGTCCTCTTCTTCTATTGAGACTCGGGGTTAGAATTCAACTGTAGGCTGCCCGAAATGTGAGCTCTCCTGTGCCTGCTGCCGCTTTGACTCCGTCATGTGGGCTCTGCGCGTGAGTTAGCTCTGCCCAGTTACACAGCGAAACCCATCTCTTCAGAGCTGAGCTGGGCTCACCACGACTGTGGACATCCGTAAAAGCTGCAGATGGAAGCGTGGACGTCCTGTCCGACCAGAGAGCGGGCTGGCTGCATCTATGAGGACAGCTCAGCTTGGAAAGAAAAGCTAGCACTAACCTATGTAAAAAAGTAGTTAAGATTAGAATCATTTAGGAGGCTACCAGAGCAGTTGACGGGGAGTCAAAAAATGCTTTTAATGTATTTAGGACTTGAGGGAAAGTAGGATTAATAGTTTTGGCTCATAACAGCATCCTTAGGGCATTTTTAAACTCTAAATTCAGAAAGTTACCACGAGTTTTTCTCAATTGTCTGCAGTCATATTCTTCTACTCCAAAGAAAAACAGCATGTGCCTCTTCCCTGGTCTCTGAGACGCAGTGGGTGGCAGGATGGGACTAACGCTCTTCACCTCTGTCAGAAATGCTTTTGTGTAGGTAACGCTGCAAGCTGCAAGAAGGAAAAAAGATAAAAGGTGTTTTTGCCAGTTTGAGTCCAGTTTTAGTAACGAGCTCCCCTAGTAAAAGTGCTCTCATCAGTAACATGGCTGGAGCAGTGTCTGTTGGAAACGCTTTGGTGGAGAGGAAAACTCAGCAAGAGAGGCAGGCACCCTCCCGCAAGCTGGTGCTGCACCAGCACCACGCGGTGCATCAGCTGCAGCTGAAGAGCTTGGTGACCCGCTGTGTGTCTTGGGACTGCCAGGAGAGATGGTAAAACAGTCACAAATGTCTTCAGGTGCCTCTTCCTTGTATTAAAAATGCCTTTGTTCTTCAGGGGAGTGAAAGTCTGTCTTTGAATTAAAAACCAGAGAAGTACTTGATGCAGTTAGGTGAATGGTTCTGCTCTGTCTCACGCTGGTCATTTGTCCCTTGGGCTTTTGTTTGGTGGCTTTGTATCATGCAAGAAGCCACTTAAGTTGGTGGTGGTTGTTGTTGTTCTTGTTTTAAAATAAGTCATTAGAAGCTGAAAACAGACCTTCACAGTTTGTTGTTGTTGTTGTTTACAAAGTAAGGTACTAAAACTTATGTAAGGGTAAGCAAAGAGGGCTGGAGAGTTCTGAACAGCAGATCTTACGGTGTTTTGAATTAGTGCTGCGTTGAGCTCTTATTAAGTGGGTCTGCTTTCCTTCACTTCTTTGCAGCCTAACGGGATGCAGATAAGAGGATCTGTGTTCAGGGTTAATGTGAACCTACCTGTGGTTCTCTGCTGGGCTTCCCTAGGGGCGCAGTGAATTAATCTAAGTCGGCAGCAGGAACGTAGAGGGAAAGGCAGCCTTGGAAGAAAAGTTTGGGAAGAAACAAGCACAGGAATCAGAGCTGAGAGCTTGAGTGGCAGGCTAGAATATGCCTCTATTGAGTGCTAGGCTTGCAGTGGTATGTCTATCTCTGCCAGAGCCTGCGTGCTTGGTGCTGCAGTGTGTGAACAGTGGCGGTGTGCTCCTCCCCCGGTGCTGCTGTCCTGCCTCCTGTTCTTTGCCCCCTTTTCCTTCTAAATCAAAAGCTTGTTGACACAACTTGCATCACGAACCGTGGTTCTGAATAGCTGGAAAATGATTGCTTAGGGAAATAAATGCTCATCTGAGCACATCTGTGGTAGGTGCTCCTAGGAAATAAAACTTGTCTTATCTACAGGTGTTTTCTTCCTTTAGGCTAGTTCTCTATACAATCATCATTACCTGTATCTTCAAATCAAAGCCTAAAGAGAGTTTCCATTTGCCTCAGTACTACAGAGATTAATCACCTTGAGAGTACTTTAGTTTGTTTTTGTTTTTCAAAATGACTTATAGAGATGCTTGAAATTTGAAACCTTATGTGTTATATGGAATCCAAGCTATCCCCATTACATCTTTTTTTTTCCTGTTACATGCTGCCCTGAAACAAAGTTCCATGTTTACCTAGAGGTTGAGTAGGTAAAATCTTGATTTCAGTCTGAAAGGTAGCGTCTCCTGCTAAGCTGTGCTTGGAGATCTTGCATGACTGAATTTGGAGCATGGGAATTTGGGTGAATGCTTTTCAACAGTAAGCTCATCCTTGTTACTGTAGGTGAGCTGGAAAAATACTTCATACACATGTGGGAAACTCTTTGTACAGGGCATCAACAAATAGCTGCCTTTTCTTGTTCCAGATCCCCTGTTTATTAGAGAATCAGTGCATGTGCGTTCATTCAAGTTTGCTCGTGTTAGACAAGTTATGGTATGATTAAACAGTTCTGCTCTTTCACTTTTCTAGGGAGTTTCTGTGGAAGAGATGCTGTGGCTGTTCTCAAACTCTCTTACAAACTCACTTTGATGTAAGTAAATATTTGAGTGGTATCATCGGTTAGGTGGTGTGCAGGACATGATCTGTGTACTTAAGGAAAAGAAAAATAAATTGCACATCTTCAGGTTTTCCTTAATTTTTTTTTTTTTTTTTCCAGAGGACTTTTCTTGTTTGGGGTTTCAGTTCTAGTGTTCTGGGTCAGATGCCCTCGTGTGTGTTCAGACTTTCTAGTCACTCATCTGTGATTCAAGCTTACTCATGCTTCAAGAGTTGCCTTTTTTTCTTCTGTTTATTTTCCTCTTTCTATTATTTTCATAGACCTTTCACAGGAAGAACCAGCCACCTGAGCTGTTGAGGATCTTTCTGCACATTATATTTCCACCAATTTAATCAGTGTGTTTGTTTTGCTCAGGTTTTGGTGTTGCATCATCTTGTGTTGAGTAACAGAAGTTGTGCTGTTCGTTGATCAATGTGACGGTCACTCGTAGTTTACGAGATGAGCCAAACCTGGGGGAAATATGACTTCTGTATTGGTCTGGCGTTGGCTATGAGCTCCAGCATCTTCATCGGAGGAAGCTTCATCCTGAAAAAGAAAGGGCTGCTGCGATTAGCTAGGAAAGGCTCCATGAGAGCAGGTAAATACGTTTCAGAAACTTGACTTCTAAGTTTTACCGCTCCAAAGATCACTAAACTTAAGATTTTGTTCTGGCTCAGATATAGGAAACCTGAAAGTGTATCTGATGTTTTTTTTTTTTCCTTCCGGTGTCAGATACACCCAACTCAGTGTGTGATGCATAGTGCACAGATTGCATATAGTGATTGCCCTGTGGGGACACTTACTGAACTACCCTTTGCATCTCAGAATCACGTATGGCGATGCACTGCGCTGTAGTCTGTCATTTAGAGCTGCTGAAAGTGGTTTTTAAGCCAGGAAGATTCTGAGCAGTGTTCAGCTTTAATAATGGATTAATATATTACCAGTGCACAAAAAGCCAGTTTAGTGGACTGTATGTATTTCTGGCTTCATTTTGTTGAGCTGCATTTAATAACATTAAATAGCTCTCAGTATAGCTGGTACTATTTTGGGAACTGATTTTTTTTTCATCCTTTTGCCAGCGTACTTGATTGGAACAGCAAAATGCTGACTTGCACTGACTAGACTTTTTTTTTCTTACAGCTGACTGTGTTTGGTAAATGAGGTTCATATTTGAAATAACCTAGTAGCAAAGAATTCTGTCTACAACAGGGAGGAGCCCAACTTAATGTTTTCAAGCTCTTGAAAGCCGCTTCCCCCACTTCTGTATTTCCTGCAAAAGAAATAAGTGTTACGCTAGGTCAGAGCTTGGGAACAGAGCGCAATGAGTATGTGAATGAATGACCTAAGGATGCTGCAGCCAGAAGATTGAATCTGAGTAGTTTTAATTCAGCACTTGTCCTCTCTGCTAGTAAAAGATGGTTGAGCTTGAGTGAGATACGTGATTCATGTTTTCTGAGTTGGAATGGGCAAGTGTGACTGCACTTCACGCATTTGTATGCGTAGTCAAACTACCTAAGCCAGGCATGTGTCTTAAGAGACGTGTAATTTGGCTTTGCATGTCAGTGCAATGAGTTGAAAGAAGTGTTTTTCAGTGTCAAGCCAAAATGGTCATCTGTGCCACTCTTAATAGGAAGGAAATCAAATAACATTTGATAGGAAGTTTTCAAAGTGGGCTGCAGGAGGCATCTGGGCATCAGAGCTTGAAGATAACTTTTAGCTATAAAGACGAAGTATCAGAAGGCTGCCCATGTTTTTATGGCCATGGGCTACAAAAACTACTTTGGCAGTGTTACTGTTTGTTGAAGTATGGCTGTCATGGAGTAACACGCATTTTCTCAATTTCAGGACAAGGTGGTCATGCGTACCTCAAGGAGTGGCTGTGGTGGGCTGGACTTCTTTCAAGTAAGTAAATTTTGAGATCATGTCTGTCTTCGGAACTTTTCATTGTTTAAACTCTGGACTTACTGGCTCTAATCATGAAACTGGCTTAATTTACGCTCTACCCTGTAATGTTTGCTTTGTGGCTCTCAAAATTCTGTATTGCAGAGGTCTCCGTGCAAAAGTAGATGACTCAAGTTAGCAGGTTGGGGAGCCACAACATAGACCCTTCAAAACAAAACACATCTAATTTGGCTGAATCAATTTTAGTACCTGCTGTAGTCCTCCAGTCTGTTGTGCTCTACAAAATAGTAACGGAAGTCTTTTGTTATGTTAGCTGAGCACCAGCATTAGACTTTTCCTTTGTTCCTGTACTGAATGTTCATGTCTGACTGAACACTTGCACTGATTCACGGGTTTGTTGCATAAGACACCCTAACGTGTTTTTTTCTTATTATTATTACTACTCTGCAGTGGGAGCTGGCGAAGTAGCTAACTTTGCTGCCTACGCTTTTGCACCAGCTACATTAGTGACTCCTCTAGGAGCTCTCAGTGTTCTTGTAAGGTAAGAAACACCAACAGAAAGCAGTGTGATTTCAGAGAAGTTAAATATTTACTTAGAAATAAGTCACTGAGATATGCAGTAATAAATGTGGTTTGTCCTTAACTGTGAATGAAGGGTGGGTACAAACAATGAAGGGTGGGTACAAACATCAGGAGTAACTCTTAAGTTTCTCCAAACGTAAACATGACTTCTAAAATGATTCTAGCAACCTGCACCTCAGTCTGCATAAAGCTATTGCATTGTCCATTTGAAAATGTAACAGACCAGTATTTTCATTCCAAAATGATTTTTGTCTTTTAAAAATGATTTTTACATGTGCCTAGATACAGAGGTTTTTGGGAGGCAGCATAAAAAATGAGTTCTGAAGGAGCTGCAAAATACTGACAGGTAGTTCTGCTGGTAGCAAGTATCTTGGCAGAAAATCAACTACATAGCTATTATGGTAATTTCCCGAATTATGCCTTTGTTTAAGAGTGCTCTATGGACATTAATAGTGTTCCTGCTCACCAAAAGCTGTGTGTGAGGGACTTGCACAGTCAAAGCAACCTGTATGTTGATGAGCAAATTAATGCAATATTACTGACTCCATGTTCGCTGGTGTGTATTTTTTCTTCTTAGTGCCATTCTGTCATCCTTCTTTTTAAATGAAAAACTTAATCTCCACGGAAAAATAGGGTGTTTGCTAAGTATACTTGGATCAACTGTGATGGTCATTCATGCTCCACAAGAGGAGGAAGTAGAAACTTTAAATGAAATGTCCAACAAACTAGGTGATCCAGGTAAGACAAATGCTGGCTTGATCTCTAAGTAGCCAATGCAGAAAGATGTGTGTGCTTGCTCTTCTCTAAGCAGCCCATCGTTCCTTTGTTATAGTTTTATTACTGCTTTTTTTTTTTTTTCCAAGTTCCAGGAAGACAGCCTGTCTGCTTCATTTTGTCAAAATGAAGTTGGGATTTGAGTTCTGTGATGGAATTCCGTAGGGTGCTTTGCATGACGCCAGTGAACTTCTTTGGCCTTGAACAAAGTGTTTTGATATGAACCACTGAGATGACAGTTTAAAGAAATGCAGCAGCACAGTTGGATAAATCAACTTCTGTAAATTTTAACTCAAGTGTGTCAGTTTCTTTAAGCCCAGTTTTGATCTGTCCTTATATGAAAAAGTAGGTTTGGCAGTAGATGTCTGCTGAGAAGTGTAATCCTTCAGGCTAGCTTGTATGCTTACATGGGAGATGAGGCACTCACAGATACAATTTTGCAAAGTGCTATACTTGCAGAGCCAATTCCCATTTTAAACGTGAGGAAGTGTCCAGCACAGAGACTAAAAAGATGATCTTAAGGAATGACCTGACTATTGGAAAACTGCTGATGAATTTAGCAGCCTGCCAAAACATACTTCCTTAAGAGCATTCAGCCATGAGCCCGGATCCAGTATCTCTGTGCCTCACTGAGGCTGTGTGTAAGGCAATATAGCAATCTAATCCTGTAGTCAGCATGCTGATAGAACGGTAAAGGTAATGTAATATGCCTAAGTTTCATTATTTCAGCAAGGTCACTCTAAAAGTGTTTAGCTTTGCTGTTGAAGGAGTAGTGAGTGAGAAGCAGCCTGATCTTTTGTGTGTAAGCTCAGCTAATCACCTTGTTAATGTGTATTCTTGGTACCTCTAAGATGCTTTTGATCATATACGTCAATAACAAGACTCTTTTCCCCCCAAACACAGGTTTTGTGGTCTTTGCAACACTTGTTGTCATTGTGTCTTTAATTCTAATATTTGTGGTGGGACCTCGCCATGGACAGACCAACATTCTCGTGTACATAACAATTTGCTCTGTGATTGGAGCGTTATCAGTTTCCTGTGTAAAAGGTTTGGGCATCGCTATCAAGGAACTTTTTGCGGGCAAACCAGTGCTGAAACATCCCTTGTCTTGGATTCTGCTGCTAAGCCTTATTGTCTGTGTGAGCACGCAGATCAACTACCTGAACAGGGCTCTGGATATCTTCAACACTTCAATAGTGACTCCGATCTATTATGTAATCTTTACAACATCTGTTTTAACTTGTTCTGCCATCCTCTTCAAGGAATGGCAGCACATGGCGGCTGATGATATTATTGGCACCTTCAGTGGCTTCCTCACAATTATTGTGGGGATCTTTTTATTGCATGCCTTCAAAGATGTTAATTTCACCCTGGCAAATTTGCCTGTCTCCTTGCGGAAAGATGAGAGAGCAGCAAATGGTTCTTTGCTGAGCACGTACGACTGCTTGAATCATGATGAAGAAAGTTCTACCTATGTAGGTGAAATGCAGTCCACTGAGAGTCTCTCAACCAGGAGAAATGGAAGTCTGTCAGCCTTCTGAAAATATCTATGTGGTAAATAAGAAAAGAACAATTCTGTAACTCTGGATTATTTTTTTTCTGCTGTGAAACGTCTGAGCTTCTCTGGAACCTCATGTTCTTCTTAACGGTACATGTAGACAATCTGTATTTTTTTAAGTTTGATTAGTTTGGATCAGAATCACTGAAGGGGTTTTAATTTGCCTTATTTTTACTTTAAAAAATACTAAAATGACCTCAGACCACCGTTGGGTTTGTTGCTTAAGTTATGTGTAAATACTTTCATTTCACTCTTCTGTTTTCAGATGTATTGCACTAATGACAATTTTATCAAAAATAAATTGCTTTATTTCTGCATTGGTGGTAAACAGATTGCAGCGAAACTGAATCCTTTGTACTCATGCCCTGAATGAATGCTGAGTGGCTGTAAGCATACTGAAAGTGGAGCTGTTCCAGCTTTGAAGCAGGAAGTGGAAAGCTACAACCAAGCAGGAGTAAATCCTTTGAAAGTACTGCTGAACTAAAGCTTGATGTTAAACTTGCAGGATTTACATCTACCACACCAGGCCTACCCCATCAGTGTAACTGGGTGGCAGCAGCAGGAAGGCAGGAGCTTCTGCTTTGCTTGGCTAGGTAAGGCACTAGCACCAGCTGTCATGCCACCTCCTGCAGGAGGAAAAATTGGAGTTGTTAATACCCCCCCAAATACCTCTTTCTTTTTCTGTGACAGAGGTCCCATTTGAGCCTGATTGGTTTTAGTACTTACTGATAAGGAATATAGTTTATTACCAGGACCAAAAAAAAAATCCAGTTCCCACCTGTGAAGCCAACTTTGCTTTGGTTCACTGGAGGAGGGGCTGAGGGACCAAGGTGTCAAATAAGAAAACAAACTTCTTTGAATGGTGGGTGCACAGCAGGATTTGAACTTTCAACTAGTTAGAACAAACATGACATCAATGCTGTTCAGCTACAGACCACAGCCCTCTGAAGGTTGTGCAACAAAGCCCGTAACAGCTGGGAGTGGCAGGACAGGTGGCAGACAGTGGAGGAGTCACAGAGCAGATGGTTGCCCCTACTAGTACCAAAGCACCACCCCGACTAACAAGGGCAGGTTAAAAATCTCCCACTGCAGCACCTGTTGGTTTGTGTGTCAAGACACACTGGACTCCAGCCCTCTTGTGTCTGATGACTGATTACTTAAAATGAGAAAGTTACACCTTTTGTACACTTTTTGGTGCTGTTCTTTTTTCCCACTCCCTTACTATCTTAATCTGTGTGACAGAAGTAGTAAGCCACCTCAGAAAACAAACATCTCATAGGATGAATGTCTGAAAGTCTCTTCAACACTCTCACTAAAGGGAAACAGTCACGTTAGTATCTGTATTAATGCCAGTACATTTCAGATGATTGATAGAGATCAAGTCTCTTACTGCTGCCAATTAACCAGTAAGACTTATACTGTACTTCAATTACACCACACTTAGTTATTTTTAAGTAGTTCTTAAGTCAAAAATTAGGCTTTATTACTTGAACATTCATGTATCACACAGCCAAGCTGAAGCCTCAGGTATGTGTGACTGTTATGCCTAAACCAATTATGATCTATCTTCTAATTTGCTGAGGAATTTCATCCCGTTTCTTCTCCAAACTAGTTACCCACTCCTGTACCTACATCTTCTTTATCTTCTGCCTGCATCCTCTCAGGCACTTATTTCTACCCATTACTGGACTCAGTTTTGTTACTGTAAAACATTTGAAAGAGCTGAGTAAGAGAAAAAGAGTGTTGTCACTTAACCTTGAGTAAGAGGGATGGGGGAAAAATAGGTTCTTAAAGGGATACCTTCTTGGTTTCCCCATATGGGTTAGAAACATGTATGTAAGAACATCTCCAGAACTCTGTAACCTAGAAAAAACCTGTACTTATTCCTCGGTGTCTGTTCCAACCATTGTTTGGGGAAGATAGTTTTGGCTTGATTCTAACAGCTAACTAGCTGTACATCACCACTGAACGGTTCTGGTAAAATCCCCCAGTACGAAAGCAGGAGTTCCTACTTACAGGTGACCTGGATGCTTTAAAATTCAAGTCTTACAGTTGCAAAGTTTTACAAACAATTTTACTGATGCAGTGTTTGCATAATACAGTTAAGTGTAATAAAACATTTTCTGCAAGTAGATCATGATTAATAATCATTAGAGCTTATGTACTGAGATAGATTACATCTGACCAATCTATTCAAGATTCTTGTAAATAAGAACCCCTTACCACTTGTAAACATGTATTTTGCTAGATAGGAATCTATCTCCAGCCAAAGTACAAGTGTGTTAGAAGCCAGCATTAGGAAAAAAGTAAACGGATCCCATTCTAATCAATTAAAGTACTGCCATTTAAAAATAACAGAATACTATCGGGCACCTCCATGTTAAATAACCACCAGCTTAATTAGCCTTCATTTCCATTATTGCTGAGCACAGAAAAGTTTTTCTTCTTTAAAAAACAATCGACTGACTAGAAAAATTACTCACAAAGCACCAGAGTTTGTTGTTCTTTTTGTTGTTGGTGTTTAAATAAAGGCTAATTAAGCAATCATGCTCTAATACAATTAGGAATTGATTTCTAAAAAAGTTTGCTACATAACCCTCCACAGCCATTATTTTGACAGTGTAAGGGGAAAGTTATGCCAAATCCTGTCTAACATAGCAACCTCAGTACAGGAATGCAAAGAGATTTCAAAAACAAACCTTTTACAGTTGCAGGCTTTTAATCAAAGTATACAAAATTTTAGTCTAGAAAAATAAGTATGGATTGTATACAGTTACTGTGCCTGGAGGCTGAAGAGGACAGTGCACCACTCAAATGGTACAGGCATACCGAAAAACACAAGTAGGAGACCCCTTAACACCGTTGGCGTGTTTTTTCTCCTTTCTCATTCTTTTAGCCTAAATAGGTGCAAAAAGTACTGTTAGGTGGGAAGTCTAGTTGCTGGCAAGGGACTGATGAATAGGAGGCTGGAAGCAGCGCACGTGTTCCACGGGTGTGCTCTCTCCGTCCCCAGACTTCAAATACTTGTCCAAAATAGCAATTATTTCATCATTCAGAATCTGGAACTTGCGAATTCTTTCAACCATTTTCTTCAAAGGCTGCAAATGTTAAAACAACAACATAAAAACAGGAATTAGCTCTGGAGATTAAAAAAAAAAAAGGCACCAAATGCTGACCTCACCACTCACAGCAGTGTTAGGAATGAAAAAGTTTCCATTCTACTGATAACCCAGTGAAAAATTCTAGTTTTCTGGACAGTGCTGCTTTTTTGTATAAAAAAAGCAATTTACAACAGCCTGGTCATAATCGTTGTGCATGAATGAGATGAGCAGCGTTAAGAAAACCCCGTATAGCCAGGAAATTAGAGTTCTGACTGACCAGTCTTCAAATTCCAGTATTAGTCCCATCTTTTGTTCCTAAAAACCTCAGTGCCCTTGTTTTCAACATTTCAGTCTCAAAAGTGATCGTTACATCTAAGCTGCCCCTGAATACAAACGGCTGTGATTATTTTTGTTACTGTTACAGAGAATAAAGACCGGATGTTTTCAACGTACCACATTCTTTATAACTTCGTCTTTGCCATCGTGCTTTTGGACTTTCAACAGGTGGTAGCAGAAATCCAGCACATCAAAGCGACGCTGCTGTCCCAAAAGCACAATGATCATACAGCCAGCCCAGTGTAAGCCGTCTCCAAAGCACTGCCTGAAACAGAAAACACAGCATAAAAATCATGCTTCTCCTACAGGTTTCAGAAACACATCTACAGGAAAAGTTTAGGTATTTTAGTGTACTGTCTGATTCCTACCTATCACTCTAGAGTATGTTAGATGGTAATCTAAAAAAATACTGTAACATCTCTAGTAAATCAAGTTCTCTTTTCAGATACCACAGAGGATGTAAATGGATGGTTAAAAGCAAATGGGAGCTCCCTACCAATTTTTTACAATGTACATATGCTCCCCCTTAGGCTCCAGCAGCATTACATTTCATTTTCAAAGAAAACAAAGGGGGAATTCAACACCACTATTCTCCTTTAGACTGCAGACACAAAAGGAAGCAACTGTTGTACATCGCTGCCTCCATAACTGGTCAGTCTAAAGCATGTGAGAGCAGCAGTTTTTAAAACAAGGATATGCCAAAATTAGCAAAACCAAGAATTCTATCCTGTCACCTTTCAAATGTTCATCCTTGCTCTTGATTCAGATGAGAAAACACTTGTTAGGAACGTGTGCATGTGTCCAGCTACTTTATTTATGTTCAGCTCCTGCAGCGGTATGACTACTGCTGAAAGACATGTGCTAGGGCCTGTTTGGCGTGGGATCATTCATCAGAGACTGTCAAAACAGAGGGTTATTTTCTGTAAAGATACAGGAATAGCTGTGTGCATGCACGAAGAGCCCCGCCCAGCGATCACGGCACTTTCCCTCGGTTCTGCACTAAGCTACGGCAGACACCCGAACAAGCCCCCCTGTTGTAACGCCCGCGTCCCCTCCCGCTGCAGGGAGAACAAAGAAGGGGCTGTTGGGCGCAGGTGCGCCGCTGGCAGCCGCCGACACGTACTCCACAGTGAACTCGTGCGTTCCCACGGGGATGCAGTAGACGAACTGCATCGCGCTCCACAGGCGGTGGAATTCCACGCACTCGTCCACGTGCATCACCCCGTTGCTGGGCAGGGGCCCACGCCAGATGGGGTCGTCCAGAAAGGATCGGATCCTCGTCAGGATAACCTCAAACATGGACAGGCCGCAGCAGAGGCGTTCTTTGGTCAGCAAGTCCCCTTCCCTCGCGATTGCTATTTGCTAAGATGCAGAGAAACAAAGCGCCAAATCCTGGTTATACAAAGCTTTCTGTTTACAGACCTTCTTCAGAGTCAGATAAAAAAGTACCCTCTGAGCTAACAGCACAGTTTACCTAAATGCTCCAGTTCCCATACTGCGCTCTACTTTGAAGCACACTGATCAGAAAATATGCAGTAGGAGCTCAAAAAAAAAAAAAAATCACACATATTTCAGTTTCACTTGGTTTGTTCTTCCATCTTCCAGTGAAGTCAGAGTTCAGTTCAGTGGTAAAACCACTCAGAACATGGGAAACACCTTTTCAAATAGGCCATAAACTACCTTTTAACATAGGCCATTAAACTACCTTTTCAAGTAGGCCATTGCCATACTAAGCAATGCTAACTGCAGTAATGCTAATCCTGCACCAAGAATTTAGGAGGTTTTTGCCTGCATGGAGCCTGAAAGCAAAAAGAAAGTGCTCCGGGGTCTGCTGTGAGGATGGGCAGTAGCTCTGACTGCACTCTTCTTTACCTCCCTACCCCGCTGCCATTAGAGACAGGAAATCTTCAAAGACAGCGGAAAGAGACTCGCAGAAAGCCAATAACTGGCAATACCCGTTAGTGCTTGTCCCAGCTGGCACCCAGCTGGCACTGCCAGCTCTCCTCTGTAGCGCGGCAGTACCCACCGCTGTGCGTTACCATAAAAGCAGTCCGAAGGCTTTGCTTCAGAGTACCCTGCTCTTCATTTCTACCGTTCACGTCACATAAATTGCTCCAGTTTGCAGGGAATTAACGTACCCCTTGCACTGACAGGGAGTTAGTGCTGAAGCTGCAAAGGCAGCAGAGAAAGAAAGTTCTCCTTGGTCATTAAGTTTCCAGGGAAACGCAAACGAGAACTCATTTTCAATGACTTCTCTAGTCTACTGGCTGGGAGGGGAATAACTTGTTTTAAGAAAATTACACGCACAATAAATCTGATTACATTTGGTCGAATTTGCACTAGGAACTCACAGGCTGGTCCTGGAAAGTTAACATCCCAGCTAGACCCAATACGTCGGGAAGATGTCACGTAGCAACATACGTAAGAGATACCTGTTACCTCCACCACAGTCTCAAGTATTTTAAACTTGTGAGCTTGAACAGCTTTACCATATCCATGGGCCCAATACAGTTCTTGTTATGTGAACGAGCTGGGTGTGCAGGCTGACACAGCTGTCAGCACTGCGTGAAAGACCGGGCTTTTTATCGCCCAGAAGCTTCTTGAATTGCCTCTGACACAAACGAGAGATTACCTGTGGTGTTCCCAGTCTTTCAATGAGAGGAACTAAATGCAGTGGAGCATATTTTGATTCTAGTCTCTTCATTTTAGCATCAAGCCTTTCACCCTCTGAAAGAAAAAAAAAGAAGAGCACTGATTCATCGGATGCATTTAATTGATGTCTGGCCATCATTGTTGTTACACAATCTTTATTTTTACACAATCTTTATTCAGTGCAGTAAAAAGCTGGGAGAGTTTTTATTTTTGTAGGTAATTTCGGTTCTAAATAGCTGGTTCAATGTGCTTTTAGAAAAATGTATTTATTTTAAAATGGTTTTTGGTATGTTCAAACAAAAAGAGACCAAGGATTTATAGTGGAATACATTTAATTAATGACTAGATTCAAGACAGAATATAAAGCTGTGCTGTGCTGCTGCTACTAACATATTTGACTCCCACTTGCACTAAGCCAACTAAATTGCCCTTGTCATCGGCGAAATGCCTGCCTCTGGAAGGTGGGTTGTAACGAGGGTGGAATTTATGTATAGTAAGGCTTAAAAAAGCAGCCAGCACCCACTCATCACTGGCAAGTAGGAAGTGTTCTCTGGCAAGTGGGAAAAGACTATTTACAGTGGTCTAACAAATGGTTAGTTGTATGTACGGAAATGCAAATAGCTACAGAGAGGCTGAAAATATTCTCAAAGATTTTTAGCTGATGGGCTTTCTCCAAGCAGAACAAATCCCTGGCAGTGAGAAATGGAGAGGAGAGGGGACAGAGGAGCAGCACAGGAAGAAGCCCAAGAGGGAGGGGAAAAAAGCTCACTTCCCAACGATGAAGGATAAGAAAAGCAGGTACTGAAGGAAGCAATCCTGCATTCACAGCATGCCAATTATTAACAAAGCACACAGAAAATCTACAGGGACCACTTGCATTTAATTCATCTGCTCATGGGCTCTGTATACCTTGTGCGATCAAGCCTACCCCATTTAACTGACGAACACGTAAGCTAAATAAGAGTTTCTGAAAAGCCTCTCACCGTATCCAAATGAAGGTGTTAATACTGCCCTGAATAGCCCACGGGTTTCTGTCAGAGTATTCCTCAACTGCCTCTGGTAATTAGCACTGAGCCTGGCTAAGGAGCACAGATCTTTGGGGCTTCAGTCAGTGAGCTCAGGTCACCAAATTAACAGCAGTGTAAAGGACGACTGGAAACGGTTACCAAAACTGTAGGAGCAAGCAAGCAAAGCGGAAAGCATTGCCCGAGGAAGTTGCTTCCATTTAGCCTGTACCTTTGACGTGCACTCTGGGCAGGATGTTTTGGAACGGCGCTGCGTGCAACAGGTCACACACTTCCTCTAGGGACTAGAACAAAAAGGAAACGAGAGGCACTTAGTAACAAGGAACCCTCAAACCACGCCAGATCAGAAAACCAGGCTTCCAAAAGCGCGCTGATGCTGGAGCAGAAACCAACACCAGAGGGCAGCCGGCCTCTGCTGTCGGAGCGGTGCGGGTGGCTGCCTGCTGGGCGCCCTCCCCACTGCAGTACTTCCAGCGACAAGTGGATTTCACCAGGTTGCCTCGGATTGACAAATAAACTCCAGCAGCTCTCCTCCCGCCCCGAGCTGGCAGTTGTTAAAGGACAGGATATTTATTAAAAAGACTAATTCGGGATGAGCAGTTTCGATGTGAAAGTGGCAGACGGATCCTGTGCAGACAAACAGAACTGTGAAGGATGACTCACGGCCCGGTTATTTTTACCAGCACTATTCCCACAACCCATTATCGTGTCAGGCGCATCTCCCAGCAAGGCAGGCTGAGACACGACAGCACCTCTCAGGAGCTATTCCTTATCCTTAATCCTTAAAGATTAGGAAAGGAAAAGAAGGTAGGGAAGGAAAACAGATTATCTCCTGGTTCTTGGCTTCCGTACATGCAGAGAAAGTGCAGAGGATCAGAAGATTAGGCGTTACTTTGCTACTTCTTCCTCCCTTTTTGGAGCAGACCGGTGTCACTGCATTACCCCCCCAACAGAACCTCCCAGGCAGCAGTGCACCTTTGCCTTCTCCCTTCACCTACCTGGCTTTTCACCACGTGCCCTGTTAGCCTGAAGCCCGCTGCAGGGATCCAGTTTCTCCTCCTCGTGACAGTTATCCCCTTCCTGAGTATGGTTTCATTCCTCAACACCCAGCCTTCCCGTACCTCCCTACCACTAGGGTGGGACCCTCTAACACCAGGAAGAGGACTCCTGAGGAACAGCGTGGCTTCATTATCTCCGCTAACAGCAGCTTCAGAACACCCTAGAGAAGGGCTCTTATGCGAGGATTTATTTTTGAGCACCAGCTGGCCCCCAGCCAGCTCGCTGAGTGAATTAATTTAGCTGGTTGGCAGTCAGCAGAGATCTCTGCTTGACGGGCAGCCCAGCCTCAGCAGCAGCATGTGCTTACATGTACACACAGGTGGGGAGTCTCTCCACACCTCGAAGGCACGAGGTAAAGAAAGGGAAAAACACGCAAAATTCACCCTGTTTTTTTGTGTCAGGGTGTATTCTGAGACGCAGACAGGTTGGAAACCAGCACAGCAGGCACCTACCAGACTCTGCTCAATGAGCAGGCAGAACAGGACAGCGTTTCCCACTTCCCGCAAATTCTGAAAGCAGACAGTCTTCAGCTCTGCATATTCAACGATGTCCTTCAGCTGATGGTGGAAAAACTCCAAGATACCTGAAATCAAAAGAGAAGAAAAAAAAAATCTCAGAAGATAGAAAGAAATTGTGTCATCATCACCCAGGTGCTCCTATTGTGAAAGCAGACAAAAGACTCTGGTCACGTGGGTAAGAGTCATATGAATCAGGACTATTTTCTTCCCACCACACAATCACACTGATTTTCTCACCTATTTGCCTGTTCAAGGCTTTCTGAATGTGCACAAGTGCACTGCATCAGAGCACAACAAAGCGAGGGGGCAGGTTTATCGTTTTTTTCTCCATATACCATCTGGAGGTGTTTTTATTTACAGGTGTGCTGCCTAGAGGACACTGAAAGGAACAGTATTTAAATAATTACTGGCCAGAGGTTATTAAGCTGTAAGGCAGTGGTGTGCTGACCTTTTCAGCTGGCTAAGTCCTGCACAACGTAGCACCCAGGTTCTCTCTGCTGGAAAAAGCAGCTAGCGTAGGAGGTAAGAAAACCATTTCCAGAAGCAGGAAGAGAGAATAGGGCTCTCGTCTGCCATTAGTCCTGTTCCAGCCTCTTATTCTCGGTTCTATTTCTGTCCCCCAACCTGCTGCACCACCCGACACGCTCAATTCACAGCTGCTGTTTTCAGGGATTACAGAACCAGCACGGAGCAGAGCGCTGAAGGTAAAGGGAAGGCAAGTGGTGTCAGGCTAGGGCTCCGCCAGCACTGCAGATGTCCAGCAGCGAGCTGCAACCTCACCGAACAATTAAATGCAAAAATCACAAAGTCAAGCTCTGCTGGCAAGGATGTGTCAGCTCCTGCTGACAAGCACAGTCAGAACCTTGTTTCTGTCCTGCAGGGTCAGCCACTGGTCAGAGCCATCGTGGGTCAAGTGAAGTGCAGGGCAGGTGAGAAAGAGGTTTCAGGCTCCTTGTAACTTATTTTCATCAGCATTTGTCCACCTGTTTGCATAAACCTGGCCTTTTTAAAATGAAACCAAAAGCCTCAAGACCGGTAACAGAAGAAAATATATCATGCAAAGCTTTCACATTGTATGCTATCAGGAGCAGCTTCCATTACACTCAGCAATTCCTGCAGTTCCATCTACACCCAGTCACACTTAAAGCAGCTGAGGGGAAGCAAGGAGAGAGACCCGACAGCCCCCAGCAGCTCCCCATGCACTCCTTGGACGCGGCTGACAAAGCCCTCCTGCACGGGAGATGAGCCTTCTGTATTTACCCAACAAGGCAAAGGCTCCGGGGGAGCACACAAACACAAAATAGATGCTGGAGTGCATCTCTGCCAAGGAAATCCCTCAGATTCGAGCAGAGGAACTTGAGAATTGACAGCGGAGGAAGGAACAGTACGACTAACCCACACGCTTCTCTAGAAAGCCTCATGCCATTAAATTTAGTAACGAAACATCAGGAAAGTGCAAGGTAAGGGGATCCGGAACTGGCTTTGTTACATCTCAGAGACCTGTTTGCCATCAGAAAATCTGCAGTGAATAGTGCTCCCACATGCAGTTAGATTTCAGACCCAGCTCCAGTAGGTTAGCAACTAAATAGAAAAGCAATTGAAAAGCTGATGGAGGTTGGTCAGTTGTAATGAACGGAGCTCGATTTGTTCAAAGGAAAACACGCTGAAATATACCACATCTCAGTTACATGACTTAGTGCTTATGTGGCGTTCTCTGGCAAGGAAAGGGCTTCTAAGGATCAACAGCTACAAGTCAAGTCAAATACTTCCCTCATACCAAGACTGGATGCTTCCCTGGGAGGGAAAGTCCATCGTGTTAGCCTGGATTTAAGTCTGTGTCACAGAGGAAAATAGACTAGAGTACCTACCAACACTTCTGCTCTTAATACCCACGGCATGCATGCAGAAATGGACAGCGAACTGCCAAAAGGGCTGGAAGACTCCCCAAAACACAGCAAGGGACTGCAGACATCACCACGTAGGATACTGGCTACATGGACAGGCATGAGGGTGTTTTTCCCCTTTAGCCTGACAAGCTGGGAGCAGTTTGGTGAGAAATGGAAGCTGAGGAGAGAGGCGAGGATGATTCTGCTACTGCAGTGGAAACAACCAGTGGTCACGAAGGGGGTGGAAAGGAGTGGGATTTTCAGACACCTGTCAGTCCCCTGCCAGCCCCTGGATTTCCTGGGGAGTTTCAGAAAAGAGACGGATGTCTGGAAAGGTGACAAGAAAATGTTACTAATGTTGCGTGGACAGCTCTGAAGTGAAATCCTGAGAATAACCAATGTCACCTGGAGCAGATATAAAGGAGCAGGATGGCACACAGGGAAACCGAGAGCAGCACAGAGACCAGCAACAAGGACTGCTATTACCTAAACCCATGCTTGAGGTGCAACTGAAACCAAAGCAAGGCTGGAAGCCCACCCAAAGCAGCAGGACAGCCAAAGTCAGAGACCCTGGAGGTTTGTGCCACGACAATTACATACGGCCTTTTACAGGCACTCCAAGTGACAGAGCTCCTCTCAGAGTGCTTAACAAAGATCTCTTCACTGAAAGCCCCAGTCACCATGTGCAGACACACAAATGCACACACCCACACGGAGGCATTCATGGACAAACTGTGTCAGTATTTTGGAAACCTGACGCCCTGTATCCCGTACGCAGTTGTTCCAAGTGCTGCTATCAGCTACCTCCCCTTGGATGAAGGGCTCAATTTACAGGCCAGACGGATGAAAGGTTACAGAGCTACACAGGCCATTTTTGATGGAACAGAAACAACGCTGAAAGCATCAGCTGCTCCTCAGTGGACTCCTGTGGCAGAATTACATCATCCAGTTTTCATTAATATTTGAGCAACGGGCTCTCCTGGTTACATCCACTTGGATTGTACAGCACACAGAAGAGTGTTTTTGTGAAAGACTGCATATGTGTAACGGGGCCCTGGAAACGGAGCAAGTGTCTTTGGGAAGTTTCATTCAACTGCACGCAGCTTTCCTCCTTCTCCTGTTTTGCTGGTGCAGTTTGGAAGTTACTGCATTAGTTCCCTACACATTGCATTTGCATTTTTCAACCAATTTGCTCCTCCTTTCCAAGAAATCCATTTTAATTAAAGCCCTCTATTCCCGCAGATGGAATGACGTGAGGTGTAACGGTAATTGGTCATCTAATCCCGACTCCTGCTTTACACAGATCTCAGCAGAAGCAAGGCTGCTGATGCAAAAGGGATCTGGTGAAGTACAGAAGATTAGTAAAGGATTAGGCTCCATCGCTGATTCCCAAACCTCATCTCGACAGCACTCAAACAGCAGATGAGAAGTTTCAGCTGTGCAGCCCTAATTAACTTAGGCAGTCAGACTAAATCAACACACACACTGCAAAGCTGGCTGGATTTCTTTGCTTCGGCCATCTTTTCTACGAAACAAGCTCAGTTCACACCTAGAGACTCAAACCAAACACGTTCCAGAGCTTGCACCAATGCTGGTGCCTGAAAGACTGGGCCAAAATTGGCTGTTCATTGTAAACCGGAAGTGGGTGCTAGCGACAAACTGATCTTGAAAATAATTGCTGGTTTAGCCGCCTTACGGTTCGTTTTCTGCAGAGCGCTGACTTGAAGTGAAGTCTGCTAATCTGCAGCAGCAGAACTGTTCCCAAGAAACTGGGTGCTACAATGACCTTTACTTTATGTTCACTTTCCTACATGTCTTCAAATGCTGTCTGATTATTCCTTTGGCACACAAGAGACATCGTTAACTTTGCATATCAGCAGTCATGCCATTACTTTCAACAGAGACGTTGATCATATTTAAGCAGATACACAGATATCTGAGAATTATGACCGAACACCCAGGCACTGTTTTATTTTGCTAGAAATAAGCATGTTGTTGGCCTTCATGTCCAGTGTTGCTCGCTGCCCTTTCAGGATCACCTAGGTTTTCGTTTTATGAAAACACCATTTAAACTTGTGCAGTTCTTTCGACAGTGAACTGGGATTACCTCCGTTTCCATCAAGTGTAGACATTTGAAGGGCACCTCCAACACCACTGCTTTTTAAATGATTTCAGTGGCATTCCTCAGCTTTCTTTTTGCAACCGAATGGCAAGTTGCAAATTCGAGAGCAGACAGAAGCGAACATGGCAGGGGAAGTTTGAGTAAGTTTGGCTTCATTGAGTAAGCTGAGAAAGAGCTCAGAAAGTAGCCTGCCCTTTGAGACTTCTGCAAGTCTCTCAGCACTCCTCCTGTCTTTTCCTGCTTTTCATCTCTCCTTGTCCCCAAATTCTTTTCCAAATCGTTCTCCAATGGGCAGGTTCCAGAAAAAAAACTATGAATGAATTTCCTTTCTATTCTTCCCCAAGAGGATCCAAGCCATGGCATTCCACCAAGAAATTAACTTTTATTTTATGCTTTTTTTTTTTAAGTAAGAAACACGGAAATGCTGTACTTAGGAAAAAAAAGCCTGCACTTAGGCTACCTTCTTGGCTAGTTCGTACCTTACTGAGCTCATGGATTTTCTTTCAGAACTATCCCTGTAGGGGTGATGTGGCAGTGCCACAAATCTGAGCCTCATCTCACAGCAGAGCTGACAAACTACGTCCCTCACCACGTCTAAAGACATTTCAGAGTGGCAGGAGATGAAATACTTGTTTAAGAAAAGGAGGAAAGCTATATTCAAATACGAGAAGAATATCAGAAAATGTTATTTCCAAGATCAAAGCTCAAGTTTAAACTTTTTTAAGTCAACATTCCTCTAAGCTTAGCGACTTCAGAAGGTCCTTTCAAAAATCCTTATGCTGAATGTATTTTTAGACAAATATTTTTATGCCTACAAGAGGAGCAAGTTCCCCTCTGCTTTAAGATTGTTTCTATGGAAACAAACCCATTGGCGAGCCGCAGTCCTGAAGGACTAATGCCGCTGTCTGCGCTCCGCGCCTTTTAGCGAGAATAAATCTCTGCTCAGACATCCTCGGGTCAAGAGGGCTGGGTACGCAGAGCTCACAGGATGCAATCAGCAGAGTCCAAACAAAGCTCTCGCAATCAAGGTTGGAAGTACGTGAAACAGCCAGAGCACTACCGAGCACGCTTAAACCGCTTTCACGTGGAGAATGGACTCCGGACTTTAATTCTGAGCTGGTGAGCGCATGTTATGTTGAGACAGACAAGAATCGACAAACTTGATCTATGGATGAGAATCACAGTGTTGGCCTTTATGTGTAGGTAGTGGCAATTATAAAGAAGTGGTTAGATGGTTTGTCAGCAAAGAAAAGCAGCAGCATACAAACAAGCTCCAGAACACACAGACTTACTACTACAACCACTGAACGCTACGTATGCAGGAGGCTTTGGGAGGCAGAGGAAGGAAGAGACGGCAGCTGGCGTGTACTTGCTTGTATTTTCAGTGTGACCTAATTAAACAAGGCGTGGCACAGACAGCTGCAGAGAATTTGACACAGAAAGGAGATGACGGGGATTCAAATCAAGCATGGGTTGAGCCTCTCCCTCGTATACTACGGCAGCTCCTCTCTGCGTGCTAGACCAGGGCTAAGATCTACAGCACGTCCCCATCACAGACAATGATTTCTCTTATCAGTTGGATCTGCTCCGAGGGCAGACAGCTCCGTGATGGAAAGGCTCCAGAGACAGCAACACAATTCCTCGGCGATGCTACAGTCAGATGAAAATGCCCTGAGCTTCCACATAGGTTTTCTGTTTAGTACTTTCAAAAGCGTACAGAGAGAAGACGTGACAGCGCCACAAAGGCTGGTCTGCCACTTCTTGGAAGAGACTCTCTGGGAAGTTATTAAGTGTTCTTTGCCTGAAATACTTCAGAACAGGAAAAATACACGTGCCGAGACAAAACCTGCCTGTGTGCCAGCCATGGGGGTGCTGCAGGAGCACAGAATCAAGTGGTTTTTCTAGACCCGTTCCAATTCTAGTTGCTCCTATCTTATCCTGTAAATGAAGAATTACTCTGACCTCTCAGTACGGCAGGCATCTAAACATATGGGGTATTTATCCAAATACAAGGCCAAAATTGTTCATGATCTATACAAAACAAGAAAGTTATGAAGGATTTAAAAGGGTTTAGGTCCTGTAGCAAGTGTAGATGGACTGTATGAAGGCTACTATTACACAGGTCAAGTTTTTCCTTTCTTATAAGCCTTTTATTCTTAGAAGAAAGCTTTTGCTTATGTCCCTGGGCATCTCCCAGCAAATACTCTTACAGGTGAGGATCTCCAGCAAGAGAATCCAAGCTTCCTAACCTCACCTACAGCACCTCAGACCCTGGTGATGCATAACTTGTATTTGAGAATACACGCTGCTTTTGTGGTCAGGCCTTAATGAGCGGCCAAAAACCTCAGATAGATTATTTTTATACTTCTAACTACCATGATTCATCCATTTCTACGCTCCAGGGAGAAAAACAGGAAGGAAACACTTAGTAAGTCCTCCATGTCGTTTAACAGTGTCGAGCAAGCTGTGGGAAGCAGAAAAAACAACCCCATTCCACTTGGAGTGGCATTTAATAAACTTAAGCAACTCTGGAAAAATAGATATACTCAGGAGGTGGGCGGCACATGGAAAGATTAATTTGTGTTAATTAGGCATTGTGGAGGAGGAATATTTTGAAGGGGGGAAGCAGTTTCAAAATTTCAGTGAACAATGTGATAAATACTAATTAGCCAATTATTTCCCCATAGTGGCAAGCAACTTTCAAAGGCATTTCTTCTGCAACTGTCATGCCTCCTGTTAAGTGGCTACGATGCTCCCTGCACATCCTGACATAACTATTCTGGCAGGACCAGCTTGCCTCTCAGTAGCATCATTCCTTTTATCTCACATGTCATGAAGCTAAAGGCAAGAGGGATGGAAAGCTTTTCCAGAGAGTCAGTGTTATCTAAATCGGACATTTAAACAGAACTGGTGCAAGAGGATAACTTGCAAAGGGAAAGCTCGACGTGCTTATGAGAAAGCCTAGAATCAGAAACTATTCTGAACATCCCAGCTCAAGTTAATTATGTCACAAGGCTGTCCATCTATCAACGACTTGCCACTCTTTTATTTGCTCTAAGGACATAGGTTTTAAAACACCATACAGTCCTTTATTAAGCACTTTCTGATAGCCCAGCTTTTAATGGCTCTTGCTATGAAAAAAGACTAATTGCTAATTAGTGGGACAAAGAAAAGGGGGAGGGACGGAGAGGTAGGCATGATCCAGAAGACAGTAATTAGTATAATCTCATTAAGGCTACTACGGTAACATCAAACATGAACAAACCTGGAGAGCCATACTCATGTCTTGGCAACCTGCAGATCTTAGGCATCACTTCCATTAGGGTCTTGACATACTGAAGAATCGTTCCTTGTAACTACGACAAGAAGCGTTTGTTAACGTGTCAGTGTCATTAACTGAGAAACTTCACAACAACGGTGTTCAAAATGCAGGTGGATTGAGCAACGTCTAAAAACTATGAATTTAACTCCATCAGTCATCATCTTCAAAAAAGCAATTTTCCAAATGAATACAGCTGCACAGTAATACAGTTCCTTCTGATGGCATCAGCCACTGGCTTGCCATGGGAAAAGTGGCAGAGCAGCTAAAGCCAGGAAGGAAAAAAAAAAAGTACAGGAAATCATCATGTTTTCTTACAGACCGTCTCTATTGTCTGACCAACCTTTTGATTTTTGGTGAAAAAAATAAAATTCATCTGAATATTTTCAATTCTTAGTACAAGGTATGCCCGTAAGAGCTTAAATTGGCCATTCCAGACATATATATAAATGCATCTACACATTCCAGACATGCATATACACACGTACATCTCCCTATATCTGAACATTTGCATCCAGCATCAGCAGGATACCTCCCCCCAGTCTTTTCAGCCTCCTTTATAAATGCTTAATAATTCCACGCTACCTTTAATGAACACACATGATTTGCAAATAATAGCCATCACCCCCCCAAAACAACAAGCCAATACTCAGCCCCAGAGCATGAAAATTATGTTTTTTTTTTTGTTGTTTGTTTGTTTGTTTTATATAGAATCACAGGATGGTTTGGGTTGGAAGGGACCTTAAAGACCATCGAATTCCAACCCCCCTGCCATGGGCAGGGACACCTCCCACTAGATCAGGTTGCTCAAAGCCCATCTTTCCCTGAAGATTATACCATGTCATCCCTTCAAGCAAGCTCCATCCTTCCTCAAATTTCAAAAACATACGCAGAACATTGTGAGAACTGCAATAGACAAACTACCAAATACATAAGTATGTGAAAGGAGATTAGGAATATTACAGCGTTCCACCTCTTACAGCTGGATTATTTTGGCAGTGTGCTCCTTACAGGCAACGGGCAGGGAACAGAAACCATTTCTGTAGCTTAAATTTAAATGCAATGCATTACAGCTGTATGCAGATATTAACAATACTGGGAACAAAGAGCCCCTCAATCTCCTTTTAGTTACAGATAAGGCCAGTTCCAATACTAGATAAAAAGGCTGTATGGATAACTTCTTCAACATCTGCTCTGAGCACTTTTCTAAATAGGCCTGATGCTATCCTCTGCTAGATCAAGCGTGGAGATTAAATCTCCCTTGGTATTAAGTGTCATCTGTCAATGCTGTTATTAATGAAAGCCCTGAAGTTAGGGAAGGCAGACAGCACATCCAGCTCCAGATATTCTGAGAAAGTAAATCAACTCATTTGAAACATTTGTACTTTTCCAGAGTTTACCCAGGTCCTACCAGTGTGAGTCTCTGCAAATTAAATTATCCCCAAACCTAAATCCAAAGTTTCTAAAACACTGCTCAGATTACCACATCTTCTACTGCTTTCACAGGGCACTGGGTACTGCCAAATAGAGTTTATACTGAACTTCAGTAAATGTAACACTTGAGTTTTACTCAAGATCTTACTTTCCTTAGGAATCTTACTTTCATGTTGTTTCTCTTAAGATATTTCCTATCAGAAGCCATTAGGAATACAACACTGAATGACAATTGGCATACCAAGCTCTTGACGACTTTCAGCAACTCCTCCATCACCACAGCAATCCCCTGATACCCAAGAAGCCTGCAGATGACTTTAAAGTGAGGGGGACCAACAAAATTCCTGTAGTTGCTGTAGATACTGGAATACGCCAGGTTCAGTGCCTAAAAAGAGAAAAATAGACTTGATTAATGAAAGTTTCAGCTGACTGCGTCTCAGTAATAACCTCACTTAAACAGCATTTTTAAGCATATTAAAAAATAATACAAAACAACAACTTTGTGTCTCACTCTCTATCCAGGAAGTTAAAACGTAAAGCTTCTCTTTTGTAGGACAGGTTCTTCTTGCTTAGCAAGGGAGTTCCTGTAAACAGTACTTGTTAACCAGGTGTCTTTCACTTGCCATTTATAGAGCCACGAATTTCTCCTCTGTCATATTTTTCTACTTACACAGGTAGAAAAGGATGAGTATTATGTGAATTCAAAGCACAGCTTCTATTCCTACACAGTCCATTTTACGTACAGAGCATCCTGAAAGAAGTGACTTCAATTTTCAGTTCACAGTAAGTTTTAAACCTCCGAGGACTCGATTACAAACAACAAACAGCCTTTTGCAGTGACTGGTCTCTGCAACTAATTAGTCAGGATCTCTCTTTTTCAAACATCTTAGCTGTACACAGCATCAAGGCAAATCCAAGCCTGGGCTGTAACCTCATGGAAATTCTTCTGGAATTGTATAAAAAGGGTCAGGTGCTTGGCCACATTCACGTGTATTTCTTCACAGTGAGTGGAACTATATAGACGGGATGCTATGCAGGGATTTAGAAATTGTGCTGGAGTATCCATCCTACAAGGAGAGAGAGAGCTGGATTGTTCAGCCTGGAGAAGAGGCAACTCGGGAGGACATTATCCATGTGTTCGAGCACCCCATGGGGGGAATACGAAGGAAGGAGCTGGGCTCTTCTCAGTGGTGCCCACTGCCAGGACAAGAGGCACATAAGAAACTCCATCTTAACATCAGAAACAAACTGTATTACTGCTACAGGGGTCAAATGGAGAGGCTGTGGAGTCTCTGTCCTTGGAGCTGACGACCTGACCAGGCATGGACGGCCCTGAGCAACCCCTGGAGGACTCTCATCCAGGATGATGGCCAAGGTGCCTTCTGCCAGCCTGTGGAAGTCTGTTCTAAGGACAGCGTCCTCGTGGTGGTTTTGTGGAGGAGAGCTGTTTTCAAATTCTCAACATCTTTTCTGTGGATGTAACTTAAAATAGATGCTTGGCTAATTATTAGCCTCCTTATGCAACGCTCACACTCCTGCTGGATCAGAGCTGACAAAAAGGCTCGATTCCAAACAGCCACTGCTGGCCAAAAGCCTGAAGCTGCGGACCCTCATGTACAACGTACCTATTTGTGTAGCTTTGCACTTACAGAAAGGAAACCTGGGGCATTAAATGGCATGAACGCTGGTAAGACATTACAAAAACACTTGCAGATAAATGTCCCAACAGATGAAGCATTTTATACACGGTTATCCCCCAAAAGGCAGGGCTTCATCCTCCTCCTTTGATGTTTTCAGTCAGGTAGGTGTACATGTTCACCGTATCCAAACTATTTCAGCTACAGCACCAAGAGTGCTCTCAGTATAAATAACTCACCGATCCATAACTAGAAGTCAGTCACTCTAAAAATACCTATTTCTCTAACGTAACCTCTGTGGAGAAACACCTAACGTGATCCACCTCTGGTTAGCAGAGCTTTGTGAACTGTGACGAGGGATTTTGAAAACACCAGCACACACCTCCACGATGCACAACAAAGTACTCAGGGAAAATGCCAGCAACAAGGCTGCGGGTGGAAGGAGAGGAGGAAAGAGGGAGGGAGCTCAACTTTTAAGCTATGCTTGCTCCCTCCCCTACTTAAATTTAACAACAAAAAAAAGAGATGCTAGTTGCTGATGTCATCGAAGCATTAATCACTCACAGCATCACTGGTACAGGCACAGGAGCATATAACAGGGATGTGCAGGCAGTACCCTGTCCAAGAAGAAGGAAGCAATACAGGAGGAAAAATACATCATTTCCCCCCGCTATGTTCTTTGAAAACCAAGGCAAATGGCATCTTTAGACAAGATGTGCTCTTGCATCGATTTCAGTAGAAGAGACAAAGAAGCCATGCCACAACCAGCACCGGGGAAAAAACCTGAAAGTACAAAGCAGTGAGGATTCAATCCAGGGGGAGGAAAAAGCAAACTGGCAAGCAGAGATCATGAAGCAAAGAACTCCTGCGGAAAATGATACAGAACACGTAGTGTTTATGTTATTTTTGCATCAGCACCTGAAAATCCCGTTCTGAAAGCTCTGTCAGGAAGTGATGGTAAGTACTGATTTTTTCAAACACCAAATGTGGTTTCCAAACACTTATTTGCCAGTAGTTAAGTATCTTCTAACAGCTGATGTTTTATAAAAATCAAAGCCCATTACTGTTGTTATCTAATAAAACCCCAAACACTCCTCTCATGCAGTGCTGCGATAAAGAAACTCTTCTTTCTAGACCGTGTTAAGGAAGAGTTCTATTAATACATAGAGAGAATTTTAAGTAATTGGGAGCTACCAACTAAAACAAGGAAACAAAAAAGTAGAAACACTGATCTTATGTGCCTGATTTTAATATTTGCAGGAGTTGCTTAGATGGCAAAATGTGTCTGCCTAGTAAGTTTATGTGATAGCAAACTCAGTTGTTTGACGCTGTTGCTGTATCAGAAAGAGTGCACTCCTAATTAGACCATAATTAGAAAGGCAGCATCCACCCAGCTCAGTCCTAAGGTTTTATATGGTAATGAAAATAAACATACTCAGCAGCAGGGAGAAGAGCTAAGTACAGTCCAAAAGCCTTGAGCAATAATTTTCCTACGTAAAAAGTCTTATTAATGCAATGCAACTACCAAGGTCCCAATAAAATAATATACATTTTGCCAGCCTCCCATCTAGTATAAAACATAATTAAAGTATTACAGAATGATCTCAGAACATATTACAAGCAAATTTTATGAGCGTTCTTCATCGGGAAATTGTTACTTAGCCAGGAGACTTAACGTCTTCACACTGATCATCACAAAACACACTTCATTTTTATACTGAAGTCATGAACAATGAAATACAGTGCTACCGGTGGCATTTACGTACCCAAAAAAGCAAGAAACTTTCACAGTGGGGAAAAACCTCACACGACTGCCACTGGAAACTGAGCATTAAGCCAAAAGACAATCAGATGCAATTGCTTAGGGAGGCTCTTTTCAAAAAGTTGCCATCATAGCAAAGCAAAAAGCAAACCTCCCAACCAACCAAAACCATCCACTGGCTGTTATCAATATTTGCTTTGTAATGAAGGAACAATTTTAATCAGAAGTGCACCAAGGCAGAAGCCAACCTTTTGTCCCAAGAGGAAGATATTCCTTAAGAGAAGCACTTAGGAAACCGCATGGAAGCTGTGACGTTTCTACGCACTGTTTTGTTTTACAGTTAATCACGAGTAGCCAAAATCAAAGAGCTGGGGATGGCCAGAGGGATTCATCCTTCAATATCCCGTTCTGCCACCCCTCGCTTGCCAATTAACATTAACATAAAAATCGGTGCTCACAAGAGCGAGCTTTGAGATCACAGAAAACACCAAATTAGCAAAATAAAATGCTAGATTGAAAAAACAGATGAGGCATTTCTATGAAAAAAACACAACACCTCCATCAACATGCTCATTAGGCAAGTGTTGCTTGCCTAATGAGTGACAGGTAAGGGGTTAATTAGTTGGCCAGTCAGTCTATCCTCAGTTTCATGCCAAACCAGACCGTGTTTCAATTCAGTTTAGAATTCCATGTTGTTTTTTCCATGAGTTTGTCTCTTAACATGAAATTATTCTGACTATTATGCTTTTTTCCCCCCTAATCAAAACGTTTGTTGTACTAACCAGAACACTCCGGCATCACACCGACGAGACATGTACCGATGCATCTGTTCAAACCTGTGACCATTTGTTTTGCCCTCTCGGAGGGCTGTACCTGCCAGATCTGCGCAGGACGTTTACCGCTCTCCTCCATGTTCTCAATGAGTTTTTGTTTCCCTTAACGGCACCCAAATGCAAACTCCTCTAGACAAGAACAACCAGTGACTTTATTCTAGGGGCTGTAGCGCTTGTGCTCACAGCACGCGTGCCAAAGATGACAGAGGCAAATTCTGAACGAGGTGTTGAGGGCCAACATCTCTTGGTGTTCCCCACTGTAACAGCAGAGTCATCTGAAAATGCCTTTGGAAGGCAGTGGCTCCCCAAATCCAAATCCCACAAAATACACCCCCTCTCTAGGAGACCAGATACAAGTGAGAAGAGAGACAGCTCAGCACCTGGACAGGCAGCAGCTCTGGCTGAATTTCTCTGAGGGTGTATTTAGCCGTTCACATGGCAAAGAAATAGAGAGTTTAAAGCTAAGAGCTTAACCCCTTATTTTTAATTACAGAGCACTACGACCCCCACGGCATCCCCAGCACCACAGCCTCTCCGTTATCTGCCCGGGAAACAGTAAGCTCCCCTTTCCAAAGGCCCCTCCTGGGAAAGGAAACCCCCCCGAGCAGCACGGCAATGGGAATAACCATCCAGAACATCACAGGGAACACGGCAGTGGTGATTTGGCCCCAGATGGCCAGCTGCGCCGACAGCTTTTACAGCGTCATGTACCACCCCAACTGGAAGAGCGCGCCGGCGAGCTACTCGAGGAAGAGCTTCCAGAAGGAAGAGAGGGTGCCCGCCAGCCGCTCCTCCTTCGTGGTCGAAAACCTGACTCCGCTGACCACCTACATCCTGTGCGTCACCTGCCAGTCCGCCAACCCCTCCAGCGACCAGTGCAGGGTCTTTAACACGCTGCAACGGGACCCGGCGTCCGCCGGCACCGCCAAGAAGGAGCTGGCGCTGGGCATCTGGCTGGCCAGCAGCCTCCTGCTCCTCATCATCGCCGCCGTCCTCCTCTACGGCTGCCTGCACCTGCTCTGCCGCAGGAGGTGCGAGCGCCCGCGAGGGCGAGCCGGGTCCTCCGAACGGGACCCGGGGAAGACGTGGAGCCGAAGCGCGGCAGGCGCCGCCGAGGAGCTCGGCGTGCAGGGCCAGCAGAGGCGGGGCAGCGAGGAGAAGCAGCCGGGTGGCATCCAGCTGGCCACGATCATAGAGAACCCGTCCGCCTGCCGGGAGCCCTGCCGGCCCACTTCCAAGAGCCGGGAACGAGTGCCAAGGGCCGGGCCGTACTCTGCCATCAATTAGAAGCCTTTTGGCAGGGAGGAGACCTTCTGCCGCCTAGGACATCCCAGTCCTTCAACCCCATCGCGTGCTTTGTCACCACTCCTGACAGGGGCTGCTCTGTGCAGCGCTCCCGTCTGTGCCTGCCGCCCGCACGGCCCCGTCCGACACCCCTGTGCTGCCCCAGGACTCAGAGGCAAAGGTCTGGGCTGCCCACGGCTCTGCTGCGCTCTGCCGCTTCAAAATGCACCCGTTTGTATTTCGAGGGCCGGTTTGGGTTTCTTTCCTTTACTTGAGAAAAGAAACGGAAACAAATGAAAGTGGTAACCTGAACATTTGTTTATTTATTACTTAAGCAAATAAAAATCTAATAGAATTTTCCACACGGGAAGCCAGACTGCCGTACTGGAGCACACACCCTGAGCGCGATGGCTAGCTGGCACGAGCACACCCCTGCCATTCTGACCGCCTCTCAAGCTTGGCTGACCACAGTGCTCTCGGTGCCACCCCTTCTGACTGAGGGCTCGGTCTCAGCACTGTAAGCTACACGCAGCAGGATTTTAATGGTACCCTTCCATCTGTCTTTGAAGTTTCCCCTCGGTCCAAAACCACACACGATACTCTGCAAGGCCAGTTCCAAATAAGCCAAGCAAATACCCTGGGATGTCTCACTTTGTGCCTGTCAGCACCCACCAGAAGGTGCTTTCTGCACCACAAGCCACTGACTCCCTGGAGAGGAACCAGGGCTCAGAGAAGCAGCTCCCGGTCCTTCCTCCTCCTCCCCCTTCAGTTTAAATAATAAAACTCAATCATCCAGCCATACTGTAAGTTTTGTATGACCAAGGGGGCAAGGGAGTACGAACACACCAAAAGGCTCTTTATTTTTGTAACGATCCGATCTGCCAGTCATCTAATTGCGCCTTGAACGTCACGGCGAGAAAAGCCCTTCAGACAGAAATCTGTTCACCCTTGCACAATGATGCATCTTGTCTGGCTTGTGTGTGTACGTCACTCTGTTTTAAATCCCTGAAGTGAATTTATGCTCCATAAATACATAATAAATCTTACTACTGCTCTACAACGTGGTATTTCTAAAAACAAAGACGCGCCGTGACCGCAGCAGGCCTTGTAAAGTGCTAGCTAGACGTAAAGCCAGCTCTCACTGACCCGGCTCCGTTGGACCAGGAGCTGCCTGGGCAGCTGCCGCCCACTGCCACTGCACCCGGCAGCCGAGCTGGTGTACGAGGTCAGCAGGACAGCACGGGCTGAGCATTTCACAGCAGGCAACGGGGCTTTGCAGCTACCGTGCTTTGTTTTCTGTGTTTCCCACAACTTGAGAAAGACCCTAGCGCTCATCCTACGCTAGAGGTACAGGAGCTGACCTAAGCCTGATGCATCTTTTTTCCTCCTAGGATAGGTAAAACACGCAGAAAATGTGTGCCAAATGAAGGGAGAGTATTCATTTTAGGAAAGACTTCCAAAGGAATCTTTGTTAAGGTAGCAGTAACACGTTCTCCATCCCCTGCACAGCATTTCCTCCAGCTGCCAAGCTATTCTCTTTGTCGTACACACCAGTCTCAAACAAACTGTGAAGATGACAGCACGCCGCTGCTGTGATTCACGGAACAGGTGATTCATGAAACACCCTGAAAAGCTCTCATCAGAACGTGGAGGCAACATGACAGGTCGCCTTCCCTAAAGGGACAGCTGGGGAGGAGGGGGCAGAAAAAATGCTTTCAAATGAGCTTGTAATTAAATTAACGCTCCTCTGACCAGGGGATCATAAAAGAGAGAAAATATGATTTTAATGTTAAAAGTATGGAGCCAAGAGACAAAAATCCTCATCTCTGCCAACATTTCGGGCGCTTAGAAAAGACTGGTTATTTTTTTGCATTTCTGTTTCTTAATGTGGACTTTGAGGCAATCCTATCTGTAAATTTACATCATACTTGTGTATTATGTACGTGTGTGTATCCCATGCTGAGAACACAAGGAGCAGTTCAGTCTTAAAGCAGCTTTGAGGTAATTCAACTCCTGGATGTATTGTTTCTGCACAAAACCTGTGCACAAACACACACACGAACACATCACGTTGAGAAGGTAAGGAGCTAACATGGAAATGCTCCCAGGAATGGGATTTCCTTCATCTAGATACAAACCCATTCCACTCCAGGAGTTTTCTATGCATGGCTTAAATAAATATATCGTTTCACAAGCAACGGATTATCTTGCTCCCATCAGTGACACACAGTGTCACTTACAGACTTCTGCACTGGTTTTCAAGAATATCACACACACATACACACACACACACACACAGCTACGGGATTCTTCAGCTCTTGCTCTGAACATTTTATTGCAGATCTGCTCGGGTTCCTTGTGGCAATCCGGCGTTTTGGTAGTTCACCGTCCAGTTTTAACACTCATTTAATAAAGGGCAAACATTTTAAGTGACTCCTAAGCTGATAGCAAGATGCAACATAGTGCAAAATGCTGCTTATCTGTGCACCAGCGGCAGCTAAACGTAACGCAGAAGACATACAAACATGAAAATGTTTGGAAGGTGTCCTTTCAAATCCCTAAAAGAGGCTCTTTGTTACACATGCACCATTATTTTACGTACCCGGCCCATGTTTCCAAATTTCAGTCTGCTGACATTCATTTTATTTCACTAATGCTACACACACTTCAACAGAGCAAAGGGATTTCAACGGCCATACTCGATGAGCTTTCAAAGTAGCCCAGCTCACTTAAAAGGCCGACAAGCTTCCTCAGGCAAGCTCCTTCCCACCTGACAGCTCTGCTCCCATGCCAGCCAGAAGTAAATTGTGTCTGTGGGCTTTCGGTTTGCTAATTAGATGAAGATACTGCTCAGAAAACTAGATGCAATAGAGAAGGTGGACTCAACTGTCTATGATAAACACGAACGCGCATTAATACAGATCAAATGCTTTGATCCATGTAGAAATATCTGACCTGTGAACCCCCTGAGACCAACACTAAGAAAAGATCTTTAATTATTCCTAAGCAAGCACTTCACTTGTGCAAAAGTTTCCGCACAGCAAGTGTTTAAGCTTTACAATCCAGTACGTTCATGTAGGAGTGTGTGCCTGCGCAGGAAACCAGCAAGCCATTGGCTTGACCCAAATAAACTCCACGGATTGCTCAAAACCAGCTAAAGTTCAATAAGAAATCATTCATTGGCGATCTGATCAATACCTGGATATTTTGAATAGTCCAAGAAATCCCAAAAAGACGACAATAAAACAAAAGACACGTGGCTACTCCGCATTCCTCTATTATCCAGACAACGGGCAATTGATCAGTCTCACAATTAAAGGACTCAAATAATACAGAGACTGGATGCACTCTGTGACAAGCCTGTCTATATACCGCACAGAATAATATCATACAATATCATCACACTCTGGAATCTGTAGCACCCATCATGTCAGAAATACTACCAGTTACTTGCTATATACAGCAGAAACGTCCTCTTAAAATTCCATTCAGATATCCTCAATTCTAAAACACACCGGATTCAAGAAACACTTAGAACTACAGAGTCAGGAATATTTGCTAACAAAGGCATATTTAGCTACAGAATTTGCTCCAGAAATGCATCTTAGAACCCCTGTGATTGCTCCTGCTCATAGCAATATGGAAAAATAATCAGATTTCTAAAAATGTTTAGCTCTAAGAGTAAAGGTACACTCATTTTAATAATGTAACCAGGCTGATGAAAAAAAAAAAAAAGGTTCTTCAGTAAATCCTCTCTCCCTCAGCCCCCTGTATCATCACTTAGATAAATTAAGTTAGCAATCTGTACTAAATTCAGTGGGCTTTTTGCTCTTTACACAGCATCTGGTGAATTCCTAAAATAGGAAAGAACACAGTAATTCTCATGTAAGAGAATCCTGTTTTCCTATATTTTACTGTTCCCGGTTGGAGAACAGTTATATAAAAAGCCATTCAGAGGACCAGACGATCAGCTGTTAACATTCCATACTACAGAAATGTGACTCCTTTTCCAACTCTTCTGCACTTTAAAGCATTAAAGTTTTACAAGAGCAGCAGATTCGTTAGGACTGAAATCTGTAGCTTCACAGAGTACATGACCGCAGATCACATACGCTTCAATTGGGAACTTGCATCAACTTCCTAGGTACTCCTAATTTCCAAAGCAAAGACAAAGCTGATACAGGACCAGGAGATGAGGTGGCCAGAAGGCCACATTCATCAAAAAAGACTGACATCTTTGGGTCGAAGATTTGAAATAAATGCTACGTTTTCTTTAAACTAATTTAAGCAGCTTAATGCCTGATAGTTTAGGACAGTCAGGGTCTCCATTCTACGTTTTAAGTCAGATAATAACTAAAGCAGTTTTTCCTATCTGCTCCGTTTTCTCCCGCTATCACAATCTTCAGCACTGTAGCAAGGGAGCAGCTGCACCCAAGATGGGCTCTCTTTCTCACTCCCCCAGCTGACTGTTCTTTTTTTCAAGTCTGCTCTGACACTACACGCAACTGCAATGCAAGGTGGTTGAGGGAAGGAGTTATTTTTAGCTATGTCAAATGAGACTAACCATCAGACTACACTTACACTCTGGCTGAAACATATGGTGGTCTTCACAGCAAAATCTGAAAAAAAAGTGCACGTTGAACTGAAAATAGTTACAAAATGTATGCAAGTCCCTTTTTAAAAACTTTCACATTCCATAATTTCTATAATTAAAACGCTGCCTTTAAATACTGGCAAACCATAAATACAAATGGAATGAAACCCAACCTTTGATCCATACAGGTACTGGGGCTGTGCATTGGGCTGCTTATCCCTCTGAAACTCCTGGGAAAACGGCAGCACAGTCCGAACAAATCTATGAGAACAAAAGAAAGAAATAATTATTCACACTTCAGTTATTAGGCGTGTGCCTAATGTACCTTATCCTGTTTGTTGCTGTTTCTGTCTACACACAAAATCAAAGCCAGAGACCAGTCGCCTTTCAGACCAATCTTGAGACCAGGGCAGCACACACAGCCCGCATTGCCCAAACGCCTGGGCACAACTCAGAATGGAATTCTTCATCACTTACTGGGACCCCCCTTCTTCCCAGTGCTGCATAAGGTCCATTTCTCACTGCTCTAGAGCAGCCCAGCAAAAAGAGAAGCAACCAACAAAGCAATGACAGCCTCTCATAGAAAGTAAGCAAGTTCCTCGTGCTTCTGAAATGAAGCACTTAGGGATGAATACTGCTTCAAATAACATTTCTATGAATCGGCCCATTTGTGCTCATCTCCTCCTCCCCCCAGAAACTCACAACAGGAGAAATACTTTAGGTTAATACCTTAAAAAAAAAAAAAGCACGAAGGGTACAATCCTTGTAGCCAAACTTGTGTTTCAAACATTTCATCCTACTTTACTACTGCTACAACACGTGTGTAGCAATACACATCCCCTTTAATGAAGAACATTACCACTGTATATTGTAAAAGGAGAAGAGAACTACAAATACACCAAGTTGTGCAAAAGATGTGATCCAACTGTCCACTCCGCGCTGAGGGCTCTGAGAGCCTGAAACCCAACATCTGAGTTGAAGCTGAGTATCTGGGTCCTCTCCTGAACAACAGAGCTCTCCTCCGGCAGTGCCAGTTACCCACACGATTCACATTTTTACAACAGTATGGTTTTGGTGGAGGAAGAGGTTAATCAACATCTCCTACAACTCTCATTCTGCTTTCGCTTTGCTAAACCAAGCAAAATATCTGTGTGTGTGGGGGGAGAGGTGCCTGTGGGTGGCTTATTTATTTTTTCTTTTTTTAAACCTGGCAAAAAGGATTTCTTGGTAAACGCTGCAAAGCTGCAGAGGCACAAGGAAGTGGAAAAACAGTCATTTAAGAACTGTACTCCAAATATTTGGATCAGGTCAAGCTGTTCCAACCCCTGGCTGTCTAAACAAATTGCACTTAGGTTTCAGGAAAGGAAGTTTGTAGTACATTGTAACATCGTAAGATACAACAGATACAATTGTATCCTAATCTGGTTTTGTTTCAATGTTTGAATTAAACTAACACACAAAATAAATGATTCATTGAGCATTTTTCCTAGAAGGTATATAGGTATTCTGTTCTTAAATCAGAAATTTTCAAGCTGAAAACAGGAACAGCCATGCTAAACAAAAACAGTTTCACCCAAACACGTATAAATTGCACCACATTGTTTAAAATTATTTCCATGATGTTTTTGTTTTTTGTTTTGTTTTCCTGAGTAATCTGAATCATTCTTCTGAGAACCTACAACTTCGGGGCAAGGTTTTCTTTTTTAAATCTGCTCGGAACCAGGCATGCCAACTACTTCTTTATACGTACCTTAGCCTTGTCTTTCCAAAAGTACTTACTCTTGCTAAAGTCCAGAAAGTGCTTGAATCTAGAGCTTTTGAGGAAGATCACCTATGTGTATTGTGTTTGATACTATAATTATTTAATTTTTAGTAAAACCTCCTTACATTTCGGTTTCCTCCATTTACAAGTTCCCCTCCTCTCCCTCACTTACACAGCAAACAAAAGCTTCCTCGAGAGATTACTTGAATCTGTTCTCTGTACAGATCCGTTTACTGAGGATGTTGTAAACATTTGATGGAATTCAGAGTAATCTGCAACATATGACAGTCCCACAGATTATTCTATTCCCTCTTTCTCTCCAAATTCTACTGCTTTCTAAACTGACAGCAATTTTCAAGCCCTAAAAAAAATATCTCTAAAATGAAAGAACTGGAAGGAGATCCCGTGCCATTTGGGATGAGATTGGTTTTCTGTGTGCAGGTGTATCGGGCAAGCTGCTCTGTTAATGGTAAATTAAAACCCTCCCAAGGAAAAGAACATTTCAGAATATAAACTGAGATGCATCCCATGGCTTTGGGAGCTGCAACTATTTTTCTTTCATTTTTCAAAAATGTATTATGAACATATTTGAGTTACAATGCCATTAGTGTCTGACGACAAAGTCCCCAGGTGCTGTTAGCTTTGTACATGCTGAAGTAACTCCTGCATCCTTTTCCCGTGCTCCTTGACACTCATGCGAGTTTCTCCATCCGTAAAGTTTTAGAGGAGCAGCAAAATAACCTCAAAAGTTACTTAAATATTTGAAGTAAACACTAACTTTATACTTTCTTAGGGGTATGAGGGAAATATACCACGAGGAAGAAAGAGGTTATGAAAAGGAAGTAGGAGAAAGAGACCACAAGACACTTATTTGGTACCTTACAGAGGAGCTACGACTAAGTACAGAAGAACCAGGGAAAACAGACTGTATCGTTCTAGGTGGTGTGTGACTAATGCCAATATGTCACTCAGATATTAGACATTTCTTCCCACAACACTAAAAGCTACATGGAAACCTTTACAGGTCAGCATCATCTGCTGCTCCTCAAACTTTCTCTGTGTGCAGGTATGTTTTCTTTTGACATCCTGCAGGCTGGCTTCCTCCTGCTCCTCCTTCAAGAAACAGAACTCTCTCTTTCACGGACTGAAGATTTATCTCTTGGAATACCAACAATAAAATTAGTCAAATTTTTTACTTTCCCTCCAGTATTGCTGGCTGCAGGTTTTGGCATATTACGAGAGAACCATTTTTAATCATTGCCGATGATCTCACAATAACATTTATTTTAATCAACATAGGCTGTAAGCAGCCAAAGCAGATTAAGCGATGAAAAGCCTGCTGGCTTAACCAGAGCTTTGCAACAACGATTGCTAAAGAGAAACACGAGCCCCATAGTAAGCATTGTAGGGATCAAATAATTGTATATCCGTGTTTCTGGGGTACCTACCAGGATGGGGTTCACAGTGAGCACTTTACAAGCCAACTGCCAACATCTATTCAAGAAAATAAGGAGAAATCTGAGGGGCACTCCTTTGGTCAATGAGACCACTTCCCTGCTGCTGCAGGCACAAGATCAGAAAACCTCTAACTCTCTGAACTTCATCTCACAGCGATCATCCACATCCTCTGCTGTTTTACAACCAACCCTTTTCTAAACAGCTGTACAGAATGTTGTGAAGTGGGTGCTTCTGGGGGGGAGCAGAGGGTGATGACGGAGGGTGAGAAGATGGACAGAACCAGCAGTGGTTAACACTCAAGGAAGGTGCTACTGGAGAAAAAAAAACAAAATGAGGTGTATATTTAGCTAGAAAATGAAGCTTCAGACTTTGGGTAGGTGCAAAGATGCTTTGCCTTAATCTTTTTAAACACCAAACGTCACAATATCATTCATGACGGAAACATGAACATTCTTGCAATATTCAGTATTCCTGTTTTCGGTGTGATTTTAACCATTGTTGGATTTAGCCCACCTAAAATCCTTCAGTAACTCTAAACATCCCATACAGGTTTATACGGCATTCCCTACAGAATTCAGGCAAGACTATACCTTTCCCCAGGGAACTTCAATCCCAATTTGAGAGAGAGAGAGAACAGGAGGCTAAAAACTGAAGCAGAAGGAAACAAGACGAAAGAGTATGAAAGAATAATGGCTACCTAAAACTCTATCCCTACCACCCTTCTTTCTGGCCTCCCCTCCTGGCAGAAAGATATTTTGTTTCCTTAAAGCAAGGGAAGATAAATGTGCTAGTCAAATTTGACGGACTATTTGACTACAACCACCCTGCTTTACATCAACCTACACAACAGCACCATTTGGCTCTTTGTAGCAGAAACTAGTTGTTTCCAAATCCAGTGATGCTTTTCAGACTTGTTCCAGCAGAGTGTCTGAGAGGGCTGGAAATTCTTCTGAACAATGACAATCACAGCGTACATACAAGACAAGACAACAGCTGTTCTCTTGTGAAAACTAGTCTCAAAAGCAGTATGAGAGAGAGAGACAACTCACAAAAGGAAGGGGGAAGAAAGGCTGGGAGGGTAGAAAGGAAAAACTGATCTTTTTGTTCGTTCTTTAATAACTTTGTATCCTCACAAAAAACGTCACGTTGCATTTAGAAGAGTGCTGTACGCATGAAGTTTTAGCAGATTTATATCATGTGTTGAGAGGAGATGAAGCTACAAGTCTGACTGCTGTCTTCGGAAGCTTGTAGTTTCAAATGTGGAGCTTCTTGGGAAGCTCAGTGTTTCAAGAAAGTGCAAAAACCCCTCAAAATCCAAATAAAAAAAGTTAAGTTGTCTGACATTTGTCTCACTCTGTTAGCCCTGAGCACAAAACATGATATCATGGAAGGAAAAGATCAGCTGCGGATTAGTAAAGAAAGAAAACATGACAGAAAAAGGAACAAAGAAAAATCTGGAAGTTGTCCTCAGGCCTTTTGAATCCTCTGGACAGTCCTAGTCCTCCTAACTCCACAGAGATACAGGGGGATGAAACAAGTACAGATGCGGTCATCCTTTTAGTGCTGCTTTCCTTCCCTCGCTTACACATGCTTTCACACAAGACATTGCCTCTCGAGAGTCAAGAACTGATCTGACAGCTCATGCAGAGCTTGTCCCTGGGTACTCAGGTACGTGCACACACGACCCTGTACTAGGTTAAATACAGAGGTAATTTAAAGTTCATACTAACAGCAGGGAGGCGACAGAAATAATGGACGTGCTTGAGAACTATAAAGGGCTAAAAATCACCTCTTCCCTGCCAAGGAACAGGCGAGCACCGCACCACGTGTGTAACATTAATTCTCACCACACTCCTGTTCTCACCTGAAACCGGAGCAATTCCGTGATGCAGCTCGGCATGTGGTACAGACACTGCCTAAGATCTGGCTCCCTTCAGCACCTCTGAAATTAATTTTCCTGATTTAATTATCTGACGAGCTTAAGGATCAGCCTAACTCAATTTGTGCATACAGCTTTTAAGGAGACAAGCAGCAACCCTTGGCCATCCACACTTGCCTCCTGAGCACTGCGGTCCGCACTGCTACAGTCTTTACAGCCAGGATAGACAGAGACTAAGATGTTCAAGGAGCTACTTCATTACGGCTGCCATGTGAAACATCATCAATGCATCTGAACTTTCTTTTAATACTATGCTTATGTAATTCTTAACACACCACACTGAATATTCCAATACTGATTTCCAGACGCAGCAACATGCGCGGTAACTTCCCCAGAAATACATTCAACACTGCTACGAAGACAGATTCATGTAACAGAAGCTTCTTGCCTAAACCTTAAACACAAAACCCACTCTTTTTTTGTTTTTTACCTCCCAACAGAACCTTGGATCTAAACTGCAACATAACCATCAACAACATGCCAGACAGAGGAAGCGCTCCATAGAGAGAGAGAGATGAGAATGGGAGAGATGAGAATTTCTCCTCTTCCTACAGCTCAGTATTCAATATCACTTTGCTGGCACTTCACAACGCTTTCAGCAAAATCCAATTAAAAGCCAAAAGCAATACAAATCCTAAAAACAGCACACAAGCAGGAAGTCCAACTACTGAGCCTTCCACTCGTTCAAATTGGGGATCCCACCTTTTGCTTCCTTTTTCCATTCCTCACTCTCCTTAACAGCTGCAACAGCAGGAATGAAGGACACCTGGAACAAAACTCTAACACTACAGATGTCCTAGAGTCTTCTGCTAACATAAGATGAACGAAACAAGAAAAGCTTTCAATTAGAAAAGACAAACTTTTAAACACAGCACTAACCACGAGACCTAAAAAAAATCACATGAAATACAATTTACAGCTTCTGAACGATGCTGTATGAGTGTCCTCTGCTCCAAAAAGGACTCGCACTTCAGAGTAAGACTGCAAGACTTCCCTGGCTTGTGAAGGCTCAGTAACACACAACTGATGGGAATAAAACAGCCAGAAGTTCCAGAGACATGGAAAAGAGCAGCAATAAAGATAAAACCACATCCGGTGAACACTGAACTCTTCCCTTCCAGCAAGCGATCCTTTTTCTTCATATTAATGCAGAAACAAGCAATATCATTTTAATTTCATCATCTCACAGCTGAGGATCCCATTTACCAAAACATCTTCCTGATACACACGCTGCAGTGTTTGTTGGACACACCTAATTTTCAGCGTATCATAACAGAGTCATTAAAATGTCACAGAATTTGGATGCTGAGGTTAATTTTTCATTTCTACCGTGACTAGTAAGTGTCCTTCATACATCTGACAGCCCTTACTAAAATGACTCATTCCACTTCATTTCACATAAAGCATTAGGAGTGGAAAATACACTGAATGAATAGCGATGGACTTTGCTGGGAGGGAAGTGGCAGGAGAGTCAAAGAACTTTTTAATCAGCAAAAGACTGCCATGCCAACCTGTTGGTGGATCCATTGTAGCAGTAGTTTGGAAGGAAATCATAATTCAGTTCCCAAAATACATGAAGAGTGATTCGCCCGTAAGGGGCTGACACGTTGTGATTGGCTTCCCTGAACATGGCATCGAAGCTATCCAAGGTCATGTATCTGCTCAGAAGCTTGTGAGTCATTTTGTTTATTTCTATCAAGCCATCCAGCTCCTACAAAAGACAAACAAGAGGAAAGAAAATGAGCAGCATGCTTAATAAAGTGGAGAACCTCAACAAAGTACATAAAAGCCCTTGACGAATAGGAGACCAGAAGTCAAAATGAACTGACTGCTCTCCCATCTCTTACTTTAATGATAAAGCTGGAAGGAATCTGTGTTCTCAGTATTGTTCCATATTTGTGTCCCATGAAAACCCTCTGAGACACTAGGGGCATTCAGTAACATCTGTCCACGCTGCCTGCGGCTGTCTCAAGCACAGATCTGGGCCATCTCTGAAGTTAAAACTCCAACAGTTACATGGGGTCAGAAACAGGCCAAGAGACAGCTTCTGCATTTCCTACCTTACAAGCTATCACCAGGTCATTTCTGCTGGGTGGGGGAACTGGTGACCTATTTCTTGTAGTAGCACTAGTAAGGATAACATCAGAGCTACCATAAATCCTTCTCTTGGTTTACTCAGGTAAGGACTGCACTAAGATGCAATGAAAGACTAGACATTTATAAACGTAGTGAAGGCATGTACAAAATCTCTAGCCACGGGCCATATAACCACGCATGGGCACTGCCTTCCGTAATGTTTCTCTTCTTGACAAGAAATTTTCTAGTATGGTTCCTGGCACATTCTTTAAATTGAACAAAATACAAGTGATCCATCCCTAACACCAGACACTGAAACAGAACACTGAACGCATTAATGACCAGACTTAGTCCAGCAATTACAAAAAAAAAAAAAAAACCATTATGATGGTTATGACAGTTCTGAGTCCAATCTGAAGGCTAAGATGGCTCAATCTTTCAACTGATTTCACTTACCTTATTTAGCTTGTAGAACAGCAGAAAATATTTATTAGTTAAGCTATTAGTATTCGCTTCTAACTGAGGAAACTAAGCAGTTTTCAGCAAAAATGATTTTTGCATAAAAACAAAGGGGGAGGTGGGAAGAGAATGGCAAGAGGGATGGACAGCAACTTAGCCCTGCCTATTTCTAACTCAAGGAATAAGAACCTATGACCTCAAATACATCAATAGCTTCTGTTCACTTAGCCAGTAAGAAAGTAATTCAGAGATATTAATACCCAGCACCAAAGTGGCATGAAAAGCCACACTCCTGCCCATCTTTATGACCAGTATTTGGTTCACCTCCAGTACAGAATGACACAAAATCAAGGGAGTTAACTGCATGACAGAATTTCACAGGTGAAAAAACATTATGACAAGATTGATGGTAAACTTTCCTGCACAACTTTTTTTTCATTCCAGCAGAACAGAACGTAGGTGATATTTTTCTTGTTGACTGCATATTTACTTGTCAAATTCATGCTGTCTGGAAATAAAATTTGTTCGTTAACATTTTCATCAGGAAGCTAATTCAAAAGGACACCTCAATATTGCACAGATGCTCTCCTTCCATACGCACAGATCAGACCTCATTCTTTCGCAAAAAAATTGCCTTGATTTTGTCAAGCTACAAAACCAAGCTGCCTGGATACACAAACTCCTTTGGATTCTACCACACACAATGCTGCTTTGTTTTGGTCTGCAGTTAACGTGGAAGTGCAGACAGAAGTGTGCACTTCCAAAAAGCTTACATGATGACAATGCTCATCCTCCTTGTTTCCTCCTATCGCCTAGAATGCTTTCTCTGCTGGTGCTGTTTACAATTTAAAACTCTCAAGTCCTTCCCTGCAGCAGGTTTATTTTTTTTCTGGGTGAGGAAAAAAAATTCTCAGCCTCAACAAGATAGGACCTGCACAGCCACCTGTACTGCAGCGCACACTGGAATACTGCGACAGGGCTGGCCAAAGTTTGTTCTGGACAGAGACACAGTATAATGTAAGGGGAGGAAAAAAATGTAGCTGGACAGACTAACTACACTACAAAAGAATGCCTTTTGCAAGAATAAACTGCTTCTCTAGTGGGGGTGGTTGTCAATCTAGATTTAGTAAACAAGACAAACGTCAACCATAGCACCATATGATTTCACACTTACAGAAAAATGAAAACAAAACAGAGTGAATAATTTTGTTATTTTCCTTATAAGGCTGCTTAAATTCTTTCCCACACATATGTTTAACTAGGGCTTGGCATAAAACAAGTTTGCCTCTTAATAATTCAGCCTCTTCTTTCTTCAGGAGTGACTGTGCATCTATCTACTGAGAGAACCTCTAGAAGACTTCCAGCAAAGCCTCAGAAAACGTTTTTGGCTTCTGCGATGAACAAACACACACATTTATAATGAGGGAAAAAAGGGGGGGAGGCTAGATGTCTATCAGTCTCAATACAAATAAAACCTATTGCTCAAATAGAAAATACGTAGCATTCTAGACACTCGAGCTGCAGTGCTGATGCTCCGACAAAACTGCAGCACAACACTCACCACAATGGAAGTCAAATCCTCGCTTTCAAATCGACCAATTGCCAGCTCCATTGACCTGTACATAGCTGCTGAAATTCGCTGAGTGATCAGTCGGTTCAGGTCTATCGACCTACCGAGAAGCTAAAGGAAAAAAAAAAAGAACGCTCCTAAGCTTTGAACAGAATGTCAAATTACAAGACAAGCTGTACAGAAGCTATGAGATTCCACAGAGTAATAGACTTTTAAATGGAGAACTTGCATTCCAAACACGAAGACATAAAGTAGATGGATCTACTTTACATCTCAGTTCTCATTAAAATAAAGTAAAATCACCTGTTGTATTTACATCTAGCTATTCGTATCAGCGTCCTATTGCCTCCATGACATTGTGCCAACAATGCATTCAAAGCTGGTGAAAGACATTATTAGGAAGACAAGGCTAACACACACAACATTTCTACTTGGCTCCTGTTTGCTTAACTGCAACAGACATTCACATTACAACATGACCTGTTAAGATTTTTGTTAATTTACTCCTTCATACAACAGAAAAAAAAATATCTCAAAGGTCAGTTCCGCCACTTAGATGGCAGAATATAAAGCACAGAAGTAGTTTTACACAGCTACATAAATCAACACCCTTGGAAACCTGCCAAGCAAAGCAAGTACAACAGAAAATGAGTTAACTCACTTGGACGTGTCTTTGTTTCAGCAGTGTCTCATAGCGGTTGGATTGTAGCAACTGAATGCTTGCTCCCTGGTTCTTGCATTCTGAACGTAATCGTTTATCCAAAAGCAGGCTATTAAAAAACGAAGAAAGCGCTCAAGTACAGTAAGCAACAAACCTGAGCAGAAATGCATGAATAAAAGCTGTTGCTGCTGGAATACTTACCTGCCAGCCATTGCCTTGTAGTACGCAAATATTTGGTCTGCCAGCTTGTAGACAAATTGGTCAAAACACAGGTTTACCTTTGGGGGGAAAAAAAATACAAGCATTTATGGCTACTTAGAGTTAGAAGAGGGGAACTTAATCTAAGACTTCCCACTGCTTAGCAAACATCATTAAGAGCGTACACATTCCTAAATTTCCTAGCACAAGAGGTGACATCAGCTTTGAGTATTAATGCAAGTGGCTTTGCAGAGATCCTTGCAGCATATTGCCAGACCAGTTACCTATCCTCTGTCTTCTCAGTTTGTGCCTTATCCCCGTTTGTTCTGTATCTCTTACAGTAGGTCTTAGCCTTTAACATAGTTTTCACAGCAAGGTACAGACTACTTTTCTCCAGTAGGTAAGGTTGCTTTACCTCTGCCTCAATCTCATCATAGAGGAACTGCTTCTTAAATTTAGTAAGTGCATAATGAGCACTGTCGTTATAAAGGTCCAAAGAATAGAGAACATACCTGAATGAGAAAGAATAAAGAAAGCAAGTTACATGTCTGCAGAGATTATTATTGGTAAAATCAACGTATTGCAATCCAGCCAATACTGATCTACACGGCGTAAAAACAAGTTTTTTTAACATAAAGTCCAACACACAAAAAAACACACTTGTTCCTTTAAAAAAGTCTTTTGTTAGTTTAAGAATTTGTATAGGTTTGTTTACAGTTTGAAACTTGTTTCACAGGAATAGTTTTAATTAAATGGAACCATGCTCTTACTACTGTGGATTACATTGAGTAAGTAATCAGTGATGTTGATTATAAATAAGGAGGCACACTACAAAATAAGCCAGAAGGAGAGCTCATCCAGAGAACAACAGCTGGTGCAATGATAGTTATATGAAAGATTTAAGATTGCAATTATTCACTTGGAAAAGAAAACTGAAGATTCTGGAAGTCAGCAAATGCAGGAAGAAAACTGTATGAAGGTTTAGAATGCCTTCTCAGTTACTGCCTGTCAAAACCAATTAAAGCAGTGACATCATAACACAGAGTGGCAATCATTAAGAAAAACTGGTGGAAGAGCACAATTAGGTCTTACTCCATCATTGATGCCTCTTTTGTCTCCAAAATGTGGTCCGTCAGAATCCAAGGCATGGACATCTCAATGGGAAACTGAATTCTTCTGCCCATGGTCAGTTCTAAGAAGAATTCCCTGAACCACAGCTGGGACAAATCACAGCACTGCTGCAGGGTTTCTTATGGGATAAATAAGGCAGAATTAAACTCCTTATAGAAGTACATCAAGAACAACACAGTTGTGATTCTGATGATGCAATGTGAAACAAAAAAAGCAAGCGTGAGTCATTCACAGGCCAGATGTGTACACTCAATTCAAAACGTAAAGCCCGTGACTTTTTCAAATAGCTCTGAACTCCGTGTTGGTCCCCAAAGAGGTGCCTTGTTACAGAAAATACCATGGATGAAACTACCAGTTAAATGGAAAAACTATGTTCACCATTATAGGGGAGTTTCTAGCCTAATTTCTCATTTAGGGGCTGCTCTTAGCTGTGCGCAGAGCTTGGGAAGCAGAAGGCAAACGAGGTAACATTGTACTGGAACCATCAGTACCACCTGTCCCTCTGGAGGACTGAATCACTCCACACATTCCTGTTGATTTAATGGGCAGGAAATGACATACAGACACATGAAGAAGGGATTCAAATAAAAGCTTTCTAAGGCCACTGTCAGGGACACAGACATGCTTTTTCCCACCTCTCCAGTAAAGGCTCAGCACAAGCTTTTTGCAGAAGGCTTGAGACCCAAAACAGAAATGAACTTTTTACATTAAAATCTTCCAAAGACCAAAGTGCTCTATGCTAGGAGCATTATAATAGAAATAAACAGGCTCCCCCTTCTTTGAGGGTAAAGGAGTCCAGTAACAAAACAAAAATGAAAGACAACACAGCATGGGGATGACAAAGACTAAATACATTCAATGTCAGTAGGTGAATTCTTTAGGACAGCATGTTTCCGATTACAATTAACTGAATAGTAAGAGTAGTGAAATGACATCAAATTTACCACAACAGAGAACTCATTTCCTCTGTATTAAAAACAAAAAACATCAGTCCCCCCCAAACAAAACACAAAAGCTACTTCCTTTTTACAATTTCATTGCATATAGGCTTATCTGTCTCTCGTTTATATGAACGCATACATAAAAAATATAAAAGGGAGGTAACAATATGAAATTTGAGCCATTACAAATGAAATGTGTAACAAGTCAGAATAAAAATCCCACCACAATATTGAATGTCACGTCTCAGAAAAAGTCTGGCCAGACCGAGGTTTTGATAAACAAACCAAAGGTAAGCTGGCTTAGGCAATCGGAAACATTTTCCAGGTCGTGTTAGAGGTGTTAGGACATGCTAAGCTGGACACTGATCATCTACATATCTTACCACTGAAATTTATCAAATGAGTGTAGAAGAAAGACTCGCGGTGGAATTTTTCTATGTCCAATATGGTGGGTCCCTCAAGGCTACTTCTCAAGGTTTTCTTGGAACCACTTTTGTCAGCAATGAGGGACTCTAACATAGTTCTCACCATGTAAAGCTGTATCATTAAAGGAAACAATTGTGGTGGAAGGGGGGGGAAAAAGGAAAATACACATGGCACATTAGTTGAGCAACACTGAGAATTACTATCAGTAAGCGACCGCTCCGCTTCAAATTGAGAACTTTGTGGTACCGTGTGGGTAAAAGCCCTCGAGGCAGGAGGAAGAGACACAGCCTAGGCACCAGCACAAATGCCTACCCATGCCAAGGGGCCTCCGCTGGCATCGGGCAGCAGACCGTTAGCCGTGGAACAGTTCACATCACCACAAAAGTAGAAGAAGTAATAAGTAATGTCTTACCACCAAAGTTTAAAAGAGGCGGATAGATGTAGGACTGCCTCAGAAACTTGTGTGTCACATGCAATAGCTTTTCCAGTCCCAGAGACTTGAGCTGCTTCAACAGCTCGGCAGAGTTTAAGGACTCTGTCATAGTGCGAACCATGTAGAGCTAAAAACCAACAGACAGGGGCAGGCAGGGGAGAGAGAATCCGTTAATAAAAACACACGGGTAAATAAGGAAGGGGAAACAGAAGCAGAGGAAACGCGTTAGTTTGTTAAAAATGAAAAGCAGCACAGTAAGCATGCAAAGGAAGGCAGTACGCTTTCACACAGAAAGGTTTCCTCTTTCAGAACGATCACGGCCACCCGGTGCTCCCTCAGGAGAACAGAACAGTTCCCATTCCTCCCAGAAGATGCAGAGCCAGGCCCTCAGCCCTTAGCTTCTCAAGTCATTTCACAAAGATTTCCAAGCATCACCAATTCATAAGTAGCCATTTTAGAGCTGGGTGAGACTGAGAAGGAAGTTTCTAAAATTGATACATTTGACCTGCCCTCCTCACATCAGCCCAGACAAACACGTGTGCCAGCCTAGGAGCAGAGAAAGACAACAAACTCCAAAGGGCTTGTTCCAGCCACGGAAACAAAGCCCTTAAACATACCAATCATTGGAGAAGCACACTGGTGGTGATATTTTAAAAGAAAAGGTTGTTTGTTTGTTTAGAAAATTAGAATTCAACCCAAAATCTTCATTAAACCCACCTAGGTAAAAAATTAAGCAACTTATTATTACCCAAGATTATTATCCAGGTGTGTTCTCTTCCCCACAGGTTTTAGGCACAAAAATGTTTTATTTACACATCACAGGTGCCTTTGGTTTTGCACCCGAAGTGCTCAGTACCTCATTTTCTCAGTTGAATTATGAATACGAGGCCATATGCTCTCCAAACAAATTCATAAATAAAGTAAAAAGGGGGGATTATGTGGAGGTAACAGATCCAACATCTGAGCATGGGATTTTGATGACTACCATGGAAAACACACTTGAACTACCTGTTGTTTTAATAGCAGCACAATATTAAACAGATTCTAAGGAGCAGTTTCCTTATTCATTACTGAACAAGATGAGAGATCTTGTCATAATTTAAATACGTGAGAGTATTTGAATTTTAAATATAATTTAAAACTAATTTAAAACAATGATTTATAGGATTTGACTGAAAAAAAATCCACCAGCCACGCCAAAGAGTCTAAAAAGGAATCAGTCAAGAAATAATCAAATCTTTCCAAAATATTATATTAAACATTAGGAGCTCAATGAGAAAATATTTCTAAGTGAGTCAAATTACAGAGACAGAACACTTGGAAAAATCACACGTCAGAATGAAAAGTGACAGCATCAGCATCCCAGAAAGAGTTTTTTTGTTTTTTGTTTTTTTTAAGTATATATAATTTTTGCAAATACAAATCTAATCAAAGTAGATTTTGAGCATTCCAAAAGAAACCTGCATTTTTGTAAGTAGTTCAGGCCAGAGAGAAAACATGACATGCCATAATCATTGATGGATATCGCAACCATTAGATGGGAAAATACCTGAGTACTGGAGGGTCCCACTGCACGCCTTGGGACTTTAATATCAAAACCACTTTTGGGGTCTTTTTCTCCCCTTAGAGCTGGGTCATTGAAAGGTTCATGACCTGCTTCCCAGTCACAGACGGTCTTCCTGATGGCCTGCAAAACACTGAACACAATTCACACTACTTCAGACCCACACGCATCCCAGTGCATCGATGGGAACATTTTACTTTTTAGGATTCTGGAGCTCAGCACAACTTCAACGAAACAGAAATTATTTTGCTAATTACAAGAAAGCCTGATCCACATACTAATCATTCTATGCTTTTTTCCTCAAATCAAATAGTGCAGAGCCTTCCGCCTTTATATCAGAAGAAATCTGACCTCTGAAACTGGTTCATCAATGACAAAACTTGCTTGTCAAGAATTCACCTCTGGGATCCTTACAAGTGCACTGAGCCATTCTGTACTCCCAAGCCATGAGAAGTAGGCTATTTAACCACACAAGACCAAATCGGAACAACTTAATTTGGGCTTGAAATGAAATGGAAGAGCAAAATTCCCATTTCCAGCCAAACTCCAGAATTCAGCTGGAATTTGTACTAGCATCATACTTTGCCTCCAAACACTGAACTGAACTTCAGGTATTTGCCAAAAACACAGCCAGCCTTATCCTGTCTTTGATCTCTCAAATCAGAGCAGATAAAGAAAGTAATACTTCATTATTTCATGCATGTCCTTTGGACAAAATCCTCCCCACAAACTTGATTATTTGGAGTAATTTATTTTTAGCCTATGAAGGCATTTGAGTGGCAAAGCATTTAGCAATAGCCTACTTAGAGAAAGATTTTTACCTCTAAGACAATGAAACATGGGAGTAAACAAATGCTAAACAAGGCAAGATGTAAAGCAAGCAACTAGGGACACAAAAACAAAAGTCAGGAATGACACCAATCCGTATGGGCAGATAGAGCATCTGCAAGAGAAGTGGAAAGCTAATAAGCCAAAAGCAACAGAAGTAAAGAAACAAAAGATGCCAAGAGGGCAGAGGTAAGACTGTGGGGTGGGATGTAAACATGAGACACAAGGGAACACTGAAATGGTAAGAAAGGTGGACAGTAACACCTTTCTTCAAAATAAAATTAGTATTTCTTTAAAATAAAAATAAACTACAAGCAATAGAATAAATCCTAAGAAGCTCAGGATGGCCAACATTCACACCTTAGCCATACTGACAGCCATTCATTTATGACTCTGGCCTTTTAATTTCTTAGATTCGTGATACATATTCAACCAAGCTACCTACAGAGGAAGAACAGACAGAAGAGGCAAAATTCATCAGCTGGATAATCTGAACTAAATTTAGTAAGACCTGGGGGAAAAGGATAGAGGAGGAGATGAAAACAAGACTCTTACCTCTGAATGACATTTTTCTTCTTTTTAATGGCTTGTCTTAATGGCTCTCTAAGCGTGACCTGGGCAAAGTCCTGAAGAGCTGCATAAATGGTATGGCGAATGGCGTGATTGAAAACACTTTCCATCCTTCCCATCAGCACCTGAAGACCTTTGATCATAGCAATCACCTGAAAAAGAAAAGGTACGTTTTAAAATTTTGTCTGTAATTTGTTTAAAAGCCTTTTTTTTAAAGAACAAGAGAAAAGGGAAATTAGTACGTTCAAAAAGATAAATGAGTAAGTTACTCTGAAGAGGCTCGTTTTCCTCCACCCTCCTTCTAGCTATCAAATGGAGAAAAACGTGCTCTTTCAGAGTCAACACAGGGCATGCTGTCTTTTTCCACTCGGTATAGAAAATTCTACAGAGAATGTTCTCCTTTGTATAGGATTAATCTTTGGAAAATCCCTGTAAAAAAGACTTATCTTACCTCAACCAAAGCAAACTTTTCCTCACTAGTATAATTGTATCTCGTTGCTCTTTCATACTCCTCTGCATTGTCAGGACAATCTTTATTAGAGTATTTATCAGTTGGGTGTACCAGCTTCCACGAATACTGCAGTTCATATGGCAGAATAGGGGAAAAAAAAGATGGGAAGAAAAGGCACGATAAACACAAAACATATCTGAACACAAATAATACACTTATAAATACTCCAATGTTTTCAAGAACATCTGAAAAATATTTGGTATTATGCTCAAAACCTGCATAAATATCCATTGGAGTGCATCTGGTGAAAAATTCTAGTTACATTCAAACAATTTTTCTCACAACAACTAATAGGTTCTGGTTGATATCTTTGCACAAGTGCTAGATTACACAGTGATACAAATTTGCCTACTATAGTGGATTAATATTTTCATAAATTTCCCTGTGGCAAAGAAGAGCATCACACTCTGCAATCTGAGTGCTCCAAGACGACACTGGTGAAATTATTAAACTAAATAATTTGGGTTCATTAAGTTTACAGGGTTAAGCTGGACAACAAACATTTGCTGAAAGTTTTTATCTGAACTTGATGTATATTGAGTGAATCCACATCAGAATAGGTGGGCAGCAGGAGGACAGGGAGAAGATGAACTTACAGGAGAAGTACTTAAGGGAATCCATATACAACAGAAAGACAAAGAAAAGCATGAACCTTAAAGGGGCAGTAATAAAGGGTGAAAAACCCTGATGTAGCCATCAGGGAAAGTTTGTTCTGGAACTGGGAAGATAAAAACAGAGGTACGAAAGAGAAGTTTTCAACAAAGTTATAATAAAATAGGAACATTGTCTTGTGAAGAGAAAGTCTGAATACAGTAATTGTCATGACAGAAATAAAGGGAATGGATCTGGGAAAGGCCAGAAAAATGACAGGAACGTCTCTTAAGAAGGACAATGGGAGAACAAGGTTTTCACCATAAAATACGCTCGTGATCTAAATAAGAACAGGATAAATTAGGAAAAAGTACAACTCATCTACTGGTTTTCAAAAGAGGCAGTTAAAAACAGAACAGAAAGAAAACTGGGTCTCTGGATATGTCCACTGGATTCATGCAGCGCTTGATATTCCCTCAGACATCAGAAACAAAACAGAATAAACTCTGGCTTCTCTCAGACATGTTACCTGTTTCAACCATTTCTAGGTTATACTTTGGTGCAGGTTTTGGAAAAATGAAGTCAGTCTACAAAATGTATGTCAAAAGCATCTGGCCAAAGCTCACAGGTGATCACCTGTCCATTAAATTTAAAAATTCATATGCAGCATATGAGATTGTACAGGCTATTGGATCTTCAAAGCTGCAACATTACTCCTAGCCTTTAAGAACTTACTTGCTGCCTTTCTCTAAGAACACGGTTTGGAGCAGGAGGAGAAAAGAAGCAAAGGAAGAGCAAAGAGAGGGAGTAAGGGAACAAAACACAACATGTATTTTTTTTTTGTTGTTAAAGCAATATCCTTCCAAGCTCTCCAAACAGACTATTTTTAATCTGCTTTTATTCCCCAGAAAACATACCACTTCCATGACATGTGCACTCCATTGAGAGAGAAGCTGCAAGCCTTGGAGAGAGAGATCAAAGAGCTTCCGATACTCCGCATCTGTTTTCTGAGCTTCCTGTCGACCAGAACCAGTCACCACCTAGAACATTATTAAAAAAAAAAAAAAAAAAAGCTTTAGAACATGCTGTGTCCAGCTTCTGTAGTCAGATTTCTAAACACGTTTCTTTCAAGCATTAAAACAGTGTCATGTATCCACACCTGCATGCAATATATTAATATCACATTTTTCTTCTAGAGAATTACCTAGTTAAATTTCACAGATTCTGGTCAAGAGATGGAAGCCACTGGTACTCCTAACCACATTGTTGCAGATGAATTCATGACAGCAAATACACAAATTCTGTTTATATATATAAAGATATGAACCTCATACAATATATTTTAAATATGCATGTGTATATATGTGTGTATATACATGTTTGCTTCATTTTGCTTTTTACCTAATCTCTTAACTTTTAACTTTATTCAAAACATTATGAGCACGCATCTGGAGTAAGAGCTTGACAACCTATTTCAAAAGAGACATGCAAAAAGTTTCTGGGATATACATATATATAGGCAGAAGAACATAGCAGTTTTTATGATGTATCAGAAGATAGCTTTTTAAATATAACTAGTGCACATATCATGCAAGGAAGGTTACTAGCCTTGTCTTCAGACATTTAACAACAGCTGCTAATCAGTGATGTAAAGACTGCACAAATAGCTCTAATCCCACCCACCTCACTGTTGCTGTAACGAGCCAGTTCTGATATGAAACGCATATGGTCTTCTCTGATTTGGATCATCTGCTCACATATATTGTACTGGGGACTGCTGCTGGAAGACGTGCATGTCCATCTGTTCCAGAAGACACAAAAAAACACCTAAATCAGTTTAGGCAATAAAAAATACAACTGATACTAAAAAGAAAGAACCAAAACACGTGACTTTTTTTTTTTTAAAAAATCCTCCTTCTGTTCCATTTGCAGCCTTTCCTCTCCTCTCCCCTGTACCTCCGACCCTGCACATGGCAAATTAGCAATGGATCGCCTTTCTGAGTTCAAAGCACTTCTTCCAAGCTTGTTTGTTGTGGTGGTATTGTCTGTTTTTTGTTTTGTTCTTGTGTGTGATTAGGTGGTGGTGGGGTTTTTTTGTTTGTTCTTTTTAAGGCTGCTACTGTGAAATACAAACCACCATTTCTCTTCAAGAGCACACACTTACGAACAGGACCGAAACGGACTGAAAGGCAGGGCAGAGGGTCAAGCAAAGGCCATGAGATACATTTAGAACGTATCAGGATATTTTTCTTTATTCATGTTTATCTAAGAAGAGCCTGTAATATGCTCCCAAGTAAAACAAAATATATATATTATTAAACACTATTAACATGTTATCAAGAGGGACACGGAAGACATGCTACCAAGAGTGTCATGTTAAATAGCCTCACACTTTTAGTAGCTCAGTAGGCTCGCTACTCTTGATTTTCTCTTAGCAATTACATGCAGGTTACATGTTTTTTCTGCAGGAATTAAAATGCAAAGCACTACAATCTGAATTTACATAATTGCATAGAGGGAAGGTCTCAGAGGAACACAGAAACGTCCACTAAAGACAAAGCAGTAACTATAAACCATGGAACCATTTCTATAAAAACTGGCTGCATTCTCCAGCCGTTTTGCTGTGTTGCACTCCTAGCAAAAAAAAAGGGACACAAGCTAAGTTGCTGCTCCATATACAATATATACATGCCTATTTTCCCATGCACTACTGCTCACCTTGCTTAGTATAATCCTTCATTTCTTTTAAAGAAAGTTTCATATTTAAAGGAAAAAATAAAAATTACATTAGTGTAAGATAAAATGTATTTCCTCCATCCCAGGTGATAAGCAACGTCACAGATGCAAGAACAAGTTCACCAGCATAAAAAGGTCATTAAATAACCTGTCCTTTCAGTTGTATTTAACACGTGAAGTACATTAATAGTGAAATATCCAAAACAAAAAGTAAAGCAAGGTGAAAATCCTATTAGAGTAATGACCACAGACTAACAGATGATTATAAAAATACACCCTACGGGGATCTATCCCCAGCCCAGACACTCCCCTCATTGTTTCCCTCTCCCCCTTACCTGGATTTATTTTCTTCATAATGGGCACTCGTCTTAATGTATCTTGCAAGTTCAATCTGCATGTCACCAAAGAGTGGAACAACCTGCAATTGCTGTACTCAGGGAATAGAAAAAATCAGATTAAATAAATGATTAAACACAAATCTTAGTGAAAGGAAACTGTTATTTACCCATGTAAAAGTCCAAAGTAATCTTTTTTTTAATTATATAAAACTATGCATATTTAAAATGCAAGGGCAGTTACCTTTAAAATTACACATTATGAAATGCTTCTCTTAACCAACCTTAAAGAACTTGTCTATCTTGGCTAAATTTATCCTTTTCTTTGCATCCAGCTTATAGATGTTACTGACACTTCCGTCCATCAGGTACAATCCAAAGCCCATAACCTGGAAAAGGGAAAAACCAAACCTCTCTGCATAAGGGCCTCAGAGGTAAAACACTGCTTTAGTAAGATTGTTCTTCTTATCATTAAAGAAAAAAAAAAAAAAGAATCCAGAAACAACCACTCCCTTTTAAATAGAAGGTATTTTCAAGCTTCCTTCTCAGGAAAAAACAAACTTCAGTACAAAAGCAAAATTAAAATGCACACATGGGGAAGAGTTCTTTAATGGGGAAGAGTTCTTTTATGATATTAATAGTTTCAACATTATTAGCCTGGTTCATTATCCTTAAATTATATTTCTTATTTATAAAAGGCTTCACAAACAAATAAACAAAACCCCTCAAACTAGAATCCAGCTATTTTAACACTTTTTTTCCACTTCCATTTTATTAAAATTCTTTATGTGCAAACTAACAGAACTTTGGGCCTAACATCTCTGAGCTGTTCCTTTTTATGGCCTTCAGCATATCTCTGAATTATACACACAAGAGCTCAGAAGCATCGAAAAAAAAACCAATTCTATTTTGTCCAAATTATTCATTAATGTAAAGCTGTAATTAATTATTTACAAGAATAAGAGCTGAGCATTAGAAACCTAGTGTGTTCAAAGCACACATTTACTGAACAAAAGGCCTCAATATGAAAGATGCCAGATATTTCTACAGACAGAATGCAAACGGTCTACTCGTGTGCTTCAGTTTGGTCACAATAAATTGAGTTTTTCAGAAGTTAAACACCAAAGTGATTCAAAATATTTGTCATTAGACAAATTCTCAATTTTTACTCTATACCTTTTCTTTCACTGCCAGTACATGCAGCTGGTAATATCGACCCCACTTCATATTGCTCAGCACTCTCCTATTACACGTGCACATTCCATCTAACTACATTTATCTGCTTACTAACCCTAATTTTAAGCTACCTGTTCTCTGAAAGCTTTTATATACAGAGTCACCTCCAAAAACCTTTTATACAAATTTGCCACATATCTAAAAATAAGATGTAGTAATTCCTTTCTGTTGTTGTTCTGAAGTATAACACCATTCAATAGAATTAGTTTCCTAGCAAAGCTACAATTCAGTTGGGTTAACTTCAATTTATGAAGAACAAAATTGGATTCGAAACTTTCTAAGTAGATTAAACATGTAATATTAAATCAGAATTGAAAAACACGAATCATTTGAGTTACTCATTTCATCTGGTTCTGGCAAAAGGAAGCAAAAACAACAGGAATCCAATTTGTGTCCTGCTTCAACCTTTATTTAAGTTTGTACTGAAAAGAAACCTACTTTCAAAAGCATGTGTTTCTCACTGGGTGTTAGATACATTTTGTTTTCATAGTAGTCCACACACAAATTCACAATATCTGCAAGCAGTTCTTCATAGCCAACAATCACTTCCAACTGCTGCTGTAAAGACTAGAAAAAAAGGAAGAAAAAAGTATTAGTCAAAGAGCTACACTACCACGGGATCAATGGTTACTACCAAACTAAAAGGATTTTAATGGTTTTGTAAAGCACTCAGTATTTTGTGGAAAGATAATTTGAGCTTACTTGCGTTATTTTGTTGTGGTTAGCAAGGAACATGGAGAGATTCTGGGATTCTTGGATGGACTGAGGATCTGCCATTTTCCGTAGGAACTGAGCAGCTCTTTGTAGACAGAAGAAAACAAACAAACAAACAAAAAACAGTATTTTGCTTCAGTGGCACTGCAAATTTATCCCCTCTCAATTAAAATACACTTATCTTCCTACCTACCAGTCAGTGGAACTGTAAGTGGTGAACAACCTTGTACCTGTCAGTATAATGGCAATACCATTAGTGCATCTCCAAACTCCTGAATCAAGCCAAAAGAGAACCTGAGAGACACGGTCTCCACTTTCTTGCCACAGATTTATAAAACTGTATTAACCAAACACAGGCTACAGATTCTACAAAGCTGTGCCAAGAGCCTATTTTACAAAAAAGGGAAGGCTTTTTAAGAAAACAGCTGAAAAGAAAGGTGAAAGTTCCCTGTGAGAGATACACAGACACAATATACCCTGAATTAACTGCTTTTCAGTCAGTCCTACTGCACCCTAGTTAAATGACCCATTTCAACCCAAACTGAAAACTATCTGGTGAATTTCTCAACTGCTGCAGGTGGCAACGACTGGCAATCCAAGCCACATAACAACCCAGAACACAATGCAGCCTTCCAAAACCAGAATTTATCCTCCAACAGCATGCCTCCAAAGAAAAAAAAAGGCAAACCAAGTAAGTTTAAGAGGTCTCCAGACACAACAACTACAAATGGCACTTACTGGTAGAGGTAAATTAGACATAGATAAATTAGACATAAGCAAAATTAACTAGTGGTCTGAATGTTTTTCTTTATGAAAGACCACAGATGCTAGAGCTGGCATAAAGATAGGCTATCTTGCCCTGCTGTCCTGACCACTGTGTCTGACAAAAGTTAACTGGTATCATCCGGCTGCCTGAGCAGAACGCTCAGCTGCTGATATTCTGCCCTCCTCCCCTTCCTGCTACACCCGCAGCCACAACCTCTAAACAGCAATGCCAACATGTCTTAAGAACAACTCTCAGCTAACAAATACCAAAACTGGATGCCAAAAATAGGAGCAGCATGAGTGATCAGAAAGTCACTTTTCTCTGAACCTTGAAAAGAAAAGCTGCATTGAGCAATGCGTATTCAATACGTTCAGTGTTCACCAGGATAGAAGCATTTCACAGTTTTACATTAAAAGCCAGAAGAACCTTCTGTTGCTTGAAGAACAGCATAAAGAAAGTAGATTTACACAACTGCTTAGCTGCAGTTATTGTACCTCTACTTTCAAGGTTTCACCTGTGAAGGGACTACATGTGAAGAGAATTCTGTCCAAAAAAGGAGCACCTGCTGCCATCTCGTGGGAGGTCTGCCTCCCAGCAGCAGAAACCCTGGTCCTCTTCATTTCAGCTTACCGCTTGTAGGCCGAATGGTCGTTCTTCACGCTGCACTTCATGTTTTTAAGCTCATCTAAAACTGCAAACATGTTGATAAATTTGCCCAGTGTGATCAGATATGCTTCAGAGACAAAGTCTTTTCTCCTTTCTGCGTGGCACAAGCGTCTCACCTCCCCGCAAAACCGTTCAATTGCATTTCGCTAACAGAGGGGGAAAAAAAACGAGGAGTCAGGGAGTAAAAGCCATGATGCTTCCAGGAAAACAAAGTTTTATCGCATAACTGGAGATCTGACAGCTGTCTGTCTTCCCCTCTATTCAGGCTCTTTCACTGTCACAACAGACCACTTTTAGTACATCTACAGGGTCCAGTGAAAATCACCACTGAAGTAGAAAAATGTTTAAAGCATGCAAGGCCAGCAAGGCACCAGCACAAGCTTTCCAGTTCCACCTGCATGCACAAGTGTCACAAGTGATTTTAGCCACAGAACTTGCCTGGCACAATGAGAAATAGTCTTTGCAAACTGAAGCCATACAATTTTTAAATCCCTTTGAAAAAAGCGATTTCATATTCTTTAGTGAGGAAACATATACACATTAAAAGGCAGATTGGAGGTACGTTCTCTTAAAAAAACCACCAGTGATTAGCAGTACTACATGCCCATTTGCAAAAACATCCTTGCACATGGTTGAAGGCTTATTTCTAAGTGCACAGTAGGGCCGTTTGAGATGGAGATTAAAAGTACGAAGAAACAAAAGCTTCAAAGAGGAATCTGTTCTTAGTTTAGGGCAACAATCTTGAATGAAAGGAGACTGTAGTCAGTAAGATCCACCAGTTCAGGAAGGTGACAGGAAATGTCACACTGCATTCATTCTCCTCTTCCTATATGCTCTGGGGCTTGCAGGCTCTAACTGCTCTGGCTGCCTCAGAATAATGCCTGGAAACATCCTCAGTCCATTGAACAAAATGGGAAGCTGCCAGCACTTCAGCAGGGAGGAGAAAGCAAGACAGATGGCTATTCTCCAGTCCATGCTTAATTTGTGTAGCTGGCAGGTCAGAAAAACTGGTTTAGCTTGCCTGTACTACAAATCTCTATAGCAAAGTTGTACCAGGTGCTATGATGTCCAAACTCGTGGATCCCTTGCTCCCCAACAAGTGATTCCTGAGCTACAACACTCTTATTGATATGTGTGAAGTGTCTCGTATTTCTATTTCCTTTCCTCCTAAAGTGCCAGAGCTGTCTCCATGTGCAGGGCAGGGACCACAAGCAATTACCTTCTATTTTATGCTGAAGGTCTTATGCTTTCTGGATGGCCTGAGTTTTCAAGACAAGCATTATAAATGCTATCCTTCTATGTGACTTTTTTTTCCCCCAAAAGTATAATGATTAGGTTGAGTATCTGAGCACATACTATTAACTATACCAAACAGGAATATAAACATAGAAGCTTACTAACGAACTTTGTTTCCATTCCTTTTACCTGAAAATACATAAAATTCATCAGTTTTGTGACTTCTGGTTCCAGAACTTCCACTGTTTTCTCATAAATTTCTACTCTGTTAGGCTGTTCGTTGCACTTGACCTGAAGACAATTAAAGACGTCATTACACTTACAGCTTTCCATGACAAAGCCTCACAAGCTAAGAATCCAAACAACAACATGAGAAAATATATTATCATTCTGAAGATACACATTTAAGGCATAAATTGCTGGGTTTGGTAATTTTATGCTTGTTCTTTAAGATTCAATGCATGCTTAAAAAAAAAGGAATTAAGATTTTTCTAATACCTCACAGCAAATAATTTAGTTTTCAAACACTTCTGTACAGTAAGACCAATATTCTTTCCACATTATTAAATCATTTGCTTGAAGTCATGCACTAAAATAGGGCCAGAACTAGAAGATAAAACAGATCACCTGATTTACACTCTAAATATTTAAACTATGGAATAAACGTTGCATTTCAGTGCAAAAATAATTGCAATATACATTCCTTAAAAAGCATGCTGTTGTCAACTTGTGGTTATAATTTTGTTTAGTCTTCTGATGTATCTTAACATTCTTCCCACTCCAGGCTTGCACAACCATTCCCAGATACCTGAGGCTGCCTCTAGACTTGTTACCTATTCGCAGGGGTTTGTTTTCATATACAGATGAAGAAAACACTGCATAGTTCTGACATTTAGAAAATGACTACCTAAGATACCTACAAACCTAAATGCATAACCTAAATGCTAATTATTACATGCTATATCACGTTAAACCTGTTCTGAATTTAAATATTTGGAAAAAAAAAAGCCAGCTGGTTCCCAAGTGATAAAAGACACTATTCTATGGCATGTCCAGCTTGCTAATTCAGGAGCACACTAAATTTCAGAGCTTATTAAAAAGATTGTATTCAAAACGAAACAGTTCACATCCTGCGTGACAGTTCAGTTTTGATCCTTTACCTGTGGAATTGCTCTTGAGCAGCTTCTCCATGTGTATAACATGACAGCATATTCCTGACCCTCTTCTAACATTTCATTCTGTAAGAAAGACATCCAGTAATAATTAGGCATTGTAAAACAAAAGGGTTAAATCCACTTGTCTGCCATTGTTCCAAACCAACCCATTTCTCTTGTCGGAATGTGTATGTACAAACACATGTATATTACAAACTGAATGATACGTCATGCTACATGTATGTAAAATAGCACGACCATAATAAATAGGTGCAGCTGGCACATTACATGCATCAGAGCTGCCTGTACCACTGAAAGAAACATATTTGAATTAATCAGTTATAGAAACCCAGCTTGCCTATAATCCAACAGATAAAAATCCATCTATTCTCAGTCACGTTTTAGCATCTAATCTAATTCTAAGAAAATCTTCATACCACTTAAACCAGCAAACACCTGTGAGATCACTAGTTGACAACTGCAGCTATTACACCTACTTACTGATGAGAATCTCCCCAGATCACATTATCTTTGGCTTTGTTCTTTCCAAAACTAGAGACACTATGATCTATAAATAAAGCTGGGGACTGCAGGTAGAATGGTCGAGGATGGAAGAATCAGCACATGCAAAGCAGTATCTTAATTTACATATCCAGGAAGAGGACTGACAACATGCAAAGAATCAAAAGACAGGTAAGGAGTCACCAGATAATTTTAAAGGAACACTTATGTAAATTTACATAATTTTCAGTAGCAGGTAATCAGGTCCTTAACATATCCATTCCACAGCTTGTGAACTGGCTTCTAGAAATACAAGACACATTTTTTCCTCATTTTTCAAAAGTGCATGAAACAACTGAAAGTTCAGTGCAGACAAGTGTTTGCAACCTATAAGCTCTTTTGCATCCCACAGCAGCAATACTGTCAGCAGAGATGGCGTTACTAGTATGAAGTCTTATCTTCTGCTGTGGAACTGTTAAAAACCACAGAAGAACTTATACAAAAGCACGCCAATAAACCACTAACATACACTCACCACAGAAGAACTTATCCAAAAGCACGCCAACAAACCACTAACATATACACTCTAGAGTGAAGAGGCCAACAAAAACCCTTCAACACCACTAACCCAAGTAGAAGAGAAGTAGAAGAAATTAGGGAGGATGGAAATTTTTCATTTTTCATTGAAGTTGCAACAGAAAGCTGTAAACACAACTAACTCACCTCACAATACTGGGAAAATGCACAGGGAAAGCAAGAAGCTTTTGAGCAACACCGGTTGATCAAGAAAAAAGTAAATTCTAAAATTATCAAGAAGTACATGTACAAAGAGAAATGCCACATGCTTTTCCATCTTATTGCCTCCTCAAAGCGTTGCAGGTAACCTGGTTCCTGTTCTCTGTGACTACAATAATGAAACATAAGAGGATATGTTCTTCTCCTTTTATTCCAGGTAAAAGTACGTATCTGAACAACTACTCACCATGCTAGAGTGGACTGTAGCTTGCTCAATGTATCTTGCAATACCAGTGACAAATGCATTTCTGTCCTCAAAGTTAGTGTTGAAGTTTGGCTGCAGAGAAAAAGGACAGAATCAAATCCTTGGTGGGGAAAAGAAGAACTTAAATAGACTGTAAAAATGAACATTTGGGTTTTTTTGGTTGCTGTTGTTTTGTTCATTTGCTTGATTTTAAGAGCGTACACTTGTGCAAAAGATCTGCAAAAATATTTTTTCTTAAAATGGCAACAGACCTGGTAAAGCAGAGATGATGGCGGGGGTTCAATACATGGTTGCTGATCTGGCAATGGTAATTCTTCCAAGAGATCCACATTGGACAAGGCATCCTCCAGTGTTACTTGAGCAGTCATTTTGCACCTGTGGTTTAAAACAAAACAAAAAATATATGTGTGTATACATGCATGTACACGTAGCAAAGCTCAGTGAACTACTGTTGGGGGAAATATACAGTTTCCCATCAATAAAGACATGCCCGAGACACCATAATGGAAGGGAAATAGTAAAACTGAAACTCAGTTTTAGCACACAAGTTTAGAAAAGACTTTTAGGACTGACAACCTCCTCCTTACTTTTATGATTCGAGAAACGTTTCTCCTTCCCACTGCTGCACACCAGAAATGCAGCAAAAACAGAGGAAACAATGGCCTCAAATGCACAGAAAAGAAGTACTGCCCTCAAATCTAACCATAAGGACATGTGACGCTAATCTGAAGTTGTAAATAAACAAACAAACCACCACCAACCAAAAAAAAAGCAAAATCAAAAACCAAAGCAAAAGGAAGGAAACGCTCAGAACTGATAAGCTACCTGCCCTCAGAGACCAACCAGTATCCAAAGCTGTAGCTGCAAAACCAACAAACCACACACGGAGAGAGCTTGCCAACAAATTCAAACAGCTACCATCGGAAAGATCTGCAGGCCTTTTGCTTCTTGAAACCACAGCTCCAGCTTTGCTTCAAGCCCAAGCACGTGAAGTTTCATTAAAATAAATAAATAAGCAGCATCCGTATCATGCAATTTGCAATCCCTGCTGAAAAATGACGAAGGACTGGACTGACAGGAGCGCTCGCTGGCAGAGCTGCCCTGGGAGGCTTGCCCAACACCATCCCACACCCAGCTTGAACTCCTTCACAGCCACTACGGTTATTCCCAATGAGAGGCAGGTAAAAAAACATGGCATCTTCCCTCCGACAAATGAACAAATGTCAAAAAAAGTTTCATGTCTGGGCACAAGTCCCGCGAGGAGGTTGAACTCTTAACAGTTTTAGCCTGAAGGAAATGGATGAGAGTTGCTAAGAAGTCAGAGCACCGCAAATAAACATTAATATTTTTTTTCTGAGTATCTATAGATCAAGCTTTAGCTAAAATAAAAGCCAACACACTTTACCTGTGATAGTTTAACTGAGAGGCTCCTTCCAACTTGAAACTTCTTCTCCCCAGACTCACTACCAAGGCAGAAATCCCCACTCGCCCAGCTCCCACCAATGCTGCGGCATGGGACAGGTGAACAGCCACAAACCGCTACAGAAACCTCCTCCACCCATACTCAAAACCCAAAGAGAAATAAGGGTTCCCCATTTCAAGGTAAAAGCTACTCCACTTAACCACATAAAGGGGAGTTGTTGCTTCATGGAAGAGAAGAGACAAGGTGCTCTGCCTCAGTCCAAACAGCCTCACCAGCACTAGCAAGGATGTTTGGAGCACTGTGTCCAGTTTCGGGTCCCCCAGTACAAGAGAGACATGGACATACTGGCAAGAGTCCAGCAGTGGGCCACCACGATGATCAAAGGGCTGCAGCCCCTTTCCTATGAGCAGGCTGAGAGAGCTGGGGCTGTTCTGCATGGAAGGGAGGAGGCTCACGGGGATCTCATCAGTGCCTACAAACACCTGAAGGGAAGGTGCAAAGAAGACGTAGTCAGGCTCTTCTTAGTGGTGCCCAGTGCCAGGACCAGAGGCCCTGGGCACACACAGCCCCCCAGGAGGCTCCCCCTGAGCCCCAGGCAGCACTTCTGTGCTGTGCGGGTGAGGAGCCCTGGCACAGGCTGCCCAGAGAGGCCGTGGGGTCTCCTCCTTGGGGATCTCCCAAAGCCGCCTGGAGCTGGGCCTGGGCAGCCTGCGCTGGGTGGCCCTGCTGGAGCAGGGCTTGGGCCTGGGGGCCTCCTGAGGGCCCTGACAGCCGCAGCCCCTCAGTGTTCCTCCTCCTCAAACACATCCCAGCTCCCCAGCACAGAAGAGAGCCAAGGATATATATACCAGGAAAGTGATTTAAAAATATTAGCCAATGTATAAACAAAACCCAAATCCCTTCTCACTTACGCTGCCCCCACCTATTTAACAGCACACTTTTGAGAAACTCCTCTCAGAAGGAGGGCTGTGTGAGGCAGGGAAACACAGCTTCCTGCTGCCCCTGGACTATGAGAAGAAATACAGGATGGCACATTTTTTCCAAGCCGTTCAGCATGATTTCACAACAATAAATCAGCATTTCTGGAACCAGGAGAACGTAACTAATTGCGTGCAGATTGTTACAAAAGCCTTGTTTTAAGGCCGCTCACAGCCTCGTTTGGTAACGTTGATCCGCATGCCTGGTGTTTGGTTGGCCAAGCCACCATTTCAGCACAGCAGTTCCCCGCTTTTTTTATTCGACTATCTAGCAAGACGTTGAAGAGGAAGAAGCTCCTTCCTGCCCAGCTCTGACACATCTGCAGACGTGGCGAGGGACCGGCTCTGCTCGCCCTCCGCCCCTGGGACCGAGCAGCAGAGGCCTGAGAGCAGCACGAAGGGCAGGGCCGCAGGAGCTCCTCATGCACAAGCCCTGTGACTTGGGCAGCAAAGATCTTCTTCAAGGTTGCTTCTGCCCCCCCTTCCTTTTTGGCTGCTGATGTTAGTAATACCAGCTCCAAAAGACAAAAGTTATTTCTAATGTACAAACATGAATGGCTGGCAAAAACGGGTTTTGGTTTCCCCCCCTCTCAAGTATCAGGAAAATTAAATTCAGGAAAGTAAAATTCCCAAGACACGAAACTGGATGGTTTTGCTTCCTTGAGACTCATTCAGTCGGAGTGAAATTACAGGTATTAACATTTTAGCAGACTCCCTTTTGGCAGAGCACATAAGGACCTTCGAAGACCTCCTTAAAAAAATCGTAAGCCAGTCTGATTAGGAGTTTATCTGAATGAGAACAAATTAAAACACCATAGTTACTCTGATAATTATAGTTACACAAGTCAATTTACCCAGGCTGTGAGGTTTACTTCCCTACTACATTCCTGTGATGCTGTGTTTTCAGCTTTGCACCTACCTGAGGTCTTCCAGGATTGATTTTCTCAAGTAGAAGACATGTATGAATTACTTTTGATTTTTTTCCCCCTTTTTGTTATCTTTGCATCATGACCCAGCATTACAGCACTCAAGTCAAAATGCATTCCAGGAACAGGTTTTCCTAGAAGTATACAACTTAATAAACAAACAAACAAACATTCATTATCTTTCATCCGCCCTCCAGGAGAGGGACTCCCACACACCTCCATGCTGCTTAGCTAATTGTTGGTGTTTGATGAGCGCACTCAGCTCCTGAACTGAGACAGCAGCGTCTGGGCTGATTCCCAGCCTCTCCTTCTGGATTTCAAAGCCAGCACACAAAAAAAACCCTGTCTCCTGTACAGGCAAACTTCAGTCTTACAGTGCAAAATCCCATCACGTCCAAAGGTAAGAGGCATCAATCACAGGGTTTTCTTTAGGGAAACTTTGTGTATGCTAGTGCAAGGTCACTGACTAGCTTGAAATAAGATCTTTTCCATTTCTGAAGGAGACGAGCACCAGCCTGACCTGCCCAGAAAAGCTTATAGCTTATGCTGCAGAGCTTACTGTGCTGTCTCCATGACATTTTGTCCACAAGAGAAACAAAACAAGGAAAGGCACCAGACCTTGAAGCTCCTTTAGCGGTATTTACATTTTGATCTGACTTTGGAGCTTGCTTATTATTCAGCAACATATTCAGACAAAAGGTTTACTGATCTATCTTAAGTGTCATCATGCCGTACATTGCTCACAGTCATGCAGTGGCGTGGCACACAATGCCCTGCTCAACATCGCTCTGGTATTTAGAGATTAGGTCAATCCTAACAGCAATCAATACAACTTTTCCACAGCCCCATCCCTACAGAATAACATAGTTGCAACAGATTAATTCCAAGCATATCAGCATGCATCTTTCAGCTTGCTCTTTAGGCCCTTCTGAGGTTTCAAACTATTTGGAACAATAAAAAAGATATATATATGATTTTCCCATCATTTCCTCCTGTTTGTCTTTTGAACAGCAACAACAAATTAGAAGTTACCAGAAGAAAATAATAAAAAATAGAAAGTATAGAAAGTAAGGACTGAGAAAACAGAGGGCAGAGAAGTGCATTAACTCCAGAATCACTATGAAAAAATGAGGACTGCTGTAAAACAATTGCACTTTCAAGCTCAAAATTCTTTTTTTTAAAAAAAAAAAAAAGAAAAAACAAACAAAAAACCACAACACCCAAATCCTAAGGAATTAGGGAGGCAGGAAAAAAAAAAAAGGAAAAAAAGAAAAGAAAAAGAAACACACAAAACCACCACCTTTCAGTTTTTAAGATTTCTCCCAGTGACAAGAGTTTTGCAGGCCAAATTATTTGTCACACAGAAGATCAAGAGACAACTCACAAATAAGTCTATAAATACCTAAAACAGGAAAACTATGGTAGATGATAGGAGATAACTCAAAGACGTCAGCAACAGCAACAGCACCCGAGATCCAAAAGACATAACTTGTAGCTGGCAACTAAATCTTAAAAAAGGGTAAAGCAAATGAACTTAGAGCAACTGTAGGCTTCCTGAGACCTCCCTGTAAGTGCAGAAATGACCAAGCAGTTCCTTTTAAGCTTCTGCCACAAACATTTGGGCAAGGCTTCCCCCAGAAAAAGCCTCTAACGGCCTTCAGGATCTACCCATCTGAACTTCAGAAGGACACTGTTCTCAACAGGAACAGTTCAACCTCATAACTGGGCTTGGTAATCTACTTACAGATGAAAAACAAAGCCCTTCTCCACACACACAAAAAAAGCATTTGAGGAAAATCTTTCCTGTTAGGTAAGATCAGAGCGTGCGGCACAGGACTTGTGAGGAGCAGGGGGCCAGCACCACCTCCACGCTTGGTCAGATCCCAGCCACCTTGCTGACAGGCTGCTCGCACACACTCGCTGAACTCCAGCTTCAGGTGGCATCTGGGAGGCAGCTGCGCTAGAGAGCAGCAAGAGGTGCAGCGTCTCTGTTTCTCACTTCTGCCTGAGGTTTTTCCTCCCAGTTTAACAAGGTTGCCAGAGCGCCCAGAGGTCGATGTGCTTCTCTCTTCTCTCCGTGCCCTTTCTGGCATCTGGCTTCTACTGAAACCAGGAGCTCCAGGAATTGTTGCAGATGCAGTAACATGCCTGGGGCTTTGCTTGACTATCACACCATTTCTGTCAGCCATGCATGGCTTTAAAAACTACGCAAGTCAGACCACGGGGACTCATCTGTATCTACACCAGTAACTTAAATACTCATCTCAAAAAAAAAAAAGTATGTATTTTTATTTAACGACAAGTTCTGAGCATACTCAAACTTTTAAAGCAAGCATGAATCCATCAAAAATACAGTTATACTTTAAACAGTCTGACAGCCGTGAAATCCACAAATGCATTTAAAAAGGGAAGTGATATAAATAAAAACTTCCTTAAAAAATATTTCTTATCCAAAAAAACTGAAGAATCATGCGAAAGACAAATAAGGGTGGCTTTAAATGACTTAGCAAAAAACTTCTGGATTACAGAAGCTCTAGAATATTTTATGATTTCACGGATGAGAACACTGCTTCGTTTGACTAAAGGCAGGTGCTGGGAGGGGGTTCCCTGTGCCTTTTCGCAGCCCACTGGACACATTTTTTCATTTTGTTTTTGAACAGATGCACTGCATTTCCAAGCGCCTGTGCATGTTCCCAGGCTCAAAATAAGACAAAGAGGAAGTCTGTCTGCACTTTAAACAGCACTTCCTTTGACACTGACTCTTTTCTTTCCTAAGTCTCCAAAAGCATCGTTGAATTTTAAAATAAACCAGGAACCTTAAACTAAAGCTAGGATGGATACTGAAAATGACAATTGCAGGGCGATCTGTGAATTGAAATACATTTACACGAGTTGCTTTGATTTTTAAAAAATAGGCTTAAATAAGTAAATGAAAAGGAAATAAGCCAGAGCTCACCCTACTTTGTAGGGCAGGATACGATGATGAAAATTAGGTAATTGTAAGTACAGCAGCTAAGGAAGGGGAAAAGAAGCATATCCTTCAAAAAAAAAAGAGGCACAAAGGTATTCAGCAGACCATCCACAGTAGGAGAGAAATTAAAATAGGGATAAACTTAAAAAGGCAAGCGAATGATCTAATGAACTGGGACCTCGGCGATCTCCATAGGAGTCAATGACAGCTCTCCCACAGGAGCAGGCTGGCAGAAGTTCAGTTCCATCCCTATGGCAACGCAACATTCTTCTCATTTCTTCTGTTCCCTCGTGCCATTCTTCCACGTTATTGGCTCGCAGAAAATCGATTGAATCGTTTTGCTATGAAGATAAATTGATTCAATATTCCTCATAACGTTCCAACTCAAGTTAAGCTGTGAGACCGGACACAAAAGGCCCTTATGAAGGCGAGAGAATTTTACTTTTAGTTTTATTTTAACTTAATTATGCTTCAAAATCGGCAGCTGATCAACTGCGGATCTATCAGTTCAGACTGAGCAGAAGCGCTTCTAACAAACTGATAACTGAACTGCCTCAGAGAGCAGCAATCTGCTGGACCTGTCCTGACTGAATGCTCTTTTCCAGTGCTCTGATGGCAGGATCTGCCTTTTTGCGAAGGGGATTAATGCAGCATGGGTTTGGGGTGGTTTCTTTCAGGATTGGAGCTCCTCTCCGTTCCCAAGCAACCGATTTGCATAAGCTGAGGGAGCAAAGAAAAACTCCTTTCACATCATTTACTGACCCACCTTATTAAAGTACGAGACAGAAGGAAGCAAACGGCAGCTGACAGTCCTTTCTGCAACAGAACTGACATGCAGTTCAACTTTCATAAAGTCTGTATTTGGGACAAAAAAGGCTCAGGAAGTGTAAAAAGGAAAATAAAAAAAATAAAAAACCACAAGACTGAATTATCCTACCCCGGCAGCACAGCAAACCCCAGAAGAATGGTCATGTAACAGCAGCAGCTAATTCAGTATTAGACTCCTGGGGGGTGGCTCACGTTACCTGCCCCGGCATTGCAAGGGTGCAGAGGAGGAATCAGGCAAAAGCAGGCCAACCCTTCTTCATTAAGATAGCCTACCTCTATCCCCTGTAGGTAAATACCTCATCACTTTGTTATTTACACCACTGAACTCCCCTTTCTTTCAGCCATGTCCAGATGCTCAGCGACAGCATCCCCAGCCCCTCCGACACCGAACTCGGTGTGGTGCCAGACGCTCGGGGAAGAGGCCGCAGCGCCGTGCGTGGAACCCAAAAGCCAGGCTGCCATGACTCAGGACCGTCCCTCCCTCCCCACCACAGCACCACCAAGGTCAGGAGGACGCTGCCGCCAACGCCACGGTCACCGAGACGAAGCGGCTGGCTGACACAGCGAGCGGGCAGCTGAGAATCAGTCACGCTTGCAGGCATCCCCATCCCAGGGCTACCAGCCTCCCACCACATTCTCGTGGCCTAGCAAGTCAGCGCAAGGGAAGGCTTCTCTCTTTGTGCTGGGCCAGCAGCAGTGCCTGCAGCAGACAGCTCACAGTTGCCGGGTGTTGTGGCAGGCAGCCTGGCAAGCGCTACTGCGCATCCTGGAGCCCTGCAGGAGAGATGCAACATCCCGATGACCAAACCTAGGGCCGAACCCAGTCCCCCAAGCATGAATCTCGAGCGCAGTGTGACCCGCACTCTTCAAAAATAGGAACCTGATTCTGCTCGTTGCCTCCCGTTTTGTTTGTAAATCCCTAATGAGGGCATGGCAGGGGCCCAGCCCTGCAATTCCTCGCCCCGAAGGAATCCCACGCATGTGGACAAGGAGGGAGGGTCTGTCACTGCGGCCCGGCTGCGGCACACAGCTGCTCTGCACCACAAGAATTCACAGGTGTTTTCCTTGGCTTGGTTTGTCTGTGTAACTAAACCTAAAGCCCAAGATACAAGCCCTCTGTTTAAAAAATAATAATTAAAAAATCATACCCACTACTAGTGGGGCTAGATGGCTGAGGAGGCTTGTGCTGATTTTCTCATTAATTCTTACCAAGCTGAGTGTGTGAATATAAAATTTAAAAAATACATGAATCTTAAACTTACACACATATTAAAAACCCTTCTGCAGTATTTGGCCTCTCCTCAGGGTAGAAGGAAGTTGAAGCTCTGACTGTCCTCTCACTCTAAGTTAGCTTCTGCTGCACCCATTTCCCTCACCCCTTTAACACTCTGACACTATGTCTTTGAATTGCAGCAAGCGCTACTTAGGTTTTGCTGTCCTTTGACTTCCAGTTCTTTCTTTTTACTGCTTCTTGGCTAACTCCCCTTCCCTTTTTCACGGGCTTTTCCTCTCACACAGTTCACTCCTCCCCTGTTGGTCTGCTCTTCTCTTCTTGTTTTGCTGCGCTGGGCGTTTTGCGCTGTCTCCTGCAGCTACCCTCAACGTGCATGTTTTCCATATTTATGTTTCAGATTCTTCCTGCTGCTGCAGGAGCTCTGTCAACCAGCTCCTGCTCTGCCACACAGATGTGTTAGGAGGCAGTGCTGCTCGGCGTTGCTTTGCGAACGCCTAAAACCTAGCACATCCGCTAAGCACTAAAGCGCAGAACTTCGGGCGTGCTCAGCAGCTGTGAAAAGCCCTCTTGTTTCTTAGCAAGGAGAAGACTCCCAATGTAAGGATCCTTCAAAGAACAAGGAAGAAAAGGAAGAAAACAGCAAGAACCACCACAACCCCAGAAAGAAGAGGAGAAAATGGGTGTGAATTCCTCAGACACAGCACCTTTCGTCCTGTGGAAAGGCTACTGGCACATGTTGCTTATGCACTGCCTATTTCACATGGGTTTGGTGGGTTATCCTTTTTTTTGGGGGGAGACACAACACATTGCTGTTATTTCATCAAAAGAGGGCACATCTGCACACACACAGGTTGAAAGTAGTAGGTAGGATGGTGGGTAGAGCAGCAGTCTGCCATGCTACAGGTGAGGGAAATGACCCACAGGGACTGAACGACTGACCAAGCCTGGATGGAGCCTTTCCATTTCAGTCAAAGCAACAGTACAACCCCTCTTGTTAAACAAACTGCTTATTTAAGCATGTAAGGTCTTGAACCGTGCTTTGATTTCACAAGATCAGGGGCCGGGGTGGGGAAGAAAACATTGCTTTCCTCCAGGGAGAGGGGGATGCACTCTCTTCAAGTCATTTTCCAGACACGGCTTCTGGAATCACTCCCTAGCACATCAGCTCTTAAGACTCGTGTCAGAGAACCACAGAATGGTTTGGGTTGGAAGAGACTTGGGTTGGAAGACCACCCAGTTCCACCCCCCTGCCATGGGCAGGGACATCTCCCACAGACCAGGCTGCCCAAGGCCCCATCCAGCCTGGCCTTGAGCACCTCCAGGGATGGGGCACCCACAGCTTCTCTGGGCAGCCTGTGCCAGGGCCTCACCACCCTCTGAGTGAAGGATTTCTTCCTCATCTCTAATCTAAACCTACCCTCTTTTAGTTTAAAGCCATTACTCCCTGTCCTGTCACTCTGTGACAGAGTCCCTCCCCAGCTTTCCTGTAGGCCCCCTGTAGGTACCGGAAGGCCTCTATGAGGTCTCCCAAGAGCCTTCTCTATGTCCTAACATAGCGCCGGCTTTGAAAACTGTTTGTTGTTGTTGTTGTTTGTTTTTGTTGTTTTCTCCTAAAACCAACACCATTATTTATTTTTCTTTATACTGTATTTATTTGTAAGAGCACTACAGGGACTCACCACTGATGACCATTTGTATAAACAGACATCTAAAAAGCCTAAGTCTACACTTTCTCTAAAATATTATGGTGCCTTCAGGTGGGGGAAGGGGAGGGGAAAAGGCGTTTTATGCTCCAATTGAGTAATTCTTGGCCTTAAAAACCTGTTTGGTCGTTCTATCACCTCCCGATCAGCACTCCTGAAAAGCAGACCTGCAGAACCCACTCCTGTGAGAGGCTTGCTGAGGGAAACACCACTAAGCTGAAAGAAAATCTAATTCCCCATGTCCGGCCCAAGTACGGCGTACTTGTGCGATTCACTCCACAATGAGTGGAGTCACGGCTTCATGAGCGAGGAGCACTCACAGAACGGGCAAAGGGGGACAGCCCAGCCTGCTGCCCTCAGGTAAAATGAATACCCTTCACCTGTTGTGAAGGGTATTCATTTTAAGCTGTGCCACCTCTCCCAGCAATGTGCCTGCAGGACCAGGGAGCAGCTGCCCAGCTCGAGGACCATCACGTTTGCCTTTACTTCTCTCGCACACCTCCTGAGAAGAGATGCAAGTCGCATCAGTGCATCACACATTCATTTTATCACTGCAAGGACAGATGATGTTGATTAATGTGAATACTCTTGAGATGAGAAACCAATACACGCTGCGAGCCATCGGTGTTACGCAGCAAAGCACACCCCTGAGCCCTATAAATGAAACACAACCTCTAAGGCCAAGTAATAGCACAGAAGAAACCTACGCTGATGTCTGTAGCTTAAAATACAAGTAGTGCCATTACTAAATTCTCATTTTTGTGGGGATACAACCGTATTTCACAATTCTGAAATGTCCTTCTTTGGTGTTCCTGTGCCAGAGCTGCACATATCCACAAAAAAAGCCAAATGTAGGTGGTTTTATTCATATAGTCAAGTAACAATGTAGTCCAAAAGTACCAAAATACCCCCAAAGAATAATGTCTTTAGTCTATCAGAGGCCACTGTTAACAAGTTATACATTCTAAATATCAGGAGTTTCCAAACCCATTCTATTTACTTCTTGCTCTCAAATTACCAAGTGATCTAATTGAGAGCACGTCCAAGGGGAAACTCAGAAGCATTTAAATGAATCACATTCCCACGTGCACGCATGGATCCATCCGAACCACTTCGCTGGCCGTTCGTGCTCAGTTTGTGTCAAGCTCCTGCAGAACCCCTGCAGAACCAAGCTCTTCATGCAGTTCATGAATAACTGCTTACTGAGCTGGGGCTTGCCATAGTAACTACAGCTGTTTAAAAATATATAAACAACAAAAATTCAGAAACTCTCACTGTTGCTGTTATACCTTGATCTCCAGATATATCTTGAGTTCTGATTCACAACGGTGTAACACACTGCCCAACATTAAAGTTGACTTTTACTTGTTGGTACAGTGTAGGAACCACATTAAGAATTTGCCCCAAGAATGCGGAGCAATGACTGTAAAATAAAATTGTCTTGACTCATATATAAATGCATGTGGAAATTATCCTAAAATTAATTTTCTCTGGTATAACACCGCAAGTGATTCCAGCAGCTTTCTGGCCAAGCGATGAATAAAACTGAATCCACGAAAAGGAGCCTTGTAAGGGCTTTTTGTTCCGTCTTATGTAACTTTGTAGATCCAGTACAACTGCTCTGAAGTCTCCGCTCTTTAAACAAGCCTTGATCTGAATGTCTCAGAAGTCTCTCAGGAAAAAAGCAAAGAAAAAAAACATATAAATAAAAACCTGCCTCTCAGAATCACCAGACTTTTATGAAAAGATCATGACGCCTGCCCTCAGGAACTTGTCACCTGCCAAGATACCTCTCTCTCAGTAAACAAAGCATTAAACAAAACTAAGCAGCATATAAGACAAACGTCTAAATAAATCATACAGCTAGAATGGATATCTGTTAATTATTTAATTATACTTTAAGGTCTACGTAGTGGGTCAAGAGAGATTGTGGGTTCAAGTCTAGGGGCAGATCTCCACCAACAGCAAACTGAAAAAAAGAGCCTTTTGTTAACAAAATGCTTTAGATAGCATACGTACATCGAACACTAAAGCACTACAATTTTTTGTAAGTCAAACAGGCATTCAGGAGCTAAGAAACAAAGAGTATGGACTGTTTGTGGAACGCTTCCTTTCTCATAACGTGGATTTTTAAAAACAATTTTCACAATTCAAATCCCCTTAACAGATAACACAACATTCAGACCTCAGAAGAGGTGTGAACACATCTCGAGCACTGCTCCACTCTCCTCATCACCCTGAACAGGAACTGACCAAACCCCAGGTCTGCAAACAATGCAGTCCTTCTTCACCAGTGATGAAGCTTAGGGGAGGCCCTGGGTTTTTGTTTGTTTTTGTTGTTGTTTGGGGTTGATATATTTGTTTGTTTAAGATTCCGGGAGGTTTATCATTTAAAATTAAGGGAAAAAAATCCAGTGCAATGATCTGAAACCCAGAAATTACAGGGATATTCTATCAATTGCATCATTATCCTTTAAAGGAAAAAAAAATAAATTGAACTGTGCATTTCCTCGAGCAAGATCTGATGATGCTGCACTGGAGCCTTCTGCTGTACCCCGATACTCTGCAGGCTGTTCCCGAGTATCTCTTCCTCCCGGGCAGCCCCAGAAACGCCGGCTGCCTGCACCAGCCAGGCTTCGCGGACCTGTTGTTTGGGAACGCTAGAAAGTCTTTCACCTTAGGTCAGGAGGAGAGAAACAAAACGAGTTTCTGAAAGGGTAAAAAGTTCGGTAAAACTCAGAAGCAAGAACCTTTGTGAGGACTGGCAGCACGGTTTTGAGCACAGAGCGTACAGGCTCAGCCTGTGCATAACGCAGCTTGTATACATGCAGCCGATACCAAGTTAAGCCGGAAAACAAGAAGTTATCTTAGGGTATTATTAGAAGCTCTGCTCTGAAAAGCACACTGACCAGGGACACCGCACGTGGAAGTTTTCAGGAAGTTAATACAATTGTGACAAATAAGAGGAATGCAATGAGGACCTTGCTCATTAGGGAGCCTAACGTAAGCTTTGCAGCTCCCACAGTTTACAGCAGCGCGCTGTAGGACCGTGTAATTAAGGAGAAGCCCTTCCAGGCAGCTTTCCTCCCCGAAAGGGGAGCCACCACTCGGGGCAGACTCCGAGACGACTTCCCTGTAGCATAAATAACAATTTACATGTCTAAATGCTACTCAAACCTATCATCAGACGGCGCAGGAATAAAACAGCAAGGCAGCGAGCGCTTACCGAGAGGTGCAGGCGCCTCACGGAGCTGCCGAGGGGCTACAGGAACACCCCAAGGGGCAGAGAAATACTGGGAGGGAAGACAGGCGTTTCAGTCCTCGTCCGTCGGAAACACATCCCAGGGGCGTACGAGATGCCCGAGAGCAGCGCACCACCACCCGCATGCCCCTTTATACCGCTGTTTTCACTGCGACATCGCTCCTTTAACTGGATAAAGCTCGACTTCCCCCTCAAAGCCCAACTCTATGGCTGCAGACCGACGGGATCACCTCCTTCAGGCGAGGAGCCGGGTGAACTCGTACGCGATGAGGGGTTTCCCCCTCCCAGGAAGCAGAACCCGAGCGACCCCCGCGGTACCAGCCGACGGGCCGCGGCTGCCAAGGCAGGAGTTAGGACTTTTGACGCGAAACGAGAAAAAGGCCGGCTTTTAGGCACCCACCCGCGAGCAGGAGGCGCAGCCCGCCGCACTGCGAGAAACGGGGACGCCGCGAAAACAAAGTAAAATAAACCAAAAAGCCCCCCTCACGAGTTCACCGCCCGCCGCGGGCCCAAGGGGCACGGCGCCCCGGAGCCGGGCAGGGGGCGAGGCCGCACCCGAGGCGCCGCCGCCGGGGCCCGCACCCCCGGGCCGGGCCGCCCCGCTCCGCAGCCCGGGGAGGCTCCGCCGCTCCCACCGCTCTCACCCGCTGGGCGCTGCCGGCTCCGGGGGGCCCGGCCCGGCTCCGGGGGACCGAGGAGGGGGGGTTGAGGCAGGGAGGCTCCGCTCCTGGGCCGCGCCGGGCGGGGAGTTTCCTGCCTGAGTCACCGGGAGCTGGAGCCGCGCAGGGAAACACCCTTCCTGCCGCTCCAGCTCCTCCTCCTCGTCCCAGCGCCATGGCCTTGTCTCCCTGCCCGGCCCTTCGGTTCGGCCTCCCCTGACGAGATGAGGGGTGGCGGCTGGAGCTTTGGTTGTGCTGGCACACAAAAAGGCAGCGCCCGCCTCGGGGCCGTACTCGGAGAGGGAGCCTGGGCCAGCGCCAGCCCCCCAGTGCCACCCCCGTGTGGAAAATAACGCCCGGGTTTCTTTATTTTCCTTCCGCTGTACCTCGTCGGCAGTAAGGATCAAGGATCTAACCCGAAAGAACGAGAGGGGAGGCACCAGAAAACCCCTTAAAGACATTTCCTCCAGGTGGTGCTCACGTACGGCCCTGGTCCCGGCCGAGACGCCACGGCTAATGGGAACTAAAACCAGGAAAACCCCCAACAGCGCCTTGCACTGCGCGGTGACAACCTCCCGGCTGTGTTTCCCTGTACAACGCACGGAGGACTTGCTCCTTTTAAAAGCTGCTTACCTTTTTTCCCACTTCACGTTCGCCTGTTTCAAGTTCAGGTTCTTCAAGACTCATCAGATGAAGGGGGATGCTCTGCCACAACGGGAAACTGCTGCGGCATTAAAAGTTGGTCAACGTTTGTCAAAGTTATGTTAGACAGAATCCAATGCAGTATTTATATATGAGTTACTAGTAACTAGAGCTTGGAGACTTCCAAACAATTTAGATTTTTCCTCAAAGCGTATTTGCTTTTAGTGTGACTGCAGTAAGTTGCACCCAACATTTACTCTTGAAAATTTTCTGCAAGCATCAGCCAACTGCACAGTATTGCTGTAGCAAGCACTTTTATGTCTGCTTTCAACAGCTGCTAGCAGGACACTGTGTCACTGCTGGGATTTTGTGCTGAGAACAATTAATTATCCCTTTACTTGATTTTTTTCCAAATGACTTACCACTGCACTAAGTTTCCTTAAGCAGCCTTTTTTTTTTTTTTTTTCAGTATCATCTACAAGGAAGCCTTTGGAAAGTGGGAATAAGTCGCTAAGCTCCATAGTTATCATTACTTCAAGTACCGTCTTATCACATTATTCCACCCATTCCACATCGTCAATTCCAACAGCCTGTGGAGAAATTACGCATCATTTCAGTGTGATTGTTACCGTTTTGCCACCTTGCTGACGTATCTCCAGAGTCCTGTTTTTTCCAGTGCTGCATTCAGCACTAGTCTGTTCATCCATGCAAGTTTCTTTCCTAGGATGGGGCTGCTGCTTCTCTGTCTGTAAGTTTCCATAACGTACTTTGAGTGCATACATCGAATGAATTTCACCCACCACAGTTCCTGATCAGCCTAGCTCCTAAACCCAGGCCAGTGAAAACTGTAGAAGACAAGAGCAAGATGCTTCAGTTTCGGGCTGATCCTAGACCCTCTTCTACAAAGCACTCTTGGGGCAATGTTGTTAAAATAGAAGTTAAAGTTGTTAAAGAACAACTTACCTTTATAATGCAGGATTGGCTCCTGTGTGAGTGCAAACTGACAACAGCTTTGTCTTAATGCAGCCACCTGGTCTACATCAGCATTGAGACACTAGTGCCCAAGCCACTACAGAGCAGCAAGGGAGACTCGTAGTGCAATTTTTCTGGACACAGAACTTGCTCCGAAGCTGTAAGGTCCCAGGGAGCTCTGATCAATGGTGGCTTGCCCCAAATGAGTGCCACTCCTTAGTGCTCCTGTGCAAGACTGCCGCTGCAGCAGCTCCCAGAAGTGTTACTTGCCAAAGTCACCTGCTGCCAGGAGCGGCTGCTTTGCACGAAAGCCAGACACTGCCAAGAGGCACCATGCTGTCCTAGCGGTAACAGCTTACCCTAAGGATTGGCTGAGCCCCCGGTCTTCCCGTGCTCCTTCTAGAGCCACTGAGTCAGCCTAGGAGCTGCTTCCCCACTACTGGAGCAATCTGCTCCTGACATTTCCATACCCAAGTTTATGCCTATCCATGAGGTCAGGTAAAACATACTGATGATAACTGATGATGATATGCAGCTTCTCTGCATATCTAGGTTTGTGCTGCTTTTCTGTTTTTTGATACTGGAACTAAAGGACAATCCCATCTTACCACCTCGACACGTATGTCCTCACATAATATGAGGCAAGCTTATCAGAATTGTTTTAGAGGAGCCCATATCAGAGCATTCCAGCTGCCTGATTTAATTCTGGATTGCCTCCATGCCCTTTCTACTTTTGTGCAATTTAATGAAGAACTGTCACGGCAGTGCTCGGTGGGTCCTCATGACCAGTTTCTTCTTTCACTTCTCCTCCTTGCTACAGTGAATGAGGGCCTTCTGGGCCTGGCCAAAGATGCTTATCTACATATACCTACCCAGCACCTGATCACCTTACCCACTGGAAGACAGGTGTTTGGTATGATGCCAATGGCCAGAATCAGGATCTCAAACAACCCTATCTTGAGTGGAATTTATTTAAACCTGGTATTTAACCCCCACTTGTCAGCTAGCTTTGCTGAGAACACCAACGTTCCTGACAATTGGTGTACCTTACACCTACATCAGATGAACAATAGATATTACAGTAGCAACAAGCTTAATCCAATTCTCTGTACATTAGATGAAGCCTTTGTTCAAAGCACTATGCTAGCCACAGACACCCACAAGTCTATTTCCTGAATTCCAGCTGGTTTCATTGTTTTGAATTCCTTTCTTTGGGCTTTACAGTATTTATGCAAGGTCTACAGAAGAAAATCTTCCGTGGGAGCCCACAGGAATCCACAGAAGGTTTCTGTTCCATGTGAATAGAGAGGTTTGACAGGAGCCTTGGGGTCCTGCCTACATATGTCTAAAATGCTTATATACTCTCCAGTTTTGTACCTTTCCATTTGGATATTTTAGCAATTAAGCTTAACAGCATATCCATCTATCCATTTGGTTTTTATCAGCTGAGCCCACAGAGATCTCTTCATCCTTGGAAAGGAAGATAGACAGCACGGGAAACTGTCATGATTCAACACAGAAGGGTTTTTACGAAGCCAAGATGGGCAATGGCCACAATGACCCCAAGATAGGACATCATGCAAAACTACAAAGTAGTCCATAAATCAATTAAATAAATCCATGCATCTGGCAAATCATCAGCCACTTGCCCGTACTCAAGAGAAACGGAGATTTTTGGCACAAGAGGTCTTCACAAGAAGTACAGGCTTCATTTTCTGTCAGACATGGCAAATGGTTTGAAGCACGGTAAGACTACGAACATACTCCACGATCCCACACAAACTGAAGCTCCCGTTGCTTCAGCTCTCAGGATGAGATAGGCACAGTGCTTGGGGAGTTCAAGCAGAAGAAACCAAGCAGAAAGCAACAACTGTCTCAAAAGACCTCAGTGAACAGAGAGTTCAAAAAGCAAGAACCTGCCCATGGCAGGAAGCCTGGCCAGCTTGCAGAAGGACGTAACTCCTTTCATCACCACAGCCAGCAGCTCGCCACAAGGCCTTAGGCAAATAAAAAGTGAGCTGGTCACCCACACCTCTCTCTTGACTCCAGGAAAAGCAATTCCTGCTCCAGAGTGCGTTGCCAATGGCACAGCAGCCAACAGCAAGTACACCGTTGGATATCTGTAGATACCCACCAGCACAAGAGGAGATGAGCAGCTCTCTGGTTCCGATCTCCTTCACACTGCTGAATGGCACTACCTCAAGTGGATCTGCTTTCCAGCTCCCTGACATGCTAGACAACAGTTCTGTTGCTCCTGAGGGATTTTACTCTGTATCTGTATAACAGGCCCTCTGTCTCCCGGCTCTTTTTTCCAAGCGTGCAGCACACTGTGCTGCCAACCATGCCGGAGTCCACCCACCAGACAGACCTGAATGGCAACAAAACCCTTCTTGATGCATTTATAAATTACGTTGATCTGGCTTCCACATGAAATCAGTACATAAGACTAGGGCACATCTGCTCTGCAATTCACCTTTCAAAGCATGTCAGAAGATTTCAATAAACTCATTACATTTTTGTTTTAGCAAACTATCAAGGCACAAGGCACTCTGTTACAGATACAGCATTACAAGGTGACAGGCTGCCTTCCCCAGATAAATAGTTGTGTTCTTCCAGCTGTGTACTGCGTCAGGAAATAACATTAACAGTAGCAATACATCCAACTTCGTTGCCCTTATTAACTTTAACACACACAAATATTTTGTTTGCTGTTTCTGGGTCAGATGCTCTATCATGCAAGCCACAGCCCCACATCCCTCGCTCGGCCTCTCTGGATTCACTTCTTCTAACCCCCACCGCCACTTCCCAGTCTTCATCCCAGCCCTGCCCCTCTCCTGCTGGTCATTTTATTAACCATCTAGGCGCCGTGACCCATGATCCCATACAGCCTTCCCAGCAATAAGAGCAGTGCAGCCCCTGCAATGTAATAAATGGGAGCTGCAAAAATGCAGGAACGTCTTCCCGTAAGTGTGCAAAAAGAATACGGGAGGAAAGCTGGAAAACACGTAGATCTGCACAGTTAATAAAACTAAAAAGCTGCCTGGGGGAATTTCTTCCATTTTTAATCACCCTGCAATTTAGAGATGCTATCTTTAACCCGTGCTACCAAGGAAACCATGCAATCAACAACTGCTTGCTGACTTCCTTGATATCAGTAGTATCACACAAGCAAAGGTCCTCAAGGACCCAGTGGTTAATTAGAAGGTTATTAAAACTAAACAACAAAGAAAGCATTAAGAGAAATTACAAAATCTGTGCTAACATGGGACCTAGATAAGACAGAAGGTCACGAGAAATAAATGGAGAAGGAAGAAAAGTATTGTGACAGATAAGGGCCTCTTTGCTGTAACTTCTCACTGAGTGCACCCAGAAGATAAAGAGGAAAAAATAAATGTTGAAATAAAGCACAGATTCAACCGTGACAGCACCCTGTAACACAGTGTGCTTTCTTCCAAGCACTTCAGACATCAGATGTAACATCTTACCCTGAATATTATGATCTTTCCGAATACCACGTAGCCAAATCCTCATTTTTAAATACCCAAATCCATGCTTGTTATTCCACCCACACCCGTGCTGCTTTATAAAACCGTTCACTTCTCCCTTGTACACCACTCAAGCACTTATTTTTATTTTTCAAAAACCCAAGCAGGCCTTCTTGTGCCTTAGCACAAAATTGGATAATTTGGCTGAGAGTGGGGTCTAAACAGTCTTTCTAGTTTCAGTTTCTCTAGGATGAGAATAACCTGGTTATGACCATAAATCAGATGTTTCTTCTTCTTCAGCAATTCATTAAGACATTTTCCCCATGTTCAAGAATGTTTTTAAATGATAAAATTACTATTTCTTATTCATACTCTTTAGATCAGCCATGTTTAGGTCAAGGAACATACCTCTTCTAAAAAATCTTCTACCAGCCCTTTGATGTGTGAAAGCAGCAACCATCAGCTCAAAAATAGAATTTACAAAAGCAATCCCTTGAAATTTAAAGTCTGCCACCTAGTGGGCTTTTTAAATGTAATTTTAAATTAGAAAATAATCCCTTAGAAGCTTAGAAGATTCAGTTTTCAGATGCTTTGCCTTTTTTTTATGCTTTCCTTTGTTAGACTTAATCACTTACAAAACAAAAGACTACATCAGAACCCCCTCAAATCTAAACACAAGTGCAACAAATCAGGCCTAGCTTTTCTAACATTTCTGCAATTGCATGCTTGAAATCCTAAAAGTGCAAGTAAGGCACACTCAGACACTGTGTCTCCTCATCAAAGAGAAGGATCTAAAATTTAAGATTCAAATCAATTCATAGGTGACTGACAGAAGCAGGAATTTGGAAACAAGGTTAAAAACGTCCAGAACTGATGGACATGGGATGTGATCCAAGTAACAGCACTGCTGTGAAAATCAGAAATCAGAAAATGTAACTCAGGAATTTGAGCAAACAAATGGCTAAAACACCCCCAAGCTTCAACAAAAAGCTAAGCATGGAGGATGTCTGTGACTAGAACCAGCCAACACTGCAAGAGCTAGGTTTTACACTGTGGTTTTATGAAGACAGAAGAGCAAGTCACTATTGGAAAAGCTGGCTGAGAAATAAGGAGCAGGCATCACCCACCTCCGAAGTACGCAGAGGTCTCTCCACAGAATGCAAGGTTAATTTCCTGGGAGGAAACTGGGTGAAACAGCTATTTCACTATATTTCACTAGCATTTTACTTACAAAATAAGTAAGAGCTGTAAAGAAGTTTACTACCAATCAGTTCCGTCAACATGAAGGGCTGAAGGATTTTTTTTTTCCCAAACCTCGTTAGTATTTGCCAGGACAAGTCTATGAAAAGCAGGAATTTCACTGAAGGTACAGCTAATCGCTGTACAGAAAAGAGAAATAAAGCAACTGCTTCTTAGATTTTTAAAAACATAGAGTACATGACATACATATACTCAAAAAGTAATGAGACAGTGCATACAAGTGCTGAACTTCCTAGCACAAGTATACATTTAAAACCTAGTAGTGTGCTATTCAGTTTTACCCTGAATGAGCAAGAAGCATGTATTGAAGTATATATGCTGTCTCTGCATGCGATACGTTACGTGGAATTCCAACCGAGCACCAGTCACGACAAACTAGAAGCACAAATTACTTTTGTTAGTAGCTGTCCTATCACACAAAACGTCCCCTTGGAAAACTGTCATGTGGCCGCAGAGGATAATGCAAAATGTTCTCTATAAAGCAAAACCTCCACTCAGTCAAGAAAGAGAACATGCTACAGGATAGTAGAAAGTTTCCCAGTGTTGTATTTGAAAAAAAATACATGTCTGTAGTTTTGAAGAACCTTTGGAGACCTCCTGTAAGGTTACAGGAGGGTTAGTAACCCAGCAATTCACAGCTGCAAAGAATTGTTTCATATCAATTGTTTCATAACATAAGTCATGGTCTCATGGCTGGTAGTAAATATTCTACTTACATATCAGGAACATCTCTCAAACTTTAATTAGTTACCACCAATTCGATTCCAGCAGAAATACATGCACAATGGTGAGATTCCAATTATTAAATCTTTTATTAATTCAAATAAATAAAAAGGTAAGTGGCTGTGATTGATATTCTCTTTTAACACAGAGGTGTATCGATGCCAGAATTACACAGAAAATTCCATGGGGAGAAGACAGGGCAAGTCACCTTGTGCAGAACAAGCCCCACATTTACTTCTCTAAAATGTACCCTTCTTTATTACGATCTACTTCTTTACAAGAAGTTAGTTATTAGATAAAAGGTTTATTTGCAAATGGCTTTGAAGAAGAAGGGTCAAGTCATATCTGACCACCTCTGAAACACCTCAGCAATCCAGTGGTTAAAATTAATGTATTACACACTGTGATCTTGACCATGCTTAAACTGACAAGAGTTTACTCTTGTACTAGAGAGTTTACTAAAATTAGTAAACCTTGATCATTTAAATTAAAAAATACTGCTATTTTATGGTCTGCAATAATATACTTGATGTTGTATTTTGTTATACCAGTTTATTTGAAGTCTTAACTGTTCCCAAAGAGTTCTTAAGAACCATTAAGCAAATATGATAAATGCCTCTTAGCTTCTTCTCGAAGGAAAAAGAGGCTAAAACGAACTCAGCCAAACTTTTGAATAGTAAGAATTGAGTCATACCACTCCACATTGCCATGTGACCTACTCAGAGCTGCAAAATTAATGGAAACAGTATTTATAATAAAAAAACCTTTATACAGCATGAAATAGTTTACATATTCTCAAGTGAGATTGTTTACAAAGGATGCATTTTACACTGCACATTTTCTGATGTTAAAGCATATACATACAGAGAAAAGTACAGCCACAACCAACACACTTAAATACCTGTACATTATTTACATTTTAACATACTTTACACAACTCCAAACCATCGGTATCATTTAGCTAGACACATTTCAAAATGGAACGTAAAATGCTCACAGTTAACCATGGAAATTCAATGTAAATGCTACTTTCAGTTGCTTAGTAGGTCAGATTCAGGTGTTAACTTTGTTCCATGCCAGCCATCAGTGACAAAGCTAAAGATTCCACTGTGAACCAAACCATAAAAAAGTTAGTATTTGCATTTACATCACTCTGCAAACATTCACTGTAATATTCAATATTGTAGTTTAAAAATGAAGATACCAGTTTATTTTTAAAATTTTAACACTTCAGTATTTAAGATAAGACATTTTGAACTTTACAAATCTCTGACATTTCAGGCAACATATTGCTATTTTCATTACCACCTGAAATAACTAATGGAAAACTGACAAGAACTGTCAAGAAATAAGTTAACTCAAGAAACTCTGATGTCTGTAAATAAAAAAAATGAAAAAAAGTGGGGGGGAATTATGTGCAGTAAGCCATTCTCACAGACATCATAAGACTAAAATTTTATTTGTTCAACATGTGTCACAGCTGCTACCCAACACCATCAGAAAGAATACTTTTGTATGCTCTCCAGGTCTTGGTTTCATTCATTCATTTAGAAGTCTGCCTGTTAATTTCTTGGCTACATCAGTCATCTTTTCCTCAAGCAAAGAGGTGAACTGAAGATAGCTGTCATAAAAAATAAAGTATGGTACACATACTCCAAGAATAATGATTGAACTTATGAAAAAGTAAGGCTTCCTGCTTCCCTGAATACCTTTCACAAGCTAAATATTTTAAGATGCAAGGACAAATGGATTAAAATATAAATATATTCATAATAAAGCTTGTGTCCCAACAAATACAGGTTTATGAAAAGCCTTATGTACTTACAGTGAGGAAAAGAGCCTCGACAGACAGCTTTGTTGAGGACAGTTACAAGGAACATGTGACAGTTTTTAAAATCAGATTCCATCTTCTCTATGGATTCCATCCTACGAAACAGTTTAACAGAGGTACACTTAACAGATAAGCGAGCAACTGTTATCTTCAAAATATAACCACAACTTCAAAGTAAACAACCAAAGTGCTCTTTGCACACAGCATTCTGCCTTGAACTCAGAATATTTTAGTTATGCCTGCATATACCACTTCTAGAAAACTAGGGCAATTTAGACAGGAGTGCCTGAGCGCTCCCACAATGGCATTAGGAATGATTTCTTTATCCCCCTAGAGATCTTTACATTTACTAGGAGAAACTGTGTGGTTCCAACTGACAAGAACCACTATTCCTACGATTCATTGGAATTTCAACACAGCCATTCCTGGTCCCTATTGCTTGGAGCTCCTTGGGATAACTCTATACTGCCAAATAAAACAGGGACTCAGAGCAGGTTAAACACAGGGCCCCAGATAGCCCCCCTGCTTTATTACTAGTCACCTCTTGAGTTCCAGTCTGGAGTGGGCCAACTAGCTCTCACCGAAGGATGGAGAAAACGTAGTTCACACTGGTCACTCCTTTCTTTTTTCTCCTCTCCCAAGAGAGGACACAGATGACTCAGTATCAAGGTATGACTTTGTCCTGCCACATCCAAGAGCACACAACCACATGCCATGACTCTAAAAACACCCTTCACAAATTACTTCAAAACAGAAAAGCACTTCAAAATAATAATTTGCTAGTGCCATGGGAGACCAGGGTCCAAGTTCTAGCTAGTGTTGGTGTTAAAGAGAGTTAGTCCTGAAAAATAAAGATGTGAGCCAGTCCACACCAGCTGGCCTCAGGGCCACAGATCCCTGGGTGCTTGACACAGCCTTGGAGACTTGCTCACTATCATTCCACCCTCTAAGCAGCAGTTTTCACAACGAAAAAACAGAAAATCTTATTTTTAATCATGTCTAGAGATAGCTTAGAGAATAACAACAGACAAACACAATTTTATCTCAGAAATTTCAGGTGGATTTCTACATTCAGTTACGGCACTTAAGCAAGTACACAACTTTTCTAAAAATCCCAACTACGATGCCCATCCCATGTTGTTTCTACAGAAAAGGTACAATAAAAAAGGAGAAACTGAAAATAACCTCAGATTTTACCAAAATTATAAAATTTAGCATTTCAACTAAAGTATCAAGCATTCTGCTTGAAAATCTTCACTCCAAAGTCACCTTCCATAAAATTCAACAGTTTCACCTTTTGCCTTAAAATTTTGACAAAGATTTTATAATCTGGACAGTCTAAATTAGAAAAATAAGGTTGTTTAGAGATTAGATTTACATTTTTTTAATTAAAGAAAAATAAAAATGTACTAGGATGAATGCTAAATACCCCCACTTCTCAAAAACCATGTAATGAAGTCAGCATCTGGCTGCCTACAACTTTAAATCACAGTTAGGAAACACCATCAGAAACTAAACCCGTGAACCTCTCATTTTACCATTATGAACAATCATGAATGAAGAGAAAACCCTCTTTGTTGCTATGCTCTACAATCTTTTCAAGAAGTTATATTGAAAAGTTACGTATGAACCACACTTTTAATTAGAAAATATTGAATATACACTGACACTAGCGCGTGAAACCTGCTATGTTCTATCTAAAATTTCACTTTTTTAAAGAAATCATAATTAGCCTCTGGTATCTGGTTTTAAACACTGAGCAAACTCCTGTTATTTCACAGGCAAAAGATCTCAACAGCACATTATGAGCTGTGAAATCATGACCACGTAGAATTCTAGGCATGTATACTTACTTCCAAGCCCCCAAACCAGCCTGCCAACGGTCTGCAAACATCAGTACCAAATTTAACACTTTCATTATAGCTTCTTTCACAAAGCTCACCTAAAGTAAAAATCAAACAAAAGGAATAACAGTCAGAAATTCATCGTTAAGCATAGTTTTCATTATTACGGATACAAAGATATCTCACCCCATTTAATGTGATCTGTAAAAAACAGTCTCCTAGGCACAATGCAAGTCTTCACATTTAAGATTTCTTTCATATTTGCTCTCTCATCCACAATTATTTCGATAAGGACTGACACAGATAGCATGCGGAATAGAAGGCTACAACAACAGCCATGTATCTCCATTTCCTACCACACCAATGCATACAACCATTGTTACATTCCCAAGCCTCGGTTTGTTCAAATCCCAACCTCTCTCAGAAACAAATGAGTTAAATGAAACCCAACGTAAAGAATTTCATTTTATCTTCTCTCCTTCACAGAATTGAAGCTGAGACTTGCAAGAGAAACTGAATCACAGCGTTAACTCTGGACAAGCTACCATTTCCTCTAGAGCATACACTGCTACATATGCATGATCTGAAAAATACGCATCATCATTAGTACTAAACTTTTTCTTGTCCTGCTAACCTCAATGCACCAAATATTCCTTTTTTTTTTTTTTTTTAAACACACCTTTTCTCTCAGCAGGCAGCGATCATGGATTGTAGATAGGTATCTGTAATGAATCTTTATCAACTGATCTAAATCTTTGGCTTCTTCTACCTGGTGCTGAAACTCCAAGCCCGTACTGTGAAGAATCTTAAAGAGAAGACCAGAGTTATTAAATTCAGTGTTCCACACAAGTGCTTATGACTCTCTTTCAAGACTTTTTTGAGAGAGAGGGGGAGAGAGAGAGAACCTATAATTGCCCAATAATTTGCTCTGCCCTTTCCAACTGCATCTTTCAGGTTCAAGCTCCCAGCTACCGTCAACATAGGAAAAACTTCAAGCTCTTCTCACAACTCAGTGACATTCTTCACTTAAATAAGAACATTGCCACTGCAGAAAGGCAGACGTATTATCCCTAGAAGAGTTGATTTAGAGTATATTGATTTCATAAAAGATCAAAAAAGGCAATAGTAAAGCAGATATGAATCTAGAGGCATTACATTTGTTTTTGAAAGGTCATGCATACACGTTTGGATCAGTACACTAGATATTTTTGAGAAGGATCAATTTAAATAAAATGTCTGTCAGAGTATTTTTAAAAGTATAATAGCTATTAAGAGATTTAAGAGCTTAAATAAACATATTTTGACATGACTGCACACTAGGAAAATAACACTGGGAGAAACAACCAAAAAGAAAAGAACTAAAAATATTAAAAGATTTGCCTATGTGAAGAACTTCCTAAGTATTTTTAGGATAAAAGATTTTAAATGGTCAAGTAGATACTGATACATTTTAAGCTCAAGTCACTTTGTAGAATGGACATTAGAATACGATCTTGCTTTTTATTTGCATGTATTTGGCTCGATAGATATAAAGAAAATACTGCATCTTCCGTTACAAGTTCTTAGCATAAATGAAATAAAGATATAAGACAAACCCTTGTCATGATGTAGTTGTGCAGACTGTTAACAAAATGCATAAGTTTCACTCTTAAGAGAAACATGCGATGTATTTGTTGTTTTATACTTTCTGTTTGCAGTCCAAATAGAGGAAGTGTTCCATGTTCTAATGAAGTTCCTTCCTTAACCTGTGAGTTTTCTGCAGCACTGACTAGTTCTAAAAAGAAAATGCAAAAGTACTTAAATGAAGCATTTATGAAGACAAACTGTGGCTAAAATGTTACTGAAACTAATTTTTATTTCTTATTATACTGTATGACACACTCATATTTTTTTTCCTTACGATTCAGGTGTTTTATTAAAATATAGCAGCAATGTGTTGAAATAGTTTGAAAATGTATGTACAGTGCAGTTTGATAAATACTAGAATAGGAAGTGCTATTTAAAAGCTATTTATGTGAAAGGAAAAGAACAAAACTATATTAAAAATAAATGCGTATACTATCTCCACAAAGGGGAAAATACTAGAACAAAAAGCTATATATGTAAAGTTTAAACAACAGAAAACTTTTAGGAAAATAATTAGTTAACTGATATATGAAACATAGATGAATGAACCATCAACTTTCTAATTTGTTTTTCTAGGACAAGAATTTTCTAGGACAAGTTTATATGGGAAAGGAAAAGCATAATCCAGCGAAGGGAGACACTGAGATATCTCTTTCTACAATCTCCAGATATTTAAATTATAACTCCAAGTATGTATTCCTGTCTAGCTTACCATTTCAATCTCAATTATTTTTTTTTTCATTTTGTTTCCTTAATTTGTTTGAAAAATATCACTGATAAAACTTGGGCAATAAATAAAGCAAAACATTAGGGTGTGGTGGACAGACCTTTCAACAGCAACGTCTGAAGAATGAAAGAACAAGTTTCAATATAAACTAACCAGACCTGAACCACAGAGACAAAAGGAATGCATGGATAAAGTGTCACCCCTGAGGCTGAAACAATGTGAAAAATATGCCCTGCTTAATATATATAATTTCTGAAACTAATACATATTAGTATTTTATAGAATGAACCAAACTTCTAACTGGTTAATACTAGTTAAAACTGAAGAAGGCAGCAGACTATACCCTTAGACCACAGAACAAGTTTTTAGAGTATCTTTCACTGAAACAGTTTCTTACCATCAAATCGTAAAACATCTAGGCTATACTTGGCCCACTTTATTTGCAGTAAGAGCAGAAATACTTGATTGTAAATTTTTTGGCACTCTAAGCTTATAACTATATCCACAGGCCAGGGAACCTAAGAAGAGCAGAGGATAAGACAGAAAGACAAGACAAGGTAAGTCACTTTAATACAACACTTCAAATCTGTTCTAGAATTAAAACCACTGCAATATTAACTTACTACATTTTACCTTGTAACTTAATGTCAAGCCATCTAAGGTGTGGACAGGAAGTTTCTTCTTAGCTGTATCAACAGTTTCAAATGATATAGACAACCTATGCAAAGAAAGAAGCATTTTCATTGGTGGTGATCTGTTTAAAATCACTGGCTACCTCCATTTTATATTACTTTAATTAAGAGATTTTTAATTTGTTATCATTAAATATCAACTGTTTAATTTAGTTTGGCAGAGGTGTGTAGAAAGATAACAGTTCAAAGCTTCATTAAAACAGATGCTTGTAATGAATATGCAATAATGAGCATTGACCTATAAAAGTGAAGTATTTTACTATGGGCAGATGTGAAAGAAACCATAACTAAAGTGTATTTCACTGGATTTCGCATTTTACCTTGAACTGTCCTCTGGATAACGTTGCCCAACTGCTTCTTGAAGTTGAACATTTAAGAAAGCAACATTCTGCCAAGTTTCCTTTTCTCTAATTTTGTCAAAAATGGATGTATAGAAATCATACATAGTATCTCCAGCTTCAAGTAAGAAGAAGTTTCTCATTGCTTGCAAATATTCTACAAGCCTAAACAGGGAAAAATGTAACATTTCCTAAGTTTTAATCGTACAAGCAAAAATCAAACAGCTATTAAAGGAACAAAAGAGTTAAGAACTCTTCATTACAAGAATTCAGTGTTGAACAGAAACTTAATGAAATCCACAGGAAATCCTGTGCTTACCCCTCAGACAGCCTTCAAGTACATTCAAATAAAATAATCATCCCATTATTTCCTATAAACTTGAACAACACGCTAACAGAAGTGCTCATGGAGTTCAGCCTTCTTACAGGCTAGGCTATTCTCAAGAATAGCTTTAGCAATCCTGTCCCTCTTCCTAAATAGAACTTAGGAAAGGAGATGCAATTTCGGGGAGAGTTCTGTGTAATAAGGGACTTCAATATGGAGCTCCAGAAAGGAATGAAAGTGATTCTTCCTATTTCATCAGAAATGAAGAACAGTACCTCTTCTCTCACAAAAAAAAAAGAAAAATAAAAGAAAAAAACCTATAAAAATACATTAAGTACTGTAGACAGATTAAAAGCACAGTGACTTATGACCACCTCAAACATAAAAGGAATAGTCAATTGTACTTTATGTAGCATAAAAATACTGAGTAATATCATTTTGTATAGTACACATTTTATATTACCATAATTGAATCTCATATTAAGTAAATATATGCTGGCCTCCTAAAATTTCCCTTCCATTTTCAAACAACAATACTATTAAAAATAAGATCTGAAAAAACTTCCCTATTAAACATCCACTCAAGACAAGATGGTTTTGCTGCCAATTCAAGCTAGACCAAAGCTTTGCTCATGACAGTGTTAAATCCCCCTTTCTTTGTTAATGATTTTCTTGTTGATTAAACAAATTGCAGTAGCAGTACAACACACTTTGAGGCTTTTCAATCAAAATCTTTAAAATAAAATTTATGTTTTTAGTACGCAGCGTATCACTAGTAATCAGAAATGTTGAAGAAAACTGATTTACTTTCTTACCTGTAATCCTTCTTTAAAGTTTGCATCAGATTACCACAGCATTCCAGGTACTGCTTGTCTATGTGAGGATAAAGGCAAGACCTCAAAGTCAATTCAAAAGTCTGGCAGGTGACCGATTCTGAGGATCTATCCACACAAACGTCCCCACCAGTAAACTTCTCGTGAAAGTCGCTCTGTTCCAAATATAATCTTCAAAATAAATACACTACTTAGGGAAGAAGGCACATAATTTCTACAGTATATGAAAATGTCATGCCTTTGAAAATCTTACTCAAAATAAGAGCTCCTACTATAAAAAAATGGCAGAATAATAGCTCTTTTGTAACTATTAATTGCAACTGTTATAAGAGTTACAGTTATATAGCTACATAATTATATCATATTACAGTTATGTGAGATAGGATATTATAACTAAGCCATTTCTTGTTAGTTTCAACACACAATGACCAGGCTTAAGAGCATGAAAAAGAACAGCACAGTGTAATCACTTCATTGCTAAAGGAATAACCCTGAAAAACAACCTCAAGTTCAAACGCTGAAATAATGACCTCAGGTTCACACAGCTTAATAAACCCTTTATCGTTATCTTTTTAAACTATGTTATGCATATAGAGTAGCCAGATAAACTGCCAGGTAAAGAAAAAAAAGCACAAATCCAGATTTTGCTTGAGACACCTTAAATATGGGATACATGTATAATCTGTAATATTATTGCATGGGAAGAGTGCATCTGTGGGCGGCCCACATCTGGTAAGCTCAGTTATTTTGTCACAGAAAAAAAAAAATTATAACAATTTTTGAAAATCTGCTCAGTAGCTGAATCAATTGTAAGAGGAAGCCTGGTTCATTGCAGATACCAACTGGATGAGTCAGCTTTAACAAAAAGATTAGTCCCAATGAACAAGAGAAGTAATAGAGTCTCACCTACTATTAATTATGATTTCTTTAAAACAAACTCATTCTAAGACTGAACTGAAAGCACGTGATTGATAGCTGGTATTTAGGAAATACATAAATAGCTATTTCTTATTTGCAATGACAAAAAGGAAAGATTTCTAGAGTTAGCCTTTCCTGCTAATTTTCAAGACATTTATCATCTCTGTGACTTCCCTCTTTATGAAGAATGTTTATGCAGTAAACATGAATTTTGCAAGGCTTTTAAATTCTTTAACAATACCACAAACGAAGATGCATTTTTCAAAGAATACACACCAAGTATATAGAATACAAATTTCAAGCAAGCACATTTCAAGTTCAGATTTTACAGCTGCATTCACTACTAAAACACTTATTTGTGTGCTAAAAAGATTATGAAAATGATTATTCCCTTTCTATGCTAAGAGATGCCACTAGGAGATTCCTCACTGATTTTAATTGTTTTTCTTCAACTAAGCACAAGTGTAGTGTTTATTTTCATTCTGCCACTGATTATCAGCACTCTTTACTGTGTTTGCTTTTTTACTGCAGCAGCAATAAAAATTCTGGTTTACCAAATATCACTAAGTAGAACACTGCTCTTGACAACACAGCAGGAAGATCCTTCTTAGCAAGTGTTTGTTTACTTACCTAGCAAAATTAATAGCCAGCAGTGGGTCATGGACATCATCCAGTTCCAAGTGTCTTTCTGCTATAGATTGCATCTTTATCAGGCTCTGCTTTGTGGCCTGCTGTTCTGTAATAATATCTGGAACAGACTCTTCCCCATGCCGCAGGCGAGACTGGACTGATTCCAAGAACAGAGTATACAAACTCTTTCTTTCAGCATCTAAATTGGGCAACACATTTCATGGTGAGACTTTTTTCTAAAAGGTAACATCACCACCACTCAACAAGAACCGTGGAGTCTAGCATTTTCTTGATATGATCTATTTTAACAAACTAAATTTAGGCCGCTATTCAAGGAAGTATCAAATACAGACTTAGAACTAAGTATTGCCAAATCAGGAGGTCTAATGCTTGAAGTCAGGTGTAAGTTCAAATGCATTGCTGATCAGAGACTGTCAGAGAACTTCTTCCTCCAAGTGCAAAGGCAATTAATTCTTAGCACCTAAACAGTCCCGCAGTCTTCACTAGAATAAATTACGTTCTCACATTGAAGGGGGAAAACAAGCCTAAAGAGATTCCAGAATAATTATCTCTGTTAACAATACAGAAACTGCATAAACAAAAAACGTATTTTGACTCCTCTGAAAAAGCAACAATGGTTATACTGCTGTATTCTTTTAGAATCATTCAAAACATTCCTAAATATAAAAACCTATGAAAATGTCAATATATCTTTCATCTAATTATTAGTATGTTGCTTTTTTAAGAAGTTCTGTGTGCTACCTCAAAATTATTCAATCACTCAGTAATGAAAAGCAACTACTTATTAAACCAAAACGGTTTTACTGTTAGAACACAAAAACTGTTTTTGTCTGTCTTATAACAAATTAAATGTGCTTTGAAAGCATATGAAAACAAGTTTAAGAAAGCAATATTGGAAGCAATAAAAAGTGAAGGGAACACTCAATCTTTGTTTGCTTTGTTCTTGTCACTTGTTTGCCCTGGAAGATTGTTTTCAATTAGACCTGAATTTACAAACCATGACACTGACATATAACAAGGACAGTTATATTATTATAAAGCCACAGAAACACTAAAATACACCCACGCTGTTAGATAACCCTATAGCATGGTATTTGACAAACTGACACCTTACCCCTTGATGCAGCCTGTTGTGGAGAGCCATCTTTGCACTGGAGATTCTTCAAGAGCTGCATGGATTTTCCAGCCATGATGATTTGCTTTAGCACAGGTTTCAGAAAAGAGACCATAGTGTGTTGCCTGCTTGAAGGGGCCTGATCACTGCCAGAACTGGCACTGGCATTATCACTCATCTTTTCTTCATTCTCTGTCTTTTCTGACACACTATATAATGTGTAAGTAGCATACCAAAAATCCCTGTGGTTAACTGGAACATTTTTGTTTCTGCAAAGAAATAAAAAGCTGTTGAATATTTCCCTTTTTAAAAGATGAATACATATCTTCTAGTAAGTTTCATCTTTGCTCTATACTTTGCCCTTCTTTTAGAGTAGTCAAGAAGCACATCCATATCGTACAATTCATATCATAAACTATCCAGACACCTCTAGCAAGGCTGATAGCTTTAACAGAATAAAGAATCAGTTCACAGGAGATTAAAAAAAATATATACCTAACTAATCAAATCCCCAATCAAATCCCCCAAACAAGGCAGATAATTATAATTAAATTTGTGTGGGAAATTAACTATTTGCAGTGCTATGCAAAACAATTATTAGTGACTGACATGAATTTAGGAAATTTATTTTTTATTTATTAGGACATTTATTTAGGAAATAAAACCCACAGAGAAGCAAGTATTACTAGGAATGCTGAAATATTCCAGAGTCATTCAAATTCAATTCTCAGTCTGCCTTGTTCTTTTGTGCCGTTTATGTTTACATCACACACACAGTTTAGTCTTTGAAGTTACTTGGAAAGTAACCTGAGTCATGTAATTAAAATGAAGCTCAAATATAAGTAAAATTTGAAATCATCCCTTAGTAGTACTGAAAACACAACTATAGAACGACAGAAAGAAAAGTCAAGTAGGATGCAATAAGGTTTTTATAGTTCTCAACTACTAAGGATTTATTCCTAATAATAAATCACTGAAAAATTAAAATTTCTATTCCAGAACAATACCTGGTATGGATCAAAATCTAAGGTAATTTCCCTAATGGGAAATCTGAAACAAGTCACAAAAGAATGATTAAAAAATTAATTCTATTCAAGCAAAATAATAAACATAAAAACCTACTTTTACTGTCACCATTTACCTCCTAGGCTCTAGAGCAGGTTTTGTATTCATACTTGCACACCATTAGGTAGGTCCCGTATCAGTATCCCTACCTCTGAATGATAAATTCCTTTGCAGGATCAAACAAATTACCGTGGACTATCCATTCATCCACTGTCTGTAAGTACGGCCTCACAGTCTCAACCCAGAGAGAGAACAGAAGGGACACCTGAATTTAAAGGAAAAGAAAGAAAGTAGCTGAATGTGGTTTTTTTTTGTTGTTATTTTGTTTCGTTTGTTTTGTTTGTTTGTTTGTTTGTTTTTAGTATTACAAGCAATATGGCAAAGTCTAGCCTGTTAATTTTGCAATCATAAGTTTGTAAGAAATACGTAACCATACTTGAAGAGTTTCAAAGATAAAGCATTAAACTAAAAATTACAGCTTCAGCTCTTTTAATGGAAGCACTCATTGTGCAAAGTTCCCCTTATGCCTTTTGTCATTGCAATTAGGCCCAATCAGTAACTTTCATTAGTTTCACTCTTATATCCCTTAAGCTGTAACTGATAGTCACAAAACATGCTGTGGTTTTATAACGTAGAAGACAGGAAAACGAAAGTACACGATGATATCTACTACATTTTCACTAGTATAATCAGCAAGTTAATGTAAAAACAAAACCCTGCATAAAGCTAACTGCATTATGCACCTGTAGAAATAACACAAGGGGAAAGCAATTCCAAAGCTCCTTCTTGCGTAAAAACTCTCTGGCCTCTGATTCCCCACAGATGCTCCCCTCAGTCCCCAAAACACACTGCTGCTCATCTCCTCATAAATCTTATTTTGTCCAGGTTGAGTGAACTCTTGTCAGAAAACAGTAATTTATTATGACTACCAAATCTGTAGCTGAAAAAGCTAGCATTGTGAGACCCCAGAAGAAATTTAAGGTACCTAATATTGTAGCACGTGAAAGAATGATTTCCCCTACCGTTTGCTCAGATGCTTCTCCAACACTGTCATATTCCAGAATAGCTTTGTAGAGAGTATTAAGCAGATGAGATGCTCGTACAACATTTCTAGTGTCGGGTGGAACTTCTGCTACTCCTGTGCTAAAAACTTTGTGAAGTACCTTTAGCTGTGCCAGCCGGGGAGACAGTTTATCTATTACTATTGAAAGTGTGACTGTTTTGTCTGCAGGGGAGGAAGAAAAGAAAACGTATAAAGACAACATCCAGCAGAAAATCCTATTCTGGCAATGTTATTCATGAGCTTTTAAAATGTGGCATAGCATCTTCCATGCTTTCAAAATGTATTTGCATAATGTTTTGCGTGCTTCCCTCTTACCTTTGTTGATGATGCATTTTTCAATTTCAGTAAGTTCTTCTTTAAAGCTAATGAAATATTTATATAATGCCCACATAAAAGCTTGGTAAGTTCTGAAGGGGGCTTCAGTAGTTTTCTTTGGAGTGGAAACAGTTCCATGCATTATGTTTTCTGGGCTGTGTCCCATCACTTCATCAATAAATTTCTGTAGTCTAAACACAACTTGACCATATGCTGCTATCTGCTCCAGTACAGATCTTAGGCAATTCTAGAAAAAAAAAATGTAGTTTTTAGAATCATCTAATAATAAATTGTGTTTTATAAAGAACAATAATTAAATCCCAAGATATTTCTATGAATTAAAATGCAACAAAATTCTACCATCTCCATCATTTCATCACATTTTCACATACTGGAACAGTTTGTTCTATTTTATTAAGTCAGGCACGTTTTGACTAAATTAAGAACAATTACAGAAACATCATTTTTCCACAAGCAGTTTAGTTTCCTATTCCCCAAAAATTACATCTTTCTAATGACAGATATTCAGCTGAGATTCAGAAACAACTTACATGGGTTAAATGAGTTACAATAATATCATTGCGCACAGCCACTTTGCCATCATTCAACTGAAATATGAAAAGCTTTTTCACTCCTGAAAGTAGCCTTGAAAAGAAACAAAAAGAGTAATGCTTTTTCACCCCTTAAGGGACTCACTTATATAATTAATAACAGGATTAGCTCTCCCTTACCCTTTCTTTTTTTTTTTCAAATGAAAGGGGACCACAGATCAACTACAATGCTACTGGAACCGTTAAATTGTTGCTACAACAACAATAAAACACTGACAGCAGGTAACCATAACCTGAAGTTCCTTTCCAGTTGAGGTATATTCCAGCTATGGCATGAGTCAAACCTACTTTCTAAAAAATGGACACTAAAAATCCCTAGAGGCAGGATAAGAACAAGTTGGTTCTTAACAGTTGGACTTGAGGAATCAGTACATACAAGAAGCAGTAAACTATTTTCATCTTTGTGAATCTGAATGGTTAAGTACACATTACCAGCATTTTTTCTGGTCAGCAACACTGGAAGCTAAACACTCAGTAATAATTCTTTCTTCAGATAAAACTTCAAAGATTAATCTGTTATTTCCTTAAATGAGAATACTAAAACACTAGAAGTTAAAATGCAGGTTTTGATGCTGCTCTTACCAAAGAGTTTCCCGTATAACCTGAGTTTCAGTGACTAGTGTTCTCTCTTCTGGCACATACAAAGGATCACTGGCATACAAGTGGTGGTCCCTTGTAAAATATGAAATGAAAGTGATTTAAGGGTGAAATTACAGATGAATAATCTGAAAGTAAGGATGAAGCAATAATATTAAGGCTCAATCCTGCTGTAATTATATCTGGGTAGACACAATGTTCATGCAGACGTTCTAAGTATACAAACAAGAAAAACTTTATTTTTTTTCATACCGTTAAGCAAAATACTATGGAAAGCACTCAAATAATATCTTGTTTTACATAACAAGACAAACAACTAAGTAAATACCCAAATTATTGAATCTGACTTTTTTTGGGGGGGGATTTTTTTTGTTTGTTTGTTTCTTGACCTGTGACTACTTACTATTTCATTCTCAATGCACTGAAAAGTCATGGAGTTACTCTTTCTGTTCAAAGTACTAAGCTAAAAAGTAAAATACCAATTTCTCTAACCCATCTCAGAAAATTAATACTTTTTCCCAAAAGTTTGCTTAAGGACTGGAAGCTTTCACAAGCAACTAAGAACTTTTCCCTATGATCCTGTGTTGCACAATTCTTCCAAATTAGTTTTCATATTTTAATATAGTATGCAATAACTACTTGCATTTGTAGTATTTGAACTCATTAATATTATCAATGGCAATATTTATGTAATCAGGTTAAAAATTAAAAAATCCAGATTAATACTGTTTGTTTATCATACATCTGCTAACGGAACCTTGTAAAACCAGGGTTGCTTTATGTTACTGATTTCCTAGTATTTACTGTAAACTTTGGTTCGTAACTGGCAACATAGTTGACACTAAAATAAATCTAACATCTCGATTATGAAATTCATTAAATTTAGAAACCAAAGACAAATCTAACGGTCTGTATTCATGCAGTACTGATCCTTCAGAATTTGAAGGAAAGAAGATCAGGCATTGTTTTTTGGTTTTGTTTGTTTAATTAAACATCCTTCTCATTTTCTTTCCCATACCACAAAGGATGTCGGAATGTTTCTTCCCCCACAAAATCACTGTTTAAGATAAATTTTTTAAGCAAGATACCAAAAATAAACCAAAAATTAAATTTTAGGGAACTCGTAATTCCCAGGACCACTTACAACCCACTTTCAGAAGGGTCCATCCAAACAAAATTCAACAGTAACATTTGCTTCTTTGAAAAAGAAAAACTCTTTGATATGACAAACGTAATCAAAACTACATAAAAGGAAAACAAGAAATTAATAAAAAACAGATTGTTTGTTCATCTTATTAATTTGTACCCTTTTAACTATAAATTCAGTTTCTCCTTAAATCAGTAGAAACTACACTACCTTTTGTACTTTAACAGTAAAGATGCTTAATAAAGTCATTATTTAAAATTATATGCCAGTAAGGAATATGTGAGTGGTATTGTTTTCTTACCAGACCGCAGCCAGGTTGGAATGCAAGTGCAAACTATGTGAAAAACGAGGAGCTCTTCCGGTCCAGTACTGAGGAACTACATGCTGCTCCAGCCAGCTGCGGGCATCAGGTTCACCAACTGTGAAAACATGGGATAGTGAGTGAGGTATTTTTATTCGTTTGAGAAATGCTTACAAAAACACGGGAAAAAGTTATGAATAAGCCTGTGCACTCAGCTGCAGAAGCACATATCTTTTCAAATAAATCACAAATTACAACTACTTACATTTCACTACGCTCACTTGCATGATACCATCATGCACAAGTTAATTAACATAGACACACAGACATGTCTCATCTCCTGACAGCTAAGCAAAAGTCCTAGAAAATAAACTCAGATGTTTATATAGTTTTCAATTCTTCGTCAGAGAATGTGCTTCAGGCAATTCTCAAACAATATATACAAAGCAAAGCTGACTTAAAAAAATAAAATGCCGAAATATTTTTAGCTCTATCTCTTTGCTCCTTTTTAATATTCATTAAGTACGTTACCTAAAAATGTTTTCCTCTTAAATGTGATTAACAAGAAAACTATACCTAATCCCAGTTAGATAGCTACTGATTATAAGCCTTATGAATATTACAGTTTACTTACACAAGGTATTTTGTGTCCTAAAATATTCTACACAAAAATATACAGCTACAGTTAATATTGCCTGAAGCTATTCAAGAGCCAGCCAACTGGTGTTTGAATGACAGAACTGATTTTTCAAAAATGTTTCATATCTACAACTGAGTCAACTGTTTCTGTTGTCAATCACATTTTTTCAGTATTCTGATACTTTTAAAACTGCATGTTACATTTACAGTATAAGTTCTCATTTCTATCTTAGAATATTTGTGTGTATTTCCACACAAATAAGCAGAAGTCTTCTCCATTATTATCAACAGAAATCAAATCAAGCCTTCCATGTTGCCACTTTACTGTTAAAAATTAAACATGTGGTTGTGAACAATAAGGTGCATCTTTAAATTACAATTCTAGGTCTAACACACAGGATCTAAGTAATAATCAGTAGTATTAGCTTGCTAAATATGAGCACATATGATTATAAGAACTACAGTTTAATCTAACCTTTCCAGGAAACATTAGGTACTGTTTTCTTGTTTGGATCTTGGTCTTCTAAAGGTGTTCTGTCCACTTGAATACCCGAGTCCTCCCTGCTCAAAGGTTGAGTATCTTCTTCCTCTTCACTTTCTCCAGACCAATCCTAGCAAGTGTAACAAAACCCAGCATATTTCAGTACAGCACAATAGGCAGATCTATATTCCGTTTCTATTGATCTGTGAAGCTGAACATTACCTATTACCTTTTTTTTTCCCCCACTATAAAGTCAATTCACAACACTAAAACTAACGTAACTGTCTCCCAGACAGTGGTTTGAGTCATATTAACATTAAGGCTACACATCTGAGGTGTAAGAAGCATTTGTTTTTATCTGTAAAGAAATCAAACACAATTAGTCTTGGATGCAGCATAAAACACATGCTACTGAATTTGTGCAATATATTCCACGTGCCCACAAGCACATGCGAGAAGGCTCTGACAACACTACTGTGCTGTTCAAAGTTATCAAAAGAACTTCTCCTGAGACTCAAAAATGTAATATGACCTCCTGAACTTCCTCTAGTCCTTACTTAGTGCCATACTGATTACTTCTCACAATATTGGTAAGCTTCTAAATTTCAGAAGCCTGTGTTACGATAATCTGGGAAATCCAAATATATTCTGTTAATTTCAGCTAATATTGTGAAATTACTACTTGAGAATCTGGTGTTGTCTTAATCTTCTCTTGTCATAATATATCTGAAGATGGTGCTAAAAATTTGTCATATCCCTCCACACCAGGGAAAACATCTAGCTAAGCCTTACAATCACCTATGAACTAGGAGAAAGGTCAGAAGAGTACACTGGCTACCAAAGGAAAGCATTTTTCCCCCCAATAACCTTTCAGGGTAATTTGAACTTGGGACTGGAAGTGTGTTTAACTGCAAAACTACAGGAAGCTCTGCTTAGGAGCAGGCTGGCAGGTCAGCAGAAAGAGCCAGCTTAGTTGCAGAACTAAGTCAGAACAGGGTCAAGAACAAAAGCACTAGCATTATTTATGTTCTGCTTGCATCTGTGTGTATTTCATGGTATTAAGTTAGAAGAAGCATAGTAGGGAATACTGTGAGAATTGATCTAACAGAGCATACAAGCCAGGGCAACTCTACCAGACCTCCAACACACTTTGCAACAGTTTAAACACTTATTTTCTTTTACCTTAAGAAATTACTTACCGGTGAATCCACGCCTGGGCCAAAGTAAACTTCTTCTCCTTCCAACAAATATTTTCCCCAATCAAATTCTTCTTCCTTTTCTAGAAGTATAAATAAGAAAAATATTAAGTATCACATAAGTCTTGTCTGCTTTAAAAAGATTTCCAAAGTTATAATTACCTTTTTACTCTAAATCTAAAACAAAAGACATTCCCATCCATTTCAGGTTACACCACCACTCCTTTAACAAGGTTATACACTTTCAATGCAACACTAATTGTGCTGACAGCCATGTATACTATTTCTTAATTCTCAATTCTGTTGCTTGTACACTCAAAATATGCAAAGTGTACCACCAGAGGATTTATCTCTACTGCATACACTACCCTACACTTCATTCCTGGAAAAACATGCAAGAATGCAACGTATTACTTATTGTAACTCGTCTCGTTTAGATCAGAGACATTCCAAATGTGTAATTTGCAGATGCACAAGCATACTGGACTGTAAACAACAGTAAAGCAAGGGACATCTTACTCTCCAAAAAAGACACCACATATCAATGACGTGATGTGTAATACTTTAAAAAAATAACAAGTCACACTTACAATATATTATCTGAAACATGAAGCTTACTCAACTGTAATTAGTGCTGTTTGAGATAACCTCTTCATATTCACATTCCTGGAATGGGCTGAAAGTGCATTCAAAACACCGCCGAGGGAATGTGCAGAGATCATTCAAAAAGGAATCTTAAGATGCAAGATTTTCTTTAGGTTAGTCTGAAATAATCTTCTTTCAGTCTATGATACAACACTGCAAACAAATGGGGGATGGTATCCACTCACACTTAAGCACAAGCCTCATTTTTAGGCACTGAATGGAACACTCCTACTTTGGAATGTAGGCAACTGAGATCTCCCTCTGGAAACCTTTGAAGGCATTTAGCTTTCCTTGACCACCTTGGGAACACAGGAATTTTTATTACCAGAGCTGTATCAACAGACCTCCTATTAAGGTGCAAGACTGAGACTGAGGACAGAAACCATCTGTCTGTCTTTGAGTGTGTAAGCACTGCTGACAGGTAGAGAACATTAGTAACTGACAGCACTACAAATTACAAAGAGTTCCCAAGGTACTTTCCTGGCTGGAAAGCTTAATTATGCAATGTAACATAAATGGGGTAGGAAAGGCTATTTGCAGGCTATATAAAATGTATAAATCATAAAAAAGACAATCAATAATGCATCTCGATGTGAAGGAGATAATAAAATGGAGAGGAAAAATGGCCTTCTTATCAGATTGCATTAATTGAGTGTATCTTTTATTAGCAACACAAACATGCTGTAAGCTTACCTGTCTCTTTTTGTCTTGGTTTTTCCACATAGGTGGTGTTGGATGGAGAATCAGACAAACACAACAGAAGAGACAGTATGGAATAGTGTGTATCTGTCTTTAAAACACATTAAAAAAATAAAAGTCAATGAGCGATCTAAGAGATCTGACACTGCACTAATGCAGCTGTGAAACAGAGGCCTCCGATCAGAAAGGAACACTGTACCAACACTGGTGTGTTGCAGAGACTGGTGTTATGGTCTATTTCCTGATACCTGCTTAGAGCACAACCACTGCTATCAGAAGTAAGATTTTTATTTGGCCTTATTCTGACTTTCCACAGCTCTTCAGCAGACCATTTCAAATGGCCAACAGCCAGATGGATTTCTGCTATCTACTTCCTATCTACTTTGACTTAAACAATACAGAAAACAAAAAGTACGTAACAATAAAGAAAATAAAAAGTACTTAAGAGCTCTTCGGGAACGAGATCCACTTCTACTTCCAAAAAAAAATCTCATATTTCTGATAGAGCAGTATCGTGCTCACCTAGTATATACGGAACACAGCATGTTCCTGCCAAACATTACTGACTTTTCAAGAGTTTGTCAAAGAAACCTAGTGGGTTGCCAACAGAACCACACATGGGAGGTGGTGTTCCACTTACCAGTCACAGAACTGATACATACCCAAATCTTCCCAGTTACATGACACTGCTCAAAACTAAATGCAGTTTAATTTCCCAAATATGGGATATTCTTTATCTCCAGCTATACGCCAGTTGCAATTTCAAAGAAAAAAAACTCTTTCAAGTCTTAGAATACTTGCAACATTCAAATATGAAGTGCTTACATGGGCTTTTGTTTTTAATTTTATTTAATTCTCAAAACAAGAACAACTAAAGGTACTTACTCAAAAATCTAGAGTACAGTACAATAACTCAAGATAAGCTATTGAGGGCTCAAGAGTTTTCCCCACAAATTAGAGGAAAGCTAAAAAAAGTCCAAAGAAAGGTGTATGTCAGTTCAACGGGAAGCAGTATCAGGCTAAAAATCAGGACAGCCCTATTAAGCAATGACATTATATGGAGCACCACCTTTCAAATCACAAACTCAAACTTCCTAATAGAAGGAATTTGCAGTTTTCAAAGGCCAAATTCATTACTGAACTATCACGTTAGAAAACGTGCAAGTAAGACAACTTTCTCCATTTCTATCCATACCATATCCTAAACTGCTTTGATACAAAGTTTATCAAAGGCAAAACACACACCTGGTCTCAACAAAAAAGCTATGGGACAGGAACACTCCATTGGGGAATACTAAAACCAAAAGGTGCAGTCTTGTTACTTTAGGTACAAATTTGAGCAAAGAGCAACTTCTGTTCATCCACTGTTTCAGAACAGAGAGGAATTCAGCTGCAACATCTGTATAATGTTGACCGCAAAATGTCTGCTCTGCAACCAAAAGATTTCCTTTAAGTCATATAACTGTGCATGCTAAAACCCTGAAAAAAACAATAAACCTATTTCTAAAACAAATGGGAAAACTACAACCCTGCAAATGCATGCCTTGAACAGCATCTGTTAACCTCACTGTTAAGTTACCAGAAACTTCCAACTCAACATTACAATAGATGCCCGCTTCATGAGTGTAAATGCAAGAGTGGTGGAAAAAAATAAGGAAATTGAGACATACATACTTTTGTTTCTTCAATATTTGGGAGTGGTGAGTTCAGAAACTTTTCTGTTAGTCTTTTCCAGCTTGCAGCTTTTCCAAGGTCAGAATGAACTATCAATTTTTCATGAATTCTAACAAAAAAAAAGTATCAATAACACTTCAAGAAAGTTAACTCCTCAGTTACCAATCCATAAACATAAAACTCACCCTTCTATGGTCCTCTCTACTTTATGACTGTTCACATCCAGAAAACGGTGAAATCTGCATAAGAAAGCTGTATCAGAATACGTTTGATAAGGCAACTTATGTAAGGAAGAAAATCAAGCTGATTTACATGCATGGTGACAACTTCATTATCTTAATATATTTTCATTTTAATAAAGCATGCTTAATTCAGCAACATCATTAAACATCAACAGAATTTAATCTCCGTGTCCGTGATCTCAGCAAGGATTAACTACAATCAACCTTAAAGATGGAAAAATTGAATGCAGATTATGTTTAAGCAGCAATTTCATCTGAATGGAAAATTACTGTTGTAACAGCAAAGTAAGCAATTAAAACGTGTCGTCAGTTAAGTCAAGCAGAACAAGGAGATGAACATTGTTGTCAAAGGCACCTGTGTCAAACACACAAAAATCATCTGGGACTGGCACCACCATCAAAGGCAAAACAAACATCCACAAGGGGAGGTCTGTAAACCCAAAAGAAGCTCCCTTATAAATGGCAAAGTAGAGTGCCTCAAAGAAAAGAGAGCCTAATCAAAGCAAAGAAAGGTAAAACAAAAGTATATGGATTAAAAAAAAAAAAAATGTAAAAGGCACGATAGACTTTGAAGAAGAAGCTGGAGTAGGAGTAGGTTTCTTTATATACATATATGTTATATAGACAAAGAAACCATGAAATGGGATGTGACAGCAGTGAGCACAAGGTACCCAATACACAGGCCCTCGTAGGCCAGCACAAGGTACCCAATACACAGGCCTCGTAGGCCAGCCTCGTATTTTGCCTCAGTTTCCATCAACAGTTGGAACAAAACCAGTGAGAAAACTCATATGACTGCAAAGAGAAATGAAAACTACTGCATCTGAGTTGGGGGGGTAAAAGTCAAGTTTAACATACTGAATTTAGAAAGACAATCTAAAAGTCACCTCAGTGTCAAAGCAGTGAACTAGAAAATGAAACTGGAGGCCTAGCAGCAAGGATTTTTAATGAGCATCACTGGGGGATAAAGACAGGATTTAAGAAGAGAAAAAAATGTCGTTAACCACAGATCCACTAGCCTGACTTCAGCTGCATGCAAAGCTTTGGAATAAATACGAGAAGGAACAACTGCAAATGACAGTAAATGAAAAGTCTGATAAAATGTAATCTTAATGAGGTAATTGGTATTTAGTTGAAGAAAACATAGCTTTATCCTATCTATTGCAGCACATTAGCTTAATAGGAAATCATCAGTTCAACTGCGAAATGGTGGCAAGTACAAGAACTGGAAGATTTAGAAAAAAAGACATGAAAGAAAAACCAAAAAAATCCATCCCAGAATCTGCACTGAAAGGAAAAATTTAACTGCTAAGCTGAAGGGAAGTTATTAATGAAATCCCTTTAGCCCAATATTACAGAACACTCTAAGTAATGACCTAACACACAAAAAAAAGGTATCTTAAGTTTTTAAGTGAGTTGGGAACAGCACCCACAGCAGATAACTTGCATACTGTATGATAAAAATGAGATGATTCTGAGAACTACTGCACAGATCTAACGCTACAAACCATAAGCTTCAGAAACTCAGAACTAAAGAAAATTTTTGCTACCACCTAAGGACTCATGACTTGGATACAGAAAATAACAGTCAGACCCAGGTTGAGGTGCCACATACGCTTCTTGGACAACAACCCTGGCAAAAAAAACCCTCTCTTCCCAACCCTCTGCCTCCAAAGTTTGTTGTCAGCAGTGCATTGCGCCCTCCTGTCATCCAAAGAATTCCTTCCTGGGCCTAGCGGGGCACACAGCTCCATGAGCAACCGAGTCCCTGACACGGAGGGAGAGATGCCGCAGGAGAAGGCCCATCCACCTGCCTCGAGAAGCCCTGCTGCTGTCAGCAAGCTGCAGACCGGGGTAACTGTTATTGCAATGCATGTTTGTGGTGCAGCTAGAGAAGCATCATATATGGCGTCACGATACGGTACACAAAATGCTTGTGGTGAATAAAAAGAGGCCACGGTAGACAGTGGGTGCAGCACCAACCCTGCTCCTGCACTCCCAACAAAAACAATTAGCCTCCTCAGAGCTCAGCCAGGAGCTGAACCTGTCAAAGGCATGAGGTGAACAGGGCCTGCCAGAAAATTGAAGGGTTAACGAACGTTAATAATGATGAGCTTCTGTGAAGATCACACCAGGCAGGTGTCATCCTTCGCAGGCCTGATGTATGCAGCGCAGCACTCTGCCTGCAAGGGGCTGGGCAGAGAGCCTCCCCTGCCATCCCTTCCCCTCCCCTGCCCTTCCCCTTCCCCTCCCCTCCTTCCCTCCCTCCCCAGCGGGTCCGGGCGCGGACCTGAAGTTGGACCAGGCGAAATCCAGCGCCGTCTGGAACCGGCCTCCGCCCGGCTCCTGCCCCTCCTCGTGCCGCTGCTCCCTGTCCTCGGGCAGGCCGGTGACACTGCGCACCAGGGCGCGGACGGCTCGCTCCTGCTCCTGCTCGAAGCGGCTGCGGCGGCCGGGCGAGGTGGGCGCCGCCATGACAGCGGCTGGAGAGGAGGGGAGAAGGGGGGGGCGCCTGCGGGAGGCGCCACAGAGCCGCCCGCAGCGCCTCTCGCGAGACCTCGTGGCGATTTCTCGCGAGAGCTCCCCCCGTCCCTCACGGCGAGGCGGGAGGGTGGAAGGCGCCTCGGTGGGCCGCGGGTTCGCGTCCCGTGTCCGCGGTGGTGGCGGCGTGCTGGTGGTGGGGTTTCTGTCCTTCCGTCACGGTGAAGAAGAGCTTTACTCTTCACCGTGAAAACATTTAAAACGGCACAACCAAAGGAGCCACCAAAAGATCAAATGAGCAGCACAAAAATGTTGTTTTTCAAATATACAAAGTGTGTATCAACAGAATATTGCATATGTTAAATTTCGTTGCTATTCTTCATGTGTTTTTAAAAGGACATTACTTTTTGAGGCTTTTTTCTGTAACAACACAGTAGTCAGTATATGAATTTACATTCCTAACAACAGTAAAATAGAATCATCGTGGTTGGAAAAGCCCTCCAAGATCATCTGGTCCAGCCACCCCCTACCACCAATGTCATCACTAAACCATCACGTCCAACCTTCCCTTGAACACCCCCAGGGACGGTGACTCCACCATCTCCCAGGGCAACCTGTCCCAGTGCAGGACTGCTCGTCCTGAGAAGAAATGCCTCCTCATTTCCAACCAGAACCTCCCCTGGCACAACTTGAGGCCATTCCCTCTTGTCCTGTTGTGGTGCATTCAAGAGCACTGACACGCTTTTACCAAGGCAGGCTAAATCTTGAGTTTCAGACATGGATACTCAGAGGGGTGCTGCTCCAGGGCCTTTCTACAAAGCCTAACTTTGCAAATCTCTCAGAGGAAAAGTCTATAAATTGTTGGTGTTCCAACAACTTCTCTGATGTTCTCTGTCTTGTGTTTCCTACTTTAGAAACATTTTTTTCTTTTTAGTTTTAGTTGAGCTATACTTAGCCAAGCAGTGTTTTGACCCATAATTTGTTGTCCTATGTGTTAACTAAAGGTCTACCCAGTCAGTAGCCACCAGTGGTATATACCATGCTAATTAATGCTTGGAATATCACAAGTGGCATTTAAAAAAATACATATATATTAGATGTTGAGGCTTCAACTGTTCTTTTTACAGTGTTGCCGTGTTTTTTAGCCTATCACTTACTCCTGTGTATTCAAGTATATCTGTGCCACCGCTTTGATCATTGTTCAGAGGGGAAGTTACAGGCTGTGCAGCGACTGTAGCACGTGTCCCATCTGCACCCTTTGTGGCATGATGAGCTTGGCAGCCATCCATTTTAGTACCCCATCAAAATAAAAGGGATTGTCATGGAGGATTCCAGATCTTGATGGCTGATGGGACAAGCCGAGTCCCACAGAACACAGATTTAATGATTTCCTGCTTCCCGGCTGCCCTGTACCAGTCATTTTCCTCTCACACCACACCCTCAATTGTGCTGTGTGTGGAGCGACACAGTGAGCTGCATCGGGGAATCGACCCTGGTGAGAAATCATCCTAGCCCTATTTTGCAAGGAATTTTAACACGGATCAATTCACAGAATCACAGAATCATCGCTGATCCATTCTGCTGGAGGCGTCAAGAAGTGAGGGAAGAGCCATGCACCCTAAAGCTTCCGCACAACAAAAGGACACCCTCAGTGGCTGGTGAATGAGAAATCTGTATAGCTGGTTTTCAAAACAGGATACAAGGGCTGGGACAAATGTCTAACATCTGTGCTCCTTCTGTCATAAAAGACTCTTACGCTACTTTTTTTTTTTTTTTTCTCATAATAAGCCTCATTTCTATTATTGTTTTGCCAGTTTATAGTAGCAAGGCTTGGTGCTTGCTTTCAGCTGTGGGAGGGAGTGCTGGGCAAGGAGAGGGCACAAAGGCCCTCTCTAGAGTAGGTGTAAACACTTTTTTTTTTTTTTTTTTAAGATGTAATGCTACGAAGCCTAATAGCTGTCCTTCCAGGTCACACTGCTATGAACTAGATGTATTCCAACCAAGATCTTCCTCGGTCACAGGGTTAGGTCATATTTGGGAGATACATCCCTCCACATAATGGCATATAAACATCTGTGTCCAGTTACATATCGGAGGAGGAATTACAATGCAAGTCATTTGCTGAACTGTGTCTTTTAGTGAGATTGCTGTGAGCTCTACCCTGCTTCTCAACCTGAATTGGCGAGCCAATTTGTCAAGCAGGATTCAAAAGCAGGACAAGGTCTGCAGGAGTTGAAATGTGTCAGGTTGAAATGTGTCCTGACTGCAGTGGATCATTCATTAGATGAGCTACGTGAGGTTCTCAGTTCATGCACAAGATTATCACGGAATCATGGAATAGTTTGGGTTGGAAGGGACCTTAAAGAACATCTAACTCCAACTGCCCTGCCACAAGCAGGGACACCTCTCACTAGACCAGGTTGCCCAAAACCCCATCCAAGCTGGCTGTCAGCACTTCCAGGGATGGGGCATCCACAGCTTCTCTGGGCAACCTGTTCTCTCAGACCCTCACAGTGAAGAATTTCTTCCTTTTACCTAATCTAAACCGACCCTCTTTTAGTTTAAAACCATTATCCTTTGTCCTGTCACTACACACCCTGACAAATAGTGCCTCCCTGACTTTCCTGTAGGTCCCCTTTAGGTACTGGAAGGCAGCTGTAAGGTCTCCCTGGAAACTTGTGTTCTCCAGGCTGAACAACCCCAAGCTCTCAGCCTGTCTTCATAGGAGAGGTGCTCCAGCCCCTTGATCATCCCTGTGGCCCTCCTCTGGACTCGTTCTAATACGTCCATGTCTTTCTGTGCTGGGGGGCCCAGACCCCACCCCTCCAGGTGGGGTCTCATGAGAGCAGAGGGGGAGAATCTCCTCCCTCGCCCTGCTGGTCACAATTCTTTTGCTGCAGCCCAGGATATGGTTGGCTTTCTGGGCTGTAAATGCACATTGCTGGCTCCTGTTCAGGTATCCTTCACTTCCATTAATCACCTGTTACCAACAAAGCATGGGATAAATTCCACAGGACTGAGAAGAATATGCTTAAAATACTGTGTTTAGAGAAGTATTTAAGATTTTAAAGTTGGGGTGTTTTTTTGGTTTTGGTTTTCTTTTGTTTTAATTGTGAGTATATCTATAGAAATAATTCTTTAATAATTAGTTGGAGGGTGTCACAGAAAACATATTTATTATAAATAAGTTGTGGCTATAGTTCCCTTTAGTACTAAATATAGGATGCATGAGATTAATCTGAGTGCTGAGTTATCATGCCTGTATGGTCTTGCAAAAATCAGTCCGGGCAAGTGCATACCAGAGGAGGCTCTAAGCTCTTCAAATTTACCCAGAGATTTGCACCAGAAGTTGCACAAAAAAAATACTTCAGAAAAGCAACAGGAAGATGATGTACCTGATTGTTATCCTTAACAGGAAGGAGGTCATCTGATAGCTTTCTACTACAATAGTTTTTGAAGCACACCATAACTTCTTGCTCTCAATTCTTTATCTGGTGGAGCTTCACAACTGAATATAATGTGGGACAGATTTTAAAAACTGCTGAAACTGACTTTAAGTCTGTGATTTATAATTTTTTGTTGCATGCATGTTTAAATGGACATTTCAGGATATTAGTTAAACTATCATTAACTGCAGATCCCACAGACTTTTGTGCTAGACTTGTAAAGATTTGACATAGTCCTGAAGAAAAAAAAATAGTTTTCTAATTTTTAGAAGTCATAAAAAGATAGAGTATGGATAAAAAAATTGTAAGGGTGCCAAATTGACTGAGTGACAAAAAGGACAGGGGGGCTAATTTGATGAATTCAGTATTTAATAGGCAAGTTCAAGCTCAAGCGTGTTACCTGTGCAATGAAACTGAATGCATACTGCCAATCTTGAATTACACCATTACCATCAGCTTTAACAAGGATTATTGTACAGTTCCTATGCGTCTAAAACTTTATTATAACTACAGGGTAGAATATTAGATAAAATTCTGACTATGTACATTTTTCATCCAGACCTGGCAGGACAGGGTGGGTGAATAGTCACCTTACAGGTATGCGTATTGTTGAAACCAAATCAGAGTCATACAGGTTTCTTTATTAATTAACAAAAAGCACACAAACATGTATGATGCAGTGAGAAAAGAAAGAGAGAGAAGGAAGATACTGGACTTAAAACTGGTTCCATTGAAAGTCTCTTTGCTGAAGTAATAGCTTTTTACTCTGATTTTTAATTTAGATATAGTGCATTTTACTTCAGTAATAAAATTCCAAAAGATCACTGGAGTTGCCGTGGTCCCCAGGTTTTCTCACCTGTTTGTGTACTTGATTGAAGAACTTTTCTATAATCCTCAATGGCAACTGCACATGGCCTTCACAAATGTTAGCAAGTATTCCAATTTGCAGAGCTTGTCACAGGCATTTATATTTTTGGTCTGCTTTCTTCACTTTTCCCACCCATTAAAGCCATCAAGCTTTCTTAGACAATTTCACCATATGCTGTTTTTTGCTTTAAAAAGTATATAGATGCTTTCTTCTTTTATTGTACCCCTTCCAACTAAAAATACGTTGGTCTTCTATAACCATCTTGATTCTACTTTTCATTGTAAATGCACTGACGTAAGTTCCCACCCTTGTCAGATCCTTCTGGAAGCATGTTGTTATTCTGTTCCTATGTGCAGGGATGTTACAACTTACTGTACCGGCACGGTTTACTGACCAACAAGCCAGAAATGAAAAATGTATGCTGGAACTGTCTACATTTAAGAAGAATCCAATGGCAAATGAAGAAAAATGGTACAAGGGCTAGGATTTGACATTCTGGCACTAGCGAGGACTCACTGTTCTGTTTGAAGTAGGTGAGCTGCATTGGTCCCGGTACTCCAATACACCAGGGCCAGAGTCTCTACTGCCTTCTTATGCAGTCATTTGCAACCACGCAGATGGTAACTAAATGCTGTCAGGCTCCTACTGACCTGAATGACCTGTGTTCAGCTGGAGGTAATCTATAGATTTCACTTAAAAACCCAGTTGTTAAGGCAAATACTGAACTTCAAGTAAAACAAGACAAATTAAAAAAGGAAAAGGCAACAAATTCTTCTCTTCATAACACACAGCACTTATCTTACATTTCCTGAGGACCTTGGAAATTTTCTAAACTACCTTTCCAAGAGGTTCTGTTTGCAAAACACCTCCTCATACCTCTCCAGAAAAGCCTACATGGTTTTCAGTTATTTCCAGATACATCACTGAGAAGAATCTGTTACTAGTTTCTGGATATGCAGGTAATCAGCAAATCTGAAGTCATTTTAGGTATTATCCTGGAATGAGAAATGCCTGGTCTATTCTGGAAATTCTTCCCATTCCGAGCTGCAAGAACATTGCTATTGTTAAGGGCATTTCTTTTTGTTTAGCTGAGAAATGGAGTTGCAGCACATACCTGGGGGCTTCAGCCATGGCAGTTTTGAAGCTGATTTCCAGGCACAGAATGGAAGACACCAAAGTGTTAAATTCAAGAATAAATGAAGTGTGAGAAATTAATTTGTGCTCGTCCTTGAGCTGAAAATTTCAAATGAATATACAGCAAATGACATAATTGCTATATAATAGGCTGAATGAGATCTGTATGAGATCACTAGTAGCTATATGATTGCAAGCTGGATTAAAGCAAGTTGATGTAATTGGAAGTAACTAATTTTTCATTTCAAAGAATTGCAAGAAACCTACAAGTGCCTTTATCTGAGCTGGCAGCAGGGATTAAGACAGTCATACCCAAACACAGGTAGTATCTCTGCCTAAAAGGAAGAAAAATGACAGCTGCTCAGAAGTTTCTCAGGGACTACCATGGGCTTTTTCCAAGAGCTGTTTTGATCCAGTGGCATCTGCAAGGATGAGAGATAGTCCAGGTGGTTAAAGGGGCAGGCAGAGCAGTCTAAACAAATACAACAGTATGGTCCTAAGAAGAGAAATTATGGGATACTTGGTGAAAAGGAGCTCGGTGATGATGAAAACCAACTCCATTTGTCTGATTCTCCGTATGTTCAAGCAAGCAGAACTCTGTACATTCTTGCTAGTACAGAAAACAACTGGAAATGAGGGTCTTTCATGATTTTTCCTTTTAAAGACAACTAATCTGTGTCAAATTCAACACATACACTGCACAAACCTTTTGCATTAGTGAGAGCAAAATCGATGGATGCATGTACATCACTACAGAAGGAGCGTTTGCATTAGATCATGACTGAAGTTGTTCAGACAAATGAGCGCTTGCTTTATGCCTTACCGTATGGCTACCTTACACATTTTGCTGAGCATCCCTTTTGACATGCTAAGCAAGTGTCTGAGAATGAATTGAGTATGCTGAGGAGAATGTTTATTCAGTTACTTACATCATTTTCCATATGATTTTATCAACCATGGCTTCTCACAGCATTCCCAAAAAGAAACAGTCAAGGAGGAAGGTTTTGGACATGGAGAATAGTGGGTTTTTTATCCAGTTATTCCCAAGTGATGCCCAACACCTTCATGCTTAGAGGATTTCCCACTGCTTTTATGCATTTCCCATTGAATGAAACAAGTCTTACTGCTGAAACACGTAGTGGGAGCCAAGCTGGCCTCAACAAGAGATCAGCTTAATCTGAAGAATGTGATGGACTTTTGCCAAAACAGAGAAGAAAGCCAGGACTAGGAAAGTCCTGTAGACCAAGCCGGTAATAAAATTTGAACTTAAGAATGTGAGATTAATGAGGGAGACTGGTAAAATGTCTGGTAAAATAGAGAGCTTTTAAAATCCTTCGAAGTACTATGAGTAGGTGGCCCAGTTCAAGGAAATTACACATCAGGACAAAAATCACTGCTGTCCACTTTCAGAATTTCTGTGGCAGAAGTCTGGCAGAGCTATCACAGTGCCATTGGAAGAAAAGCAGGTATTGACCTGGGAGAACCGCTCAGTGAAAGAACTACTAGAGCATATTTCTAGATCAGAAAAAAAAAATAGCAACCATACTGTATTATAACACTATCTTGAAAAACAGAAAAGGTGAAGATTCTTGTTTTAACTTGCTACAGGATGTATTAATTGAGGCCTTCAGGGGTGACATCTAGTGCCTAGGTGGTGATTTTAATGGACAATAACAACAATAGTTGTTTTTTTAAAAAAAATCTCAGGCATGTTTGGACTGGTTTTGCCTCTAATAAAAATGGTGAGTGATTAAGTCAAATTTTGCTGTGTGAATATGCTGTTTATTCATGAAGATGTACTTATAAGTACATAAAATGCCATGAAACTCTCCAGCATGTGCTGCAAAAAGACAGTTTATGGTTATAAAAAATGTAACACTTATAGGCAAATGTACATGCCCTGTAGGCTGGCAAGCATGGTCATGACACTGGCATTTAGCTGGAAATTCATTTAAATAGAGAGGGCAAGGAGACCAGCCTCCAATGGTCTGAAGTAACTACTCAACACTCAAAGGATGTTTCAGCTGCAACTGAGGAGCTGCTTCAGTTTCATAACAGCAGCTGTAGTTGAATTTCTTTGGATTATCTTAACTATTCTGAATGCCCTGATTTGTTGAAAAATATTAGTTAATGTAATCAGATTTGTTCTTAAAAAAAAAAGGAAAAAAGAAAAAAAAATCAATCTGTATTGCTATATGCATTCCAAAATGCTCAAATGCATAGAGAAGTATTACAAGAAGAAAATAATTTTACTTGTCTGTATCAGCAATGAGCAGTGAATGTCTAAGCAACAACAAACTTCATAAATTAAGAATGTCCCAGAACTATATGTTTAAAATGCAGGTCTCATACTTTTGGGGTGTGGGGCATGGACAACCACTGAGGTGACTAATAGACTTATTCTGAAGTATATGCTCATAGGAAATCTTTTTACAAAGTCAAGAATTCTAACTAGGACAAGCCCACATCAGCATCAAGCATAGCAGGAAGATGTTGACAGACATATTTAGGACACCATAAACATGACTTCCATAACAAGTGATTATATGGATGCCATCTGGAAATCACAGAAAGGGAGTTGGATGAGCTTCTGTTGAAGTTGCTGTCTATTTTTCCTCCTATTTTTATGTGCAGGTTCCTGACTGTGATTATTTTTATATCATAAAAACTCTCTTAGCCATACACAGTCTTACCACACTTATGGATGGAGGAGTTCTGAAAGTTAAGGGCTTTGGGGGAGCAAATGTTTAGTTCTGCAGGGTTTCAAGGAAAGGATTTAAGCTGGCTGGCTTTGCCACCATTTGTCATAGAATCACAGAACCATAGAATCATTTAGGTTGGAAAAGACCTCTAAGATCATATAGTCCAACCTTTAACCTAGTACTGAAAAGTCCACCATTAAACCATGCTACTAAGCTCTACATCTACATATTTCTTGGAGACCTCCAGGGATGGTGGTCTCGACCACTTCCCTGGGCAACCTATTCCAATGCCACACAACCCTCTCAGTGAAGAAATTTCTCCTAGTATCAAACCTATACCTCCCCTGGTGCAACTTGAAGCCATTTGCCCTCATCTTATCACTCAGTGCTTAGGAGAAGAGCCTGATTCCCACCTCACTACAAGTACCTTTAAGGTAATTGTGAAGTACAGTAAGGTCTCCCCTGAGCCATCTTTTCTCCAAGCTGAGCAACCTCAGCTCCCTGAGCCACTCTTCATAAGACTTGTTCTTCAGACCCCTCACCAGCTTCATTGCCCTTCCTTGGACATGCTCCAATGTCTTTCTTGTAGTGAGGGACCCAAAACAGAACATAGTATTTGGGGTACAGCTCCACCAGAGCCAAGTACAGGGGGACAGTCACTTCCCTAGCCCTGCTGACCACACTATTTCTGATCCAAGCCAGGATGCTGTTAGCCTTCTTGGCCACCTGGGCCCACTGCTGGCTCACATTCTGCCACATTCTGGGATATCACATTCTGGGATATCAGTTGATATCCCCTGGTCCCTTTCTGCCAGGCAGCTTTCCAGCCACTCTTCTGCCAGCCTGTACTTAGGGACACGGTGTAGTGGATGATATTGGTGATAGGGAGGTGGTTGGATCAGATGATCTTGGAGATCTTTTCCAACCCTAATGATTCTATGATTCTATGATTGCATGGGGTTGTTGTGCCCCAAGCTCAGGACCTGGTCCTTAGCCTTGTTGAACCTCATACGCAGTTGGCCTCAGACCATCGGTCCGGCCTATCCAGAGCCCTCCGCAGATCAACAGATCCTATCCTCGAGCAGATCGACACATGCACCTAACTTGTTGTCATCTGCAAACTTACTGAGGGTGCACTTGATCCCCTCATCCAGATCATCGATAAAGATGTTAAAAAGGACTGGCCCCAGTACTGAGCCCTGGGGGATGCCACTAGTGACCGGCCTCCAACTGGCCTCCATTCACCACAACTCTTCGGGCCCAGCCATGCAGCCAGTTTCTAATCCAATGAAGTGTGCATCTCTCCAAGCTTTGAGCAGACAGCTTCTTCAGGAGAATGCTGTGGGAAATGGTGTCAAAAACCTTACTGAAGTCAGGGTAGACCACATCTCCAGCCTTTCCCTTACCCACTGAGCACATCACCTTGTCATATAAGGAGATCAGGTTTGTCAAGCAGGACCTGCTGACCCATGCTGACTGGGCCTGATCGCCTGGTTGTCCTGTAAGTGCTGCATGATGGCACTTGATATAAGCTGCTCCATGAGCTTCCTGGCACCAAGGTGAGACTGACAGGCCTGTAGTTTCCTGGATCCTCCTTCTGGCCCTTCTTGTAGATGGGCGTCACATTTGCTAGCCACCAGTCAACAGGACCATTCCTGATAGCCAGGACCACTGAAAGGAATGGAAAGCAGCTTGGTGAGCACTTCCACTAGCTCCTCAGTACCCTTTGGTGGATACCATCTGGCCCCATAGACTTGCATATGTCTAAGTGGAGTAGTAGATTGCCAGCCACTTCTCTGTGGATTATAAGGGTTTCATTCTGCTCCCTGTCCCTACATACCAGCTCAGGGGGCTAAGTACCTGGCAAACAACTGGTCTTGCTGCTAGAGACTGAGGCAAAGAAGACATTAAGTACCTCCGCCTTGTCCTCATCTCTTGTCACTATGTTTCCCCCCATCCAATAAAGGATGGAGATTCTCCTTAGTCCTCTTTATCTCGTTTATGTATTTATTAAAACATTTTTATTGTTTTGAACAGCAATAGCTAGACTGAGCTCACGTTGAGCTTGGCCCTTTTGATTTTGTTCCTGCACAGCCTCACAACATATTTGTAGTCCTTATGAATGACTCTCCCCTTCTTCCAAAGGTCATAAACCATCTTTTTCTTCCTGAGCTCTGGCCACAGCTCTCTGTTCAGCCAGGCCAGTCTTCTTCTGTGCTGGCTCATCTTTTGGCACGTAGGGATGGCCTGCTCATATGCCGTTAGGATTTTTTCTTTCTCCTTTGTCCTTCAGGACTGCCTCCCAAGGGACTCCACCAACTAGTCTCCTTAACAGGCCAAAGGTATCTCCTAAGTTGAAGTCCCCGCCCAAGAACAAGGACTAGAGATTGTGAGACTTCTCCCAGCTGTTCGTAGAATATTTCATCTGCCTCTTCGGCCTGTTTAGATGGTCTATAGCAGGACATCTGCCTCATTGCCCTGATTCTTACCTATAACATTTCAACCCTTTCATCGCCATTGTTAATCTCAAGACAATCCAAACACTACCTAACACACAGGGCTACCCCACCACCTCTCCTTCGTAGCCTATCCCTTCAGAAGAGCTTGTAGCCATCCATTGCAGCACTCCAGTCATGCAAACCATCCCACCATGTTTCGGTGATAGCAACTATGTCATAGTTTTCCTGCTGCACAATGTCTTCCAGCTCCTCCCGTTTGTTACCCATACTGCAAGCATTGGTGTAGATGCACTTCGGTTGGGGAGAAAAATCCCTGATTCCTGCATGATCATTCCCAGACACTTTTGTGATTTCTAACCCGTCACCCTCCATTGTGCCTTTGCTGCCACATGGCTCTCCATTTCCTACCTCAACAGGGGCAGCAGACTGGTTGACCAATAACAGAGCACAGGCCACATGGCCCAGTCTGGCATCTCAAAAGCACCATGGCTACCTGGGACCGCGTTTCACAAACTGGGGCGTCATAAATGAATACCCCATTCAAATGAATTGTCATGACCGGATACCGGATGTCTCCAGAAGTGCATTTATATTCAGCTGAACTGGCATCACAGAGAGAAGTGTGTAAAATCTTTCTTGTAAACAGGAGGTTCTAGCACAGGGGATGTGCCGGGGCATACAGCATGTCAAGGGAGCCAGCTCCCTTATCCAACAAGCTGCAGACGTGTACTGTCAGCTCCCAGCTGAACAAAACACAGAGAGGATGTTGGGAATCAGGCCAAAGATAGATAACCAATAAAGTTTGTTGTTGCTTTATTTCTTTTCGTTTGTTTTCTGAATCTACTTCCTAGTTTTTTAATTCATTTTACTTTTCATATGGTCATCTGGCAAATGTCATCTGGTTTGGAAAACACTTTCAGGATGAGCTGGCAATAGTTCAATGTGGTCTGTCTTCAGGGCTGAGCAACATAACAAAAGCCTACCAAAACTGCACCTATAGTATTGAGGCAAATTACACTTAAATTAGAGTCTGTCCTGCTCCCTTCTGGAAGAAAGTAGTGAAGAAGGAACTGAAAGAAGAGGATCAGTTGCCTTCTAAGCAAATCGAACTAGGACAGAAATCAGCCTTCAGCAGACAAAAGTCTGCTGAAAGAAGTATGAAGACAGAAGTCTGCTGAAAAGGGAGGAAGCACTGGACTCTGTTCAGTAGCATGCGGGAAGCAAGTGGCTTAGCTGGAGGAGGCAAGTGAATTACTGAAGGTATGTCTGAGTGTAAGTAGGAAAGGACATGCCAAAAGTGTGTTAGCATCCCCCTTTTTTCCAATCCACCAAGAGATTTCTTGGAGTCAGCTGGACTTGTCCAGCTTGACCTGTATGGACAATACACAGAGGATCTTTTGATTTATTTAAGGACTCCTGGTAAGTGAACGCTGAATCTGAAGATGCCTGGAAAAAGTCTGCCTTCATCACTTAGATGGGATTTTAAAACACTTATGTGAACTAATTAAGTTCATGTCATGAACTATTTCAGTTCACATAATGACATGAATTCTTAATAAGGACTTCAGATTCAACCCAGTACTTGTGGGTGAAATTTTCAAGTTCAACAGAAGAACATAATTCAGGAAGAACAAAAAGAGTGTATAGAGATGTGTTGTGTCAGGAGATTTTAAAAGACAAGAGCAAAGATCAGAGAGTGGGCTAAAGATGGTCAGATTAGATATTTCCAGTGCAGCATGAGTTGCTTTGGGCTTGTAGCAAATGGAGAAGAACAGATGTTTCTGGGTATGAGTCATCCCACGTGAAAACTGGTACATGTACTAATTAAACCAAACTGCACCTTGAAATTGCCAGTTTCTCTCTTTTGACTGCAAAGGGTGGACAAGGGTGATCAGCCTTGCTGTAAAAGCTTCTAACATGGATGTATAAAACCAAGTCACAAGAAGTGGGGTTTGGACCAGAGGACATCCAGAATCTATTACAGCCTCAACCAACCTGCGATGCTCTGAAGCCCAGGCAAAGTGTCTGCATGTAACTCTGGAGTAGAAGTGTTACAAAGTCAGCTACCCCCAAGGCTTGTACCCAGACCAGCTTTATGCCCAGCCTTTTGTGGCATTTGAAATGCTATCAGGAAAGTCATGATATGATCACTTCATTTACACATCTTGGTAGAAAAAATGCAAACTTTGACAAAATAGTATGTGCAGATGCCCATTAACAGATTGTCAGGTAAGCAAACTTACTGAAGGGCCTGTTTACAAACAACCCAACTTTGGTTAAGGTGTGCCCTCAGCCATTGTAAAGGACGGACATGAAACTGTGCCCCTTGGGAACTGAATACACAACATTTTACATGATGAGCGTTAGCCAGTTGCAAAGTAATCATTTTATTATCCCTGTGTGACCAGACCAACACATGCTGACCCAGTGTCAGAGCTGCCGAGGAATGTCAGTGCCTTGGGGTGGAGCTGCAATAGGAGAAGGGAAAGATGGAGGCCTGCAGTTTTGTGAGGGGCCTGCGATGGCCAACGAAGCAGCTAACTTGGAAAATGCCACCTTATTTGCCTGAAAGTCTCATCCTGCCATTAATTTCTGAAAATAGATTAGCTCAGAGGAGTAAGTGTCGTTATCTCCGAGCTGTTAATGAGTCAGAGATTAAAGTGGGCTGGTAGGGTGTGAAGAATTACGGAGGTGTGAGGAAAAGTGCTCCTCTGTGACTGCTGTCAGATACAGCATATAGCTGCCACATCGTTTGTTTGCATTACAGAGGGAAAGCAATATCCTTTGTAATCATCACACAATTTGTTTTTCCACGTTTTTAAAGTCTGTTTTTAAATCTGATTGGCTAGGCCACCCAGGAGTGCCTTGACCTCTGATTACCGTCATTCACACCAAAAAAATCCTTAAAATGTTATCCATGTTTTTCATGAACTTGGAAAAAACAATCAGAAGTAACCTTTCTGATGTGTCCAAAACACTGCTAAGTACAAAGAAGTAACCTAGACAGATGGACATCCATGGTAGCAGACAAAAAGCTGCACAGATCCATTTACCCAAGCATTTGGTGTCGTAGGCATCACTTCCAAGTAATGGGAGGCAAGGGGGGAGAGATGCAAAGCTGGAGATGCCCTGTCAGAATAAAAGAATAACACGTAACAAACAGGGACATGCTCACAACTCCACAGCTCAAGTCAATGTGAATGGGAAACCTTCCTCTGAAGGGCATATGGCCGAAGAAAGGTTTACAACTAGTAGGGTGCAAGGACAGAGGAAACAAAGAGTTTATATTGCTCTGTATGTCCTTTCCCCTTTTTGCACTTTTAGCTATAAGAATTTTATCAGTAAACCCAAGGAAAATGTTTAGGAATGAAGTGAATGAAGAAAGAATTTGTTTCCCTAGTTCCCCACCCCAGCAAACTTACATACCGTAACTCAAGACCTGTATCCCTCTCTGGGCTGTGAGGTATGCATTCATCTCCTTAACACAGTTTTTTCCCTGCTGTGGTTAGCATTCTTTTCTATTTCATATCCCCAACAATATGCGTTTACTATCTGACCAGATTTTGTAACCAGGCCAGGAATGTGGCAAAGAGGAAATTGAGAAGGAGAAGAAGGGAAACCAAAACATCGGAATTCTTGGTGATTTCTGAAAGCACTCCTTGTCTTACTGAGAAAATGATAGAGTTTCTGAGAAACTGATAGAGAAAGAACAACGGATCCATTAGCTTGGTCTTGACAATTGCATATTTAACCTTTTGTTGCTTTCTTGATATATTCAGTTAATGAGGGATCTAATTCTCCAATGTGCTGTGCAGTTTTAAATCAGGAGCTCAAGGAAGGTAATTTGTGTATCTTTCACTGTGCTAAATGAAGCAAACCAGCTTATGTGGCAAGGGAGTAGAAGATATAACAGACCTATTTACTTGAATATTTAAGGCTGGTCATGTTTAATTTCTTAGTTCCTCACAAAAGAATTTCCTCGCGTTCCTAGCCAAAAGAAATGTTTGTTATAGCCAGTGATCGCTGCCCTGAATAAGCACGCAGGCTGTGTGGCTGGTCAGCACTTCCAAGTCCCATGTGTGGGATGAGCTAAGGCGCAGCAGCAGCTGGGACAGCATGGCCAACAGGCAGATGTGAACCAGGAGGAAGTCTCAGAAACATACACTCCTGTACACAGCATCAGCAAGGACATGGTGCAGCACCAGTCACTGTGAAATACACTGTCTTGTGTGCTGCAGTCCCTCCAGAGTATCTTACTGACTGAACAAGCAGTGTCTCTAGGCCTGGCCAGTGACTCTTCTGGTGTTTGGTGCACTCAACGCACTCTAAAATGAAACAGACACCTGAAAAATGTAACCCAAGAAGGGGTTTGCTGGTGAAAGCATTGCAGGATGAGCTCACAGCCTTCCAGAAACTATAAAAGAAAAAAAAAATATCATAGAAACATCTTTCCAGCATGCTTTCATAGCCTCCTTTTTTTAGTTGGTTTTCCATCTTGTCCTGAAGCATACCTTCACGTTTGGTCATTTCTCTCCCTCTGGGATCTGCTGTGATGCCGTCAGCAATGTGTTTTACAGGTGCCAGACCACATTCGCACATTCTTGGCATTCCAGACCTTTTCAGTTTCTGAAAGTGGGGCCTGACCTCTTCTCCCCAGGAATTGCTACGGACCCTCCTCTGGGCCGGCAGAGCCCCTGCTTTCCATCCTCTTGGCCGAGCTCCGATTCACTGCTACATGACTTTTTTTTAAACTCTCTGCTTTCTATGCTGGCTGAAGTTGCTCTAAGCTACTGAACTCCCATCACTTATTGAAAAAAAAAGTGATAGTAAATGTCACAAATAAAGCACCCCTGCCTTTATCAGTAAAGTGAATTCTCTATAGGTTTGCCTGTAATAGCTGTAGCAAATGTAGCTGCAGTCCTGGGAAGCAGAAAAAGCCAGCCCTGTGACCCATTTTAAACACACAATCACTGATTCCTGGTAGAAATCTCGTTATGGACTTCTATTTATTTGAATAACTGCTGAGGAATGGATAATAAGATATCTTCAAATTAAATCCAGTTCAATAAATAGTACAAAATTAAATCATTCCATGTCTGGTCTGCCTTGAGCTGTACTTAAACCCTGTGCACGATTAACAGATTAGAATGAGAAAAAAAAAAAAGAAGCTTAATCTGTCTGCTGCAGAGAGACTTTTATTCCTCTGTGCTGCAAACTGTTGTATCTCTAGATACCACAGCAGTCAAAGTCTGCCTTTAGGTCTCAGCAGATGGTGTGATTAGAGGAGCACTAACTTTCTGATTTTTGCTGGAACCTGAGTGTTCACGTTGTGTCTTTTTAATGAACCAGTGATACGTGCCCTTTTCAATTCTTGCAAGAGACATATGAATGTAGTGATTATATTTATTATAATAGCATTCCCAGTAAGGATCAACACAAACACTTAGAGGATCAGACTTGGAAAATAACCTGTCCCAGGCCATGCATTAATTCTGTATAAGAGAAGAAGCAATGGCATCCAGATGCCCTGAATCCTACTTGAATGTCTTACCTGTAACTACTACTTCTGCCTGCAGTGTGACTGTAGGTTACCCTTTGAATTAGTATTCTATACTAGGGCATTTAAATCCTAAGCATTCCTCATCAGGGACTTTAATTAACAAAGCTGCTGTTCCCTACATTCATTTTCTTAGATGGAGCCTGCTTTTATTTTTGACAAGCTGCATAGCTGTATGAATACACCACAGCACTTAAAATAAAAGTACCCATATCAGATTAACATAAGGCGCAATCTAAGAGAATATGTGCTGAATTTTTCTGGTGCACTGGGAGCATATTTCACTTCCAGCAGAAACAGAAAGAAGAGAGTGCTCAGGGTTTTATAGAATAAAGCCACTACATACTTGAAATATTACACACGTTGTATATAGCACTGACAGCAAAGAATATCGGTCACACACTGAGCCCATACTCAGTGACCTGGAATATCACCACATACTCTTTGGCACCTACATAACCAGAACATCACTAGCTTTATTTGCATTTCTTATCAGCAGCTCGCAAACATATAGGGACATACCTGAACAACATTGAGATATACAGGCATATTCACATATTTTTAAACATAAAAACAAAACAAAACAAACAAAAACCCCAACCTGCTGTTCAAGGTGGTTTTGCAGTCTGCTCTGATACAGAGCCAGTGGGTAGTGTGGAGGTCCAATGGTCCACATAGACATCTTCCAGCTGCCTGTGGGCCTCAGATTGGGTACAGCTATGGTGGGTAGCGTGTTCACATTTTCCACATCTGTGTGCACCTTCCAGATGCTTGTAAAAGTGTGACATGGTACCGCCTAGGGCTGTGTGTTTCTCTTCACTCTTTGATGAATGTCGTGTGACAAGGACAGAGAGGGCAGGAGCATGCTGTGCACATGGCCGCTGAATTGCTAGGGCTGGTGCCAGGAGCTCTGTAGGGGTACCCTGTGAAAAACGATGTGAAGCTCTCTTCTGCCAGTGGCTGTGGTGTGCTTGTAGCTCTCTGCAAGACAAGCACGGGGTACCAGCTGGGGCTAGCTCACCTGTCCTGCAGAGGGTGGACAACTGTCCAGCTGAGTGGTGAGGAGGGAAAGGTCTTGTCACATACCTTTCCAGGAGCCTAGCTGTGATAATCACGAGAAGCAATAGAAGAGGAGCAGCCACCCTCCACCACCGTAGGCAGCCCCTTCCTCACTGGCCTCCCTTCTCAGCCCATGTTCACCTGGCTCCTTGTCTGCCAGCCGGGGCTGGCCACGACACAGAGTCCCTGCCCTGTGACACTGCCACCGCCAACGCTCCGCCCGCTGTGACATGGCCACGATGTCACCACGCCTGGTGCCCAGGATTATTCCTTCATCACTGTGACATGGCTTTTCTCCCTTATAATGAGAAGAAACAAATAACCGAAATGAAACAAAATAAGGCAGTGCCAATTGGTAATGCTGGGGAGGGAAACGACGAAGCTGTGGGATCAATTTAAGTGTAAAAGAGAATTAAAAGCAGCAGGTACTTCCCACTGGGTACTTCCCATTTTAAAGATGTGTGGTACTTGCTGCTGAGATCTGTGGATCTGAGGGCTAAATTCTGCAAGAAAAATGCTTGTTGAGTTGCCTGAAAGTGATATTTCACACCTTTGACATTAAAATACATCATCGCCCAAACCTGTGTCTGTGAGTGACTGGCCATACTGAAGGTATCTCATTAAGACTCACATATTTCTTTCCCCGAAACAAACCAGATTTTGTTGAGGGCTGTCTTACACTGTGCATGTCAGTTGAACACTAGCACAAAACACAGAAATAAGCTTCCACCTATTTCATTCACTGCAGACTATTGCATCCTCTTTAACTGACAGGACCAGAGGCCCTGGGCACACACAGCCCCCCAGGAGGCTCCCCCTGAGCCCCAGGCAGCACTTCTGTGCTGTGCGGGTGAGGAGCCCTGGCACAGGCTGCCCAGAGAGGCCGTGGGGTCTCCTCCTTGGGGATCTCCCAAAGCCGCCTGGAGCTGGGCCTGGGCAGCCTGCGCTGGGTGGCCCTGCTGGAGCAGGGCTTGGGCCTGGGGGCCTCCTGAGGGCCCTGACAGCCGCAGCCCCTCAGTGTTTTGGTGATTCAGATGTTTCCTCCAAAAGTGCCTGAACAAATCAGAAAGCTACTGGCACACAGGATTTTTTGAATGGAGCAGTGGGATTTTAATTTATGAAGCTGAATTTAATTTAGTGTCACACCCTGAAATCCCCATGTGGGCCTACAGGCTACATGGCCAAGTCAGACTGCAGCCTGAGGTACAAAATCCCAATGACAACTAGCGAATGCCAGCTGTAAAACCAGTGTGGGCTAATGCGTACTGCAGTGGGGTGATAGCACATCACCTGCAGCTGCTGAGGAAGTAGCTCATGAGAAGAGAAAAGCTTGCCTGGGAATAGGTTTATATATCAGACGGTTTCCTCTTAGTAAGCTTTCATACAGTTTTTCTCTATGAAGATTTCAGAGCAGATCAGGTGATCCATGACCCAGTTTTAAACAGGAAAGTTACCCTACCTGTCATGTCAGCAGGAGCACGGATGGTCATCTGCTTTTAGATAATAGTCAGGAAAAGCAGAGATGATTAAATTAATCCTTAGTTCTTAGGGTTTTGTTTTTGTTTGGGAGGAGTGAATTTATGTTTCAGCAGCTGGCTTTGTTGTGTTAGAGGTTTTTTGCAATAGTAGTAGTTTCTCTAGTGACTTCTACTCAAATGTTCCACAGAACAGTGGCAACGTGTTTTTAAGACCGTTCAGTGTGATAAGGCTGTGTTGAGAATTTAACAACCTGATTGTACGTGTGTCCATAATATTGGACGTTTTTCTGGAGAAAGACATCAGGACAATGGAGTTGATAATATGAAGAACAGCGAGCAGTTTTATTTATTTATTTATTTATTTATTTATTGCTTAAAAATTATTGCATTTTTACAAGTCGGTGGCCTACTTCAAGTGGATACAATTCTTCATGAGTCTCATACGTAAGTGATCTAGAAATCTTGGAGGTTGAAGTATATAATATCCCTTAAAAAAGAGCCTAAGGTGTCTGATATTTGAGGGAAGACTGGCTTTCCAGACTTTTCAAAAGAGAAAAATTTGGGAAAACATCCCCATGTCAACAGTTAAGCCTCCCAGAGGCTGTCCTGTTCCCCTCAAAGCAGCGAGAAGGGCTATTGAAGAAAACATCACTTCATGTGAGGAGCTCCTTGCCTGCAGTCCCAGACTCTGCCCTTCCACAGCCCTGAGGGCTGAGAAAACAGCATCCTGGCTTTTGCCCACCTTCTATTTTCTCTGATTGGTTATTGTTGCCATTGTTTTCTACTTTTTTTTCTTATGTTATGACAATGGAAGCAAAGTGTCATGCATGCCGTGAGTAAGGGGAGCATGTCTATAACTGTTAGAGCTAAAGCATGGCTGTATGGAGCCCAAGAAACTAGCAGCAAAGCCAAGAAGTCTTTCAAATATGTTAGATGCATCAAATCTGCTGTGAACACACACCTCAGTTGAGCTCCTGCAATCAATCCTTCTGTGTCAAGCATGTGTGTATCCAACCAGCCATTTTATATGTGTCCAGAATGTCTAGCCAAGCAACAGTGAGGGCCACCAGGAGCTCAAGGAGTGCAGAAGCTCAGAGTACATCATCAGGGCTCTGGCCAAAGCTGCAGGGAGGTCCCAGCCAGTGGGACCACTGAAGTGATTATGTAGAGCTGAAAACTGTAGGCTTGGGGAAAAAAAAAATAATAATAATAAAAAAGCTGAAAGTAAGGCTAGGCGTAGGAGAATGAATGTGAGAAAAATTTCCCGACTTAACATGATTCTAAATATTTTCATAAAGAGAGCCTCTACACTACTTTATGCAGCTCAAATTACCTAGAGATCTGAGACTGTGCTCCAGTTTAATTAAGGTCTGTTAGGATTTCCACTGAAATGATTTTACTAATGTTTATATTATAAAGGCACCGTGCCAGTAATGTGAGGATAACAGGAGTATCCTGTCATCATAGCAAAATCCCCTCATCTTAGCAAAAACTGAAGGGAGTTCCGCAATCGGGCGTGAGTTTGTGGTTCAAAAAAGAATAGTTCTGCTTTTCTGTTCAGCTACATTTTATAATTTTTTCACTAAAATTCTCCAGTCCTAGCCTGGACTTCTTGTTCAAACTCAAAGTCATATGTAGAGTTTATATAAGGAAAGGTTTTCACGCTATTAATTGATTTGGTATTGAACACATTGATTTTAATCTCATTTGAGTTTTAATTGTTTTTATTACAATTTAATATTATATGTTTTGGTGACATCTTTTCTTGATTTAATTTCATTGTGTTTTGACCTCTAAATACAGTTTTCTACATCAGAAATGCATAAGTTGCATTTCTGTCAATAGGTTACATTTGTTACACGCATACGGAAAGGTTGAAGGGCTAGGGCAGACACTGCTCTACCAAATGAAAAAATAGTAATAATTATTTTGTGTTGATAAATTTGTGATTCCTGCATCAGCATCCGAAGTGGAAGCAAGAGTCACTTTCTGAGGACGCTGCTTCTGGACTAACACAGGCTGACACAGGGTGGTACTCAGGAGCAGACAGCTAACATGAGCAGCAGAACTGCAAAGGTGAAGACAGGAAATCCCCACGCAGGTTTTGTTGTTAGTTATTTTCTATAATCTGTTGTAAAACTCACGTTACTCAAAAAGAGACTGAGAAAATCAGTTATTTTTTATTTTTTAACTGCAAAATTATGCATCTTAAAATGACAACAGAAATACAGTAGTCCAATTGCCAAATTAATTGCGATTAAAATATTAGCCATGTGCTGTTTCATTCGGTCTATTTTTTTCCAAATTGAAAGGGATCAATTTGTTTTAAATTTAAAAATCCTTTCACACCTCTCACTTCCTGCAAGTACCGTATAAGATGTTTTGGATTGCAGTGAAAACTCGTGTATTTTTAAAGCAGAGAAGCTGACTACTTACATACCGATTGATGATGAAGGTACTGATGACTGACTAATGTCCATCACTTGAACATTTGAGATGTATCACTATAATTTACTATCAATTTGCTTTGATTTTCTCTTCTGTCTTCTGGCAGCGCAAATTGAGACAGAGAACATTTAGCAAAGCCACATAGTTTGGTGTTGATGCTAGTATTACTTTCATCATGAGTCAGGTGGAGGCATCGCTAATTAAATCAGGAAAGATGTTAAAAGCTTTCTGCTTGAGCATGTTATGGAGCAGAAGGAATTGTGGTCAAGGCAGTAAAACTGAGTCCTGCAAAATGTAAGGGTGGTACTCAGATCACAGGGAACTCTAATTTGGGTCACGTAGGGAAGGAAAACAGGTATCGCAACAGAAACACAGATAATTTTAATTACTTTAATTGTTTTTACAGGAGCTGCTTAAAGAGATACACCATTTTTTTCAGGTCTCCCGCAGGATAAAGATAAGTTAACCAAGTAAATAGACACAAGACATCTTAGATCCCAGACAAAACATTTAAGCAAACTGACCCATTTGACTTCCTTGCAGGGTAACTGCCAGACTTCCTCAGGGGAAGAGGGATGGCACTGAGCAATCCCTGAGCAATCCCTAGGCATCATCTGGACCCTTGAAGTCTGTAAAACCAAAGTACGGAAAAGTGTGGATTATCATTATACGTTTTATATTATCATTATACAAAGCCTTTTTGTCAGTTCCGTAAGGTGAGATACATCAAAACCAAGGTCCTTGTGGATGGAGAGGGCTGAAGCTGTGAATTAGAGAAAAAAGAGTCATAAGAAGAGCAACAAACAAAACAGATCAAGAATAAGGGAACGGAAGTTGAAGTTTCCCAAAGCATGGGGCATGACTGGACAGACTGATACTTGATGACTATCAGTAAGATGCCAGGGCCCTGGACAGTTGGAAGGCACCTTTGTTCTCCTGCCCTGCTCTGTGTAACTGGGAGGTGTCTCTCAGAAGATGGCTCCAACCAGAGCTTCAAAGGAGGTCCTCAGTGCTCATCAAGCAAAAGTCTGCTGTGGCTGAGTTATGCAGGAGGTGAGGTGACACCATAGCTAAGAAACTCCTTTATTTCAAGTCACCGACGGCGAGTTTGGGTAAAATCTATTCAGAAGCCTTTTCACCAAGACAAAGTAGATAAAACCCCACAATAGCTGAAATGTAAAGGGACTGTTCAGCTATCTAGAGTTGCTTGGTTCGGAAGCGGGCACAACTTTTTGCAGCAGTTACTTGAGTCAGTCCCAGTACCGCAGAGGACACCTCCCTCCTGCAAAGCAGCTGCTGGTGTATCAAGGAGACCAAGCAGAGATACATCCTTGTGATGCTGGTGTTATGCTTACTTTGGGGAGATGAGGAAAATGCATACACCTATTGTATACTAACCCTTACAAGACAAAACCCACTGATGTGTTTCTATTCTTTTAGCGAGTACAGGTGGGAGAGCCTGGGCCTCGTAGCAGTGAGTCAGCCCAGACGTAGGTGGCTATCCTGCACATCCCTCACAGTGACTTTTGACAGAAATGAAAGCCAAGAGCACAGAAAAAACATCAGTTACCAGGTGCCAGGCCCCTGAGGGCACCCGCGGATCTCACTGTCCCTGCCCAGCCCCTCAGGACTCCCCACACCCTGCCCAGGGCCCAGGACCCCACTTGGGCCTTGCCCAGGGCTGTCTGCGGGAAAGGTCAGGATCAAAGACGTCCTGCTTGAACAACAGGTCACAACTCAGACAGAGGTAGCTGTGGCAACAATTTCAAAGACTTAAAATATTTGAAAATGTAAAACTTTCTGTTTTACCAGTAGTCCTACAGTATTTTCAGGAGGTGTGTCTTAACAGCAGGTTGAAGGGGAAATCGCACACACACCAAAAAGGAAAAAGAACATTAAAACCACAAAATATGGCAATTTGTCAAAACAAGATGTAAAACAGGGGCTTCCTTCCACTTCACCCCAGTATCAAAACAAATGTGAGAAGCCCACTGTAGCTCCCTGCCTTGGTAGCAGGTGGGACAGTGCTCCTCCCTGGAGGCTGGGGGGCTGGGCCATCCAGCAGCAGGATCAAGAAAACCGCTGTAGGCAGGAGGACTGAAGGCAGTGAAGGCAGGATAAAAGCAAAGCTAACAAAAAATGTAGCAAAGACCTGAAGAAAATTTCTTGCATGCGGAGCAGTGGTTTGGGGAACTTTAATATCTGCTCAGCTGATCAGTGTTGTGGGCAGCAAGCTGGAGCAGCCTGATTTGACCCATTCAGTCCTACTGACAGTAATACCTACATGCTCCTCTCCATAACACAAACCCAGCAGCTAATATATGATGCAGGAAGCCTGCCTGGGCAGAGAATAGTATATATCACCCAAAGGCGATAGGCAGAATGGGCAGGAATTTCTCCTGGGCAAAGAACAAAAGAACGCTGCAGAAACTATGCTGAGACCAGCTTGAAGCTGTCAGGCTGAATTTATACACTTTCTGCCTGAGCTGAATGGTTCCAGTTAATTTCCACAGAAGCTCTGCAACTGCATGTAATTTTTTTTGTTGTTCCGCTAGAACATTAGTTCTCTCTTATTTGTAAAGCAGCTCCCGTATCCTGTAATGACCTTTTACCGCGTGGTTTTCTTATATTCACCACTTGTCCCCATTACTTTTTTTTTTCTACCAGAGTGCTGATCCCTAAGGCATCCTTTACTTCTTACTCCCAGCTGAGCTCAGTCCTGCCAATGCAGCGTGCAGTTACCAGATGCCTGCCCTGAGGCTGTGAGACAGCTGTATCCTGTGCTCATTCTGCAGTGTCACAAAACAAATACCTCTTACCTCTGAGAACTACAAATGCGTGATGCAGGAGCAAAATATTTGTGACAGCTGATGTGCATGTTAATGCCATTGTTTGTTGCAGCAATTCTCAGACATAGACTCAGAGTCTGCACTCATCTGGATGCGTGTGAGGTCTACCACGAAATCTTCTGTTGTCCTCACAGGCAAATAACATGTTTTTTCATAGAATAAACTGTACTATGTATAAAGTTTATTTTAAACTTTTAAGCAGGAAGACTTTCTTTTAAAAGTATTGATTTCTACTAGCTTATGATAAGCTGAGTTGGGCTCAGCTTCAGGTGGACATGCCAAGGACTTCTGCCCAGCAGCCCCATTTGACATGGTAACACTGGAAACCTAGGCAGGGTTGTCCTGCAATGCCTGAGGAAGTGGGAAGTGTGCTGAGCCAGTGTGCAAGTTCTTTGTTGACGGAGGTTACAGTCAAACTAACATGGTTTTCATGTAGTGTTTTAAGCATATAGATATGATACTAAATAAATTGTGTGTTTCAGCCACATAGTTATGCTGTGATGCCCAAATTTTGTACAGCGTGCAGTGAAAGCCCGAAGGAATAACAGTGAGTTTTAAATGTTGCATTCATTAGGCAGCTGGAAAAAAAAATACAGACTGCTGACTGCCCTTCAAACTGGGAAACCCCAATCAACACAACAAAACCAGGAGAGACTTCCTCAGGAACAGCCAGTAATGACATCCAGGAAACTAGACTAGTCTCCACAGGTCACAGCAACCAAGGAGTTTCCCAGAATCACCACCTTTTTGCCTGTTAACATTTTCCTCATAAAAGTTTGATCCTCTGGCACAAGGATATACAGGAATAGATTTCAAGTGAATGATACATCACAGCATTTGTCTTTCTCCCAACATGCATAGTAATGTGTCCTGGAAATTATTCACGTAAGAAATTACGAATTTACAAAATAATCTTTAGAAAGCCGTAGGGACAAATATATACAGCAGGTGTGGTGATTGAGCCCTCAGCATTTTCATTTACGCATGCAAGTACGAATTTGCATGTAAGACTAAAATGACTAAAAAGGCAGACAGCTTCTCAGCCCAAAGATTACATTCTGTGCATGAAAAGTGTTGAGTTATGAAGGCACAGGAGACCTGCACGTAGTTTGTGGCAATGGCTGCCAGAGGGAATTTCGAAAAAAAAAAAAAGAAATCCCCTGTTAAAAATAGGTTTCAAATTTTCTAGTTAATTTCTTCGCTTGACTGAACTGCAAAAGATTTAGTTCCCTAATTATACAGGCACAATGGCTTAACTTGTTGAGTTGCGAAAGCTTGCTGTTATTCTTAATCAGCATCTTTAATCCTGCAACAGCATGTCTGCGGCAGTGAGAGAAAACAGAAAAAAAGATTCATGGTTTCTGCCATTAAAAACTGTTATATCACACCCGTCTTTGTGTTGAGGCACTTCTTGAACTTGAAACTGTGAGACTGAACGCATTCCTGTCGGGATAATCCTTGTTCAGCAGCTCCTGTGAATTGTCAGGCTCAGGGAGGCTTTCAGGAGGTGCTGGCTATCCGCGCACAAGCCCATTGCTTACTCCGTCGCTGCTACGGGGATAATAGAGGATATTCTGCAGTGAGAAGCCTTAAATACTTCAAAATGGAGTCACCCTTGGCATAGCTTGGAAATATTCAGGTTGCATTAACATTGAGTTTCGTGTGGAATATATGTTTTCTCCTTTCATCACTGCTTAACTGATTAATCTGAATTTCCAGAGTAGCATCTTCTACTACTTTCAATGCAGCATTATCTTCCTGTCTTAGAGGAAGTTAGAGGAGCTCAGAAAATCACCAGTTACATGAAGTGGACCACAATATGATTTTTTTTTTGTATTATTTTGACATTTCAAAACCCGTATCTCCCATTCTTGGTAAAGCTTATCATGGAGAACCAGAAAAGCAAGCTAAGTCCACAGGAAATCCCCACCCTGACACTTGCAGCATACCATATTAATAATAGGTTAATCTTTAAAATCTGGAAGTGGAAATGGAATGACTATGGTTCTTTCAGCCTTGCTGGGTGCCTCTCAGGCCGAAGGCTGGTTTGTTTTTGCTGGACCATGCTATTGAGCATCCCTTAGCCCCCAAAGCAGGCTGCAGGCTGGCTTGGCCTCATCCAGGCGCTTCCCCACCCCTGCCACCCTTCTCCACACCGGCTGCTGGTCCCTAGACGCGGGGCACCAACCTCTGCAGCCGTCTCTGGGGTCTCACACTTCCCGCTCCTACACAGGCTGCTCACCAGCCCCTTGGCTAAAGCCTCCTCACATTTCTGCTGCTCCTTTTGTCTGCCCCCCAGCGCCATCATCGCCTCTAGATCTCCACCGAGTCCCTCAGAACTCCTGTGGTACTGCTGGCCTTCTAGAGGCTCTTGCTCTCTGTTCCTCTTTGGGGGAAATTCCACTGCCGTGAGCCCTCCTGCGCAGGCAGGGGCAGCGCGTCAGGCTCCTTCTGGCACCAGCCATCCCGCTCCTCTCAGACGTGCTCCTTCGTAACCGCGAGCTACGAGGACCGGTCTCACAGGCGAGGCATGTGGTACCGCACACGTCGAAACATCTGACGACAAAGGGCCTTCAAAAAAGGCAGAAAGAATTAGAGAAAACTGTTGTCCCAGCTTGTCAGCTTCTTTAAGCTTTTGAAGCTGTCATTAACCACGGACTTCCTTTTGGCTGAAGTCTGTAAGTGACAATATGTGCGAGCGCAGTGCTCATTAGCAGCCAGGATGTTTGAGGCTAATGCTCCTCTCGCAAAGCGTATTTAATTTTATCAGCTAATCAAGTTATTTTTAATCAAAGTGCTCTTTGAAAATGACAAGAGCACACATGACCTGGAAGACGAACAGAGAGAGAGGCAACCATTTCTATTTTAAAACCTCTGACAGGAATTATTTCGGGGCTGAAGCACGGCATCCCAACATCTACTGGCTTTCTTGACAGTCACGGAGCCGTGGGAGACGGCAGAGCAAAAATTAAGCTAAAAGAGATAACACACAGGAAGCCAGTGCTGTGTTAGACTGAAAGCAGCCAGTGCTTTCAGTGACAAACTTGGAAACTAGAACGGAGACACTGCTGCACTAAACTATGCCGAACATGCTAAATGCACGTACCTTTTTCTTTCTTTATATAATAGTATAAAGCGCAGAATTGTCACCAAGAAATGGCAGAAGCTAGGTGCCAAACAGGCTGCTTCATGTATGAACAAAGAATCTATCTGCCTGCCTCTCTCCCTCACTGAGTTATCATGCCTTGGAAGGAAATGAAGATCATCTGTCTATGTAAGCAGTGACTTTATGATTCACTGAAAAGCCTAAATGGGGGAAATCGCCCCCTTACCGCCACTGTTAGTGTCAAAGACAGGACAGAGTCGTATCGAACTGAAAACCAAGACGAGCCATGGCTGATCTCCCAGTTATTTTAGGACCTGCAGTCAGCTCCTGAGTATTCAGACCTGATACTTCTCGTGACCCATCACAAGGCTAGGAAGAGGTGATTTCAGGTTTGTGAAAGCTCCTGATCAGCAGCAGCATGAATCCCAGCTTTGTTGGGACTTCTGCTGTCTCCCCACTCCAAAAACAAAACCAAATAAACTTTAAAAAAACCAACCCCAAAAGAACCAAAGCAACCATTTACAGGCTAATCCCGCTTCAGCACAGGAGCCTCGCTGCGAAGGCGCAGAACGAAACATTTACTGCGATTCTTTTCTGGTTTGATAAGCTTTCGAGATCTTCCCATGTTTTTATATTCGTAGAAACATAGCCTGTGGTAAAGTGATTTGCGTCTTCTGCCTTTTCCAGAACAGCAGCCATAGAAGTTTGTAACCCCCTATTTTGAAAATAATTAGTGTAATGCAAGCGTATTTTTATTTCTATGGTTTCTCATTTGTCTGGCAGGCCATCTTGCCCTGTGAAATGTCACATAAAGGGAAAACCCCGGTAGCACACATATAACCACACTCATCCCGTCCTGGTAAGCATAAGTTGGTAAATCCTCCAGAATTATTATCATGCATGTTGTCAACCCTGCTGGAGATACCTCTTTGAAATACCAGGTAAGCACCTACTTTGTATAGGTCAAGTTTTTTTGGCAAGCCCGTGACCCATTTTTGGCAAGCGTGTTTTTATTCTGTCCTCCTCCTTTAGTTGTCTGAAGGTCTAGATGAAATCCTGGCCTTAACGAAGTTGGAGCTGAAGCTCAGGCTGATTTATCTGACTGTTTAAAATGCCCAAAGCCACAATGGCTGTAAACAGGGAAATGTATGTTGGGACAGGAGTTCCTTTCAGATGCCATCACTTTTACATTCTTCTGCTCAGGAGTCCAGGAGTCTTGTTTGGCTTCATCTTCTCACTCAGCACGCCATAAACTGCAGGAAGCCAAGTCTTTAACACGTACTTAACAGAGGTCAAAGAAAGTGCTAGCAGGCAGGCTGCTGGCTCACCACCTGCACAGGATAGGAACGCTCTTTTTCTCTCCCGTCGCTCTGTGTCTCTCCTACGTTACCAAATACATCTGAAATCAGGTTATTGGTTAATGTCTACTCATTCGGGCAGAAAAGCGCACAGCAGTCGCAGACTCTAACTGTACACTTACCCTACAGAAGGAGCATTTTAAGAACCTGTACAGCTGGGGGTCATTCTGCATGCTGTTACGCGTGGTGTCGTTGGTGAGGGTTATGGCACGTGCCGCACCACAGGTGACCACACACCGCAGGGACTGCTCTGGAGGCGAAAACATCACACGCTGCGGGTGAGAACCACGTCATCCTGGCTGAATTTCTCTCTGAGTGCTGTGCTTAGTTACTGATTTCTATGCTGCCTCAGGTTAGGACTGCACAGCCAGCAGGACGGGGACATCACCGCTCTGTCAGGTGCACAGGGGATCGTGACCCACCTTGTTCATCCCGTCAGCATCTCCCCAGGGCAGGCAGGGGCTGTGCTGGATATTGAGGCTGTGTGCTCATATTTAAGCACCTGAGGTCAGCCTCCTGTTGGCTGTCCGGCTCAAATGACGAGATTTATTTAACCTGTTCTGGGAAGCCTAAAAAAGTGGGTGCCTAAATCGGAGCCGCTAGTGTCAACGCTCCCTTTATAAGCAAGGAGAGTGGCTGTCAGAAGTGCATCAGGTGCCTAGCTGCTCCTCCTGGGCGTGAGGGCTGCAAGAACCGCCTCACGAGCGGGCTGTCCATCCCCAGCCCCAGCCCCAGCCCCAGCCCCAAAGCCCAAACCCCCGCGGGACAGCCCCCTCAGCTCCCTCCTGCAGCACGCCTCAAACCCACCGCAGCCTCTAACGCTACTGAAGACACACCCGCACCTCGCCTCACCGCCTTCCTCGCCTCACCGCCTTCGTTCCCCGCAGAGCCCGGAGACGTCGGGACCCGGCACCGCTCCCCCGGAGCCCGGCCGAGCCCCCGGCGCCGCGGCGGGGCAGGTGCGGCCGCTTCCGTGAGGAAGAGGAGGAGGAGGAGAGGAGGAGGAGGAGGAGAGGAGGAGGAGGAGGCGGTGGCGGTGCCCGTGGGCGTGCTCCCGGCGGGGAGGGCCGCCCGGAGCCCACACCCCCGCCGCTAACTTCGCCGCCTTCCCCGCCGAGCTCCGCCGAGCCGAGCCGGGCCGGGCCGGGCCGGGGCCGCCCCCCGCCATGAAGGGCCGGCGGCGGCGGTGGTGCTGGTGCTGGCGGGGGGAGCCGCGGCGCTTGGCCGTGGTGCTCGGGCTGTACACGCTGCTGCTGCTGCTGCTGGTGCCCTACGCGCTGGACTACGGGGCCAGGCGGGCGCGGGCGGACGAGGAGCCGCTGCTGCGGCGCTGCCCCAGCCTGGAGGAGGCGCTGAGCGAGTGGGGCTGGGAGCAGCGCCCGGCGCCGACGGGCGACGAGGAGGACGACGACGACGAGGAGGACGAGGACGGAGGGGCGGCGGGGAACGGCACCGCGGCGGCGGCGGGCAAGCGGCACATCTACCTGCACGCCACCTGGCGCACGGGCTCGTCCTTCGTGGGGGAGCTGTTCAACCAGCACCCCGACGTCTTCTACCTCTACGAGCCCATGTGGCACCTGTGGCAGGCGCTGTACCCCGGCGACGCGCTCAGCCTGCAGGGCGCCCTGCGCGACATGCTGCGCTCCCTCTTCCGCTGCGACTTCTCCGTGCTGCGCCTCTACGCCGCCCCGGCCGGCCCCCGCGACCCGCTGGCCCCCGGCTCCCCCAACCTGACCACGGCCGGCATCTTCGGCTGGCGGACCAACAAGGTGATCTGCTCGGCGCCCCTCTGCCCCGCCGCCCCGCGGCCCCGCGGCGAGGTCGGCCTGATCGACGGCGCCGCCTGCGAGCAGCGCTGCCCGCCGCGGGCGCTGCGGGAGCTGGAGGCCGAGTGCCGCAAGTACCCGGTGGTGGTCATCAAGGACGTGCGGCTGCTGGAGCTGGGCGCCCTGCTGCCGCTGCTCAGGGAGCCCGGCCTCAACCTGCGCGTGGTGCAGCTCTTCCGAGACCCCCGCGCCGTCCACAACTCGCGCCTGAAGGCCAAGCAGGCGCTGCTGCGGGAGAGCATCCAGGTGCTGCGCAGCCGACACCGCGCCGAGCCCCGGGGGCCACCTCGGCCAAGAGGACCCCCCGGCCCGCTGCCCCCCGGGCTGCTGGGCGGGGGTCGGGCACCGCCGCCGCAGCACCGCGCCGAGTTCTTCCTCGGCGGAGCGCTGGAGGTCATCTGCCAGGCCTGGCTGCGCGACCTGCTGCTGGCACGACGCGCCCCGTCGGGGCTGCGTCGCCGCTACACGCAGCTGCGCTACGAGGACCTGGTGCGGGAGCCCCGCGCCCAGCTGCGACGCCTGCTGCGCTTCGCCGGACTGCCCGTGCCGCCCGCCATGGAGGCCTTCGTGGTCAACATGACCCGCGGCGAGGCGTACTCCTCCGAGCGGCCCTTCCTCATCTCCGCCCGCGACGCCCGCGAGGCCGTCCACGCGTGGCGGGAGCGCCTCAGCCGCCAGCAGGTGCGGCAGGTGGAGGCGGCGTGCGGCGAGGCCATGAGCCTGCTGGCCTACCCGCTCAGCGCCGACGACAGGCGGTAGCGGCCCCGGGACCAACGCCAGGGCGCCCCATGGCACGGGAGCCTGTCTGAGACGGGAGCGGCGGCCTCATGGGCCTCTGCCTTGGTGTTGGCGTTGGCGGACATGTTGGCGTTGGCGGACATGTTGGCGTTGGCCTTGCCCTTGGCGGACATGCTGGTGTTGGCCTTGGCGTTGGCACAGGAGGGGACGGAGGTTAGAGCACCCGCTGGGTGCCGAGGGGCCAGGGAGTGCGGCTGCCGAGGTGATGATGGAGGGGACACGTTTTTGAGGTGTTCGGTAAGAGATGTCCTCGGGGGACAGCGCCGGACTCTGAGGCCCACTAGACGTGAAACTGTGGCCCCATGCCAAGAGTGGGGGTTGTGTAAAAAGGAAACAAGAATGCTGTGTTAAATTTTAAAAATCCCCCGGACAACAACTGTCAGTAAGGAATCGGAGGACTCAGAAGTTATTAACGTATGAGGATCACCCTTTCCAGAGCATGAAAACACATTGTGTTCCACTGTATTGCTATTAAAACACTTAAAGGAGGCTTCTGTGAAATTCATGGCCTTTATGCACGGCCCGGCTGCCCGAGTCTCGCCTGTACCGCGGGAGGACGTCCCGCCGAGGGAGGAAGCCTTGGTGTCGGCACTTGCTGAGCTCGTATCCCTGCGAGCGCTGTCTGTGTGGGTGGCTTTGTCCCTTTCCCGTTCTCAGTTGCAGTTCCCCTCTGTCCCTTGGAGTGCTCAGGTATTTGGCTGTAGGAGCGGGGAAAGTGTTCGGATGCTTAAGTGTTTTGGAGATGTTTGTTTCAGAAATTGTAACTTTTCTAAAGAAATCCGTAACCCTTTTGTAAAATAGGATATTTTAATACGTTCCTGTAGCTTGATGGTGATATTCACGTGCAATACAGGTGACTAACACGTTTTTTGCAGACACCCGTAGAGATAACTGCAGCTGGAAGGTGAACTCTTGATAGTTCCATTTTGTGTCCTCAACTGGATGAGAGAATCACTTTTCTTCCCTAACTTCCTGACCGATACATTGTGCTGTGCGCAGGTTCCCCTCCTCACATCCCTTCCGAACAATAACATCCTCTCAGCTGGTAACTCGTCTGCTTGGACAAAAGCAAATGCTTCCTAACAGGGCTGAGCACGTTCGTCTTGGTAAAAGAAGCTCCCGGATAAAAATTTGTATTTAGGGGAGAAAAAAAAAAAAAAAAGAGAAAAGAGAAAAAAAACTCTAAGTTTCACTTTGGCTTTTCAGATGATATTTTTCTGCAGACTTCCTGGAGCTTGTCTGAGAAGGGTGTGCATGTGTGTGTGTATGTGCAAGCATCTTCATTCTGTTTCTCCATTCGGGGGTAGGAGCATTAAGCGTAACGTGAGGACAGTGCTGTACCTCGTTACGGACTGCTTTTGAGTCCGTTCCAGTCCGACAGCGTCTCGATAGCACCGCAGGAGTACGCGAGGCTGTAGGGACGCTCACATGCAGTCTTCCAACACAGGGTGAGAACACCAGCTTCAAACCGAGGGTAATCCAGGCTGAAGAACAAAGCTGTGTTTATAAAGTGCTGGAAATAAAGGCAGTTCAAAGGAGTTACGCTGTCTTACAAGAAACATTTGCGTTGCATTGTAGTTGTCCATGCTTTGCATATTGCGCTGGAAAACACGCCAGGGTGTTAGGGTGAGCCTTAATTTATTTTAGCTCTTTTCCTTCCTTGCCCTTCCCACCCAAGGGTACGTTAGCAGTACAAGCATTGCTGCTGTCATTGTCTGAGGAAAAGTTCAGGCGTAGAAGTGTTTTTGAGTAAATCGATTAATTCCATGGTAGCACGCCTCATACAGTTGTGCACCTTCTGGTTTCTGCTGGAGGTAAAAATTGCAGGGGCTCATTTTGGACAGAAACGACCTGTGTATTACCTGAGGGACGTCTCTGTGTTCTGCTGTAGGTGAGCACGAGTGCAGAGTCGGTCTCTGGATGTTCTGGTGCTGTCTAGCAGTGGGATTTGTTTCGGTGAACCATACCTGTCCTGATGCCTTGATAACCTGTGCTGGGTAGCCTGATTTGGAAAACGCCCAGCCTGGCTTGTACGGACAGGTTTGGGAAGAAAACACGATTTTATCGCATGCCAAAAGACAGTACGGTACTTAACTTCCTTGCGTCAGCTGGGAGGTCAAAATGCAGGACAGCAGATTTGTTTTTCAGCACGTTGCAGTCGCAGGGTTGTACAGAGCGGTTGTCGAGCATTCGCTTCACCTTGGCCAGGAATCTCCTCTTGCCACTGCGGGTTGTGATGGTCTTTCATGAGAGGGTGTTGGAAGTATATGCTTAGCCTCCACAGCTCATCGTGGTAAGACAAGAGGTGCTTTTAGCTGAAAATATCCACTAACTGTAGAGTGTCTTCTGAAACAGTTTCCATGCTTGACAGAGATGCATCTTCTGCATCCATATTTATTTTCCTCGATGGAAGTTGCTCCCTGATGCAGTTTCTTCTCTTTGCTAGTGATTCATTCGATTTTTTTCTCACCCCAAGCTGTTCTCCTAAGGCCCGGCGTAGTTCCTGCAGGTTTTTGAGTGCTGTGAAAAGGGCTCTGTTCTGCAAAGTGTGCAAAAATACAGCAAGTGCAATTTCCGTTTTGCATTCAGGGCGTGAGAGTTTATTGGAAGACTCTGTAAAATGATGAACGGGGAACATACGAGGTGGAAAAATGAAGGAGTAGCACAGGGCAGGATCTTCGAGCAGGATGTGCAAGAGCATCCCGGACTGGGCAGCAGTTGCCTAATGGCGAGTTCGAGTAGTTTAGACTGAGATTTGGGGAAAGCGTATGCCTGCGTTACATTGCTGGTAAGGAATTAACAACTTTTATACATTAAGCCGTGGTGGGAAATGGAAACAAAACTGACAAATGCTTACACAACTTACTTCTGTCATCTGGTTTTACTTAACTTAAAGGTCGACACACGTTTGCCTTAAGGGAGGTAGAAACTTGAGCACCGTGACTGTATGTCAAGTACTGTGTTCGAAATGCAGCATTTGCACGCTGGAATTGCTAATTGCTCTGTCAGAACATTGTGCCTCTGTTTACGTTGTTACATTTAAACTGTTGGGCGACAACTCTACTGACACACCTGTGAGAAACGCTGGAGGTCCGGAGCCAAAAGTTACTGAGCCGCTGCGTTGCTTGCAGTCCTAGAGCAGCATCACTTGTACATCCCCGTGGTACGTACTCACGCACTTCAGATACAGCAGAAACGCTTGCGTTGCTCAGGGGTGTTTGTTTCTTCGGTTTCTTTTTGGCAGCACAAAGCTCTCCCAGGGCAGCATCCCCTGAGAAGCATTAGAGCAGGCATGGAGAACGGTAGTGAAGTTCCTTATTTAACAGCTTTGGCATCGCTCCGGTCATTTCTGTCCTGTTCCCCCGCTCACCGTCTGTGCTTCAAGAAAAGCTGCGAGTTTCCACGTTAAGTTCTCTTCAGGCATCGATATCACAGATTTCAGTAAGATTATAAAAATCAGCACAGAACTTTGGGGTTTCTTGCGGTGACGCAATTAAGCAGTACCTCAGTGGAGAGCGGAGCCCTGGGAAGGCAGCAAGGAGCCGGCAGGCCTGGCAGCACGTGCCGTCCTTCCTTCAGCCTGCAGAACAGCCACTCAGCCACCCTGCTGGTATTCGGAGTACAGGGGCGGCGAGAATGGTGCTTGGGATTGCTGAGAACCACCCCGCAGTCCATGCGGCACTGGGACTCCCTTAACTTATTTTGCCATCCCTATTTAACTGGACGTGATGCCTACCGGCATGGAGACAGACATGGCAAAAACAAGACGGTCAAAGCAAATCTTGCACTAGCAGAAATTTTCAAGGCCACACCAGCCACAGGGGAGAGGCTTTTGTAAATCCAAACTCAGGCTTTCGAATCCAGCATGGATTTTTAAATCCAAAGGCATTGGAGTTGTGGTTTTCTGTGGCTAAGGGCCCTGTTTCTGGCTGTCGAGGTGTACCTCCAGCGGTCTCGGCTCCGGACAGCAGGCTGGCTGGAAGCTGGCTGGCTCTGGAGAGCTTACACCCTCCGCAGGCATTTAGCACCAGGAGGTTACAGCTTCCAGCACTGAGCTGTTAACCTCTGCTGCTGACCCACGGCACCATTTCGTGTGTTGGTAAACAGGAATCAGACCTTTCCCTGGTGCTCCCAGATTCCTCTCCCTGTTTCTAATCATGTAACTTTGCCAAACTTTAACTGTATCTGGGCTGAAATGTGTCCTGTTGGGCTTAAGGTTCAATTCTCTCTGGGAAGTTCAGTCCACAGAGCGCATCTTCTTCCGAAGCCAGGGTTAGGACGCGGTGGTCTTTTGCCTGTGTTCAAAATGCTCTCAAAATGTGTGTGAGATCTCCTGTCATGTCGGTGCTTTGGGATGAGCCCTCCCGTCCAGGCAGGGGAGCTGACCTCTGTGTAAGGGATGCGCGTGTTCCGTTTCACTGTTGCCATTCCAAGTTGGCCAAATATATTAATGTTTGCAAAAAGAAAAAAAAAAAAAACCAGCATGTGCTCAGTAAAAGTGGTTTTGGTATGTGTTTGTCCGTCTTTATTTTGTACCAAGTGAAACCTGCCTTGCATTTCTCTGCAGCGACCGTGCCCAGACCTCTGCCTTCCCCACAGAAAAGCCCGGTGCGGTGTAAGGCATGCGGCAGTGGGAACCAAAGCCACGTAAATACCGCAAGGAGCTGCCATCCCTGCACTGCCCCCATGCCTTCTCCTCCAGCCCCATGCTGCCCAAGGAATTTCTTAATTGCCCCACAGCTTAATTGCCCCAGCAGCACCTGAGGTGGGAAGCAGGGGGGTGAATTTTGCATTGGGAGCGCCTTTGCGATCCCCTGTGCAGCAGGCATCAATACCCGCAGGCGGAACAGATGGGTCTGGAGGAGGCCCTCGTCTGTGTCCTTGGCTCCAGTAACAGGTGTTTGCACTTTGGATTTAGAAGCACCAGTGCTAGCAGTGACTCATGTGCGTATCACTGACATCTATTGTTTCCAAAGAATATAGCATATCCTCGGCTGGAAGGCACCCACAAGGATCATCGAGCCCAAGGGCCATTGAGTTCTCAGTATGAGCTTTAAAAAAAAACAACACAGCAGGAAGCCAAGAAGCCTCTTGTAGGTGCACACACCGACACAGAGACATTAAACGTCCGCGTGGCAAAGTCAGGTGCTGAAGGAAACCCGCTGCCTCCCCTTCCCCGCTCCTCGACAGCCGTATCTGTATCGCAGGTGGTTTTTTCCACAGGGTGGACCTGTCTGGGGAGGAACCGATCCTGCACGAAGCCTGGCACTTGCAGAAGGGCCGCAGCAGGAGCCAGGGGTGCCGGTGGCTCGCAGGGTGCCCCTGAGCCCCTGAGGTGAGCTGGCTGGGGAACGGGCAAGCGTGCGCTGGCACTGCTGCGCTCTGTGTCTCAGTGGCTCGAAGCCTACGATTTCAGGTTCTTAGCCGATACAGAGAAATGCCAAGTGAAATAGAAGCCCTGTGTCTTAGAGAATTTGCCTCATTGTGCCCCAAAACAAAGGTGGAAAGAGGAGATGGAGGAAGTGAGCAGCGGTGTGGGGGACAGGCAATCGAGCTGTGGACAGCACTGGCCTGGGAACAGACGTTTGTGCATGGGCAGTGAATCCATTTAGCCTGGAATTCAGAATAAGGTGTGTGTTCATTTCTTTTCTTTAAACCACGAGACCAATGCGGCTCTGAAGAAGGCTTCCAAATGGGTCAGGAAGGGAGGGAAAAAAAGACAACCCCTTTTAGGAGACAACTCCACTAATTTCGAAATGGCAAGGAATTGCTAGGGTAGGCGCCAGGTGAAGCTGTGTGATCCAGGAGCCCCGTGGCCTGTGGAAAGTTCCACACCTGATGCTGAAGCCTCCTGAAAAATGGGCTGTAACGTTACAAAAAGAGCCAAGCCCGTGGCTTACGGATGCTCTGTGCGTTTTGTTTGTGAACAGGAGGTAACGCTGACCTCCACGGAAATGCTGCAAAGTAGTTGGTGTTGGAATACTCCGCAGTGGGTTAACGTCACATAGGTTCCTGGGAAGAAGCCTGGTGACTTTGGCTTTGCCAGGATTTGAGTACAACGTATTACAGCTCAGCCGTACCATAAATCACGATGAACAAAACTAACATCATAAATTCATTCGCCGTGCTTCCTGAGAAGAGAGGGACAGAGGGGAGAGGGAAAGTGGTCTGTGTTTGTGTAAACACAAGCCATGTGCGTGTTTACTTCCAGTGGGTAAAAATCCAGCTGTGTACGCAAGTGTGTGGCCATCCCGCCCTAATACTGCCCTAACTGTGGACGAGCTGCCCTTAATGCTTTGTTACGAATTGGTAAAATGATTCTCGTCTTGCAAATGTATGCACATGCATCAATCAGGTATTTTCAGCTATGTTTCGGCAAGCATTTAAACCACAGGAAAGAGGTAAGTGCCTTTATTAAAATAACGAGGAAGGACTGTAAGAGATCGGCCTCATTACAGAAGAAATTACAGAAGAGGCTTATCTGATGGAAATTTTGGAAACTTTTTTTTTTCACTTTTTTCCATTTTAAGACCAGGCAGCGATACCTCGCTTTATCTCAGATGTTTTGAGGGCAATAGGACGTGACATATGTCACATAGCCAGGCTGTTCTTCAGCTCATTAAGGATGGAGACTTCGTAGCCCCCAGCAGTATGCCCACTGGTAAAAGTTCTCTCTGCCATCTATCTGAATCGTTCCTCCTTCAGCTTAAGCCTTTTGCTTCTCTTACTGGGTGCAGAAAGCAGTCTGCCACCACTTGCCTGTACTGACTTTGCTCCGTCTTATCGGAAGCACTCAGTTATATGATTCTTCTTTTACACAACAGTGACAACAAAACAATAATCAGCTTTCAAGCCCATTAGTTTCCAGTTCAGGCCTCAAATTTACAATTCTTGTTCTGATGGAGCAATCTGGGGTCGTTTATCCTTTCATACTGAGCAACTTCCCTACTCCACACTCAAGCTGCAGAACTACTCCAGGGCCTGCCTTAATGCCACTGTATCAGGTAACCAGATAAATATTGCAGTTGTTTATATAACATCAAATTCTCGCATGCAAAGAGGTGCTTTTGCTTACCTGTCTTGCCTGTTCCAAATGGTTTTTCTTTTGTTGTTCTTTTGATACGAGATGGATATAACAGGCTCCAGCCTTGAGTTGCACCTTCCTGATCAAGTGACTGTAATTGTACTCAGCAACCAATGAGGAATCATTTTAGTATGAATTTCATTTTGCATCATACACTGTAAATTGGACACGGGAGCTTGCTATTGATTCTCAGTAAATTCTCACTAAAACATTTGTCAGCTGGCTCTTCCAAGAACTTAAAGCGGTTACATGCACACTGGGAGTATCTAGCCAGTATGACTTAAGCTTTGTTCCGTGATGGATAAGGAGCTAGCCTTTATCTCCTGTCAAGATTTTATGTGTAGCAGTCTTGATACTTCCATGGCAAACAGACTTCTTGCTGCTTTGGCTCCCCACGGTAGGTCAGTGTGTCGTCTGTGAGCCGCTCATGTTAACCGTGATGGGAACAAGTAGCCAGCAGTTTTAAAACCAAGCAGCCTTGGCTCAATTTTAAGCTGATTTCAGGCTGCATGGCTGCAGAAGCACATCCAGTCATGGCAGCACCTCCGGCTCCGCAAACACCTCTGGGTCTGAGCCCCTCGGTCCCCACTGCGGCCGCAGTGCTCCTCAGCGACGTGGAGGCAGAGAATAAAACCCCCTTACTGGCCACAGAGAATAAAACCTCTGCCTACAGAGAATAAAACCTCTGCCTCTGTAGCCTCTGGCCACAGAGCAGGGGAGCGATGCCCCGGTTCTCGTGTCAAAAACCCACAGCTCTGAATAGGTAGGCTGTGCTCTGATAACATTTATTATTAAAATCTTAAATACTGCGTGGCAGTGGGTTAGGCGGGAGGGGAGTCTCCTGTGATGCTACAAACCTGACAATAATTTCGAGACAGGCATTTAATTAAGGGAACATTTTCCTCTTCTAACGATGCTCTGCTGAATGCAGAAGCAGTGTGAGGCCCTGCGGAATAATTCCCAAGACTGATTTTTGAATTTCTGCAGGGTTTCATCTGCATATGAAAAGATAATTCCATATTTAGTGGTTTTAAACCAGCGAGGGTAAAAATCTTCTGGGGAAGCTGGTAGCTCCTCTTTGCACTAAGACAGCTGTAGGACTAGAAGCATCGTTAAGTTTGAGCCATAATCTGAGCACCTGTAAGGGCACAGCTGCAATTCACACAGAGCGAAGCTTGCATCCTTTGGACACTTACGTTTTGGAGTAAATGCTAGAAGGTAAAAATTGGGCTGATTGCTGCAATCAAGTATTTTCATACTTTCATAGTATTACTCTCCATATAAAGAAACCTTGAACGTCTACAAGACGAAAAAATCCATATCCATTGTCACAAATTGTGTTGGATAAATGCCCAGAGCGGACCACCACTTTTCTTTAAATGGCTGTGCATTTTTTTCTTCCATGCTGCTGCCTTTGCCTCGCCTGGCTATAGCAGTAGCTTTGCTGAAGCTTGCAGCTAAGTGATGGCTTTCAGTAACCGAGGGTAGCTTTGTTCGCGTTTGCCCATAATGTTGTAACAGGTGGCTCCTTCCTAGCGAAGGGAGAAGCACAGAAGTTTGATGGTGCTCCTCCCTGCTCCCCCCTTCCTAAACACCAGTCCCCAGGGTAAATCATGCTTTGCCTGCAGGGTTTTACCGACGTGCTTGTTGCCTCTGCTGAGGAGACGCCCTCACGTAGCCAACCGACTAAACACAACTGCGCCTAAATCCCCTGGGATTTCCTCCCTGCAGCTGCTTTAAATGGCTCAGTGCTACCACTTGCGTGGGGTCCGAAGCTGAACAGCTACCTTTGGTTGGAACGGAAAAGAAAAGCACAGCCGAGAGCCAGTTGCTCATACAACGGAGGCGGCAACGTGCTTTTTGGGTAGCGATGGACCCGTCGGCAAGCAGAAGGTCGTCGATCCCCACCCGCGAGGGCGCAGCTGGGACCCCTCCCGGAGGCTGCCTGAGCTCAGCAAAGCCCCCAGGGGAGCTCTGCTTCTTGCCACCGTCTTAAAAACCAAACGCCAGAGCGCAGGACGAGGAGCGTACCGTAGGGGATGACTAAGCACACGAGAGCTCTCTCCTCCTTCAGCACAATGACTAAAAGCTCCGTTGGAGAGACAAGGCTGGGGCTCCTATTTAGAAACCGGGGCGTTTCGGCTTGGTGTTTAAAATTTCGTGTCATAACCCAAGTTTCTGACTGTAACTGGGGCATGTGTGTAATTAGTCAGCCTCTCTAGAATAAAGCACGCTTTCTGAAGATTACAGCTGATTACGCTTCCATTTTTCAGAGCGCATGTCATCATTTAGTATTTAAATACAATTCTTGTTCCATAACAAGAGAGCAGGCTTGATTTTAGGATTTTAAACAGACACAGATTTGATCATTTTATTTCATTAATCAGATGGCTCAGAACACTTAAACAGTGTATTTAGAAAAAAGTCACATTTTCAAGCATTACACTGCACGAAACTGAACAATTTTTTAAACAAACAAACAAAAACAACAAACAAAAACCTCTTTGCTCCTAACTACACAAACACATGACTTATGTTAATTCAAGTGCGTTGCAGAAATCACTTGGTCTTAGAGTGGGGGTTAGTCTAACAGGAATAAATAACTTTTACTTTGTGATCCCAGTCTTGGTTGGGGAAAACAGGAGGTAAAATAGATGAACAAAACTCAGTTTCTTTGCAAATACTGAACTCAGTCTAAATACCTATGATGTCTTGCAATGGAAACAATATTAGATTGATAAACACAAACATCCTTTATTGATAATATTAAGGAATACGCAGACTGCCTGGGGGAAAGGCAGTGTGCAGATCTTCCACAGCTTGTCAAGCACAATTTCATTCTTGCCACCGTTTCACAGCATCATTTCTACTCCTCCCTTGTTTGATCTAGTTCAAATATGCAGCTGATGCTAGCATCCTGAAAATTTACTGGATATCCTTAAAAAGCTTATTTTTATTCAGAGCTTGAGAAGGAAGTCCCCAGACATCTGAGGAAAGCATATTGCAAAAGCAAAAGAATGGTTTATTTGGACTGAAAAAGGAAAAAAAAAAAAAAAAAAAGTTGAAAACGAGCAGCATTAAAAGCATCAAATCTTCAGTCTCCTGAACAAAGAGGCTCTGTAGCTGCAGGCAGGAAGCACTGTAATCTTCTTAGGTCTTAGTTTTCCAAGACGTGATGTGGTAATGTTGAAGAAGAGTTCCTTTCTCTTTAAATACCAGCTCTGAATTTCATAACTTACCTGATTACAAGCTTTCACACGTTCTCACAACTGCTAAAACCTGCTTAAGTGCAGGAAGCCTCGACAGGCTTCTTGCCTTCGGATTTACGGCAGAGCTTCCCTTCCTGCCTGTCGGACCCCTCTGGGGCAGGGGCAGCTGGCTGGCACACACCGACCCAGGGACCTGTGCCACCTGGTCACCAAGATCCCGCTTTGCGTGTGCGAAGGGACAGGGGAGCAGCAGAGTCACGCTCCCAGGCTGGGAGCACACGTGCACTTCAGCCAAACTTCCTGCTGGAAAGGCTCGAGAACGACTTCCAAAAACGCGCTCAGTCACTTTTATAACCTCACGGTTGACCAGGATGGACAAGTACAGACAAAATGCAGCACTTCTAATGACTGAAAACGCTCCTTCAGCTATTTCTAGGGAAATGAGACGAGGAGAGCCTAAGATCGGCTTCACCTCCATCAACTAGAACTGTAACATCTCATGCTGGGATCTGCTGCCTGTGGGTCACCCTGCCATCAGAAGATACAGTGACTCACTTCGTGCAGAGTACAGCAAAGCCCTCAGACTGTGTCCATGGGAAGAGGAAGACCATCCGAGCTCTAAGCAGGGTCACAGCGTTCGCACAAGCCATGCCAGTGACTTGATGAGCTACCAAGCAGCGCCAGTTCTTCAGTGGGGAAAAAGGGAAGGTGTCAGGGAAGTGTCTGTGCAGAGTAACGAGCTCCAGTTTTCATTGAGATGAAAAATCATCCCAGAGCTAGCTGGTCACTACAGTAACAAACTCACCGATCTGTGTGCAGCTAGAGTGACTTCTGTGGAAAACGCATGGCAAGATAATGCAAGATAGGTAAGGCTGTCCACTAGTACCACACATCAGAAGTGCCCTCCTGCACAGGCTTCATGCCACACCTTCTCACACGACGGGCAGTCGAAGCAACTCGTGCACTGCTGCTTGGAGCAGCTCTGTATGAGCGACCGCTGCACTGGGCCCTGAGTTCCCCTGCCCCAGGGCCTGCACCGGCACAGCACAGGGTTGACACATGGGGGGTTAACGCAAGGCAGCCGTTTCCAGCATTCATCTGTTTTATCAAACAGAGGAGCTCCCTAGGTATGAAGACAAAAGGAAAGTGCTCAACAGCAGCACTCGGCGTGCCTAGGGGACAGCAGTGCAGTGGTGTGTTTGTCCCTCTCCCAGCTTCTCAGCTCCTCAGGGACTGCCTGCGGCAGGGGCCACGGCTGGGTTGTGCCTGGCCACAGCTGCTCTAACCAGAAACGCTGACTTTTGTTCGAAAGCCTATCAACGGGTTCAAAGGCTGCAACAGCAAGTTTCACTGTTTGTTTAGAGTGAAAACACTGCCTTTGGGTTTGATTTGCCACCTCAAGTCAACAGGCGGCCTTTCACTTGTTTTAGGGAATCGCTCCCTGTTCTCCTTTGCCAAACCACATTTTAATTTTACAAAGCAATATCAGATCTCCCTTTACCATACTGAAACAACCCAGGTATTTACTCATTACATGAAAATTACACAGGATTTCTGGTCACCTTCCTACCTTGCTCTGCCTTTTCAGTTTTGTGCCCTTTCAAAGACAACCAAAGCTGCAGGGGACGCCGACGGCAGGGACACATGGTGGACTTGGACAGTAAAACAATGTGAAGACAGCACTCTGCTGACCTACAACAGGTGTCTGTGTTCGTACCTAACCTGACACTTGTTAGCAGCACAGCAGCTTCGTGCAGCACTGGGTTCTCTTATTTTTACAAAGGGATGCACGGACGAGGCCTCAATCATCGTGTTCAAACAGCTGAAGGTACAGCAATGGCTGCCCACATAACCAAGTGTTTAGCTACTTACATACACACATCAGCCAGTGGCAGAAGGCCCAGCAGGTGTTTCTGTTCCCCCTCCTCCACTCCTAGCACCCTAGAAGAGAGCTTTCACAATATTTTTGGTTTTTTTTGTCTCTACCCCAACCCCCCTTTTTTTAGTTAATCAATAATCCATTGCTATTTAACATCACTCAAATACTGAGCTCCCAAGCCAGAGGTCCAAAACACCTGCATTTTCTCAGTGCACGAGCAGCCTAAGACCAAAACAAACCCTGAAAGCGCAGAGCTATTGCCCTTCTACCCCCACAGCTTCAGGTGTAGGTATCGGAAGGCTTGCAGTTGCTGCAGCTCTCACCACTACGAAGAGGATGTATCAGCAAGTAGTGTTATATTCCAATTTTACCAACCCTCTGCTTACCGTAGTTACTTCAGTGTCATTAAAAATGCACATGAGAGATAAATGTTGCCTCTGGGAAGGATACTGACCCCATGTGCTACGGACCTGCCTGATAAGGGCCTGATAGCCCCAGCTTGAACCTGCCAGGCAACGCAGGGTTTAGGTGCTTTGAGAGCACGGGAACAGAAGTTACCAAAAAATTTGGAGAGGACATCTACCACGGCAGTGTTATTCAGGACAGCATTAGATACTTTGGTTATCTAGTGCCTATTTACGTTGAAGTAACCTTAAGACAGCTCCTGCAACTTTGCTGATGTGTTATTTTAAGTGGCAACAGATTATGAGTTGTGCAAATGGCAGACCGATAACCATCAGGTAAAACACTGCCGATGATTTTGTGCTCTGTGAACAGACCACAACTCATGCACACACACAAACAGAACAAAACAAAACAACAACAACAACCACCCTGCAGTTACAGGATATAGTGTTACTGTTAAGGAAACACACAGAAGGCTAATCTCCCTTAAAGGAAGAAAGCAAATTTAAGACATTTCTGGCTGGCTTACCTTCTCCCTGTTCCACTGAAGCCAGCTATGGTGATATCCCTTTCTGTTACTTCTGATTTCCCAAACTAAAACCAGACAAACTTACCTTAGGTGACCCCTTGTGCTAGAAGCTGTTATTTCACAATGGTTATTCCTAATATGCTGGCATGATCTAGAAGAATGTCTCCTGGCATGCTGCTTTCTGGCACTAATCTGGGTCAGCATCAAGACGCTCAGTGAGGCAATCTAGGACTGAAATTCAGAATCAGACAGTGGTCAATGACCTCCTTGATTAAGCTAAAATCTGGAAATGCAGTTCATGAATATGTTATAACATGGAACTGCATGACCTACTTCTCCCTCGCCCTGCAATAGCAGCAAAGTCTTAGTTAAAAAGTAAATCCAATCTATTTCTCGTAGGCTAAAACCAAGTATGTAAACACTGCAGTAAAACCCTTTTAAGTCGAGCATTCACTTTCTCTTAGGGAACATATTTTTCTTCCAAATAACCACATCAAAGTGACCCTATAAGTGCAGTATTTCAAAATATTGCTAGCTAATCGACCAGATTTGTTTTTTTTAATGCTAACAATGTAGCATAGCTTTGACATTGTGCTCAGGCATAAAAATTATATCTGCTTTGCTCCAACTTTTTTTTTTTTAATCTTGCATATCAAATGTGCTTATATTGGATGCTTTCAAGTTCTGAAAGGTTATGAGTTGCAAGAAACTAGGGGCATCAAAAATCAGTTGATAAAGCATTATGTTAACAAAAGCTAGGGCTAATCTAAATGTTTCATTTTGCCCAGAATGAAGATTGCTGCCCATTCGCATGCACCAGCCTAAGTCATTTTCGGCTCTGTACTGCAAAGCATGAACCTGGGAGAGGCATTGGCTTTATCCACACCAGTGCCACAGGATTTCCCTCCCTGGTGACACTTTTCTACAGCACCAAGCTCCCAGACACTGAAAGTACAGGCAATTTAGAAAGCCCTTTATTCCAGTACACATTGTCATGAAGTCTCTGCTCAGTTTCAGTCCCTAGATAAAGCTCTAAAGCTAACCACGATTAAGAAAGTAGTGTAGGATAAAGGAGCATTGGCTAAAGCATCCAAACCGGATGGACCATTTTATTACCCCAAAATCTGAATTGATTTGAGCACTTAATCTAGTACTAAGTTCCATAGCAAAAGCTTGTATACCTCACGTATCAAACTAAGATGTGAAATGTCATTTGAAGCTGTGACACAGATGCAAACAGTTGGTCTACATTTACATCTTACACATGCATGTTTAAGGCACTTCCAAATTGGTCAGACTAACATCACCCTAAGAAAGACTTTCAAAGTCACTAAGGACTTTTTAGATTCAAGAAAGCAGAGCAGCGGCATGAAATTATTTTTAAATGATTGTTAGAAGTTCCATTCCTTGCCCTGGACTAGGAGAAAATGAGGGTGTCCCTGTGAAAGGCTTTGAATCTATGATGAATTTGGATGGGGGTTGTTTAATCACTATTGTGTTATCCCATCATTATTTTAGAGTAAGTTATGCTGAAGTCCCCCAAACTTTTCAGCACTTCGGAGTGCAGGATTAAGAGTAACAATTGTTTACAATGCTGTTCCCACAGTAAAGCTGCCTGTTAAAGCCATTTCCTGGCTCTGAAATTCACTATTTCCTCCCCACTTTCCTTCTCTTTCACTTTGTAGGCTTGTTTCTAGTGGAAGTTATTTTTCAGGACACTCCCAGCATTACAGGCCAAGAAGTGTCTGCGGTTTCCCACTGCAGGATGTGAGCATCTCCTCCCCAGACCTGGCAAGCAGGACCCTCCCAACTACACTGCAGATAGGGGTTGTGTGAGCTGCTTCTGAATATGAAGAAGAGTTTTCAATATAGGGACATGTGAAGTTGTTACTCAACGTGTTTTTCTCTTAGGAACATGCTACTGAGCAACTCTGTCCTGCTTTCTGCGACTCCAGTTACGACCAAGATGACACGGGCCATTTGGGGATATTTACTACCTTTTTTCCTGCCCAGTGCTCTGTGCCTCCCAGTCGGGTTTTACTCTCCCTTGCTTATAAGTTTCAGTGGGTCATGAGTTCAATGTTTCGGAGAGGAACAGCCCTGCTGCTGATGCATTTGCGAGTCCTCTGGTTCTCCCCGCGAAGGTCCTCCCCTCGCCCTCAGCCTGAGGAGAAGCACACCACGCTGAGACTTCTGAGCGCTCAAATTCCATTCCCACACTCATGCAGAAGCAGAGACCATGTCTGCCAAGACTGAGGTCAAGCATGTTATTCCTGTGAGCTACTTCAAACAGAGTTAAAAGAAACACTGAACCTCTCCTTGAAAGGCATGTGAAACATATTAGTTTTCCCTGTTTCACTGTTCAGAATTAAAGGGAAAAAAAATTATCTGATCAATACTGTGAGAAGAGAGACTGCAAGGCAAGTTATACCAGACAGACCATCCTTTCCACACCAATCTACAAATTGTCTTGCTGAATGATTAAAATCAGGGGGTGTGGCCTCCTCATTATTATAAGCTGCTTACCCTGGCTCTTAGGTTGCTAGACTTCATCCTGCGAGGTCTTCTGACCCCCCCCAGGAGCACAATAGAGTAGCTATTGTAACAGCAGACATGTTAACCTTTCTAGAGTATTGGTCTCAGATCAGCTCACTGGAAATTCAGCCAAAAACATTTTTTTTTCCCCCCTCCACTCAAAATTTCTGCAGTCCTTTCCCCAAATGCAATTCCTTCCACATGGAAAAAACAAAACAAAACAAAACACCACCCTACCTCTCAACTTTAACTGATAAACCGCCTATAACCCTGCAGAAGTTATGGGAATCAGCCCCTTTGCACAAAACACACACAGTGCTGTACCAGGGATTCGTCTCACACTCATGCAATTAACGGCAGGCTAAGCACAAAAATATCACTTGTCTAGGTACTGTTAGTGTTCTTATGAGATCTGTAAATGGAAGTCTTCCCACTTCTTCCCCCAAACACCACAGATGAACAGACAGAGAGGTTTAGGTGACTTCTTAGTGCCTAAATACGATGTTAATGTATTGCTTGTATACTGCTGTGGCCTGTAATGCAACTAAATCAGTGTTAGCTTCTGTGAAGTCTTCTGTGAAGTACTGAAAGAAGAGCAGGGACTTCATATCTCCAGGGACTCATACCAGGAGATACCTTGGAAACTTCAGGTGAAGATTTCCAGCAGTAAGTTGATGAAGCAAGTATCTACAAGGAGGAATCACTCAACCCCAGGTACAAGGGCTGCAACATCCCACGCTAGTTTAGCGATACCTTTTGCAATGAAGACCATCATCATGTTTTCTCTTTCAACTAGAAAAGGATGCTAGTATGTATCAATTGCCGTTCATCCCAATCTTAGGCTGTTTTCTCTGTGCAAAACCTCACGCACAAGTTCTAAGGAATTACACACCTGCTGTGCAGTAGGTCACGTTCTTGCCAGCTCAGGATCTTACTGGAAAGGAACTGGAAGGATCTTTCAGAGAGCACTAGGTGGTGAAATACGCAGCTTTTCAGGACAAGGTGTTGTTTCAGGGCAAGCAGATTTTGTTGTTGTTTTGGATTTTGTTTCTTGCTTTTGCCTCCCCACCACTTTTTCAGTAAAGGAAAATATGGAACTTTGTACAAGGATCAACACACTAAGAAAAGGCTAGATGGTGTAGCTTACCTTCAGCTGACAATGGAAGATTTCAGTTAACATTCTGGGAGATTTAAGATAAAGAATTAAAAGCTTTTTAAAAATAACTTAAAACATAAAGGAATGAAACTAATGTATATGTTATGTATACAGGTCTCCCCTGTTATGTTGGATAAGTGTTTCAAATACTTTTTGAATACAAAAGTTAGACTATCTAATTCATCACTTCTTACCAATGAAGAGTCTATTTTCACTGCCCTTTCACAGCCACATTTTGGGCTTACTGGCAAACTTAATTCATGAAATTATAGAATGACTTGGGTCAGAAGGGACTTTAAAGACCATCTAATTCCACTCCCCTGCCATGGGCAGGGACACCTTCCACCAGACCAGGTTGCCCAGAGCCCCATCCAACCTGGTCTTGAACACCTCCAGGGATGGGGCATCCACAGCTTCTCTGGACAACCTGCTCCAGTGCCTCACCACTCTCTGAGTAAATAATTTCTTCCCTATACCTAACTTAAAACTACCCGTTTTTAGTTTAAAGCCATTCCCCCTTGTCTTGTCACTATCTGCCTGTGTAAAAAGTTACTCTCAGCCATTTATCTTTGCCATCAAAATGATAAACACAGACATAAATCTGTACTGGGATGATTTACTGATGCTTTCAAAAGACTAAGTCTTCCTAAGAAATCTAATGAAATAGATTTTTTATTTTCACAATCTGTACATGATCTTTCTTCCAAGGAACAGATCTCTGCAAAAGGCTCTGTTTTTCAAAGTTCATTTCAGTTTCAAGCTCCATGTAAAGGTTTGCCTTACTGTATTATGTACATTTATTTTGGATAAATTTCACCATCTCAACCCAAAATTTGGTTCATACAACTCGCTGATAACTCAATTAACTGCTGTTGAAGTCTCAAGTCCTCACTCAGAGTGGGTCCTCAAGACTCTTGTTTTTGTAATTTTTAAGCTACTTTTTATACTGCCAGCACTTAGAAATAAAAAAGAGAATAAAAGAAGCCACAAATGGTATAAATAGAGCGTGGATCATTGCCATCTTTGTCTTTGTTGAATTTGTTCCTCTCAGAGATCTTCAGCAGGGTTTGTTACTCTTCACCATTCAAGAACAGAGCTCAGACCTCCAGTTTTCCCCACAAAAAAAGCTTCTTTGTTTCCTCGAGTCTTTTTTCTTTAATGTCAGACAGTCATTACAGATCAATGCCCTTTAAAAATTTCATCTTGGAGGGACGCACAAGGAGGTAGATCACTCATCAGCAAACACATTTGAAAGAAAGCAGACTTAGACAATACGACTGCAATGTTTCTCTGTAGCAGTAAGTTCTCATTGTTAGCCCATCATTAAGTTTAATAGTTGAGGAAAAACAGAGTGGGAATTCACTCACACACACTTTTATGACGAATAACTGAAATGGCAGAAAGATAAAACCACAATTTTTAGACAAACTGATATTACATCACATTAGTGGGCCACAGAATGGTTTGAAAAATAAACCTTTCGAGACGTGGGAAATGACATTTTAGCATGCTTTAAACAGCTGAACTGCTCTTCAAAGCATAACAGTTTTCAGCTACTGGCAAAGACAGTGATACTGCCTCACTTTGAAAGTAAAAAGCATTAAGCAATACGTTAAAGCTAGCCTACATGTAAATGGGCTAAATACTAGGCAGAGATTTTTCCCTTTTCACATTGAAGATGATACTACAGTTTGTCACTTCTGTAGTTTATATATTGTTGTGCAATGCCCCACTGAATTTTCACATCTACTCTGCAAAAAAAGAAGAGCAGTAAACACCTCTCTTTTAGGATAGACACAAATGGTAGAGCCCGTAATGTTTGTCTGTCCTTACAATTAAATGTTTGCTGTTTGTCACACAGGAACTGTAAGCAGAGTCTATGGATTCTTCTGAGAAATATGAAACCGCATGGTTCCATGCAACTTCAATACTGCTCTCTCTTTTTTTTTTTCCCCTTTTCCCTTCTTTTTCCTCCTCTTATCAGCTGTTTTCCCCAGCCCAAGACATATTTCCACCTATCTTCATCTGATTTTAATTGCCTTAAGGGAGAGAAGGTTTTTCCTCGTGACTTCTGCTCAAAAGCCTGGCTCCAGGCTTGTGTGAGGTCAGGCATGTCTTGGACCACAAGAAGTTGGATGTTACTCTTTTGAGGCACTAGAAGTTAAGCTAATAGTAGTAGTCAAGTTTCCCAAAGCTAAGGGGACAAACAGCTCATTGTCTTCCTATTTAAATACATGTCCAGTGAATAAATCTTATTTTCCCTTTTTTCTCTGAAACACTTTAAGTACAGCTTGCAGTAACAGATTTGCCACAGTGCTGCATTCACTCATCTGTGCTCCTAAGGTTCACTGTCCCATTTTACCTCCGGATTCCTCATCCTTGCTAGAGAAGTTAACAGTGGAACTCTCCACATTCAGATACACACACATTCCTTTTTGTCTCCTAATAATCTTGTTTAAATTTCTTCCACATTCACAAGCTAAGCCAAGACAAGCTCAGTTCTATGACAATTTTGCCACATACGTCTTCTCAGAGAGAGCTGCTGCAGCTGAACAAGACAACTGCAGAATCTTAATTATACTTAGATTCAATGTGTGGTTTAAAAGCAGAGTGTGACCAGTTTTCATCTGTCTGTTTTCAGACATGGAGAAACCCCCCACTGTCAGCATCTTGAGTATAAAATAGGGGACATCTTCAGACCTTAGTAAAACCACTCAAACACATGAACTTGTTTAAATAAGCATCCCACCTCAAGTGACACAGTGGCCTGCAGTCTTCCTTGATCCATCCACAGAGCAAGAGTTGTTTTTTTACTGAGTCTGTCATCACGCATTGTCTTCCAGAGGAAAAACTAGCCGGGTACCCCTGCTTGTAACTTCATGGTCTGCTGCTCCCAAGTCACGTTCCAGTGCCTCCTCTGAACTACTCTTTGTTCTCCTGCCATCAAGGCTAGTGGTAGCTGTATGGGGGCCTGAAGAACCGTTCGCAGTTATTGTTGTGTCACCGTATGTCACAGTGAGGTCACCGTCATTAAGAATAAAATCAGAATCCTCTTCTCTAAGCTGTTCTTGATTCTGGAAATAAAGGAGAAAAGTCTTTGTACAGTGCACAACATTAGGGCTTTGCCAGAAAGATAACGGAACAGGAAAGTTGACCTACATGTCAATACAGAAGCAACAAGAGGTAAAATTCCACCTTAAGAAGGTGTTAAAAATAACCCTGAACCCAGTGTTTGCAAATCAGATTACTGTTCCCTGAATAGCTACTGCTCTCGTGGATAGATGAGGGGGAGCTGAAACCAAGAACAGATTTAGCAATTTCATAGCACTGGAAATTTCCCAGAAGTACAAGTGAGAAGCAGTCTATGGTGGTTTTTGCATGACAATTTAGAAGGCCGTATAGGAAGAAGAAAGACTTGAGACCAAGCACAATTAAGTAATTCCAGATAAAGTCTGAGTTGCATCTTTCGTTAATTAGACAAGGCTTCAAGGCTTCCTCAACAAATGGTTTAGTTCCATAACTAAACACATTTCAAATATCTGCTTACTCTGTTTACCTGATACTAAACTGAGAATTACTTGACCTAGTTCTTAGGAACACTCCTGAGCCCTGGCAGTAGGAAAGGCTGATAAAAGAAAAATGCTTCTTCATAGTTTTGTGACTAGTTCTGAAGTGTTCTCTTTTCAAAGTCATTCAGGCAAGTGGCTCGTGAAACCCTGTGAATTTATTTTGATGGAGATGGGATGAAATATATTGTCAAGGGCTAGAAATCAGTGGAGTATAATAAAACACTTGAATTTAGTTTTCCTACACAGCACAGTACAACAGGAAGCCATTACACCATATTTCACTGCTATTTAGCATGGTCTTCATAAAAAGCAAAATGGCTGAATTGGTCAGAAAATGGATTTTCCTCATACTTGAAGAAAATTCTATCAGTACTATAAGCTTGCTGTCCTACAACTGACAGCATTTCTTCCTGTGAAAGGCTCCATGTTGCTTAGCAAGACAATGAAATTTAGATGCATGTATTGCTGCTCTCCCTGGTAGGCTGGATGCTGATCAGGCTGCATTCTCTTAATACATCATTTTCCTCCACTACAGGAAAGGAAGGAGGGCACAGGCTGTGTGAGATCAGCCTGACCAGAAAACCCTACTTATATTGCAGAACAGGATTTCAGTACACTTGAGACTGACAATTTTGATTAATCTCTCTGCCATGAAAAACTCTGTGCCTAGCTAAATAAAGCTTCCTGGGAAAGCTGCCTGTCCTTATTTCAGAATGAAACCACTCAAAATAAAGCAGCATAACCCTCTGCAGAACGTCAACTAGTCAGGACTCAAAGAGATGTCAGGAGTTTACCAAAACCACCAAAAAAGTAAGTGATGCAGCTCAGTGTCAGGTACAAGACAAGCCCTACTTAGACTGAATGCTAATTTCTCAGAACCTTTGTGGCATCCAAGCTTATCATCACCTATTACAGATAGTGTTACTGTGATAAAGAGTACTGTTCTCAAAGAGCAAATAGGGTTTGGGATTCTTCCTTTCTTTGATTGCAGAAACAAAACAAAACAAAAAACTTACTGAACTATCTTAAAGAGAACAAAGGTAAAAATTAAAAGGTTCGGGTACAGTGAACAGAACAGCCTTTGTAAACTTTCTACTGCAAAAAAAGCAAGTCTGGGGAATAAGACCAAGATGAATAAAAAAGGTACAAAAAATAACCAGCTGTTTAAGTCTAATATCCTTCTATATTCAATTTTTTAAGAAAATACATTTGATTTAATATGACAATCAGAAGCATTAATATGAATAAAAAACGGGTAGTTTGTGACTGCAGACTTCTTATGTTCCAAAAAGCCAGAGAAGTTGCAATGCTGTATCACAAGTTGCCTCTCATGGTGTTCACCCTTGGAGAAGCGGTAAGGGAGGGCAGGCAGCGCACTTGGAGGTGCTGCGATCAATACCAGGGCAATACGTGGAGCAGCTCAGCAAGCTCCCAAGTCACCTCCTGACTCCACAATGCCACTTCACAGCAAGTCCTGGCAGCTAGGGCATACCTGATGTAAAACTAGTAAGAACACACATTACACCTGAGTTTCCCCAAAGGGCTGAACAGCTCTTGGAAGCAAAATATTGGGTAGAGAGGGGGGCCACAACCCTTATACTATGTGGCAATTCCTAACTGAATCTTTTCTGGTTTTCCCAGGTTGTACTTGCATGTACGTAAACATGATCAGATCCCGAGAAAGCACTGAGCTTTCTCTCAATGTCGTTAACAAACATTGCCTTGTGCGAGGCAAGCTCCTCTTACTTGTTTCACTTCTGAAGTGCACTGTAAACAGCAGGCAATTCATTTCATACGCTTCCCCAGAGAACATACATGAACAAATCCATGTAGTACATGGACTTGATGCTATGTTTGTGAGCACAGAGGTTGCATGAATAAACCTACTGTGCTTCATGCAGCATGAACAATTCTTTCAAGAAAGACAGGAAATGTATCCAAGTAGGTCCCTCGAGACTTGAAATTCTTCCAAGAATAACCCTAAACCGGCCTCTACAATCCCCTACAATTCTGTAAGAGTAACTTCAATTTGCTCAAGAAATACATGTCTGAACTTCACTACTTAAAAACTATCATGTCTAAGTACCTAAATCCTACACCCTACAAAAGGCTGAATCTTGCTTCAACTTGGGCACTGTAAAACCCACAGACTTCACAGCATTCTGTCCAACTGGTCATAAAATTTGTTTGAGAGGTCATGTGCCTATGGCCACATGCTGGAGATGTTCACACTGCTAAAGCTTATTTCGAGTTACTGCTCACAGTGTCGGTCTTCATTGCCTCTTAAGGCAGTATGAAAATAAGCATGAAGCATGCTACATGTGCAAAACACGGGTAGGCACTATTTCCACTGCTAGTAGTGAATACAGCACAAGCATCACAAGTGACAAAACTTACAATCAGAAGTTACTTATCTTGTGGCTCCAAAGTAAAAGCATCACGTACTATGCATGCAAAATATATTACAAGTTAAATCTGATGCTCTACTTAGGGTTCCTCTAGTTCTCAGCTGAGTTCAAATCCATCAAGGAAACTAAATTTCTGTTATAAAGCTAGATGCACTAGGAAAAGGGGGCGAGGTGAGGAAGTAACAGTTCTCACCAGTTTTGAGAGTTACTTTCCCCAAGACTTAGACATACTGCAAATGAAGTTTCTTTATTGGATTTACATATTTAGAAAACCACTTCTCTCTACTGTCACACCAAGTGTCACACTGTGTATGGTGCAAGAGATTCAAAAAATGGGTGGGGGCATGCGTAGGACACAGAAGACACCCCTGAACAACCAAGCAAAAACAAAGTCCCAGCAGTGCTTCATCAGGAAAAGCAGATGACAATACAGGTGCTTCTTCCAAACAGGAAGAAAGGTCGGGAGAATTGGTCTTCAGTCTTTAAGCCTCTCAGATGTACCATGCGATTTTCCCAAAAATACCTCACAAAAGCAAAACTACTCCAAGCAGTTTCTGTCCCCCAAAAGATGGATCTGAGTTGCTTCACCTGCACTCAGAAGGCAAGAAGCTTCCTTAGCATTCTGGCTAGTAATAAAATGGTGTAGTCACACCATTGTAGCAAGGGCAGCCATGCAAAGAAATGAAAAGCAATTGCAGAGTTAAGATATCTGGAAAGGGAACTAGAAATTACATTTCAAATTGATATCCTTAATCCTAATGTAACAACGCACCAAAATAGGAACAATAAGAACGACTACAACGTGAAAGTTCCATGTTATATGTGTCAAAAAAAAAAAAAGTATGCAGGCTTTTAACATTTTTTTATATAAACAGTGAATTACGCAGTGATGAAGCTAACACCTCAAGACAGGGGATGGTGAGGTGTGTCACAGAACCAATCCAATTAAATAAATTAGTAGTAGCTAATGGCAGTAGCTAATAATGAGTAAAGAAAGGGAGCCAAATTGTTAGAGAAAATGAAAGCCAAGACTACATGCTCGTTCTGGTTAGATCCTCAGTTACTGGAAAAGTAATCTTATAAGATCATACACAGATAGCCACATGTGCAACACATAAGTAGGCTAATTGCTCTGATGGATGCTTTCCAGCCTAGATCTGTTTTAAGATCTCCAATGGCATTGCAAAGATGGGAACAAGGCCAATTTCTTGCATTAAATAAACTCTAAATAAGCAGTGGAAGAGGAAAATTTCTTTGATGTTTTACTGTCAGATAAAAGTAAGATTCTAATAATACTAAAAGAAATGCAGGGAAATATGTCAAAGTTGCTTGTGGAATTTGTAACTTTCTGGGGAAAAAATAGTAGATATCTGGTCCAGAATTAATAGAGAACTGGCTGTGCTACTTGAACATAAAGATGTTACCATCTCCAGGTTCTGGACAACCTGCAAACTGGAATGACCACACAATACTAAGATTTTATTTACAAGCAGTTCATAAAAAGTTGTAGATTTAAGGAGCACTTTACAGATAGGAATGACACACATCAGGATCTAGCGAGAGTAACAGGAGAATGAAGCATTAATTATTGCAAGACACAGCTGCAAATGTAGTATACTGCCCTGCTAGACTGAGATAAGTAACTGATTAACAGTTTCTGAAATGTGATCTTAAATTTCACTGTGGAAACAAGGAAGGGACATTCTACCAGATTTCCTTCTGGCATGGGTAAACACGTCATTGTCTTTTCCGAAGGAGACCTCAATTCAGCCTTAGCAGTAACAAGAAAACAATCTTGTCCAAAAGTGTTAAGAACAGACATAATATTTGGAAGCAATTTACTAAGATCACTTACCAGCACTTACATACAATATGTAAATCATACCACCTTTTCTTAAAAGAGTGCTTTGGTGAAGTTAAATACATAAAAACAAAACACAAATATTGAGTTATTCTACTTACATCATAAACCTGTGGACTCGTCAGGCAGCGGGCTATGAGGCCACACCAGCTGGGTAGAGTTGTGGTTAATGGAGGGCCACTGTGAGTGAGAATTGGCTTTAAATAACTTAAGTAGTTAAGGAAAACAGAACAGCAATTGAAAACCACTATTTAAAATAAAAAGACAGTTATACATAAATATGGTTCTGCCTTTGATCTATGTGTTGCTCAATAATTGCATATAACATCCATTGGAAAATCTGCATTTGTGAACAAATAAAAACATCTCCTTTCCCCACCCTAATTTTCCCTTGATCCATTTAAGGGCAGCTTATTTACCCCCAGGTTTTCTTCAAGGGTAACTCGCTAACTCCCTTATTGTAGTTTCACATAGTTGCAGCACTTCAAGCTTTTGGGCTTGCTGAAGTCAAGAGGAACAAGCAGAGATACAAGTGCTTTCATGTTATTAGTTCAAGGGTATTTCTGCTGTGCAGGTAGGAGGTTGCAAGCTAGGTATGCCACCTTCTTATCTCCATGTGGCTTAACACAGGCCAATGATGAAACACTGTTCCGAGGGTGTTGCATATATACTGCAGTCACTGAACTGGTCCACTATTAGCTGGCCAGTGAGCCACAGATGCAACCATAGCTCAGGAGTAGACCTGAAATCTTCCAGATAAATGCATGTTTGTTCACATGATTGTGCTAGACTGACGATGTGCTTGAGAAGTCAAAAAAAAAGTTACTCATGAATCAAAAAAGGTGTCCCTGCTACAGAGCAGCACGCTAATCCTGCCTGGCTCATGAACAGAGCTGGGGGAGAATGCTAAGTTGTCCAAACATTGTCTGAAATCAGGACGAGTGTTGGTTTTTTTTTCCTCTCTTCTTCTTTAAGGCTTATTTTAAATGCAATCATGATACAGGCATTCTAGCTACTTCAAGCCTCTATAAGCCTCTATACACAGAGAGAATCAAGTCCACCTGTGAATTAATAGATTCCCTGATACCAACTCAACAGATGAGAGTCTGGGGAAGGTGAGGAGGAAAAAAAAAAAAAAAAAAGTAGTTTTAGTCAAGGGGTATCCCCCCTCTTTGGCAAAGCCTGGCATAGTGCATTTGCTTGAGCACATAGCGTTGAGAAGGGTGACGAAGCTGGTGAGGGGCCTGGAGAACAAGTCCTATGAGGAGCGACTGAGGGAGCTGGGCTTGTTCAGCCTGGAGAAGAGGAGGCTCAGGGGTGACCTTATCGCTCTCTACAGGTACCTTAAAGGAGGCTGTAGCGAGGTGGGGGTTGGTCTGTTCTCCCATGTGCCTGGTGACAGGACAAGGGGGAATGGGCTTAAGTTGCGCCAGGGGATTTTTAGGTTGGATGTTAGGAAGAACTTCTTTACCGAAAGGGTTGTTAGACATTGGAACAGGCTGCCCAGGGAAGTGGTGGAGTCACCATCCCTGGAGGTCTTTAAAAGACATTTAGATGTAGAGCTTAGGGATAAGGTTTAGTGGAGGACTGTTAGTGTTAGGTCAGAGGTTGGACCTGATGATCTTGAGGTCTCTTCCAACCTTCCAATCTTGAGGTCTCTTCCAACAATTCTGTGATTATGCCACTGTGGGGTTGTATTTCCTCCATACCTCCTCTGCTAAGTGTGGCTACATCCAGTCCTGGAAAGAAAGACTCTCTGCTCAGCCCTTACTCTAACCTACCAGCCTACTTGTCCCTGTGGCAGACAGGCAAGCAGTGAATCATCACAAAAAATGCAAGCCCCCCAAAAAAACACCTGGTACTTCATCACAGTTGTTGTTTCTCTCACATTTAGCAATTGTGGGTGGACCATGAGATAAGCCCATGACAGAGTGAACTCCACCTTCCACAGGAATGAAGTTCCCAGTTACTTCTCTGCACAGTGCTCTGCAGAAAATAGCCAGCATTAGATATATCAGCAAAAAATATTTTGATATTTATATGTAGGTATAGAGGAGACAACTCTGCAGATCATCCTTTATGTGCAACTAAAACTCGCCCAGCAGATGTTTATCTGAATGTTTCCTTACAACAGAAGTAACAGGATTTAACTTAAGATACAGCAAGACAGCTCTGCCTCTGCACGTCAGTTTCCTCAGCGCAAACTTCACAGAAAGCTTCACTAAAGACTGCTAGTTGCTACTGAAAAAGCAAGTGCGTTATCAGCATCCTTTAAATAAAAGTTTTGTGAGACAGCTCATTAAGCTGTAATTTCCACTTAGCACTCCCCCGTCTCCTCTCCCCCCTTGCTGTGGCTGCTGGGGACTGCACTTGTGCTGGTGTCAGCTGAAGGGAAGTCAGCATTGCCAACTACCCCTATTATTCATAAGGCACATCCCCTTTGTAAAGGCAGGGGAAGAGGACAGCTCTGCTTCTGCTTCCTTGGGGGGTGGGCGGAAGGCAGTCAGCCACAGCCAGGTCCCGCTCTTACCACACAAGTCTTTTTGTTTGTTTTTATAATACAAATATGCTATTTGAACAAAAATTGACCTTGATGCACTTGGACACCAGCCACTACATTTAAACTGTTTACTTTAAATCATTAACAGTTATGAATATTTAAGCTAGCACACACACGCCCTTCGGGGCTTTGTCCTACTACTGCATCACCTGAAAGCATCAGTGACAGAACTTATCCTAAACAGGGAAGCGCTATTCAGATCCTAACACTTCCAACTTTGGTGTCCACGGATGGCTGATCTTGATGTACAAAGAATGGAAGGAAACAAATGTGCTCCAACCAGGCCAGCAACATCTCAACCACCAATGGACAAGACCCCAGGCCATCTATTCACTTCTCAGGTGCAAGCTGCAACAAGATTAAGGCCCTGTTGCAGGTATTTAGGTATCTTTAAATGTCGCAGAAATTACTAGGAATTGAGTACTGAAATGTCTAAGTATTTAGTTAAAAGTGACTTGGCATGGCCACAAGATAAGCTTTCCCATCTTCTACTAAGTGAATATAACACATTGAGGACACCTGTACGATATATTGATTAGGAATATGCTAACTAGTTTAAAAACACTAAGTAGTTTTTTTTTTTTTTAAAAAAAAAAAAAAAAGATGGGACAGGTACATAAAAATTGTTATGAACTTTAAACAAGGCTATCTAAACAGCATAATAGCAGCTTCAGAAAGGTTGTACAGTGTTATGTAAACACAAAAAGACATGCTCTATGTTCATACTCATAGGAATACTTAATTGTCTGTCTTACTGTTAAGCAAAACCTCAGCTCACAGGACTGACTCCTTTGGTCATCTGGCAAATGTGAGACACCATGCATGAAATGGAAACGTCCATTTTCTGAGTCAGCAAGGTGAAGTTTCAGTCGTGCCTAGTCAAATACTTGATCTTTATCATGCCTGACTCTCTCAAGTGCTTAAAGCTGCATATGGGTATATGGCAAGGACATAAGTCCGAATATTCCATGTCTTGAAGTGAAGCTGTGTTTTCAGAAGGATACTTATGGTCAAAGCTATACCACAGCCTGAAGAGCCAAGCACTTTCCTGCTTCGTTCTGTTTCTTCTTTCAGAATCTGGGCCATCCTAAAAATAAGATAAAAGCATATTCATTATTATGGGGAGGGAAAAAAAAATAAGTCATACATTCCAGTCATTCACATTATAATAGCCTATGAAAAGCCAAATGACTTCAGTACTGTACAGAGACTGAAGGAGAAAACTCTTTAGAGACTTATAGTGATGTTACCTACCCTAGAAAGACCAGAAATGGCTGTGCAGAGAACAAGCAGGCTCTCTTCATTATCCTCAAGTTACCTTAATAAACTCCCTGCCACCAAGTTACCTTAAGCCTTAAAGTTTACTTAATACTGCACTATGTGATAAGGAAAAAAGTTCAAAACTGAGAAATCAGCCTCACTGATATCCTGTCCCCCACCCACCTGTCAAATAAATGAACTGAGACAGTCCAGAGTGATTCATTTTCATTACTCAGCTGGCTTCCTTAACTCTAGCAGGACTTTGTTTTCCCTTAAGCATACTGCATCCTTGAAAGGACAAGAAAATTTACTATGCCTGATAAATTCTTGCAAACCTGATTAAACACATCAGGCTTAAAAGAAATATGCTTAACAGGGAATCCACATAAAATTAACAATTGAGGAAGGTTATGCAAATGTCCTAAGTGCTAGATCACAGCCGCTCTCAGAAGTGCTAACAGTTAAATATAGTCCCTTCACTAGCTGTGCTGCATGTCATCACACCAGCTGGTCTGCAGCTGCATTTGTGGTTTTCTTTCCTCTTTTTTTTTTTTTTTTTAAACACTTTTGTTACTTCTTTTTCTTGGACAGAGACCAAAGTTAAACCCAGGAAAACAGATGATGCAAAAACGCCTTGCGTGAATCATTGTCCAGCAGTGTTCTTTTCCAGCAGTTTTGATAGAATTGCGCTGTGTACTTCCCATCTGCAAGAAAACCTATGATTCGCCAAGAGTTAAACCTCAGCACGTATTCATTTTTCCCCCTGCCCCATCCCAATGTATTTTCTTTAACTGTGACTCGCAGCCAGTCTTGGCTTTGTGAAAGACAGAGGAATCCAAAGGGAACTGACTAATGGATTCCAGTAAGAATGTAATACACAGCTAAAGAGGGAAACAAATGGGTAAGTGCTTTATGTTTACATGGGAAAAAACCAAACAAGTTATTTCCACCCTGACACTGAACGAGAACAGAATACTCATGTTCTGGCTGTGCCTACTTCCTGTTAAAACAACTTCTCAAATACTGACAAGCTCAGTCTGAAAGTCATCTTACCCTGATACCGCTTCCTAACCTTGGTTTTATGCCGTAACTGTGGCCTTCATTGTAGATGGTGCTTTGAAGCCTTCTGGTTGCTTCCAGATAGACACAAAACATATAGAATAGATACAAAATCTACAGGAATCTGTTATGTGCTGGACCCAGGCTTCTACAAAGAACACAGATGCCTAATTCAATTTCTGCAAAGAAATAAATGCTTCCTGAGCAGGTAAGCATCTGCAGAACCTGTCTCAAACAGGAAAAGAAAAACAACAAGAAAACCACCACACCTTCACAAGGCAGGAGACCACTAATAAAAGATGATCCCAAATGGAGTAACAGCCAGCCCGAACACCAGCATCATACAACTTGGGGTTTACAAAGCAAAGCTCACATGCTTGTGCTCTGTTCATCCTCTGTCTTCAGCCATCTTATTTCCTGCCATTCAGCCTCACTTTCCTCTAGCAGATGCCTACATAACCAATCAGTCACACTGCTGAATGATTACTGTCAAGAAGTACACGGTCTGGGAGAGTGTAAACTAAAGTCTGTATGGAGGAACCTGTGATGAAGATGTCCTTCCACAGAGGAAGCTCCCAATTAAACCTCAGGAAATGTTTTTTTCTTCCCAGACCTTTTACTTCTCCCATGAATTCACTCAATTTATAGATGAGGAAAATTGAAGTTTCTGGTACAGACAATATTGTTTCAGTAATCTTGTTTGCACATAATACGTTGCATGGAAAAAAAAAAGCAACTCAGATTGTTACTGATTCATAGAGGGCTGTGCTAGAGATTCACAGCAAGTTTGTTGAAGATAAAAAATTTCCAATACTCCTTTTGCCTCAAGGGTAGGTAGTTGAGGCAAGATCCAACTGGGCTGTAATATGGCATACAGGAGTTGAAGTCTGATCAGCAAACTTAATCTTTGATTCAGATCAAGTCCAAAGGCCAAAATTTGCTATCAACTACTGGACAGAAACCATGACGATTATTTGTGTGTCAGTCTAAGGGAGGACCATTCACATTATAGAATGTTAAAAGTAAGCATGTTGGGTGGTGGGTGAGGGAAGAGGAAAGCGCATTATTATAGATTGAGTTAGTAGCTTTGGGAAGAGTTTTGATGCCTTATATTTTCACAAACACACGCAAAAGTTTGCAATGCAGAGGGACACTGCAGTGTTATATGCAACAACACCATTGGCGGGTGTTACTTGAATACTGTAAAATGCATTATCGATTTGCCAGCTAGGAGAGAGAAAGGTTTCACCCATGCACGTAGTTTCTGCAGTTCTTCACCATCCCAGTTATAAAATAAGATCAGCCTAATAGAGAAGTTATATAATTACTTACTCCTTGTAAGACTTGAAAGCTGTCATTAGTAGGTGGAGGATCCTGATCTGGGTCAACCCCAACCCTACAGAAACATTAGGAAAACAAAGCAAGTGGTGTTACTGAGGATTGCAAATGCTTTAAGTTTGGCAGAATGCATTTTAAAAGCACCTTAAGCATCCAGCAAAGCTGCATTCAGAGAGATTATAAGAATAGTTTGAGGAAGAGCTGTCCATTATTCCCGTGCAAGGGAACAGGATGCAAACAGGATGCTTTTTCACTTAAGCAGCAACTACTACCTGCAGATAACAGCTTTAACTCTACCTCAGCATCAGCTTTAACTGCTTACCTTTGTTGCCAACTCTTTTAGGACACTGGCAAATACTATTTTTGCCCTAAACAGGTGAATTGTAGGTGACATCCTCTTCAGTGAAGATTCCTCATGTCCAGCAGCAGGAAACCAGAGACTAAGGATAAGTCCAGCCTAGATATTTGACATGGCAAATAACTCTGAGCTATTCTCAGGCCTATCTCATTGCTAATATACTATTAAGAAATCAAAACCACAAAACCCATACACACACACACACACACAATTTTAAGGCACTGACAGTGCAAAGCAACAAAAATACTTCATTAAGGTTTGTAACATTAGTTCCTGCAAATTTTGTTCACCTTACACAAAACAGGCACAATGCATTAGCAGGCAGTCTGTCTAGTCCAGCCTCTCATCCGAGGAAGGGTCATTATAGTAAGGATGGGGGATGACTGCTGTCTTTTGCATAGTTAGCAGGCATCCTACTACTGGACCATCCTTTCACATAGCCTTACTATCCAAGACAGGTATTTAATCTGACCCTTTAAATTATGTTCATGTTTTTCTGATCCGTTGTTAAGATTAGACTTGTCTAGCCTCAAATCCCATTCACGTCTCAGTCTCTGGTGGCTTAAGTTCTGCAATAAAGTAGAACCTCATGTGTAAGGCAAGTTTGTGTCAAACTGTTGCATTTGTTGTGCAGAAAAATGCATGAACTAAAAAACATTGCCTGAAACAGCTCACATGTATTAGCTCCCCTCTAGGAAGGGACTGAGCTGGTTTAGTGTCATTTATTTTTACATAGACTTTGTGTCAGCTATTTCTAACCACAGTGTCTATGCAACCTCCCTTCTGACACTGGATAACCAGGAACCAACAGAACATTGCAGGTAAGATCATATCCTTTGTGCATCCAGGGGATGCATGCTTGTGTAAGGCAAACAGCGATCCAGACATGACTTCCCATCAGACACAAAAGATTGCTTTGATTAAACTAAAACAAACACCATTAAACAGCATGGGCAGAACTTTGTAATAGGATTATTTAAAAAAAAAAAAAAAAGTAGGCATTGAACTAAATGTTTAAATCATCCTTGTGGACTCAAGGCTTCACAGAACTTAATGTAGTTTGGAGGAGATCCAGGAGGTCACCCTAAGACAGCCTGCAGCATCCTCATAGTGAGCTAGTGCTGACTAACTACTGATACTCCAACTCCTCTGCTTGCATTTTTCTTGTCTCTTTTCTTTCTTCATCCCTTCATTTTTCTTTTCATAGCAAAGAAACAGAGAGAAACATCTTAACTGTTAGGCACATTTGGCCTGGGAATTCATTGGCACTGACCAGCCTCAAAGACTAAAAAGCTTTGCAAATTTAACACTAGACAGATGGGCGTACTGGTCAGATAGATCGACTACTGGATTGTAACACATGCCAGAATGAAATGCCACACACAAGAGTTTGGAAAGGTTACAAGGGCTTACACGTTACTGCTTAGGCGTTTGCTAAGCAGTGAAGAGATAAGAAGGATTTTCTACAGACAAACAAATCAGTTATCTGATGAGGCCTCACACAAAGCTGACAAGCAACATCAGGAAACAGGCTCAATATGGCCATATACAGGATTGCACATTCCTTCATAAACACAAAAAATAAAAGATTTGTGGCTTTTCTCACTCCAACTACACACCAGGGAGGCTCAATGCACTGCGAACAGCCACCATGCTCGACTTAGTCTTGCGACTGGCAATATAAATGGGGAGTTCACAAAACTTGTTCCAGAGGACAAACATATCTCTGATACCCCAAATAGTTTTAACTCCCTGTGCTACACATTCACTTCATATGATATAAAAGCATAAACAGTTCAGAACATCTCAGCTTTTATTTGGTAAGATTGTACGTTTAATTTTGTAGACTTTTTAACTTCCCCAGGGCAGTGGAATGGGGCTTGGGGACCAGAGCAGGATGGCCATACTGTTCAGTGACAAGTCATAATACATTACAGGTCTGGCTCACTGACTTCTGAATAAGAAAAACACATTTCTATATTAAAACATTTTAGCTTTCAAGAAATAAAAATAAAACAAATTCTTACTACATAAGTTTCTTTCAATACTGAAATAATGCAAAGACACAGACTCACATTTTTAACATTTTCCAAAGTTATTCTTCAGGGTAATTTATATTTGAGTGTTTCTAATAAATTCATTTTCTTTAAGGCACTTTTTTTTTTAATTTATTGTTTCAAAGCTTATCCCTCAGTTCATTTTAACACCAAATACAAAAAGCAGTTGTGGGAATTCAAAATAGTAATGTACCTTTCAACCAGTGAAGAGTATATTTTACCTGCTGTACTAGAGTGAAGTGGATAGAAAGCATTCATTATTCATAAAAAGTCTGTCTAGTCAAGTTTCAAGGTACATACACCCAGCTCTAATGACAAGCATGTTTTTTGTAGGCCCCGCATCCCCCCCAGTTTCTAACAAAGTCCCCTGAACCAATACTGTTTAACATCTTTGTCAGTGACATGGGCAGTGGGACCAAGTGCACCCTCAACAAGTTTGCCAGTGACACCAAGCTGTGTGGTGTGGTCGACATGCTGGAGGGAAGGGATGCCTTCCAGAGGGACCTGACAGGCTTGAGAGGTGGGCCTGTGCGAACCTCATGAAGTTCAACAAGTGAAAGGTCCTGCACCTGGGCCAGGGCAATCCCAGGCACAAATGGAGGCTGGGCAGAGAATGATTGAGGGCAGCTCTGAGGAGAAGGACCTGGGGCATACTGGTAGATGAGAGGCTCAACATGAGCTAGTAGTGTGTGCTTGCAGCCCAGAAAGCCAACCCTATGCTGGGCTGCATCAAAAGCAGCGTGGCTAGCAGGGCGAGGGGGGGGGGGGGGGGGTGGAGTGTGGGTTGTTCATCTGTAATAGTTCTAGAAGCCACCAGCTGGAAAAGTCTAGGATTCTGTGTCTTCTCCACCCTTATTAGCATCTTCCTACAAAGCATTCTGACAACCCTTGCTTTTAAAAATAGATCCCAAGGAGGCTGGGCTGAATCATCCACAGAAGTCCTTCTCACCTGAACAGTTGTATGACATAATCCCATGGAGTGCCTAAGACCATCTGTGTGATTAAGGAGCACATAGGTAACTTCTCAGCCTTCAAGTCCTCACAGGCCAGAGACACTAGCTTTCCTTCATTTTTTACCCATACGCAAGAGTTAAAGGTACTTTTTAAAGGTACTTTTTGTTTGGTTGGTTTTGTCTTTGGTTTTAAGCTGAAGACAATGAATGATCCACACTCTCCCAGCTCACAAGAAGAGAACAAATTCAGAACTGAGGAATATCTACGGCACTGCAAAAGAGGAGATGCAGCAATGGCATGCCATAGAACAGAAAATGAGCACACGGTGTTACAAAGATGAAGGAAGCCAAGCACCAGGTTAGTTCGGTATCAGGGAAAGCAGCTCAGTGTCACCTGAAATACAGCCAGCGGCTTTCACTCATCTCTTCCACCGATGGAACACGGTCACCAACTCTGGTACAGCACAAGAATGGAATGTGAGTAACAAAACACTCATGAGATGGTAGCTTTACAAAGCTGCCTTGCAAAAACAAAACAAAAAACCCTACCCAACCAAAAAAGACAAGACATACAAAAATAAGAATGGCAGAATAATGACAAAGGGACAAAAATCATAGAAATTAACAAAAGCAGCCCTTAGTGATTGAGATGTCGAATAATATTCTTCATTTGTTCAGATTCAGGATAGGAAAGACACCTCCATTCATGACAGGCTACCACTCTGTGTAAGTTATATTCAACAGCTCTTAAGAGAACTGCTACGTGTAGACAGAACTCAGACATGCTCCCAGTGCCTCGGACCCGTGCATTTTCTAGAAGTAACAAAATAAAGACTGAAAACTATGTATATAGAAAAGAGGCTATCATCACTTCCTAGTTTCAGAGTCAAATACAAGTGCTAATACATACATAAATCACTCTATAGGTTTAATTTACAGTTAACTAACAATCTTCAACCTAATACTTCAGTTAGTGTTTTTACTCCTTGCGTTACCTTTTTCTACTGTACTTAAAAACAAGTGAAAGCATGCTTGGTTTCTAGTACTTTCAATGTAGATTCCTTAGCAGTCTGTGTTTTTCCCCCCATTTTTCCATTAAAGTACACTACATGAATTACACACTGCCCATATGAAATAAAAGCCTAGATTACCATAAATCCACCGCTGCTTCACTTTACGAAGAACAAGTATATGCTTCCTGATTGCAAGCTTACCAAATTTAAGGCCATAGCTTGTACTACAACGAACATGCACTAATCCAATCCTTGAAGGCTGAAGCAAATACTGGACTTGGGACAGATTTATTTTTTGGACTGTTGGTTCAATAGCTCGCTCTCATGCCAACAAACACCATAGGTCAGAATACTCTGCTTTGAAAGGCCAGCGCTGAGAAAGCTCCATATATGTAGCAAAAACTAAAATGAGAACTGTCCAATAGCTTCCCTTTATGACTTTTCTCTTTGTTGTGTCTTTGCCAAGCTAATATACTGAAGTTTTCCCAGATGTCTATAGTGAGTACAGCATTTCTGGACAATTTTAGCTATTTTTGAAGAGTTCAGCTGTTTCTCAGAAGGTGGCTGAGGAAGAAGGCAATTCCCACCCCAATATTAAGAAAAATATATAAAAGCACTGATCACTAAAAAACCCTAGAACTAGATAAGGTGCTACAGAGGTTGCTTTTAGGGTACCTTCAGGTATTCCTTTACTTGATCTAACCAAGATAATGGTTCCTGGAACTGACCACAGAGGCTTGTCAAAACTTGGCAGTTAAAACTGTATCACCCCATTTGCTCTAGATACATCAACCCAGCTCCTGTGGGTCTTTCCCACACACTCTCTCTCTCTCTGTAAGGAATTGCCATGTTTAAGACCACAAGAACAGACATAAGAAAGCATCTCCCATGCTTACACCCAGACATCCAAAAGAGGAAGCAATCCCTCTCCTACCAAGGAGATAGCCCAGAGTACCAGTTCAGCAAAGCTGGAGAAATGAAGGCTGTCCTGCACCTCCATTAAGAGATTCATGGCTGATGACAAGATATTAGAGGTTGGAGGCAAGGGAAGAGAAGAAACCAAACATGAAAAGAAGACAGGAGAAAACAGCACAGAAAGATATGGCAAAATGGAAAAGCCCATAACAGAGGGAAAGGCACAATGCCTGGTGTGTGGCCAGAGGAAAGCAGCTAGAAGTCAGGCTTAGAAAATGATAAACCAAATGAAAGATCTAAATTGCAGAAAAATGGAAACAGGCAGCAAAGGATAAGGACATGGCCTCTGATCAAACATTCCCCACACCAGCACCAGATATAACAAGGTTGGATTCTGGCATCAACACTCACTTCCTGTCATTGCAGCACACGGAGGCATGGCATTTAAAAAACGCACGTTTTACCCAGCAACTAATAGCCGGACCACCCTGGATGATTTAATATCATATAACCTGAGACTGACATCAAGCTGTTTTACCACCATCCCAGCCAGCTGCTATGTGAACTATCTACCTGTATGAGTGTTAGTATTTCTAGATATTTTTTTTCCAGTCTGCTTAAGGAGGAAAAAAAACCCACTAGATATAAAGCTAAGAAGATTATAATCGCAAAGTCATATGGAAGGTGATAAAAATTGAAGTTATCATCATCCAGGTAACCTTTAACTTTTCTCTAGAAAGATAATGAAAGTATATTAAATCAAAAGATATAATTCTCATGTTTAAGATTTAGAAAGACTGGTTAGTATAATTGAAATTACTTTGTTAAAATACACTAACATTTGAAGCAGCTTATGGTGGAGAAGCAGGCATTCCTTTACATGCTGCTTCATTCAAAATGAAAAGAACGAGGTCAAACCCTACTGAAAAGTGGCAAATATTTTTCAATACAAATGCTTTTTTTTTTCCTTCCTGTGACAAATAAATGAAACAAGTCAGCTACTTTTCAGAAAAGAGGAACTTTGCCAGTAGTTTTGATTTATATGGCTAATTTGCTGAAAGCATTAAAGCTTCATGCAGGAAATTGTTTCATCATTTTAGTCTCAAAGGAAGACACTTTCATTTTTAAAATTCAAGTAATGCTTTAATTTCTACAAAAAAAAGCAAATCTAGTGCTAGAAAAACATTACCATTTATGATTCACATACATGAATGTTTCACAGCCAAGACAGCCAACAAATTCAAATATATGACATCATGGCTTTAACACTAGTTTCTGGTGTCAGCTTTTAAGCTTGCTTAGCATTAAGTGGCAGAAACCAACAGCATCTGAAGATCCCATTCTTTTTGCTTGGATTTTGATGCCACGGTGTCACTTTCCCAACCAGTTAAGCAGTAAAATCAAGCTAAGCCTCCACTGCAAACTGTAGGTCCTCTGCTTGGTTGTACATCTTCACCCTGCCCACTGGACACTGGAGGGGTGGGCTCTCCTTGTGAAAACGTCTGTCTCGTCCTGAACACCAGCTATGTGCATTGAGGCCCTGCTTCAAGGATGTGGTCAAGCATCGCTCATTTGTGGGAAGTAGAGAGTGATTTCTTTCCTCCGCACTTCCACATAGCCTTTACTTGTTTTGTTTTGTCATTCCCTTTCCCCTTCCCTCTTCCACCTTTCCCTTTAGTTTAATTGATAATATTTCCTTAATAATATTTTTTTTTCCTCTTTAATTAAATTATGCTTATCTCACCCCGTGAGTTGTTCTTTCCTTTACTTCTTCCCCTCTTCATCTGAGGAGGGGGAGTGAGAGAGCGGTTGTGGTGTTCAGCTGCCTCGCACAGTAAAACCACCACACAAGCATGCAACCATCATTCAATAAACAGACACTTGCCTTTGCCTCTGAGCCACAGCAAAGCAAATCCGGATCCTTGCATAGGCACTGCCCTATGTATGCACACTATGGATGTAGCAGTACCAAGCCAGGCTGAAAGTCTTGGCTGGAGTCAGCTCCCCGGTACTGCTCCACTCGCATTGTGCAGGCTAACCTTAAATACGATCCCTTCCTGTTTACGCCTTCCTTAGCTCCCCAGTAACTGCTGTGAACTTCACATGAGAGCTGGACTTGTAAGAGTCCACACAAATCCTAACGTTTAAGTCCAACACACAATTGGCATTAGTTTCCTATTTCCCTTCATTTACTACCTCTAGGAAACAAGCAGCCTTCTATCTTTTATTCTCCCCTCTGCTAAATGGAGCTATACAGAAGCAGTGCTTATTTCCAGCCTCTTGCGGTGCAATCTAATGGGTAAGTGCCAGGGCTCAGAAAGCATCCAAAGAAAGCGCTGTGTCAGCAGCATGCCCTGCAGCTGCCCGAGGCACTGGGGCAGAGGAGCATCTTCATCTCCTCCTGCCTACCTCCTCCACCGCGTGGAAAGGAACGCAGGGAAGCGGCACATCTCTACATTTCAGCTGGAAGCGAATCCGTCCCTCTCTTCCCTCCGGTCAGAGAGGTCTTCCTTGCTCTTCAGAGGGTTTTGTCGCAGCAGACCGTGTGAGCAGAACCAGGGCTGTAGCTCAGCGGCGGCACACGGCCGCCACCTCACGGTGCAAATCTGAACCCGCCCCTAACACACGCAGCCTGGCGGAGCAACGCCGCACTGCCCGTCAGGGCAGGCAGTCTGCAAGGCAGGCAGACCCCAACAGTTCTCTGAATACTTTTCCCTTTCCTGCGTGATCTCCTTCTCTTAATAGGGATGCTCGCCATTTGTTTTCTGTCAGCCATGCCGCACAAGCGACAGTTAAAACTCCTGCTTGCTAGCAAGCATGCCTAGGTCTGCCAAAACAAAACAGCTAAATACAGCCCATTGTTGGCAGCTACTTCCCAGAGACGGTATCACAGGCACTTCTCAGCGTTTCCTGCTGTTCTGCCTTGTTGGCCACGGTAATTACCTTTGCAAGTACAGCTTACCCAAAGGACAAGCCTGGAACAGATACGGCATTGGCCTTTTCTACCTTCAGGGACAGGTCATGAACCTGGCCCATGCAATCTCATTATTGAGCCCAACTAGACCCGTTAAAGGACTAAGTGGATCTTAAGTACTTCCACAAACTGTTTACTGGGCTAGACTGTATAAAACAACAGCAACCACCACACCAAGTTACCTCAGCTAGTCTCCAGGTGGCCAGGAGCTAGGACACATGCTAGAATGCAGTCCTGTCCTACTGCTGGTGACTGAAGGAGCCTTCTGGCAGAAGCAATGGTTGAATTGCACCTCAGCCAACAAAAGGTGCATGCAGATCTTGGCAGACTCCTTACCTGCACAGTGCATGGCAGAACTCCTCCCCTGCTCCTTTGTACCCCATCCTCCAGACAGACTATTACACACACTGCTGGTTATGCAGACACTGCCTGCTTGGCTTGTCAAGGTGTCTAAGTACAGTTGTTCCTTATATATCACTACTGACTACAAATCTGCCTCATTGCCAGAGGTGTCTAGTGGAAAGCTGCATGTGGTACCTATTCCAGGCATCTTGTATACAGTCATTAAACAGCTTTCACTTGGGAACGGAAACCACTCAGGCTGGGCTCAGAAATGTCATTATGATGTAGTATCTCATGACCATTAACAACTGCACTGGAATTGTTTCATTGACTTTGAGACCAGGTGTTGCATAACCTGTTCCTGGCAACATGACCTTCAGAGACCTTGGGTACATGGAAGCAAGGCCTCTTTATGGTATACTAACCATAACTCACATTTACACACAGTTGTAAAGGACAAAAATTGATTTGTGTGGCACAAAAAAAAAAGAAGCCAGGATTTTCAAGGTGTGCTGTTAGAGCTGAAATATTGTAAATCATTGTTGTAATACCTCTCTCAGGCTGGAAGCATTTGACATCAGATACAGCTGATACGTTCTTGGTACAGAGTGGTTCAACTCTGCTCAAGTGCATATCCGTATTGACAGGATGTCAGCCAGTCAGTCTGACAACACAGTTTTGGTAAGCTCATGCTGTAATCCCAAAACTTGCTATTGACATTGTTATATCAGACATTTTGGCTTTAGCTACTTTCAATAATAGGAGTCTCAGGCATTTCTGAGCATCCAATCCATCTTTTTTTTTTTTTTTCCAGCATAGAAAGCACCTGCTACCTATTGCCACAAGACATTTACTGAAGTTTTCCAAAAAACAGCAATAACTCCTTGAGAATGGTTAATTCTTCCAAAGACTGAAACTGTTTTCTTTACCCAAGATTGTATCGTGCTAGGATAGGAAAGAACAATGGTAGACAAATTCTGATTAGCACAACTAGAATGTGAGACAAAGTAAGCTTTCAAGGACCAGACAGCACACAGAATTTACATATGAAAAAATGCACTGGAGTGTCTGTACAGTGTGTTTGTATTAATCCCACTCTATTTACCCTCCCTCCCCACAACAACAGCCAAAGCTTTCACAGAATGAAAAACATATGTAGTCTTTAACAATGATGGATTCATGATTCTCTAGGACTTCAGTTGATAAGTAGCCTCAAACATGAATATACATGCAACCCTAAAGTACCAAGTATTGGCCCAGCTTTACAGACAAATGGTTATACTCATGCTGCTCACCATTTTCATAGGTCTCCTCAAAACAGAAGATACACACCAGGAAGACTAGCAGGTTCCCATTTATCACAGTTGTAAGGTCATCAAAACATTTATCCAAACAAACTTAAGTGCATTTTTAGCACTAAAGATTCCATTTAACTTGATAAATAGAATAGGGTCATTACCTAGAGCCAGAAGACAGGGAAATATCTAATAGGACAAGAAGTCAATATGGTGCTGGATAGGCTAATTCTTTCTTTTCAGTACAGGGGCTACTATCATGCAATGCTATCCCATATCCCACAGGGCATCACAGAGCATCAGGAAGCTGAATCCCAGCAGCAGCCTGTGCATTTTCTTTACCTGCCCATATTATCACCTTCCTCTATTATCACCTTCTCTCTTCAGAAAGTGTTCTGAACACCTCAAACACCCCTACCAAGCGTCAAACAAGTTCTGTAGGACTTCTCAAGTTGCCACCTGAAAAGAGAGTTTTCCCCAGCACACAGTTGCATACTGACCTGATGTTCAGCCATGACAGCATGGGAGTTGTACCTCCACCGACAATCCACACAGTGAAAAAGACTATGAGGAGGGTTGTTGAGAACATCATTTGGTGCGAGTAGGTAGCAGTATCTCGTATGGCCAGAGCAAAGGCCATGGCTCCCCTGAGACCTATGCAAAAGAACAAAATAGCAGAGCTTCAGAAGCATGCAACCATGCCTATTCATTAAATGGAATCTTTCCTTGCTCCCTCCCTGCCACACAGGCTCAGAGTGACAGGCAGAAAGCATGGGGCTCAGCCTGTTCTCAGGTAAGTTTCAGTTATCTCAGTTTCTCTTGTAAATTATACTCTGGGATGTTTTAAAGCATGATTTGCCCTGGTAGTTTTATGAGGCTTACAGAAAACACAGTGATAAGGAGTAACTATTTCCAGAAATTAACAGGAAAAAAGTGCAGAAACCAACAAGTTGCAGACAACAGCAAAATATATTTTGGAAATCAAGCAGCTCCCTGAATCTAAATGAAAACACACACTTTTCTGTTTGATTCCATTACTGAAACGTAAGCTATTGATATGGAATTGTTATCTCCTGAAAAAGTTAAGAACATGCTCACAGGCAGAACATACTGCCTTCCCTCTCCCACAGATTATGAAACTCCTCTAACATGGGCAAGCAACTGGCCGCCTGCAAACTTATTTAGGAGGGGAGTCACAGAACAGCTCTAGAGGGAAGGGCGCTCTTGAGGTCATCTGGTCCAACCCCCTGTTCATGCAGGGCTACCTATCGCCAGTTGCCCAGGACCACATTCAGACAGCTTTTGAAGATCTGAAAGGAAGGAGACCCTGCAACCTCTGGACAACCTGTGCCAGTGTTTTGTCACCTGCAGAGCAAATAAGTGTTTCCTGGTATTCAGAGGGAACCTCCCATGTTTCGCTTTGTGCCCATTGCCTCTGGTACTGGCACTGCTGGAAATAGCCTGACTCCATCATGTCAAGTAAAGGAGTTTAAGTAAAATATATATATATTTTTCAATTAAGTAGGAGAAGTCACCCATAAATGTCTCAATTCTCTGTTTCTGCACAACATGCAGATCGTCTCACCTAGAACTAACTCACTGGAAGAAATACATCCCAATTCCCCCATCACCTTCAGATGCTCAACACTGCAAAATGAAAATACTCCATTCCCAACATAAGGCGACTGTGGGCTGCCAGCAGCTGGCAATTCAAGATGTCACTCTTCTCAGACATGACACTTCATGTAAACGTTTAAAGGGCATGCTGCAATCATTAAGTCTTCTGTTCAAAAAAAACCTACATATGAATTATAAAAGCAGATGATGGAACTATAAACATCTTATGATTTTAAGAGTATTATTGTTTTACCAAACATCTTTGCTCTTTTACCTGAAAACATCATCATGTGCTGAAAGTTCCAGCTGATCTTATGCCTTCTGCCCAGATTCAGCAAGAAAGACAGAGGGTAGATGTGCGCAGCTCTGCCCAAAAAGATTGCAACCTGTTCACAGCTGAGGGTTAAGGATTTCACTTTCCTAGGGTGGGCACACTCAGGTACCTGGCTCTAATATGAACCTTCTGTTTTAATAGGAAATTCAAATAATGATAAAGTGCTCATGTTATACCTGTCTATGTAAAACAGACTTTCACCAATTACATGCATAGAGAACTCACTGCACAGATTACAACCTTTAACTAATATACCCACTTTTTTTTTTTAAGGCACAGTGAAATTACACCTAGTATTAAGGCTACCAGCTGTGCAAATGAAGGCTTAATATCACATCTTAAACAACTATCACCAGCATTCAATTGTGCAATTTAGACCAACAGAAATGCAGCCCCAGTGCAGAAGGAAAGCCAACATAAGAGACCTGCAAGTGGCCACTCCATTATTGCTCCTGCAGAGGCACGATCTCCTATGGACTGGCAGGCACTTAAGAGTTCAGAGAAACTACATAGATGAATCCAAAAACAATTGCCAGCACTATAATGAGGTTCAACAAGTATTTTTAAAAAGTACTGTAGAAATTCATGACAATAAGTGGTAAGCTCTCTCCATGCTGTACCGTGGTGCCAGTGAATAACCAGAAAGCTGAATACATGCTCCACCAACACAGGAACACCTTGGTACAAAATAGAGGGATAAGCTGAAATCGTATAACACACCAACACAATCAGAAACCAACTGAACACTGTTCATTTGCTACTGGGATAACAACATTAGAAAAGTGAAACAGCTCTCTTACAGAAAAGTAGAGAAGAACTCTAGATATGTCCGGGTTGTTGCCATACCTAAATATGTAAGTAAAACAATACGGCTTGCATGAAGTTATGTCCACAAGAAACTAAGATTTTGATCATTACTTTCTACCAAAAAAAAGTTCATGTAATTATTACATTTTATAGCAATCCTTTTGGGAACTGCACAAATCATTAGCCATCATCACAACCAACACATGTAGGAAGAATGACCAGGATTTTGCTAGTGACACTGAGGCTTTAGTTCTGCCTCTGCAGTCCAGCCTTTTTCAACAGATCCTGATGTCTGCACAATTCCTCAGCCCCCTACCCACAGGGTGTTAATTCAATGGGGAAGTGCCAAGGCAAAATGTGGGTGCTAATACCCTTTGTCTTCCTCAAAGGTCACTCAAGAGGCAACAAAGGTTAGGTAAGGTAATAGAAAGAGATAAGAAAACTGCAGTAAAATTAGACAGGTAGGAAGAAAATGGAACAAAAGAAACACTGAGAAGAAGCACAGACAGCATAGCCTGGACAGAGAACAGAAGGCTACAGCAAAAATGAAAAATTGCAACACTTAGCACACCAAAGCAAATACTGTTTTATTCATGTCTTCATTCATAGTGCTCTGGAACACTTTCCAGTGTTCTTCTGAGAACACACAGGACAGAGGAGGATTCTTCACTTCTCTGAAACAATTAAAATGGTCAAATAAAGACCTATGTGATAAAACAGATGAGAGAAAACAAAGTAAGAAAAAAAGAAAAGTATATTCTGTATTAGGCCTTTTTTTTTTTTTAACTGGGTTTTATCTCCATGGCAGATAGCCCTACTCCTGCAGCAGGCAGGGAGGAAACGAGACAGGAAGATCCATCTCCATTGTTTCATTCACATAACTGCTCTGGATTTTCAGGCACCCAGTAAACCACGAAGGAATATAGGCTATTTCAAGTTGGACAGGAGAGAAGAATCTAGTGACTCCCAACTAACCTGAGTGCTACTACCACCAAAGTGCTCTGTTCTGAGGCAGCTGAGATCCAGTTAACAAATCAGCCAGGGATGAGGGGAACTGGATACCAACCTCCAACACCAGTACCTCTCAGCACTGTGTTCCCTTCATGTCATGGTCTGCACCACAGCTCAGTGCCTGCCTCCTCCGTCACCTGAGAACCTACCTCTACCTTTAGAATATTGCTTAAAGATAATCAGTTTGCCCACAGTCCCTTTTATTTACTTGAAGTTCATTTGCTTTGTTCTAGGGACAGCTGGAAGTGAAGAGGAAAAAAAGTCCATCTTAGGTCCCAAAAGTCTGAATACAACAGCACTACTTGGTATCAATAGCCAAGGCACACAATAACAGATTGTTTTTTTGCTGTCCTCCCTCCCCATCCCAACAGAACTTGACAAGAAGCAACAAGAACAGCTTTTCTTTTGGAACAGACTGTACAAAAAAAAACAGTGATAAGAAAGAACCTCATCTCTCCCTTATTTGTCCGGGTATCTTTTGGAATCTGATTCACAAAGCTATTACTCCATTTATATGGACGGAAAGCCACACAATGCTTCCACTTAAGTTGTCAACATCTCCACAGCAAAGATTGGGAAAGAGCAGAGGGATAAACAGCTATTATCTCACTTGTTTCAGGTTATTATCAAGAATCAAAAAGATATTTTGTGTTAATATATATTAATTCAGTGACAGTGAGTGATAGGCTTCTAAATGTCTTTGTATCAAAGACAACTGAAGTTAAACCATGCAAATCCTCCTTAAAGGCACTATGCTTTGCTTTCACAAAGCTTTCTAGCATTAAGCACTTTAAATAAATTGGAGGAAAGAGAAAACAAACTACACTTCAGAAATTTGGAAGTCCAGAAAGACGTAGATACATTTCAGCTCACACCACCACACACGCTTAACCTGCATGATGCAATATAATTTCTTCAGGTGTAAGGTCTGGAGAAGAATAAAAGCTTTGAGTCTTCCTTCCCCAACAGGCACAGATTAATACTTGATGTAGCTTCACTGAACAACAGTCCAACCCAGACACATTCCCTCTCCAATACCACTCTATCCCTCGTTTCCCTGTTCTCTTCCAGTCCACAGAGTGTCAGATTCAATCTAGTGTAATTTTTCTAGCAGGGAGCAGATAAAAATTAAGACTCCTGAATGTCATCTGTGGAAAACACTGCATTGGTGAGCCACTCCCCTTCACCAAGGATTCCCTGGTATCATCATCCATCAGTTTACCTTTAGATTAAATGTTTCTGCATATCTGACAAGCAGGTGCCCACGCTACTTAAGAAACTGACTCAATTTGCCTATGCTGATAAAGATACGCAGCACGCTGTTTTCCCTTCCTGCTGATACTGAGGTTTCTGAGCTAGGAAGAAAGTTTCCAAATGCAATGTTAAAAGCTCCACTACTACAACTACATGCAGTGAAGCATATTAGTTCATTTATATTTTGAATTTACACCACTTTTAGCACTTGCTCAGGTGCAAAGCCAACAACTTTGTGGCACAGAGTCCTTATGATTTTGATGTAAGGGTTAATGAAAGACTTTCTCAGAATTCTTGTTCCTGCAAGACATCAGAAAAACTCCAAGTCAACCAACATCATTTATTTAGTAAAGCCAGACACCAACAGCCTTCAGGCACACAGGATAATATAGAAGCCTCAAACTGAAAAAGGATACAAAAGCTCCAATGATGAAAACTGGATTGAATATGTGTTTCTGGAAAGTAAACAGTGCCAAACCCATATAAGAAAATATGAAGTTCTCAGCCAGGAAGTGCAATACCTCAAATAGCTAAGGGGAAAAACAGACAAACAACACAATAACACGTTAAAGGCTAAGCAATGAAGATGCTTTTCAAAAAAATAGTACATAATACTACAGCAATAGACTGTACAAGAGGAAAAGAATCTTGCCTGCTTAGTGCGACTTCTTGATTCGACTGACAAGTTATTGTATGTATAATGTGCCTGGGTAATTCCACAAAACAGGACGGCCACCACACCTGCGAACAGAATTACGTGTAAGTATCAGTCTGTTTACTACATAAACACAAGACATTCTCCCTTTTCAAGTTCTATTAAACTTATACACCATCCTTAACCCTGGGATTTTATGAAACTCATTTTCGAGTCAAGGATTAGGCGAGGCACAGGGGGGCAGAAGCATGTGAAACAAATCCATGCTGTTCCTAAAAGCTTTTGCTACACAGCAAGTTGCACCATCAGTGGTATTGTGCAGGACATAAAAAGAGCTTTAAGTGCTAAAATCATGTTCCTTATAGGAAGATTTCAATGAGAAGGTGGATACGTGGCTGCTAAGACACACAGGAGTCCTCTTGGTGTGTTTGAAGCCACAACTCACCAGTAAATCCACAGGCTTCTGCTAGTAGGAAGGTGCTCCAGGACATCAAGAAGAAGAGAGCCGTTTCCAGCAGGGGGAAGCAGTGCAACTTGGTAAACTTCGTCACGTTAAGTCATTTGTTAAGGGATCATAAGTAAGAAACTCACCAGTCCTTTGGCTTCTCTGTACCCAATATTTGTGAAAAGAGCTACTATGTGCTAACAACCAATGCTAGTATGAGAACAAAAAACTTTTTGCTGAAAAACATCAATTCCATCACATCCAGACGGACTTCAGAATCAAGGTCTCCCCTTACAAGCCATTAATTTTAGGTATTTGTGCTGCATATCCACAGTGTAACTATGGCTCCACTTCTGTGAATGAAGAGCTTATTTATGCCACATTTCCCTGCAAAGCACCAGCAGGGAAGGCATGTATACTTGGTGTTCCTTTTACTGTTCTTCTTTCATTTTATTTTTAAATAAATACATGTACACAAGTCACCTTTAAATAAATCATAAAATACATTCAGAAGTGCTTCATTGCAGGGCTGTTCTTGACTACAGGAACCCCAGGATGAAGTAGATCTGTCAGAATTTTTCTGCTCAGATTTGTTGACAAGGTCTTTCAGCAAGTTTGGCTACTTCTGTACTTTTGAGGCAAAGCAGATATCCTGCCTACAAAGTGTATTGCTTCTTGTGTTGATGTGCTTTAGAGGACAAGCTCAACCACAGCAGCTCAGCCTTTCAATGGGAAGAAGTAGTTTTATCTTCCAGATGAGAGTAAAGCTTGAATAATGTCAAACACAAACTGAATTAACAGCTTGGATAGCTACTGAAAGAGTGGGACAGATTTCAGTAGCCTTAAACATAGCTTTCTACATAATACAGAATATTTGTTCACCTGTCTATGGACCTTTTTCCCCTACAATCACTAGTCTGGCAGCAAGTAAACACAGTACAGCTTACTAAATCCCAAGTGCAGACAGCTATGCACAGCTGCACTGGATGTTACAGAAAGAAACCATGTGCTAGTAAGAGTGGTGGAGAAATCCTTGGGCTGACAACCAGCAGTCTGCTCTGAAATCCAAGCAGAAGGACAGCAAGAGACCAGCGAGGACACCCGAAGCAGCAACAAGCTGGTAGCACTCCCTGCCCCTGTGTAGGAAGGCAGTACCCTGACAGACACCGCGAGGCTGCACCACCACCCACCACTCCTCTCCACGCATCACACAGCTGCAGCCAGGGCTCGCTGCAGCATTACACAACCAAACCTAGTGGCAGCACAGCTGCTTGAGAAGTCACGGTTCAATATATGATAGGGATGTGACAAGCAACGAGGAGCACTGCTTTCACAAGGCAATTCACAGGCTCTGGGAGGTGTGGGGCTTGCAGCACTCCTTGTGACTCTGGCAAGAAGCACTCATTTGGCCTAGAAAACCTAGTGGAAGCAGTCTCCTGCGGGCTTTACCACAGAATACGGTGTTCACAGCAAGCCACAAGTGATTAACACCAGAGGCAAACAGCTGACAGCATTTCAGGGGAAGTCTGGTTAGCACAAAGCACGTCTGAGCCCAGCTACCTGCTCCCCGCCCACACCACTACTTCTTGGTGGGCTTCTGAAGTTAGGAAAGAGCCCTCATCAGAGCTGATTCCTCATTTCTAGTCTCTTCTGGCAGCTTTGTGAATCAAATACAGTATAAAAAACAGGGGACTAAAGTAAGTAACCATACCAAAACATTTCAGTAAATCCAAAGTGGAAACCTCTGCTCACCACTCTGGAGGAAGAGGATGGTGAAAGAGAGTAAATAACAGGATTTTCTCTTGTTTTGTATACTAATAGACCAAACTGAAGTGCTACTTCAAATTAGATTATTTGTTTTCTTAACTTGAACATTAAAGCAAAAAGTTTTCTTTTTAATTTCTCAGGTACAATATTCTGCTTCACTTCATTCCAGCCAGGCAGACTCTACAATTTAGGAAGAGAATATCAGCTGGTACAATATATTAACATTATCAAAAAATAACAGTGAGGCCAGGACAGTTTGCTGAAAGCCAGAATGAGTCTGGATATATTACCTGCATCATATTTGCAAACCAACTATTCTGCCTGTTTTCAAAGGACCACATGAACCCCCTTTGCTGGAACAGGTACAGCTAGGTACTTCACAGCTGTGGTCGTGCTACAGAACATTGCTTGGGAATAAGGTCCTGTAAACTTCAGTCATGACTTAAGTTACGGGCTCTAATTAGCTAAGAGTAGTAAAACACGCATTTACAGTTTGCTTGTAGAGTGTTACAAGATGTTAAGTGTTCTTCCCCTCAAAATAATTAAAATGGTATATTTAAGCAAAAATTCATGTATTTTTGTGTGTTTATTTTTAAACCAGAGTCTGTCTTGTGAACAGTCATATAGCACTGTCCTGAGCACAAACATCATGGCAAGAACCAACTGCTGCTTTAGATCATGATTTTACAAAATGGATACGAATGTATCCCAGCTGTAATTAGAAGCAAGCCAGAAAGCCAAAAACCACAGCAACAGCGCTCAATCGGCTAGAGCTATAGATGGCTGGTAGCTTAAAAGCCAGGCTAAGAATCATCGTTCTGGGTCACATCGATTGCAGAACAGTGGAGCTTGAAGACCAAACACTAAAGCATCACAGCACATCTTCCCCCATACCTGAAGGGTTTCCATTATGCAGGATACAATGAGGCAAACTTGAGCAGTGTATATATAACAAGATACAGTTCAGACATTATTGCTTAAGATCAAGAGTCACAGGTTCATGATTGTTGTATAAAATATCATATTCTGTCCCTTCTAGGCCAGTTTTCAGAAGTCTAGGCAGATCAAAGCAAGCTAGGATGTGTAAAAATATCATTATCCTAGCCAGTCCAAAAGCAAAGAGATTGATATATATATATATATTTTTTTTTCCTTTCCTGGGGAAACATGACAATTTCTGGTGCAGATCAGACTTCAGATTTACTGCCCAAGCCTAAAGCAAAACCCACACAGATTGCTCCCTGAGTGCCTCAGAGCTCTGATCAAATAGACTGAGCTTCAAGAGAGCAGGACAGGTCAAGCAGAGCACATAATGTTATGATGTTAACTCTGGTAGAGATGCTCTTATCCAAGCCACATGATACAAGATTTCCAGCAGAAAGGTTAAATGCAGAACTCAGAAAGAGCCCATTAGGATCAGAAATAGCTATTACGGATTTTGCTGAAGAAAAACAAAACACCAGTTTTCCTATGAGATGTCTTTCAAGCCTACATAATAAAAACTTTTTTTATAATTCCTAAAAAGAAACTGAACATTATGATGTGTCTATTGAGGGCTACCCCTTGACTTTAAATCTTTTGGCAGCACAATGCATGCAGCAACATCACTAAAACTTCTAGTGTGGCCACAATTTCACCAGAAAAACGGGATTTCTATGGATACCTATACGCCTTTCTATAGGCAGAGGTCACATGAATGCTGGTCATGTCTTCACAGTCAGGTTAAAAGAAGTTTGAGTCACCATTGCTACTGCTGGAAATAGGTGAGCTCCATTAGCACATGAATGTCGCAGCTTATCTGGAAAAGCTAAACATGAAAAAGGATATCAGAGCTGTCACTACTCCTGTCACTGCTCCCATCATGAAAGAACCACTGAATATTCCCAGGAAAACACCAACCGACTTGAAAAATGCTGCAGCATCAAAAGCATGGGTATTTTCACCTGCTGGCTGGTAGGCAACTATCGATCTAGGAACAGAGTAACACAATGACAAGTTAGATGTGGCATCAGGAAGATTTTACTCTGACAGCAACACCTGAACAGCAGAAAAGACAAACCTAAACTGAAAGCAAACTTTTCTTTCTGGTGCTTGTTATGCATGAGGTATCTTGGCAAATGCTTGTAATTTTTACTAATTCAGTTCAAGATGATCCACTTAAATTTAAAATAGTGTGTCTAAAATAAATGCTTTTTCTGAGAAAAATACCTAAAACGATTAAGTAATTTCAGAACAGAATTTCAGGTAGCTACTTACGAGGATAATACAATGGCAACAGCGTCATTTAACACGCTCTCCCCAAACAGAAGGGCATAGAGATCAACATCGGCATGCAGCTCATTAAATATTGCTAGCACGGTAACTACAGAAAGAGGGAAAAAAAGAAAAAACACACTGACTTCAGGAACAACTGTGAGTTGTGACAGAGTAGACTTTCCAGTTTGCCTTAAGTAACAAAACCCAGAACTGAACTGCAGGACCAAAATCAAACTGGGAAACAGACCAGCCACATTTATCTACGGGTAAACAGCTTCACCATCAGTTTTAAAGCAGCTCCATTAGGAAGGAGCTCTGTAGTCCTCCCATCTGCAAAGTCCCCCATGATCACGGGGCACAGTGCAGATGAAACTTCTACAAAAAAAAAAAAGAAACCTTCAAAAACATTCTGCAGCCCTCGCTACTTTCAAAGGCTGCATGGATTGTTGGCATGGCTTTATCAGTTCAGTCATACTGCTAAAAGCTGTAAGTGTTCCCCAAAACATATACCATGTCACAGGAGAGTAAAATTGTGTAAGATTTGAAATGGGCAAGACTGCTAAATATTTCTATCAGTCTTTTCACAAACACTTCAAAATCATTCTCTCATGTCAGACTGAAGATGTTCCCATATATGAGCTTCAAAAAAGAAAAATCCCGTGGTACTCCTATTTTGCATAAAGGCCAAAATCACGTGCAGACTTGCTCAGAGCTCAGCTCAATCACAGGAGCACTTCCCATTTTTACACCAATCAACGCTGAGGTCATCACATAATCTGTTTTAAACATCAAGCTTCATACTTCAACACTCCCTCCCCTGGCCCTTCACACACACCAGCTCTCCAGACTCACCTGTCAAGGGCAGACACCTTTGTGAACATGCTGGACTTCAAGGAATGAGTAATTTATTTTTTATTATTTTTTTTTTTTTGCCAAAAGCTAAAGTTAGTCCGCAGAAGAGCATTCTTCTGCTTGAATTTATATAACATGAACATCATTTGAGTGAAGAAAAACAAAACAAGCAAACAACAACAAAAAACTACTCAAATACAGCTCTTAAAATATCCAGCGTCCCCAGAAACATAGCTACAGAAGTCCTGCTATCCAGACAGTATAATAATTTCATTAATTTTCAGCCTTAAATTTGAAGTACACTAAACAAAATCTATTAGGGAAAAATATTTAAAATAACATATAATGAACAGCAAAGCTGGATTTGTCCCCAAACATACTATCACATCATCAAACTGACAGAACAACTTCCACAGCACCCAGCATTTGTGTGCATTTCACAGAAGATCTGAGATACTAGCACAACATAACTGAAAATAAAAGACAATTAATATCTTTGTGCTACATGGCCAACAATCCTAGCAACAGGATCTTTTGGGAAGAGATTATTAAAAGTTGCTTAGCAAGCTACCTGGATCAGTGGCAGATATTATTGCTCCGAAGAGGAGGCAGTCTGTATAATAGAATTTACCAGAGAGTTGTCCCACCAACTTCATTAGTTTCACAACCCCATACATGAGATTCCTGAAGAGAGAGGATAAAACAGTCCAAGTCAAATGAGATAGCACATTTCAGACAGGCAAAGAAAAACCACAAGCAACAGTATTTCAGGTGGGCTTTGTTATTCTGGAACTCCATGAGACACTGCTGCAGTTTAACACTATGCTCTCAAAATTAAGCTCCCTCTCTTTCCTAAGAACTGAGCAAAGAGTGAGATATGATCCAGCATTTAACAGTTAAAATCAAACAGCGTAAGATCTGTTCATGCAACTAGCACAAACTCCACAGGCTGCTTCCTTTTTCCACCGCAGGGAACATTTCTGTGCTCAGAATTCCCCTCAGTGTTGGTTCTGCCACAGTACACAAAGACACAGAAAAAGCTCTGAACTAAGAATAGCTTTTAACATATTTCTCTTTAGTGAAATTGAAAGACATGAACCAAAGTCGCAAATGCAGCTCTGTATTTCTCTCCATGCATACGATCGCTTATGCAGCTACTGTAGCTGCATAAGCGATCGTATGCAAGTGAACCAATGTGATTAATCAAATGTGTGTGTACACATTTATAAAATAAATATATATAAAATATAAAAATTATAAAATTAAATATAAAATATAAATATTATACAAATATAAATTTTATACAAATATAAAATTATGCACACACATCCATCAGGGGGTGAAGGGGGAGAGAGAGTGCATGCACAGTGGATGGAACATCTCTAGAAGTCCGAGAGCTAAAAATTCTATTACAAGTAGTGGCTACAATTCAGGATAAAGTTAACTCTAATAGGAATCTAAGAAACTTTCCCTTTGTACTGTAACATGACATTAAAAACAGAACGCTGCTCCCTAGTACTCTCGTTAAGTGATTCAGTATTTTTGACAATTGAACTTGACAATATTGTTTGAAGGTGCAGCATTGTTTACAAGTCAGATCTCTGCAGAAGTTTATTTCTGTCTGGAAAATTCACAAATAAAAAATATCAAACAAATCTCAAAATTAAGACAATCTAGATAGCTCAATGTGAACTTTTCAGCTTTAGCAAAAATAGCAACAGATAGTACAGATTTCACTTACCCAATGATAAAACAAGAGACTGCTGTTCCTAAGAAGGCGTAGGCCAAAATTGACCCCAAATTCCTGAAAAAGTGTCTCTGCATAAGAAAACAGGTTTACACACTCAGTTAAAGAAGTTAATGCACTGTATGTTTTTGAATAAGTGATACATTACACTTTCCTTTATTGGTGCTTTCTAGAGAAATCTCTTGATTACTGCAATGTAAGTTCTGTCCAACTTCAATAAATTGAATATATCAAATCCTAACCAAATATTGAATCTTACATGGAGCTCACTGACAGGAAACTTCCCAATAATGTTTTTATAACAAATATCTAGATATAATACATAGATGTAGGGGTTAGCTACAAAAATAAATACAAGCACCACTTGAAGATGTCATAACCCAGACCCTCTGTCATCCAGAATCTGGGACACCCCCACTGGGATTCAGGTTTGGGTCCACTTCTCAGGGTAATTTATTGCATTTTGGATATTAGAGAAGGACCAACACGATTCATAGCAGGCCATCTTCTACTTTAAATGTAACTGATATTAACCTCTGGTTATATTCAAAGGAAATCAAATCAGCAATTTAATACATTTATAGTTGTGTGGGGTTTTTTTTTTTGTTGTTGTTTTTTATAAAAAGCATTTTCACTTAAAACAGTATGACCTAACCATCTATGCAGGAAATCAGATTTTTCTTGTTGTCACACCTGTTCCTGAACAAATCCTGATCCTGACCAGATCAGCAGTCTCTCATTAAGAAAAGGCTATTTTCCTCAGGAAATGATTACACTTACTTTCTTCAGGCTATAACCAGCATGAAAGATAATAGGAGGCAACAGAATGTTGAAAAAGACTTCTGGGTCAAATGTTACCTAAAAAAAAATAAGTGTGAAACTAATTAGAAACAAACACAAATTTTTTTTCAAGTCCTTTTCCTCTTTAATTTTTTGACAACAATTATTTCTACGTGTTGAAATAAACATTTGGCCAAGTTGACCTTCCAGAATATTGGCCAGCTCTATATAGATGCAGCAGCAAAAAGCTGCCGCTCTTCATACTGAAGAGCATCTATCTAGGAAAACAAACATTGCATTCATCAGTAATTACAGTCTTACAGTCCCCTTTTTGAAATAATAATAAAAAAATCTAATAGGATACTGGAGAAAGTATCTCTTATTGTGGTACATGACAGTCACGTATTTGTACTTCTTGTTGTGTGTTCCCCCCACCCATCCAGTCAAGTCATACACAAGTCCGGTTTTCAGGAACTGGGATCACTCATCACTTCCAAATATTTCAGTGGGTACTGCAGATACCCATGACAGACTGCACTAGACTAAGGAATAAAACCAGATGTTTAGAATTAAAACAAGACCCTCACACATGAGGCTGTCTAGGCCCTCTCCACCTTGTGTCTAAACACAGGCTAGAATATAAACACAAGCGTGCACTCCCAGAATGGGATTGGTTTCAGTTGTCTCTAACAGACAACTAACATATGAACAGTCACCTACATTCTCTTTGTAGTCACAGAGAAGTATTTTTAGCTTACAGTCCTAAAGTGGCAATCCTATACCTCAAAGTCTAGCTTTGCTACACAGAAAGGGTGCTTAATTCCAGCTATCGAATAGAAGCAGTGAAATAGCAGATGCAAGCAACAGTTGATAAATGAATTTCATTTCCAATACCAGATTGTCTTATTTGGTAGATTACAGGGATGTAAGCAGAAACTATTTCCTGAAAATAACCCAAGGACAAAACAAAGAAACAATCACTGTTCGTTTTCTTCCATGTATTGTATTATAGAAGGCAGCATCAGAGATGATAACGAAGGCCTTTTTTGCTCAGCTAGCTTTCACGAGTTGTACAGATGTTAGCAGTGTACATTAAGCCTCCAGCAGCAACCAAGGGCTTTGGGGAAGAACTACACACTGGCAGCAGAACACAGCTTTGCCAGCAGCGCTAGAGCACAGAAGGTGCTTTTGAATTCAGCATTGAAGTGTTGTTACCACCAGATATGCAGCCATTTGAAACTACCTAACATCCAATGGCAGGGGAAGGAGGGAGCTGCAGAAAAAACAGAGCCAAGCAGCACATGTTCACAAGAAATGGTCTAGCCTCACCTTTCGCAACATGTCATTTTGCTCCACGTTGTGGATCTTCCCAGGGCTTATCTCCCCTTTGAGCGTATATTCGAAGAACTTCCCACTGACGTTGACCAGCAGGGTTGTAAACGGCCTGTCCTCCTGCGAGCAGCTGAATGGTTTATCGTGGCCACTGGTAGAGGGAGTCCCGTACCGCAGGATCACCCCAACGATGAGTCCTGGAAGAGGAGAGTTAAAAATCCATGAGGCTGATCTGCCACTCCTCTACCTAGCTGCCGAGTTTTGAGTATCAGCTAAGGTGTAACGCAAGAACCTCACAAGCACCAGACACTTACAGCAGTCAATTGCTGGTTCCAGTTTCCTGCAAAGGAAGAGGTGCCCCAGGCTCATTGAAACTACTGATGAGTTTGTAAAACCTGGTTTCTGCCTAAAGTGACAAAAAATTTCCCTTTCACGTCTCTTCTTCCTCACCCTCATTCACACCCCTAATGTGTAAATGCCGAGCTGTGCTAGAGCCCAAGAACTGGGACACAACAAATGGATTTCACCTTCTTAAGGGCAGAACTGAGTAGATATACCACTGCTGACGAATAACTGCCAAAAACATGAGACCATAACTTAACTGAAATCATTTGCTGTAAAAGATTGGAACACAGCTGCAGCAATGATGCAGCCTTTTTTTATTATTAATATTTTTGCCTGGCAACTCTAAGCCAGCCAACAATGGCAGATGCAGAATCCTGCACACTTGTAAATTCTGCAGCTAAAATTCATATTACATGCACAAAAGTCAGCAGCATGTCTTTCACAAAATAAAAATAAAACCACCAAAACAACAAGCAATCACAATGACGAGATTCATGAATCTAAGAGTCACTCAACCTAAATGAAATCCTACCAGGAAACATCATCAACAAGAGATACATCAGCATGAGGAAGAAATATAAAAGGTAACCTAATGGAAGGACAATGCCAGAAATCTGGGGAAGTATGATGCTTAAACTGAGCACCATTCCTTTTTAATGGTCCTGTGGAATGAACAAGACTCCACCGAAAGATGGATAAGAATAGTCAGAGGGGATTTGGTTTGCTAAGAACACAAATTGATACCCTCTTAAAGTCTCCCCGCCACCTTAAAACAATCTGTGATTTAATCCACATTGCAGACAGCTGCAAGGTGATGATGGATGTTTGTCAGTAAAGAAATGATCCTTTTGTGGACAGGTCAGTAGTTAATGCTGGCTTTGCTATCTGTGACCCATCTGCATCCATAGATTTTTTTCCCCCCAAGATGGTAAATAAAGTTGACAGATGATAGCCAGAGCAAAAATGCGGTATAACAAGAAAAAAATACACAGCACCAAAAAAACCCCCTTATCTTCATGGCATGGACTAAAAAGTAATCAATCTACAACAAAACATTTTAAAAAAAACAAACCCTCCAACCAAAATAAGCCTCCTCATTCTCCTCAGGTTCAGAGTGGAAAGACAGTTTTCATGTAAAAGGAGGTATAACACAATAGCTGTGATGCTCGAGTGGGTGGCTACCCACTTGTCCCCCTTCTCTGCCATCAATACACCATAATGGCAGCATGATCATTAAACTTACTTCATTTAGAAAGGAGGTATGTATACTCAAAGAGAACATACAGGACAAAGACTTGGGCAAGACAAGACTACTTCCTGAAATTTCAACTGCTGACAATTGACATACAGAGTTACGGAGCTTGCTTCCTCGTGACCCCAGAGTATTTTTCAGCTACACGCCATGGATGCAATGAAAACACAGCTATGCATGAAGTGACAGGCTCAAGCCATTTGCGCTGCCAATAATGGCTACACGTGTTTTCTGCAAACCCAACTAGCCAAACTGCCGAAACTTCCTGCTGTTCTCACCCTCCTCATCCCTAGACAGAAAGAACCAAGCTCATACAATACCCCCAGAAGGTTTTCAGCCTTAAAAATTGATCTAACCAGGATCAGCCAAAACCTTGTAGCAAATCAGAAGCAAGAATAAAAACTCTACAGATTAGCTTGTACACATAGCAGTGGCACAAAACCAGATCCATACTACTACTAGGCTGACATAATAGCTTCTTAGGCTCAGAGAGCATCATTCAGTGAATTCATTTCAAAAGCAAATAGGGAAACCTTTGTTGCTATTGTATTAGGAGGATGCACTAGAGGGAGCAGGATGTGACTGTATTACAGAACTGGATATAAGCCACTCATACATTTCCCCCCATAATAAAATACATCAGTTATTTTAAATCAGGTTTTGAAGATACGACAATTATACCTGAAACTCACACTCGCTGTTTGAAGTTAAACATACTTTAACCCTCACTGTCCCATGGACCAGCTACCGGGAAACATCCTGATCATTACACTTTCTACTGGTAAAACAACAAGCTGTAAGACCCTCGTGCCGAGCACCACGCAGTTTTGGAAGCTCTGATCCCTGCTGTCAGGCTGTCTTGCAGCTCTACCCCCAGCAACCTTGGGAAAGCCACCGCCAGCAGGATGCAGCCAAGACCAAGGTCTGCAGCTCCTGCTTCTCCTAAGCAACTGGCGGTTCAGAAGATGAATCAAAAGAGCAGAACAGTTCCCTAATCTCACAAAGGTACAGGAACAGTGCTATGTTTATATTGTCCACAAATGACAGGTTTTGAACACTGAAGTGAAATACTCTAGGCTGGGCACATTTGACAGAAGCGAGCTGCAGAAAGGATAAAATCACTAATACTTTTCTAAAAAGCTTCAAAGTCTTTATGGAAAAGCATATGGAAGCATTCATGTTTCCAATGAACATCAACTCTTCTATGCACTAATAAGGGATATTAGTGGGATACTCTAGACTTACTTTAGCAGCAATTTCTAGGATGCACAAATTTGGTACAGCACTACTGCTCAGTTGGAGGCAAGGGGAGGGATGGAGGCTAGGCATAACACAGTCCCCATGATACTTTCATCCTGCATGGGTTCACTGATGAAGAGTTTATAGAGAACTTGGATCAATGGAGCAAATATTTGTCTGAACACTTGAACATTTTAGCTCTTTAAAAAGAAACCTCAAGGGCCACTAAACCAGCACTGCCTTTTAATGCAAGACTGTCACAAGAGCAAGCTAAAGTGAACTATAAACACTGCAAAACTTCAGAAGAGCCTTACTTTCAAATTTTGTTTGTGGTAACGGTTGTAGATTTACATCACTGCTCATAAAGACTCAGGAAAGATAGATTAAAAAATTAATACTTAATGTCTTGCCTATGCACGACTTGCGTTCTCACTTCTAGCAGAGAAAGCATTTCTGCCACTGCGCTGCCTGTACAACGCCAATCATGCAGCTGGGACACAAAGAGCATCTTACTGCTAATAAAGCATTAAAAAGCTAGGAGCACTTTTTTTTCTTTTTTTTAAAAATGAATCTCTTGTGATGATAAAAACTTCAGAGGCAGTTAACACCAATCCAACAAAAGACCACTTTAAGTGGCATGTTTACTTTTGCTTTTGTTTGCGCACAGAAGTCACTGCTGTGAGACTGAGCTCAGGCATGCACAACCACTAGCTAACGCCTGTCCCAGGTCAGGGCCGAGTGTCGTGTGGTTTTCCAGCCAATTCTTCTGAAGAATTAGCCCGGAGACTTGAGGGAGCTTCAGCAGTCAGCAGCCTTCAGAACTGGCGGATCCACACTGCAAGACACACAGCTCGGTCAGTGAATTCAGACTGTGAATCTGAACTTGATCAGTGGGTGAACTCAGACCTGTAGATACCTTTTCTTCTGTCCACTCCTAGCAGAGACCTGGGCACAGCCTACTGAGGCACTACCCCTGTGGAGCACAGTTTGTACGAGCTGCATTCAGCAGGAAGGAGACCCGGGGAAGGCCTGACTGCCGCTTACAGCTACCTACTGGGACGACAGAGAATAAAGAGACTTCTCTGAAACGTGCGTGGTGATTAGGTCTAAAAGCAACAAATGCATTGCAGCACACACACAAAATCTAAGTGCCGCCACACAGCAAAGCAGGTAAGCACCAGGACCGGCTGCATAATCTCTATCCCTGCATACAATCCAAACTCACACAAACATGGCCCCAAGCAATGCAGCCTGCAGGGGCCTGCTTTGAGCAGAGGGCTGGATGAGACCACCTCCAGAGGTGCTTCCAGCCTGGGCTAATTCTGCAATTCAGACTCTTTCCTGCAAACATTTGCACCCCCCAGACGGGTACTTTATATTGCAAAGGTTTCTTTAAAAGCAATCTTGCTGTTTTCCTGTGGCTTTGGAGCTTTGTTTAAATGAGACAGCACTGCTGATGCACAGCCAGAGAGGCACAGAGCATTTGCTGGGTATCTGTGGGACTCTGGCTTCCCAGTGGTCCAAGGTGATGGCAAGAGCAATACTTCTGTGTTTTTTTTTTTCCAAAATCCAGTAAGTAAAAAAGGATTTCGTAACATTTGAGAGTCTAGATTTTTCCTCCATACACCCAAAATGAACTTTTTTTACCAGCTTGTGGACCAAGAAACAAAAAAGATAAAAAACAAACAAAACAAAACAGCAAGATGGATGAGAGAAAGCCCTGGTCAAATATTTTCCAGGCAGAAGACTAATAATAATAATACACAGTATTTATCACACAGCTTATTTTACTATAGGGTGTTTGTGTGCATCGAGGTGCCACAGTTTAAAAAAAAAAAAAAAAAAACAGGAAGTGTTTTTCCTAATACGGGGTCAGCCTCTGAACTTGACAACCCACACCTTCACCTTTCAGTGATTTATCAGGAAGTTTCAACACGTCTTACAAAGAAAAGAATTCAAGCATTGTTTCTGATCCAGAACCGAGCCAGCAGTGCTGCACCTAAAATAATCGGACCAAATGTTACGTCCCACCTGCAGACCGGCCAGCAACACGCCCCCTCTGTACCCTCTGCTTGACACTGGCCGTGCTTTCCACGTACCGCAGTACGGAGGGACGCTGCTGTACAACCCCTTGAAGAAGGTGCAAGTCAGACACTGCTGAGCTTCAGCCCTCTGTGTCTTGCACTCAGCACCACCTACCATTGATTGCTTTCTTAATGGTGCAATGCTTCCAGCACAGGATTCATCAGCTTGTCACAGCTCTGCAAAAGATGAGACTTGCTTTGAAAATAATCCTCGTCTTTGGCAGTTTAGGTTCAGCAGCAAAACTACAGGCTGAGCCCTCACCACATCGCAGTGAAAGAGCATTTTTTTCCAAGGGGAAATGGAGGCAAGCGGTGCCAGGTCTTGAAGTCTGAAGGAAACTTTGGGGATATCCAGAATCTGGAGTGTTGAATAACAGATTCAAGGTCACGCTTTGTCATTGCCTGAGGACTGTTTTAGATAAGGACATTAAAAGACATGCAAACAAGGTGTGGATTAATGTCACTCTGCACTAATTCTTCCTTGTAGGCACAGCAGGTGGTACGCTATCAAGGGCATTTTTGTAATAACTATTTTATTCACTTAAAAAATAATAATAATAAAAAAAAAATCAGTAAACCAACCTAGGCATAGCTCTGTCTTTAAACACACAGATTACCCAAAAAGGTTAGAGATGCCGCACAGTACCCAAATATCACATTAACTTGTTAGCTTGATGCTGCCAGACATACACACACACCCCATGCACACTGCTGCCTTCTCTAAAGGCTCGGTTTCCAGAAGGACCACAGGACTGTCTGATGGCCAAATATGCCTTCTGACTAACTGTTAAGTCTGGTGGCTCTGCTTTTGTCTTAGGAGATTTAATTCTTCTTCAGGTCATGTCACATTAGTGTGAACTACATACTCACGTGAAGTGACGCAGTCAAAAGAGTGCGAACTACAGAAGGCAGCAGAAGAACTTTATTCTTTAATGACAAAGGGGTTAAAGAACAGGTTAAAGATAGGAAAAAGTCATTTAAAAATATAACTACCAAAAGACAGAGGACTGCTGTGGCGGTCAGTGATCTGAAAAGCTACTGTTTCACAGAGCTGCACACCTACACAGGGCAGTGATAACCCCAGAAACATTAGTGAATTCCAATTAATTGGGAAGGATGAGGAGACACTATTAGCAAGGTGGTGACCGCAAACGTGACCACAAGTGTACGGCAAATTGATGACCAGCAAGAGAAATTGTTCATTGCATTCCCCCACCGTCTTGTCCCTGGAATCTAACATTCAGAAAAGAGAGCTGAGCAAAATCCATATATATTGACCAGCTTTCCTGGAAGAAATTGCTGTCCTGTGGTAAGGGCACGTGGCCTCTGGTCCAAGCATGGGACTGTGAATCAAGGCTCCTGACAGCTCCCAGCCTCAGCAATGACTCAGTGGAATAGCTTGGACAAGCCATAGAGGACAACTTCAAGAAACACCCTCACACAAAAGATACTGCAGTTATTAAAGGCAACTTCTAAGTGTTTGTCAGAGATTACAGGTAAGAGTCTGCAACTAAACTGTCTGCACGCCTTCAAGTTCAATTATAGCACAATTATCATCTCAGGCAACATTCTTAAAGCACTCGCTGTCAAGTGTTTTATACATATTTTAAAAGATTCTTTGTACTTCCAGAAATAAGTATTCCTTCTTAGCAATCAAGCCCGTAGCAATGAACACCATACACGTACTAAAGCCACACATACTCCTGGAGGCATGAGCAGCAATGGGCAACCACAAAAACACTGACTCCAGCCGCAGGGCAGCTCTTTCCTTCTTTCCTTCCCCATGCAGAAGTGGCTTGGTAACCCAGCACCAGCTGCGACCGGTCCCATCCCCGGCTGCAGGGGCAGGGTCCAAGCATCTCTTTCAACAGACTTCTAAACCAGACAAGGGAAAACCCAAACACAGATTTATTTTATTTTTTTTTAAATATAATTTTATTTATTTATTTTCTCCCCAGGCACATTTATGACCACACTAGCAGGCACCTTGAGAAAAATAAGCAGGGGGAGCAGCTCTGTGTTATTCATAAAAAACTTCCTATTCAATCATGTTTTCTTACCACTTTTCTCTCCATTTGTGTGTATATACAAACACAAAACACTTGGTATACCTCAAACAGGAGGCCACGAGCTCCTCAGAGGCCAAAAAAGAATAATGCCAAGCTGCTTGGTTCAAGAAACCTTTCCACTAATATCACCACCTGGCTCAGGCACTAGCAAGAAAAGCAGCTTTCCTATACATGAGAAAAAGAGCCCAGACAATAATTACTCCCCCCATTCTGATGCATATGCCATAAAGTTTAGCAGAAGGAGTTATTAATCTGTCATTGCAGCAGTCTGGCTTCAATCTGAAGCCCAAGAGAAACTCATTAAGCAATCTCTTTGCTGACACTGTCATTTCAGGGTTTGACACAGGGAGAGGGTGGAAAGGGAAGAGGTAGGAAATATATCCATCTCTGCGTGGCTTTGGTTTCAAAGACTCCACAATAGCTACAAGGAGAGCTGTGAACTACAGATAAGCCTGTTTTCTAGCTAAAAACAACAAACCATGTCCCAGCCACCAGCCTTTGGTCATCTGAAAAATATTTGCAAGTTTACAAAAGTGTAAAGAGGCCTTCATCCTGAAAAATGTTTCTGGGATCTTCTGATTAGGACAGTGGCCCAAGCAAAGCCTTCAGAAGGCTAGACTGAAGACATCTGAGCAAGGTGAACAGGCTAAAACCTGCATCAAAAAGGCATTCAAAGGTTTTAAGGAGTACTTCCCAACACTCCCTGCAATGTCTTTTTGCTCCAAGCCACATCCCTTTACTAACACGACAGCCTCCTACCTGCAGGACAGAAAGTTTAAAAGTTGACTGAATTTTCAAGGAAATCCTTTCTGAGGAGGCAACTGGTGCTTGTACGTGAGACAGGTCATGGCTTCCAGGGAAATGCAGTGATCCAGATGCCAGAGAAGGTGGGGAGATGACAACCCCGTGACTTCCTGTGGTCACTACGTGTGATCACAGAAGTCCTGCTACTGCAACACCCACCCACAGCCCCAACAGGAGACCTACTCCATCTTTCCATGCCTGTACCATCCCCCAGGAGCCACTCCCAGCCTCTTTGGCAGCCTCTCGCCGTGCTCCCTCCAGAACCGGTACATGATTCACCTTCCTCTAACCAAGCTCACCCTACAATTCCCACTCTGCCTCCCTGCCTGCTCCTGACGGATCTCAAATGCCATTCTCATCTGACGTTTTTGCCATCCCTTCCATCCGTTTAGCGCCAGTGGTATCAACGTGGTGCCTGAGCACAATCTGCTGTCTCACTTGCATCCCACCTCAACCCTAACCCCAGCACATCTCACTAGAGTGACGGAGGAGCTCACATCCCCTCCTAGTCCACAAGGTGCCATTGGACTTATTTCAGCTGAACAGCAGCAAATCCCCACAATGTGGGGAAATAGGAACCGTTGACATCCACTGTACCCACTAACACCAGGAGGGCTTGCTACAAGACCCCTTGGCATCAAAACAGCAAAAAGGTAAGGAGTAAAACTTTGTCCAAAGGCTGATCTCACTTACATGACCAGAACCACAGTACATCCCGTAAGACTGCTTTTACCTTAACCATTTTGCGTGAATAAAGCTGTTTATGCTGATTTCTGGCCATCCATTCCTCTCTGCAGGCTGTCTCAAATGATACAACCTGAAGAGAAAATAGTAAGATTCTCAGATTGAGACATCAGGTTTTCCACAAAATCTATTAAAAAAAAAAAAAAGTAAAGTCTTGGTTTTAGACATATGCAAAATAATCACCATAAAGCAACTCTTGGTGGCTTTTAAATCCCAAGGTGGAAAAACACCCTTTCACAAAAATACCAAGACCAAAAGGATCTTTTTCATTCACTTTACACTACTCTTGGGGCCGTTTCAGAAAACTGTCAGCAGTATACCCCCCAAGCTTTATCTTGCTTCTCGTGACGTGATTTCCCTTGAGACAATCACAGGGGGTTAACCACTTGTAAGCAGTTTGCTTCTAAAATCACTGAGGCTGCTTTTAAGAGAGGAATTAACCGCATGCCATATGTATGACAACCTGGCAACGTACACATTTGCAGAGAGGGACGTGAATGCCTCCCACCTCCTGTAGAGGCGAAGGACAAGGGCCTGGCTCGCACCCACGCGGGAGGCAGCACAGCGGACGAGCAGGCCGGGAAAGCCGGCGCTGCTGCCCACCACACCAGTATGTCCTTCACCATCCACGAGGCTTCTTTAAATCACCAGCCACCTGACTGTGTAACTTTTCCATTCAGGTTTAAGCAAAACACAGCATCAGCTAATTCTGGCTTCACGTCACTTTCACTTCTCCAAATACACTCTTTTCTTAGACTCAAAATGCTTGGCGGAGTAACGCGAGTGCCAGTCACAGCAACGTGCAATACCTTATAAAACACTTTGTCTAGCCTACAGCTGCCATCCCAAACCACAAAAAAGCAGCTTGTTTAACAGCACCGGGGCTGTTAGGACTCCTGTATCAGATAAACAGCTTAAAGTAACACAAAACTCCCCAAAACACCGGCTTGTGGGGATAAGTGGTTACACCACCTTGCTGAGCTCATCCCAACCTGTCAGTACTGCTCACAAGGAGAGCTGCTCTCACAGAGCACTCGAGCCTTTGCAAAAAGCTGCTTATTTTTAAAATCACGTGCTGCTTTTAGGCAGCGTGGTTAAGAGATGGCTATTTGGACACTTGGAAAATTGGAAAAACACCTCTTGAAACTTTAATTTTTCATTTACTTTAAGTACTTCGAGATTGGTGACCATGTGAATTTGTGGGTCAACAGCCGTGCATGTGTGTGCAGCTTATCAGTACTCTCAGCACACAAGCTTGGTCAGTAGTTAACACATAAAGACTGCAGATTTGCTTCACTGGAGGTAATTCATGCAGGGCAATTCTTTGTAAGCTTCTGCCTTGCCTCCACCATCCATGGTTATGGTACAGCCATCACGCACATACAGCCCGATGTTCAGGGAAGCCACAAGGACCAACAAGTGGCCCCTGCTCGGAGCCAGCAGAACACAGTCCTGTTCTCTCATCCTTTTCCAAGGGTTCAAGCTTCCTCGCTAACAGCAAACAGCAAAACCCCAGGCTTGCCAGTGCCTTCCACTGCAACTCCAAACCCTCAGCCAGAAGTTAGCTTCTCCCTTAATCCCACTGACCGAGGTCTGCCAGTGCAGGAGCATTTTCAGCCCAACAGGTTACTTCCTACCCACCAGAAGAATGCACAGCTTTAATACACTGTAAAATTGAGTTCAGTTACACCCCACGGACACTAGATCTCCCCTGCACAATTTATGTCAAAAAAAAAGCCACAGGGGTGCTATAAATGAAGTTCCTTTCTTGCAGACATCGAAAATCCATGGTGCGCTTAAAGAGAAGATGTTTTATTTAATGATTTGCCTTTTAAAGTAAGTCATCAGCAGTTTGCAAGAGCTCCCACACATTCATCTTTCAGGTTGTTCATCAAGAAAGCTGGGGGAAAAGAACAGTAATCAACTGCAAACAAAAATTACAGTGTTGAAGCATAAGCACTGGCTTCAGTCTAAAAAGCTAACAGTTCAAGCTCAAGTTCAAATTCTAAGGACACATTAGGAGAAAAGTGAGGTGATCTTCCAAACCAGCTGTGACTTCCATCCATAACAAACTTTGATCTTTTTTCTTTGCTTTACTCAAGCCTTCAGAAAAAATAAAACAGCAAAAATATGCATATGTTCTTCCTTTAGATGTCTGCTAATAATCACTTTTGAAACCTAAAAACGGTCCATTTTTAAGCCACAAAACTGCAACTTTTTTTCCCCCTGTAAGAGTTCTAGAAAACTGAACTGCAAACTCCCAAACCATGCCACTCAGAGCAGTGCTTTTTCAGTTCAGCTAGGCAGCTTCCTACACACACACACAACTGATTCAAAAGGTGTTATGACATTTAGCATAGATTTCCTTGTTGAAATATGCCAGTGTCACAAGATTTTTTTTAATTTTATTTTTTTAAATAATAAATGTGCATGACTTCCTGGAACTGAGACAAAACAACTTACTGGCTGAGGATTTGCAGAAAGAAGGAAGATGGATCCTTCGCTTAAGCAGCCCAAAATCAGAAAGGGCAGCTGTTCCAAAAGCAACCTTGAACTTGAGCTTGCAGGTTTGGGATACAAGGTGCTATATAAACCATTCTTTCTGCAAACAGCTTAAGACGTGAATACAACAAAAGTATGGAGCCACAGCATTGATTATTATTGGTTTAGCCTCCAGACACGGTGCTACGAGCACACCTCTGTATTTAAGGAGGCTGGAAAGAGCTTCAACAAAGCCACAAGGCAATTTTTAAAGAACTGCTCCCATCCCTGAGATTCCTGAGTATCAAGTTTATAAAATATGAAGGCCCAACAAATTGCAGAGATGCCAACAAGACTTAAGACTTCACAATCCAACACTGACAGCCCGAGTGGTCTCTAGGATGTCCTTACCCAACGTTGTTGTGGATTTTGTGAAAGGCACACTTGTATTAAGTAACTTTGGATTTTTTTCAGAAAAAGAGCAGGAAATATTTATATCAGAAAAATGACACTTCACAGTTCCACTTTCTGAGAAGGTGTTTCTTAAAACCAAGGCAAGTTCTCTCAAAAAAACTGTATGAGTTATTTTGCTAGGCTGAAGTCACATCCTTATTAATGCCTGTGATTTAAATCAAATTTGCTTTAAAAACTTACCAAAAACCTCCGTGTCTTTTTTTATTTAAAGGGGATTTTTAAAAAAAGTCCGGACAGAGTAAGAAGTGACAGCAGACAGAAGAGACTGCAGCTGTTAAGCCATCACTTATTATACTAGGAAAACTTTGAGCTAGTTTATCAATCAGCATGTCCAAGGAGGCTCCCATCATGGTTTAGTCCCTGGTTATGAAAGATTAATAACAGACATGGTATCTACTTAGGCTACCACAGCACAAAAGCTCATGGGATGCCACAAGAGCCACAGGTCCTGGAGCAGAGAGAGCACGGTGACAGCTCAAAGAGGGATGAAAGAGCAGACTGCCATGAGCCATGGAAGCCGAGACAAAAGCAGCCACCAAAATGCAAAGAAGCTGCAACCAAAACTGCACAGAGCTGAATTTCCCTGCTTGTGCCTGCCCTCCACTACAACTGCTGTAACTTTATCTCAGCTCCAGCAGCATGCTTTTGTGTGAGGCACGCAGCATTTCCTACCCTGCTTGTGCTAGGCAATAACCTGCATTTTAGTTTGCTTTGGAAAAATCTCCCCTCTGCTCCCAGAGCAGGCAGAACACAAGAACATTGCACCGAGCCAGCTTAAAAATGACACCCAGCCTCCATCTCACTCACGTCTGCTGGGATTTACTCTAAATCAGACAGGTTACAACTCACAGGAGGCTCTGCACACTTGGCCCACATCCTGTTCGGTAAAATTTGGAAAGGAAATCACCAGAAGGTGGGCCTTTTTCTAGGAGTGGCAAAGCCTGACAGTGAAATCACGCTGTCTGCAGGGCTGGATTAAGGCTTGTGCCCCAAAGGTTCCAGGTGATGCTGACAGCCACAAGGGACTTCCCACAAGGGGCATGGCTTTGCATTCTTACACCAGTAAGCCTTTAGAGATCTGCTTGCAAGAGTACTGGGCTTTCCAAGCTTCACTGACACAGAAAATCCTATCTGGGATCACGCTGAGGAAAAAGTCCCTGTCATAGGCATTGTAAGAGGTTCAGTGAATGCTCTTGATCTTGCTCCTTGTCACAGTTCCCTACCAGGGAGATGGAATAACAGCACTGCCCTGCAAAAACATCACAATATTTAACAGATGGCTTGGTCAATCCCCAGCATTTGGATCCCCAAAGAACAGGAGAAGGAGTGAGGAAAACTTTGGGAAGGATGTGACATGTTGAGACTTCCAGATACCACTTACAAGCTCTTTCCTTGAAGCTAAGAAGAGACCACAGTGCAAGCAAGCCAGCCCTTTCAAGATGCAGATGTTTGCTGTTCTGGGGACCCTCTCTCTCACACCTGTGGGAATTCATCTTCACTGCTGCTAGAAGCACAGCTTCCTAAGCCCAAGGTGAAACACAACCTGACTGGCGTGGTTAGGAGCTGACACGTGAGCTAGGTACGCTGACAGGCACATGATGTCTTTCCTCAGGACTGATACATGCAGAGCACAGGTTTGCCCAGAACATGTTTTGAATGTGATGATCACGGCTTTTGCAGTTTCCAAAGACCTGGTGAAATACCCCAGGAGTCCAGGTGACCAGGGTACAGCAACACTGGACATCATAGATGGATTTTCTGTGCCAGAAGTAGTATGGAAGCCAGTTTGTACAGATGTACTTCTATACTGGCAAGTTCTTCACTGTGACCTATCAAAATTATTAGAGTAACATGAAAAAGAGTATCTGACATGAATATAACAGCACAAACCAAGCTGACAGATAACAGCTGAGCAACGACAAATCAAGCCGACAGATAACAGCTGAGCAACCAGTGTCTACAGAAACACAAACATTCAATTAGCATCTTCTAACAACAATAATGATAGGATGATAATGATGCCAGGAAATGCAGTAGTATGAATTCACGCCCAGTCAGGGAACACACATGCATTAGCAGAGATCTGCAAAAAAAGCACATCACTGTGAGCTCAAGGCCACTACTGGTTAAGCTCCTAAAGATGAGGACTGCATGCAAAGCAACTCCACCAGAAGTCTGAATGACAGCAATATTCAAAGTGCACATTTAAATATAATCTCCTCATCAATGGAACGAATCTTTCCCCTCTAACTTCCTTCCTCCAAGTACATATCTCAGTTAGTGACCATTTTTAAGCTCTTAGTTTGCTGTTCAAAAACTCTTTATGCCAGACTTGCTGTCAGTACAGTAACAAGCTGTCACTAGCAACGCACTACTGAAGAATGGCCATGTCTAACCGTAGATGTCTCCAAAAAGCCCGAGATTTGCTTGTTGACCCAACCTGAAGTGCCAGATTCTACAGTGAAAACAAACCCACAAAACAAAGCAAAAACCCCACCACATTGTTCAGATCAGAATATTAACTCTGTGTGCAGTAGATAAGACCAACATTAGCACGAGTGTTGTATTTTGGTTGTGCAGTTCCCAAGTCAACTGGTGGTGATGGAATTGGAAGCCCAGGTGATGAAGACAAGTCCGCTCTGACCTGCACAGTCTACCTGCAAACACAGAGGATGTTTCAGCCTTCTGAATCAACTCAGATCTTAACCAAGATGGTAAGATTTCCCTTCTTCAGTGTTCTTAGTTTAATATAACACAGCATCCCACGCCGCAGTCGCAGTGCAGGCAGCTTTTTGATAAGACCTGTCTGGTAGGGCATGCACAGCTAACAATAGAAGGCAGAATTAATATCTGAAGTTGCAAGCTTTTCCCGAGAAATAAACAAAATCAAGTCATACCTGAGATATACACTGGTACATCGCATGCTGTCTCAGATCACAATCCCTCTGAGGACTCTTTTATGTTTTTAGTAAAACCTGTATGTTACCCAACGTGAATGTTTTTTGCCAGCCCAAATACATCACAATATACTGCCAAACAACCAAATGCCCAGACAATCCATCCATTCATAACCACTGGAGTTCATCATTCCGACTTGCTCTTCATCCTTCACAGATGCAGTAACCCTTATGAATGCGGGCTTTCTTTAGATTGCAAAGAACAGCAGCAGGGCCATAATGAAAATCCATCCAAAGAAAATTCAGGCTTTCAAAGCATCCACTGAAGACTTGCTGATCTGCACGACGATCAGCCAAAAAAGGTACATGCTCTCCAACAAAACAGGAAAATCGTGGAAATTAAGTCAAAGGGGCTTTACGAAGCGCTAGACCGTTCAGATGTTATACATCAAAAGCTGCGATGCGCTTCTGTATAAACAAAGTTGCTGCACATCCTCCATCCCAAATCCACAAGGAGATGGCCTTTTGCCACACCTTGGTGCCTAGGGATCAATAACTCACAAAAAGAAGGAATGACAAAAATCGAACGAGGTTACCGGTGTGCACAAGTTACAGGGCACTGCAGAGCATCCTCTGGCTTCTGTGCAGCCTGCAAATTTGTACACTCCTGACACCGCTATGTTCTGAAGCCGTGACATTAAAGTAGCTCTTAAGAGAAAAAACACTGCTGCAATGCCTATTCGTGCCAAGGAACTCAAGAGAATTACTGCTTTAGTGAGCCTTCGCTCTGTGGCAGGCATACCAGCTGTTACAGTACTCTTGCTACAACAATGTGAATAAAAAAAATGCCTCTCAAATTCTAAGAATAGATGGCACAGTAGACCAGTAAATACACATTCACCGGATTTTTTTTTTTTTTGCAAAGGTTGTAATGAAACTGTATCAACTTAAGCATGAAAACTTGTTTTGAAATGTGAACTGGTTAAGCAACAATAAATAGAAGATCACGTTGGAGAACTGCTCCTTAAAGGAAGGCGTTACCTGGCTGCTAGTATAAAGGATCAGTTTCCAGATCAGAGCTAATTATCATAAGGAAGCAATTGGACTAATTAGTCCAATTTATTTATTGGGCCATAACAATTATTTATGCTAGAAGAAAACATTTCAGAAGCAAGAGCAGAAGTTTGAAGAAGAGTACAGCATTGTCATTGTCAGACTCCACTGCATTGTTCTCTAATAGCAAAACCAGTTGCTCATACCAAATCCTGACAGACTGCACTGCAAGAGCATTGGGAAACCATCATCAGATTGCAGTCAGACACGTTTTAGACCACAAATGTAACAGTAAAAAAACAGCAGGTATTATGACTGAGCGTATAAAACCCACATGTTCAGAAACCAGCACAATGACAGGGCACTACCAAAGAACTTGCTTTGAGCACTAGGCTCAGCTACAGTTATTCTCTGAGCAAAAGACCTTTCTATTCCTCAGCAGGCTAAGGGAAAGAACATGAAATATGACTGAAAGTTAACAAGGTGTGCCAAATTTCTCCCATCACAATGGTAACTGAAATCTTGCATTGAATTAAACAGAAATGAAGAGATCTGAGCAGATCTTATGAGCAATATATGGATACTAACTTTAGGCTCATCTAGGTTTAAGCTGATGAGTAGAAGTGGCCCAACCATTCCTTTGTCCTCTGCTATCACACCACCCCTTCAGGTGTGCCAAGCAGGACTGGAGTATGCAGTAGATAGTAATGGTGTTAACCAGTGATTAAAAAAAAATTAATGGGCTGAGCAATACAGTTCTGTGTCTTTAGTCATTTTTTCCCCGTTTGTTATGAAAAATTTTTATTTTTCATTAGAAAAGAAAATATTGTCTCCACATTTGAAACAATGTACATACTACACTAAATCAAACGCAAAGAAAATAAGGTCACCCATTTAGTGAAGTCTCAGAAAACTATTTCTGTGTTCAGATACACAGTATTACCCAAGAACAGGCTATTCTGGCAAGCAAGTAATTCAGCTTTGTGGCATGCACGTAGTATGTGGGCACACGCACGTGGGTCAGGAATGCGGCCAGTTCACGAATCTCAGTGTCTGGAAAACATGATGCAGATATTGCATAATTTGGATGCTGGCACTTGCCATCACTGCAAAATCTGCCCATTCTTGTTCTGAAGTATCACCCTCTTATTCCACAACTAAGGGTCCTGAAGATCTCAGCAGACCAGATCCACTAAAACCCTATTTTTATTCAATTCATTATAATCCAGTTGGAACTAAGCCAAGTTGGGTTCATTTCCTCACTCTCCATTTCAACAAAATTCCATAACATAACCTTGGTAGTAAAGAATAGTAAGTGGTACACTTAAGTAGCTTGCAGGTGAAGACAGCAATGAAACACTTCAGCAATTCTCAGGGAACAGGCTTGCATGACAGACAAGATGGTGGCAGCAGGGGGAAGAAGTCATTTCAGTCATCTGGGGCTTGAGCCACTTATCTGTTCTCAAGAAAGAAGGAGAGCAAAGATTTTTAGTTCTGACTAAAAAAAAAAAAATAGGCCTGGTATATGAAGAAGAATCCAAGTAGCCAGCATCAAGATAAGCTACTGGATGCACCTTGGGTAAAAAGCAGGGAAGAGACAAGGAAAGAGTTTAAGGTAATTCACATACAAAAAACCTGTAGGACAGAATGAGGATAGTCCTTCCAGGAGAGCTGAACAAAACCAAAACCAGTAGGCAAACCCAGAGGAGCCATTGCAGGGCAACATTTATCTGTATCCATATCAGCACCTCTTGTATGACAAAAGGAAGGGAAAGGCAGACAGGAGACTACCAAAATCCATATGGACATTATTATTCACTTGTTATTCATTATGTGACTCCCTGTTTTTTCTTGGAGCTGTGGTAGAGGCAGAACCTAATGCTGAAAAATAGCTTGTAGTCTGGTAGCAGAGAAACCGTGACTTTGGGCAGCGAGGGTGGCAAACCAAACACTTCAGATGTGTTTTGCCACCCCGTCCCCCCATGTGCTTTTTATTTGTTTTATAAAAAGAACATAGCTGTAAGTTTAAGTACTACTGAAAAAATGAGGCCCTGATCCAGGGCCTTAACTTCAACAAGCTTGGGTGAACATGTTAATAGATACAGAGTAGATTGCATTTGCACTTCCTGCCTTGACTTTCCAGTCTATAGCATAGAGCCGCATTCAACAGCTAATGAAAAATTTTCTCCATCCCTAATTAGGGTTGACAAAACACATATTGCATCAGGTGCTTCTGATGTCAGATAAGAAGCTTAGGTATTTGTGTTTGAAGTACAGAGAACTATAACTGTCCTACGTTTTATATTTTGGAAAAGATCCCAGAACCATTAGGATTTGAAACTGAAAATGTTGAAATAAATACACTCAAGTATTTGCCAGCAATAGCAATAAACTCTTTTTTTATAGTTCTCTGAAGCTAATATATGGGAAAGGCAAGTAAGAAATCAACATATTAAGTACCAGGTATCACCAAGTTATCCAAGTTATTTTTTCTGTTTCATGCACACATGTAAAAACTGAGTATGCTGTAATTATATTTAGTTAGTGCAGCTTAACAAGCATTCTCAATAGGAAGCCACTCACCAGCTTCAGTTATGTTGTACTGAGGAAAATATTAATTTTGTGTTCGTGAAGTTCTGTAAAAAAAATCATTAGGAGGATGGCCACCCATCCAGATATGGCAGCAGCACAGGCCCTGACAACTTAAGTCCAAACTTAGAGAAAAATTAAAGCTGGTATGGAAACAGAATCTTCCCATTTAAGCTCCTTAAGTCTGAAGAACACATCTGGGACTAAGCACATAAACACACTGCTCTAACATAGATGGTTTGAGGGGTTTAAAGGTTAAAAGTATTTAGAGATAAAAATCAACTTCATGAAGTACTTGCCAAGTTACATACACTGCTGTGCAGAGATGAAAAACAGTAATGGTCAAGCTAAAATATTGCAGCAATACTCAGTTACCCACATGAAAGTCTATTCCAGAGTTGAGGCTAATTCACTTATACCATCATGTCTGCCAGATAGTATTCCTCCTTCAGCATACTCCCACTGCACAGTGCGAATAAGCTCCCTGCGAGATTCCCAGCAGCTGCAGCAAAGCTGTGCCTTCCATGCTGTGCCACACTCGTGCCTCGAGGCTTTGTGCTCTGGCAGTCAAGCGAAACCAGCACAAGTGCCTTCTTCCACGCCGTGGGGCACATCCCTCCGGACCAGCCAAGGAGCTCTTTACTTTTGCCAGCTCAAACTCCATTAAGTCCAACTTCTAAAGACTACTTAGAGTCACTTAAATAGCAATGCTAAGAGCTGGCTGGAATAAGTTAGTATTTCAGGCCAAGAATAACAAGTTCAAATACAGTATCCACTAGCAAATATAAATATAGCATGAATTTTACTCCCAGTTACTCAGCCATACGCAGGCAAGCGGGTACCTAACTAGGTCTTTGATTACTGCTGTTATACAAAACAAAGCCAACCAGATCATTTTCAAACATGCCCTGATGAAGCCTCTACAAGTAACATTCTCCACACATCTATATACTTTTAAAAATACTTAACAGTACAGAAGAGTTTGCAATTCACCTGCAGAAACAACCAGATCCCGAGACTGCAATAACAGCTATTATTTTTTTATTACTTTGGGGTTCTTCCTTGGTATTCAGGTAATGCAAGGACATGACCTGCAGCGTCAGCAGCGTTGTGGATGGAGGAAGTATTCAGCTCTGTAGCAGAAGACTTGTATGTGCAGCCAAGTCTGCAAAGCAAGTTCTTCAGCCACAGAAAAGGGTGGATGCCGGGGCTGAATCCTATCAGTTTGCTCATGAAGAGGGCAAGTTAAGGAAGAACATTCACATTGCCTCGTGGATGAGGGTGAGGAAACTTCCCAGGAGAGAGACCAGCACCCAACCAGCAAGCACAGTGAAGACTGACACAAAGGGAAGAACAAATAGGAGGGATCATGCAGCAGTAAAACAGCTGAGATGTATATGACTCTTTAAATGCAGGTCCCCTTTCACTACTGAAAGACTTGATTATAAAGTGCTAAGAAGTGGGGGGAATAACAATTATCTCTCCAAATTAGCATGAAAAGAGGTAATATCCATCTTAGTGGATTCAAAGAATACAAATCAAAAGCTAGCCATACCCTCACAGGACACAATACTTTTATTAGATCTCGCACAGGCAGGACATCCAGCTGCACGGGACACTGCCCACAGGTAGCCACCGATGTTAGGAGCCACCGGTGCACACACCAGACAGTCACACACTGCCAGCATGCTGAAGACTCATCTCATGCACAGACAAGTTAATTGCACTTTGGGACACACTTACACTGTCCTCTTTTGTTTCTACACTTTTTGTTTTTATTGTTATTGTTAAGAATAGCCCACCCACCTTCATAAGGAAAGAGCAGAAGTACAACTAAAGAAACTACTGAGGAGAATATAAATATATATATATTTTTAAGTGGGCTTTGCTGTTTTTTAAAAGCAAAAAGACAGCTATGGAAAGGCCTGGCATTCAGAATAAGCATGCCACTTCAAACATTCCCACAAAGCCAGCACATGAAGGTGTCCACCAGCTCCTCAGCTCTGCCGTTCAGGCTGCCGCCTCCAAGGGGCTTATGAGGTAGCAGAGGAACCAGCAATACAGGCCCTACGCCAGCTCAGAGCTCATCGGGTATTTCAGCAGTCCCCAGCTACCATTAAAACACTTGCTCCAGAGCTCTTTCAACAGGGGACACTTCACAAAACCTGTGAGCCGTGGCAGCGGCAGGCAGGGACAGCAGTGCAGGCTGCAGCAGGGTTTCCCCACGCACCCCTCACGTGGGGCAGCCATGCCGGGCCCACGGGGCCCTGCCAGGCCAGATCCACCCGTCTTCCTCCATGCTTTGCTCACATGCACAGCTGTTTCAAGAGGAATTTGGAACTTAAACCCAGCCTTTGAAACCGAATGTGAAATGCCGAAGCCAGGAAGAAAGCACACCCCTCCCTCGGCCAGGAGCACAGTTCACCTTCCTCCACGCTAATTGAAGGGGAGCCTCCAACTCTCTCTCCCTGATAAAAACCCACTCCCTCGCCATAGCTTTCAGGGGCCTTTAGGCAGTTCTAAACTAAAGTGAATTGTCTGATTTCAGGGCATGATAAAAAACAGGTTTTGGTTTTTTTTAATCATTTCCCTTTTATTCCTTCACACTCGGTTAATTGCAGGCTGAAGTGCTTTTTAATAGGGGGGGGGAAAAAAAAAGCAATACTTTTGAGCTAAATTACCCATCTTCAGTAGACACAGAAGAGATCTGATCTGCTGAGAACAACTGTGTATTTTTACAGCACGAGTAGAAGTGTTCAAGATAAATACCCGTCTAAAAAATAATTGCTTGTATCACATTCCTTTCAATATAGATACCACTTAGTCTAAAGCAGGGGGAGAAAGGCTATATACTGTCTTAAATGGGGATGGAGTAGTAACCCTAAATCACAAATAAAAACACTCTAAAACACTTTTTTTTTTTTTTTTTTAAATCTGCAAGCTGCTGTTTCTGGCTGTCAGAGTGAAAGTAACAGCCCTGAGTGAGATACTGGGGCCGTCTCCTCGACACGCAGGAACAGTTCAGCAGTCCAGTGCAGGACTGCAAGGAAAGCACATCCATGGCACACAGCAAGCTTTAAAAGGCTAGCCAGGAACTGCAACACCTGCAGGAAGTGTCCTATTGTAGACCACAGCTCCGAGTCTTACTGATTTGTGTTATTATTTTGGACAGCTGACTTGCAGTTCCTGCTTCAGATTTGTGGTTCCTAAATCACCTCTGGCAGGCGATGGATACTACCACCTCTACCTAAATAAGAAAGATGCTTAGTTGCTCAGATAGTAGGGTTGGGGTGGAAATATCTCCCTATCAGAAGGGACAGAAAGGCTTCACACACTCTAAGATGTCTTGAACTGCTCCACAGAATAGGTTTGGAAGGGAAAGCCAACGTCCAGTAGGAAGGAAGGGGTAAAAAGACTTACTATGCATCCATAAGGTGAGGTTTGTGGTGACACAAGCAGGAACAGAGCTAGCTGAATGAAGACACTTCTGTCAGAGGGACTCAGGCCTTCCCCTGGCTGCTCCCTGAGCCATCTCTGTATGCTGCAGGAATCCATCACAGCTTGGAGGCAAGGCCAGGCCCCCCGAGAAGTGAGAGCTCGGGCCCTATCGAGTCAGAGGCGAGGTGTCAGCTCGTTTCCAGTTGCACCAGCTCTGCCAACAGCAGAAGCTGGGAGCACACGGAGCAGAAGCCTTCAGTTCCCACCTCTGTCAGTGAGCCCGACACAGTCACTTAGGAAGGAGTTTTGTAGGTCACGCTCCTGTACTCAAATGCTGCCCAGGACTGGCTGTACAAATGAACCTGAAACACTTGTGAAAGCACTCTGCTGCGCACCTAATTGCTTTGCATGACAGTGAATTCAGTATTATGATGCCCTGGTTTTTCTTTAGCACTAAAGGTGAGAAAGAAGTGTAAGAGACACTGCAATAGAGTCCACGACTAAAATGACTTCGATCCAGCACAATATTAAAAAAAATAAAAATCAGGAAAAGCAATGTCAAAATTGTTCATTCTATTTTGAATAAGGAATAAGCCAATATGGTATTGCAAACTCCAGAAGTGGGCTTGTGATGGTTGCTACATAGATTTTTAATAGCATGGCCTAGGAAAAGCTTCCTATTATCCATAAAGCAAAAACCCAACTTAAAGAGAAAGGAGACAGCTGAAAACCCAGACCTGTCCAGTCCCATCCACCTTCTCCCAAAAACATGGGGTCCAATTCCTAAGCAGAGCAGCACTGAGGTGGGGATACCATCAGCACCCAAGAAGCGCTCTGGGGTATCCCTGCAGGACTTGACAGCTTTTAGACACTCGCTCATCATCCCCTTTTCAGTCTTATCTGCAATAAGGGCTGAGGCTACTGGAATAGCTGCAGGCACTTGGATTCTACAGGGGAACTCAGCCCTTGTGTTGTTTTAAGGAGATTCCTCGGAGGACTTGTTGAGAATCATTTCTGTTGCAAGGTGGCAAAGAAAACAGTTACAAAAAATTTTCTGAAATGGATTAATGAAAATCTCAAGCTAGGTAACATGCTGTGGAGAGTATCACTGCCTAATAACAAAGCTGTGCACTAGACACAGTGTTACCTGCCCTCAGTTCAGCACACTCTTACCGAGAAGACCATTCACTGCACAGACACAGGAGCACAAGACAAGCACGTGTGTGAGCTCTGCAGCATTACTAGCACTTGTTTACAGCAACTTTCTAATTCAGATGAGAGTTACAGTATATGCAGAGGGAACACCCTCCCTCCCACCGCAACAGTTTGATGTTGTAGAGCAGCACTAGCTGTAGAAGCCAGTTACATTACCAAAGGGCTGCTCAGACAGAGGAAATCCGGGGTTGTCATTTCCCTCCTCATAAATCTGGGGTTCTCATTTCTCTCCTCTCATACCAGTGACTAGAAGGGTATTTTGACGCTGATTTGATAGAACATCGAGAAGCTAACATTAACAAAAATGAACTAATTTATAATAATTGCTATTGAAAACACTTAAGAAAACAAAACCCCAAAAAACCACTGTCCAGAAATCTCTCTAGATAAAGATTTTTAAAACTATGTAGTCAGAGCCCACAAAGTAAGCCTAGAAACAAGATTTGCAGTACAACTGAAGTGTCCAGAGCACCCAAAGGATGGCGCAAGGCTCATTTTGAAAGTTTGCAACTCAGTGATTTAAAAAGAACATGCAGGCTGCCAAAGAAAAGATAATGCTCTTGAAATTGAGTGCTTGGAGTTATGCTCCTAAATCTAATACTAAAACACTCACATAAAAGTGGTTTATTAAACATCAACACTGCCATTACTTTGACGGCCAGGGAGATGCATTAGGTCCTCTCTTGCATGTCTCCAGCCCAGAATTTTAACAGACAACACTGCAGCGAGATGAGGCAAGGACAGACTTTCTGTATTTACTCTCCAGATACAAGAACCTCATCTAAAACTGAGTATTTCAGAACCAATGTGGTATTTTTTTATCCTGAACGTTTATCTTGCCTCTCATTTCTGATTTGCAGAGGGTAACAGAAGTTTCCTGTGCCTCCTTAGACATTGTTTTTCTTAGTACTCCAGTCCAGTTTGGCTGTTGTTTTTACCTGCAGGGAGTGCAGCTCTGAATAGAAAAGTCTACCAGATGATCTCGCTGCCTAGGCTTGCTCCCGACGTCACACGAGGCCAGACTTGGATGGAGTTGTTGGGGCGGCGTGTGACCTTCGGGAGTAACATGGCTGATAACGGCGAGCGGCACACAACAAAAGCGGCAGCGGTGAAAGCCAGGGCAGGCAGCCAGCCTGCGGCGCCGCGAGGGGCAGCCCACAGGCGGCTCCGCACCCGCTCTGCAGTCGGGGAGGCCCTGGCTACAGCTGGGCCCCGTGCTGACGGGCAGGTGGCCAGCTGCCCCAGTTGTCACTCCAGGAATGGGACGGGCGAGTCGCCTGACGGCAGCGATACTGCTGCATCTGCTGGGGCACCTCCACCACCAGGACACGTGCGTTCAGGAGCTGAAAGCAAAGGAGCCACCTCTTGTCAGCAGGCTCTTCCCCAAGCTCTCCTCTGGCATCCTGCATCTCCCTAAAGCCCAGGAGGGCTCCCAGGAGGAGCCAAGGCTGCTGCCGCACAGGGCAGCCCCACGCCACCAAGCCCCTTCAGGAAGGGCACAGCTCTGGGCACTGTGCCCTCGGGACTCAAGAGGCACAACGCAAGCGTCACGGCCACCACCACAAGTTGGCATGCACCTCATTTCCTTCATTGCTCCCTATCTGCTTTTTTTACCCCCTCCTCCTCCCTCTAATTGCTCCATAATGACTCGCATTAGTAATGCTATTGGTAGAGCAGCTGCAGAAGAGCAGCACTCCCTGTTAAAGTCTGAAGACCAGGCTTCAATCGCATTCGCAAGGCAAGTGCCTCTTCTGGAACGACCTGGGCATAATCACCGTGCAGTGCCACGGTGCAGAACCAGAGTCAGCACTGCACCTGACCCTGCAGCTCTCGGTGCAAAGTGTTTTAAAACATCCGAAAAAGATCCCTTTCCCTTTCACATACACAGCTGTCAGAGCCAGCACGTGCACCCGAGCTCTGTGGCTTTCATATTGCTTGATCAAAACTAAGATTTTAAGCTGCACACCACACAAGAAAGCAGCACGGTAAGTCATTAAGCATTCATGTGAACTTCAGGTTATTTTACATCTTAACAGACGCTTCCAGAGGAGGACATTTAGCACATCAGAACAACAGACAGGAAAGCAGCAACCGTCTCTGAAGAGATGGTGACGGCACAGGAAATAAGAAACACGGCAGGACCCTGTTATGATCGCAGTGACTTCTGAACCAAAGCAGCTCACATGGTGAAGTTACACAATGCCCTGCAAATCTGGACAGGGCAGCAGCCTTTGTTCTGCTGAGGACCGGGTAACTGTTAGCCCACCACACTGAAACTGAGCGGCATGACAGGTACCTCCAGCTCCACAGAAAACATGCTGCTCAAAGCCCAGAAGAAATGCAGACTTCAGCAGCACCAGCAGTATTTGGTCCTTTTAGCTGGACAAAGCGCATGCTTTCTGTATCAGAAACGCGATCAGATCAGCAGCCAAAACATCATGAAAGCAGAACAGGATGTGCTCGTAGCTGGGTTCTGAGAAGAGATAAGTGAGAAGTGCTGGTTAGAGCTCTGGCTGCAGGCAGCTCCTTCCCTCGCCACCCACCATCTCAAGCCACTGTCATGCCACCCGATTCCTGCTGTGCTCGAGGAAAGAGGTCGGAGGGCACGCTACCGTGCGGCTAGACCAGAAATAAGAAAAGCTCCATCCCCTCTTCCTAGGGGAAGAAAGAAGCAAGCAGCCGTCAGGACTCCAGTTCTAGCTGCCTCAAACGCATCGTGCTGCCGGGTTTTCATCTACTGCGATCACCCAGAGATTCAGTCACTGAAACCAACCATTTCAGAGGGCTTCTAGCTGCAACAAGACCAGTTTTTCTAGGTCATTGTCTAGTAATCGGCATTTAACTGCCAGCCTACTTTTCTCCCGTACATGAAAGCCATTTACTCACCACTAAAAGCCCCCGTTAAAGAAAAGGAATGCAAATGGCACAGGAGCTGTCGACTTGAGCTTAAAACCCTGTGAAAGTTACCTTCATCAAAACCATTCTAATCTGTACGTTTTCAAGAGCACCTAGACACCTGATACCATAATCAGAACTGCTTCATGCCAGATGCTTCTGCTTTTAGGACTACAAACTCTTTGGTTGAAATACTGCCACACGGTTCTGTGTTTAAGTCAAACATCAAACGTGCTTTAAGCGTACGTACAGTTTGAGATGTGTGCATTTCTCAGATCCCAAGTTATCAGCGAGGCATAAACGCTTCTCAGCTTAACCACCGTCCGTTAAATAACAAAAAGAAAGAAGAGGGAGAAACTCCCATATGAAGAATAAAGCTTGGTTATCAGAAGTGCAGCAGACAGTTACTATGACACTTACTGTGCTTTTTTTCTTTGCTCTAAAGGAAGTCTACAAAACATTTAAATGAAGCCAGGCCTCAGCAGAGCTTCACTGGCATCAAAGGCTAACAGCGTAATACTGAGCTGCACTTGCTGAACACGTTTCCTCAGACATTTGCCATGACACGGCACGAGTCAGTTTGCTTGGGAGGTAGGACAGTATGTTTTGGGGTACCCGAGGGGTTCACTGAGATGTTTCCCCAGAACATTCACCATCTATGAAAACAAGGAGAATTAAGTGAGGGAGTGCCAAGAACATGCCGCAGTTCGAGCCAATCATTACTTCGGCAGTGTTGCCTACGGTGCAGAAAGGGCCATGGCGTAATACCTTTTCTAACGCAATTTCAGCATTTGTACATCAAATTAGGAATCTAGCACCCATTTCATGGATCAGCAGCTGGAAGCTATCGTAAACTAATTTGAGTCTAATGGGAGGCAGAAGTTCTGTGGGTGAACAATTTCTTGTTGCCATCACAGCTCATCAGAATGCAAACGCCCTCGATGCCCTATTATTTGTATTGCATACATTAGCACGCCCGTGTACGCAGAATTGCTGCCATACAGTCAAACATCCGGATCGCTGTAATGGCCTTAAAACGGTTTCTGAAGGTGACAGCACCGGGGTGATATTTAAATAACGTCCTCGATACAGCCTTACTCTGTCACCTCCGATCAGCACTCGTACAGTTAATCTACCACCCCCCGGGCACTATTCAACTGTTAAGGATTATTATACTCGTGCATAATTTACTTATGTGCCCAATCTTTGATTTGCCAGTTTTCAACAGCAAGCATACGCGAAACACACAGCACTGCAGCAAAGATATCAGTGACTAAGAGCAAACTGGGGTGGTTTAAGAGATGCTTCAGCAGAGGAAAATTCCACTGCTTTGCAAGCAATCACGTACATCTTGAGAGCAGCACCCGTCGGGGAGGAGGCCATTCCCCGCTCGCCCCCCGGCGTGCTGCGTTTCCCACCCGCGGTATCCCCACTGCTGCCGGGCAGGAGCCTCGCACTGCCCAGCTCACTGACGTGCGAGGAGAAGGGCCCCCGGCACCACGGCAGGATCCGACCGCAGGCGGACAAATCGGTTTCTCAGTGGGTGACTGCTTCTCCTCGGGACTGTTGGGGTAAGCGGCAAGCGGCGCACGAAACCCAATTGCATAAGTTCTCAGCAGAGCGCTGCGCCCCAGCACGGGCTCACCTGCAGCCCTCTGCACCAGTCGTTAATGGAAACGGCCCAGAGCCCGGCTTATCTGAATCATCAGCGCCACGGAAAGCGGGCGAGAACACACGCGCTGTGCGGGGACTTATTTTCACTTTCCTGGCGCTCGCTGGGGGCTGGCGAGGACAAAGGCCCCCCGGCACAGCGCTCGTCGAGCCGAGGGGGGTTCAGATGAGCTGTGGGAGCTCCCCAGGCTACCTGGTTCCGCGGCGATGAGCTGGTGGCCGGTAAGCTCCGGCTGCCCACGGCGGGAGAGCACCGTGCGGGCAGCCAGCTAGCACAACCAGCCGCCCCGAAGTCGCGCCGCTGCCCGTGGCACACAGCGCGGCGAGCACGCCTGGCCGGCGCTCTGCACAACGGCGGCGGCGGCGACCCGCAGGGCCCGGCACGCCACGAACAAACCCCCTCCGGGGCCAGCCGCGTCCCTACGGCAGGGCTCTGGGGCAGGGAGCTCCGTGGGCCTGCCGGCAGCGGCAGGCCGGTGCCGGGGGGCGATGACAGGTCGCGTGTCCGCGCACGGAGGACGGGCGGTGCGCGGCCGCCCCCCTCTCCCCCCAGCTCACCGTAGATCATGGCCAGGCCGGTCTCGTGGAGGAAGCGGACGCGGCGGTGCTTGAAGAGCCAGATGGTGAGGATGGTGAGGGTGAGGAGCAGGATGAAGGTGAGCAGGCTCACGCTGTCCTGCCGGTGGCTCTCCTCCGCCTCCTGCTCGGTGGCCAGCTCCTCCATGGCGCTGCTGCTGCCGCCACCGCCCGGCTCGGCCGCCCGCAGCCCGCCGGCCCCCAGCAGCAGCAGCAGCAGGAGCAGGGCGAGCGGCGGCAGCGACATGGCCGCGGCTCCCCGGGCCCCGAGCCGGGGGAGGCGGCCCCGGCACACAGCGAGCCGCCCGCCGCCGCCTGCCCCCGGCCCCTTCAAGGCGGCGGCCGCGGGGCGGAGCCGGGGCGGCTCCTCGGCCGCAGGGGCGGGCAGCGGGAGCCGGCGGGTGAGGGCTGGCGGCGGGGCTGCGGGGGTTTTGTGTGCCCGAGGGAGGGAGGAAGGGAGGGAGGGCACGGCCCTGAGCGGCCGGCCCGCCGCCTGCCGCCCCAGCGCGTCCTGCGCCTCCCCGCCGCCTGGCTGGGAGCCGGGCCAGCCGAAATCTGAACTTTCTCCTCTTAACTTCGCTGCTTAACGAATGGCAGAGCCTACACCGCGTCCGTAAATGAGAAGGGAAATGCGGCAGCGCGGCTGCCTGCGGCTACACCGGCTGGGGGCTCGCTGCCGGCCCGGCCTGAGCTGGGCTGTGGCCGCAGGGGCCCTGCCCGGCCGGCCCTAGCTTTGCTCGGGTAAAAGGCGTGCTCAGAAGGCTCCGGCCACGTCCAGCTGGTTACACACCACGTCCCCTCGCGTTCAGTGCTGTCGTCTTCCCAAACGCTGCTGCACAGCTGCTTCTGGAGGTGTTTCCTGAGGTGTTCAAGGGTCTCCCCCCAAACTTTCCTGCTAGTGGACTTGGGATTGCCTCTTACACCATACACTTTGGCTTAGAAGAGTCCTTTTCAGAAACTTTTCAAGACGGTAGCTATGTAAATTCACATTTTTATTTACACATAGTCCCTTTAAACATGCTATTTATACAAACTCCTCAGCAACCTTCAAAATCGGGTACAATTACCTGTAAATGTGTGATTGTACAGCAGTGACAGTGTACGTGGATAGTGCCTCATCTGTAAACCTCATAGAGATGAAAAACGTTCATTTGCCGTAAAGACCTAGCTCTTAAACCTACGTGAACCATTAAAAATTGCTGCCTTCAGACTGCCTTATGATAAATCTCACATTCGGATGAGTGTTCCTGTTACAAAGGTAGCGTTATACCTCCACATCTTCAGGACTGAACAACCTGTAGGCCTCACAGCAGACTACAGGTATGCAATACAGTGCTAGGTGTGTGTAATGCTGATAAAGCTGTAAAATAAAAAGCTGTATGACAATAGCCACAGATTCATTAAGGTTGGAAAAGACCTCCAAGATCACCTGGTCCAACCGTCCTCCTGCCACCAATATTACCCACTAAACCATGTGCCTAAGCACCACGTCCAACCTTTTTGGCTGTCTTTTGTTTTGTTCTTTGTTGTGCACTGTGTTGTGCCAAGTAAGGTCAGTCCCTCAGTGTATGGTAGGTCTTAAGAAAATGTTTTACATCTATACTATAACTTCATCTATATCATAGTTGAGCTGCAGTCAGCATCTTAAATTGCATTCTGCAAAATCTTCCATCGGTGATTAGTCCTTTATCTTTCAACATTCATGCAGGTCAGATGCATTATGCCTCTTGCTCTCCAGGCAACAGTGAGACATCGAGGCGATTCTTTCAACACTGAAGTGTAATAGCCTGGTCTTACTTTTTTATTATTATTATTATTTGTTTTTTTCTTTCAGCTGAACTATTGTTTGTGGAGGAAAACATTTATCCATAGTTTGGCATGTCAGTACTACCATGAGCACAACTTTTAAATCTCCACACTCAAATTTACAGGTGTTTTGGCTGCCGCATTGCCCTTGTAGCCTCTGTCCTGGTACCACCTCATCCTAGGGACACCTCCACCAAAATCCATACCTCGGTGGGCACTGTCCCAAAATATTTTCATTACATACAAAATTTATGTTTGCCACTGTTGTGCATAAAATCAGGCAAAACTCATCCTTCTATTGGACAATGTGGATGTGACTAAATCACACAGACAAATGGGTGACAAGAATATGATTGTTTCTGTCTGTGTAGAAGGTCAGCCAGTGTTTAATAGCGATATAATTAAGGTCTCCTCGGTTCTGTGCTTTGTCTAATATGTTGTTGACAGGAAATTCAATGCACATATACCCACATGTGGTATATGTGGCTCCTACAGACCAAAGTTTTCTGTTCTTACACTCATTGATTGGTATCATGGTGCCTGAATAGTTCAACTGTTTTAAACAGCATCATCTGGGGAGTATGGCATCAAATAAGAAAAAAAGGTATCAGCCTGAGCTTGTCTACATACCACCGTAAACCAGGATTTACAGCATCCTTGTGTGAGGGCTGTGTTCATACACCTCAGTTCCTAACAGCAAAGTCTCTAGAGGACTGCTGTGGTGGTTTTAGTCCATTAGGAACACCACCAACATCACCTCTAGGTAACCTTCATCACTGCAGTGATCCTGCAGTTGCAGCTGTGCTCCAGACTTTTTGGCAGGTCTCCGCCTGCCTTCCCAAGCCATTCTGCACTAAACCTTCTCTGGGGGTTGGGTGGTTTTGGGCACCTGGATGTTACCTCTGTTTCAAGGCCACCACATACATTGTAACCTGTTCACTTAGCAAAACTATCTTTGTTCTGTCCCAGCTTTCTTCCTACTTGCCATATTTTTATCTGGTCCCAGGCAGAAGTCTTAGATCTGCTTGCTGTCTGAGAGGCCCCGCTCAAGGAAGAAACAATGACATGTGCAAGGCGATGGCCAGGTGGGATCACATCAGAGGCATCAAAGTCTTAACATGAAAGCTATGAGATGGCATTTAGAGATGGCAACGGACAAAATCTAGTTGTTTAGCTGAGTTCAGCCATAGCGGGAGGGATGCAGGAGGATTTTTGGTATTCAATGCTAATAAACAGGTGCATTTGCACAGAGTCACAGTGACTCACAGGACTGATATGGATCAGCAGCTCCACTCCTTTTGCCAGCCGGTCTTCTCTCATTGACAAGTTCAGATTGCCAGAAGCACCATCAAGTAGTCCATTCAGCAATTTTATAATTTCCTGTGGTACGTAAGCCATTGTTACCACGTGAAGCGACCACACACTTCATGTTTATTCTTATTCCCAGAACTGAATAATGTTATGTTAGGCAAATGTCAAGTGTTATTTTCATGCCTTGCTCTGTCTCTGAGCTCTTGGTGTTAGCATTGTTCGCTCCTCATCAGTAACACTGAAGAATTTCTACCCTTTGTCCAGACCTTTTTTGTGTTGTTCAGCTCTGTTTTGAGTAGCCCTTTGTGTCACTGAAAACAGCATTTTGAGATTTTCACCGATCTAACATGCCCTTACTGGATTGATTCTGATAGAGAAATGCCTCACAGATTGCTTATGCTTACAACAAACTGGAAAATCAAACAAATCCTTATCTCAATATGTGGTGTCTTTATACAACTTCCCTTGCATACTCAAGTTTTCTACCACATTAATCCAGAACACATCAGCATAAGTAATTAGCATTCAGAATAACCTTGCAGCAGCAAGCACAGTCCTTATCACCTTCCTTCCTTTCTTCCCATTTAAGTTAAAACCTCCCATCACCATGCTTTCAAAATGGCAACCCATCCTATTGCCAGCTTCTGACAGTGGCCGGATTGCCTTGTGGGCTGCCCACATGTGTCTGCATTAAAACATCCCCATACCCTGGGATCCCAGAAAACGTGCCCTCTTGCCAACATCACCTAAAAGACAACTAAGTGTTCTGCAACAAAATCCTGGAGAATGTGTCATATTTTGACTCAAAAAGGAATTTTTTGAATCTCCATTTTGTTGGAGGTGCTAACAGTTGTGACACATTTGTCTATTAGTACCAGTTTTGCAGAGGTGTTGTAAATCAGAGAAAATGTCAAAACTGCCACGTTTCATTGTGCAGATGCAGAAATCAACATTACCCTTTCCAACAGACAAAAGTGTAGCAAGAGGAAAAGCTCTCCTGTGATACTTGCAGGGTGCAGGAGTTGTTCCTTGTTACACAGCACATCTTGGTGTTTAGGGCATGGTACATTTAAGAGGTGCCAGAGAAGGATAAGACTAGGAATTTTATCCACAGAGGGGTCTTTGTCATGTCCCTCACGTCCAAATAGGATGCTTTCCCCTTCTAGCTGCTCATGAGACAAGGAAGTTCCATTCTACTAGGAACTACGCAGGTTTCCCCTTACTCTGCATAAGAAGGTAGCTCATTACTCTTTGCAGGTGCACATCATGGTTATGACTTTCAGTCCTATAATTGCTTGAAGTAGCTAAGTGATCACTGGTCTGTCCTCATCACTCCCCATCACCTCCCCATAAATATTTAAACAAGTGAATATCCTAGTGCCAGGGCTCACCTTGTGCCAGAAGAGCCCGAAAAAGTTCTGGAGAATAGCAGGCAAGCCTCATCTGAGGCACGTGAAATGTGACCTCCTCTCATGCAAAATTAATCTTGTCGAGCCCTGTGAGGAGTTATTTGAACAACGAAACTGCAAACGAGCAAGTGGATGCTCTGTCTTGTCAACAGCCTGCTGGCCACTGCTGGAAACACTACCTGTGGACGATTTCCTCAGGCAGAGTTTTAAAGTGCAAAGGGTGAAAGACTGGGAAAAATACGGGTACAGTGTTGTGGCATCCAAGCTTGGTAGAAAATATTGGTATTCTACATTTGTACAATCGTACCAAGTCTTCTGACAAAGCTCTCCTTCTGTTCTCCTCTTTATAGAGAAACAGAATGCCAAAACTATGTTTGATTAAATCTTGATTACACTCAATACATTAAGCCTGTAGGCATCGGATAGTCTATAAAGTGAATCTTTGTGAGTAAAAATATGCTAAGTATCTTGGCTTCATCTGAATTGGGCAGCTAGACATATGAAACATGAATTAGGCATGGCTAGGCATATGAAAGTAAAAGGATAGATCTGTTTTAGGAAGCTATACCTGAATGTATTTATTTTTACTCCTGTTCTGGAAAAATCAGGAGACTTCTAGTTTCTTCTCCAGGAAAACAATCTCTTCTATAAATATGCAATCCTAAAACATCCCTTGAGAAACGTGCTTGACTGATAAATGGCTCTATCATGCTGCACACTGTGCTCTGCAATTTTGAAAGCCTAGTAGTTTGGCAAGTAAGTGTAACTTGCTTGCCATATTTCCTTAGGCTCTCCTGCTGCTCAAAGTGCTGAATTATTAACAATACTCTGATACAGCCAATTTGCATAATCTGAACAATCTCCTACATAGATAATAAATTGCTTGCTAGCAGAGCCTCAGAATCTCAGCTAACTGGCCAGTAATCACAGAGGGGCTGCGGCTGTCAGGGCCCTCAGGAGGCCCCCAGGCCCAAGCCCTGCTCCAGCAGGGCCACCCAGCGCAGGCTGCCCAGGCCCAGCTCCAGGCGGCTTTGGGAGATCCCCAAGGAGGAGACCCCACGGCCTCTCTGGGCAGCCTGTGCCAGGGCTCCTCACCCGCACAGCACAGAAGTGCTGCCTGGGGCTCAGGGGGAGCCTTCTGGGGGGCTGTGTGTGCCCAGGGCCTCTGGTCCTGGCACTGGGCACCACTAAGAAGAGCCTGACTACGTCTTCTTTAACGCCCCCTTTCAGATATTTATATTAATTGATGAAATTATTAATATATGATAAAATAAGATGAGTTTATCAATGATGAGATTATGAATGTAATATCTGTCTCAGTAACAATACTTCTCTCCTGTTTCCCAGACTGGACAAAGTCTAAGTGAATGGCCCTCCAAGAGGATGAGAACGACTTCATTGTAACTTTTGATTATTGTGGAAATTAAACAACTAGTCGATTGATATTGGTCTCAGTTTACAGGGGCTGACAAATTGGGTAGGAAATCTGGAGACATTTTTCGAGAGGCTATGTAGGCAGCCAGTTCAGCACAACATGGGGAAAGCTGAGTGAAGGAGGCAGAAAAGGCTGTGTAGCTGAAAGAGATTCAGACGTAGGTGCAGAATGAGGTCAGGTAATGCCAATACTGGGAGCTGGTTCTTTCTTCCAAGAATAAGCAAACTCAGGCTGCTGAGGACAAAACTTGCCATTGGGCAAATTTTAAGTGCCTCATGGATCCTGGCTAGTAACAATGGGAAGCTCAAAGGGAAAACATATTGGCGCCAACAGTTGATCCCTCTCACAACAGCTCTGCATGTACCAGATTAATGATTACAGTGAGGCCAGGCCACACTGTGGCAGAACGTAAAGTCTGACAGCTCACAAGCATGCCTATTCAAGAAGGAGCTGGATGGGGATGATATGGAAAGGGGTGCTTATCTGGTCGACTGTTAGGCTGCTGGCCTAAGGCAAAGAGGACAAAGACTCCAAAAGGCTTGAAATCAAAAGACAGTAGTTGCCAGCCACTTCAAGATTATCTCAAGCTGTACCCCCAAGATAGGAAAAATCCAAGGCAGATATGCTAGCAGAATCAGCATCATAGTAGTCAGGTCAGGCACAAGTCACTACTTGCACTATTGTAACGAAGGGTTTCTTAATATACTGGACTGTCTTTCCCTGTGTGTTTGTTATTTTAGCGGGGAGCATATTTCATTCTATAAAGAAGGCCTTTCATGCTAATGTTATTTGCATATTCCCAGTTCCTCATCCTTCTCCAGTTGTGTGCTATTGAAGATAAACTCCAAGTTTGGGCAATAGAATTGGAAGGATGATTTATTGTGGCCTGGTTATTAACGTCCATACAAAGCAGGGACATCTACCAGGCCAAAGCAGTGTCTGAAAATACCATCTACAAATACATCTACTAAATGTGGAGTATTAGAGCATTTTTTCAAAAGCAGCTTAGATAGTAAGTACATTGCATGACCTCTAGTGGTATTAAACCCAGGCGCTGTCAAAGTCACTCACAGCAATCTGATGTAAGTGGGGAAAAGCCACACTTAGAGAGGCACTACATCTAAGTTTATTCTGCTGTATCTATCCCGCCTTACTGTCAGGCTTATGCCGGCCCAAATATTGTCCCATGGCCAGGATAGGATTGAGAAAAGATTTTAATTCAGCAGAAATTCCAAACACTCAGCAGAGCAAATGTCTTGCAGCGATGCTTTTGCTGTCAACTAATTACACACAGTCATTGATCTTCCCTGCTGTTGTTTTCATGTAGAGAAATAAGAAACCAGCAACACCAGTGCAAGATGGAATGGCAAGGAGTACCAGGAGGTAAAGCCTCCAGCGTCTTCTCTGCAGTGACTCAGGAGGTTAAGGACAAGTATCATTCTTTTTTAACACTGGCGGAAGAATCCTGTTCTGTTTTCCCTGTTTTTGTGGGTCCTGTCGGGGTCCTGTTCCCTCAAGGAGGAAAAGCAGGACTTCCACTTTGAGGGTCCAAAGTCCCTACAGCAAAAGCAGAAGGTCAGGGATGGCTCCCTGCCTGGGATATGGACATTGGCAGCAGGGAGAGGTAGGACAAGGGCTGCCAGAAAGAAGCTACTGACACAAAGACAAGTTGGAAATGGAAGCAAACATGGCAGCAGAAATCAGTGAACGTGACGGTGTGATTAGGAAACCACGCTTTCTCACAGGACTGCCAGGAGAGTATCAACCTTTTCAGAGGCAGTAGCTGGCGCAGTCTCGTCAGGGCAGCAAGCAGACTGCGGGACGCCCAAGACAGACAAGTTATGTTCTGGGTTGGTTCCCATGTGCTGAGCTGGTTCCCATGGCCTCCCTTCTCAACCGTCTTATTCTGCAGCCTCTGAGTCACGATGAACGTGCAGTGAGTCAGCTGCCAACAGCCCCTCAGCAGAAGGTATCCCGGTGCTCTGCCACGGCTGGAAGAGATGTAGGCACTTCAACAAGGTGCAGGTGCATGTTATGGAAGACGTGGGGTGTTTTATCTGCATTTCAGTTCGGTGTCACTCCTATTCTGGGGTTTGGAGCCTTTCTCTTGTGCACTGCTATTACATTCAGGGCAATTGGCTGTTTTCTTGCTGTTTTCTAATTATTTGCTTGTTATTTTCTGTGATTTGCTGTGTAGTTGTTTGGTGTGTAAATAGCTATGAAATAGAGAGAGGAACTTCAAAGCAAATTGTTTTTAAAGGAAATCATTTTAAACAGGTGATGTACAAAATTGATCACAGACCGGTTTCATTCAGAAAATTAACATTGTGTTTGCCTTATCGTACAAAACTATTCAAACTCTTTTCGTATGCGTAAATAAAACTTTTTAATGGATTTGTTTCAAAGTACATTACAGGGTTATTTACTTGGCATATTTATCTCTCTTTATATATATCACCTTCATAATTAACAAGCGAGTGCAATTTAGCCAGTTGTTTTAAGCTCAGTTGTTACAGCAAGAACCTCTTTAATGTGTGTGAGCTGGTTGGGCTCAGCTGTTTCTCAGATGTAAGCTCCTGCTGGCAGGGACTGTAGTTTCATTTGCGTACAGCACCTGTAACATACAGGGTACTGCTAGGAATAACGAACAATAAGCAGTTTGCATAAAAACGTGATTCACCTGAAACAGCTTTGCAAGGTCAGCTTCAGACAGCTGAACTTTGGATGCCTACGTCTGTGTTCCTCACCCTCGGTTGGCTTTATAGTCAACAGAGAAAAACGGGTAGTTGAGATGGGTCCGATTAGCTACCCCAGAAAGTGCCTATCGGAGGAGATGAATTTGCCATCACCAAAGTTTTCCTCCACTGACTTTATTATAAGGAGATTGCTTTGGGTGACAAACTCAAACCGACTTGCATATCTAGCTAGTAGACCTAAGGCCAAGGAAACCTACCCATGGATCTAGTCTGGTAGCAGAGGACCCCAGTTAAGTACTGCCATCTCCAAAAGAAAGGTGCTTTTTGGTAGTTCACCTGTACTGAAAACATGCAATCTCTTACAGACGTAGAGCAGAGACAATTTTTTCCTCAACTGAGACAAAACAGACAATTAATAGGCAGTTTTGCTGGGGATATAAAGCCTACTGCATACTTCTGAAACACATAAAGTATAAGTCCCAAAGTGAGCCATTCTTACTGGACTTTGGTTACTCTTTTATTTATTTGGCCTTGTCCCCGAGCCTCTCTCATTTACCATCTCTTACAGAGGTTACTGCAGTTTGAATGACTTCTGAATGCCTAGAAAGAGAGGGCAGAAATTCATCCAAACAGCCCAGGGTTGAATGAAGGGAGACTTCATTTGCATTAACTCAAAGACATTTTCCATTTTCCCCTAGCTGTGCACCAGGTTCCCATGACATGACTGTGCTTCCCGTCTTCTGACCTTTAAGTCAAGAGCCATCAGCCTACACTATTTGTAGGTTACACCGAGTGTACATACCCCTGTATACGGTCACAGAATTCCTTTGGGATTTCACTATACAGTATGAAAATCTGTATTTCTACCTCTCTGAAGTGAGCAGAAGGTCTTTCTGCCTCAGATTTGTCTAATGTTTACCTCTCTCTGGTGAGTGAGTCTGTTTTGCAAGAGAACGTATTTCATTCCACCCCAATTTTTGTGATGTGACCATTTTAATTTATTGATTTCTGTATGGGACAATTTTGCTCCTTCCGTGCAAAACACAGGATTTGAAAACCAGGCTTAGTGCACCAACCCTTCCTAATATGCAAGCAGGCTTTAGAGTTTAAACTCTTCCAATTAATAATTACTTTGATATTTTCCTTCCACCTGCTGTCTCTGCAGAATCCCTTGCTATTTTGTGCTATCAATAGCTTAACTAATTTATTCCTCAGAGCCTTGCAGTGACGTAGCAGTATTTCCAAAAACAGTGTCTGGAATGTTTATTGCACATTCTGCCGACAGACAGGAAGGGAAGAGAAGGCAAAACAAATGGAATCCTGTATTTGTTGACTTTAACAGCAGGAGGTGTTTTTACAGTTAACACGGAATATTAAAATGTGCAGTTTAGACCTGATTCACTGGCTCAGTATGGTGCTGATGAGGTTCGATAAAAACCTTGACCTGATCCCCTAAAGCATGTGGAGAATATTCAGGGATACAGATCATGTATAATTCCCTAAAGTTAATGTAGGCAGAGTCCAGCACACCTACAGCCCTTGAGTATATTTTGCCAGGATTTCATCATAAGTGATGTCTCGTACGTTTTTGTTGGAGATCCCACTTGTCTCCCGTTTTGCCAGTCTCCCTGGGAACATCAGCCAGCCACTGCTGTCGCCCACAAAGACAACAGGCACCACAGATAAAGCCACCCCATAAAATTAACTGCTTGAAATGGGAAGAGCAACAATAGCCCGTGCAACTATGTAAAGTAAGACTTCAGCTAGACAAATTCTAATGAATTGTGCCAAAGCAAATTTATATGTTGGTACCTCTAACCACCTGCCTTTGATGCTCTGCTGCAGTAGAATTTTGAGGATTAGTGTGTACACCAGGCCTCAGCAATCCCTCTCCCATGCCATAGCAGCAGCTTGAAACAACAGTGGAAGAGGGTGGATACAATGTCAGACAGCAAACAGCCCCCTAATGCCCCCAGAACAAAACAAAACAAAAAAAAAAAAGAAAAGAAAATCAACTCAGAAACACAAATAGAACTCCTATTCTTCTACAGTTAAAAAGTCATCCGGGCTCTGAAATGATAACATCATAGAACCATGGACTAGCCCAGGTTGGAAAAGACCTCAAAAATCACCAGGTCCAAGTTTTTTGGGGAAGGGGGAACGTAGATGAAACTGTGGAGCACCTTGTCCAATCACACCTTGAAAACCTCCAGTGACGGGGACTCTACCACATCTGCAGGGAGGTTGTTCCAGTGATTGATTGTCCTCACTGTACAAAACAAAACAAAAGGCAAAGCAAACAAAAATCTTATATCAAGGTGAAACCTCGCCCATTGCCCCTTGTCTTCTCCGTGTGTCTCCTTGTGAAGAGCGAGCCTCTGTCCTCCTTGCAAAGCTGCCCTTTTTTTCTGTGATGAGGTTGCCCCTGAGCTTTCTCTTGTCCAGGACGAAAAATAAGATATGAAGTGGTAAAAGTAAGCAACCCTTACTCAGTGTATTGCTGGCTTTCCTTTTCCACATTAGGACTGTGCCAGAGTGAAACTTCCGAGGAGCCTCCATTTGGAGCAGTGCTCCACAGAGCACCCCTACGATTAGGAGCTCGAGACCAGGATAAAGCACACCGACTAGCAGCCGGAGACAGATGCTGGTGGATGATCTTGTCATTTTTAACCAGGACGCAGAGGGCACTGGTGCACCTAGAACAAAAAAAAAAGTCCCTGACTTAAGCTTAGGGAAGAAAGTGAGGGCTGCTGGGCTATGCTTCAGCAAGCTCATCTTAATTTTAACTGCGTGCCCAGCTTTTTGCTCTTGCTTAAATCCCCCTGAAATCTGTAGGTTTTGGCGCGTGCATACATGCCTTGCTGAATCAGCACTGCAGCTTGTTATCTGAATTGCTGCCCTATTAAACCGAAACCACACGAGGTAGTCTCCAGAAACGTTACTGTCGTTACACTGCATCTGCACGTAGCATTAACCTGAAGAGCCTTGCCTGCCTCGGAGAGGTGCTCGGCTGGAACACAAGCTCCTCTGGTATGTCAGTTAGGCAACTCCCAGGCTGTGGCGGCTCCCTTCTTATCACAAAAAGGGATCTAGGATCTAGGCTCTTGTGTAACAGCTGTGAAACTGCAACTGCTAAACGAGAATATGCTTTACAGACAAAAACTTAATTTTGCTCTGTTTGAGAAAGTGCAGTCAAAACGTTAGCAGCCCTGAAGCAGACTGTGACCCCTCTCAGCTGCAGAGTTTCTGCCACAGAAACAGCTTGCAGCAAAATGCAGATTAATGTGTTTTTTTGTGTCATACATTATGCTGCCCTAGTATTAGGATGCATACTTCAACTATGTAGGGTGTATTAAATGATGGCCTACTTTCACATGACTCTTTCATTCATTTGGCCAACAGTATTTAATTTATGGCTTTTAAATTTTGGGGGGCTGCTTAGATCTTCAGTTTAAAACAAAAACAACAACAACAACAACAAACCTTCTGAAATGCTGAAATGACTTGTAAATAGTATACTACCTGTCTGTGTCTAATGTGCTGCACAGGACTCTGCTCATCTTTGCCCCAAACACCAGCAATAGAAAAAGGGTTGTGGACACGGTGTCATTTCTTACCAGGAAGTTAATTTAGGTTGGGAATATCAGGAAGGTAATTTCTGAACAAACAAGTTAGCAAAAATGAACCGTTCAGTTTTGTTACTTGTGCTTTTCCTTGTCGTAGTGTGTCAGTTCACGGTGACCTGGGACACAGCCACATGGGTCCATTGTTCCTGCTTAACTAACCCCAGCGTTAAAGCTGGGTACCACACCTACCGGACTCGTTGCTGAGGACAGCTACAAAAAGCACGTTCCCTTGCGTTCAGCAAAGTGCTGTGGTCCAACAAAGTTACTGATGACCAGGGCTGAATTCTGTATGCACGGAGATGCTGGAAAGCCATATGTTGCTTGAAGAACTGTGGGAAGTTAGTCCAAAATCAGCAGTAACGATGCAAAAATAGATTCTAGTGTATTTTATCACAAAATTAGCCATATTATTTGTTCATCTTGGTCTCGAGACCCAGACCAACTTCTGTTGGCGTTCAGTCTGCCCAGAGTCCCTGGCCTTAGGGAACCTGCAAGGAGAAACGAAGAAAGGCCGGTGTGATGTGATCCCAGAATACGCGATGATTTGTGTGAGATTCCTCAGTGTACGTCAGCTGCTTCTGTTTAAAAAAAAAGAGTGTCTGTTTAGACACAAATGCACAGATGTCTAATTAAAATGGTTGTTTCTCACATTCATCAGTTACCCAACACAGTTTACCACATGTCTGTGCAAACATTTGTGCATAGGTGGTGGGGGATTCAGATAAGCAGCTGGAGGCAAGGGATGCTTTCTGGTAACAGCTCTGTCATAACCGCGTATCAAAACATAGTCTCGGAGAGTGAGCCCAGCAGTGAAGTATCCTTCTCTTCTCTTCTGATGAATACACAAGGAATTGCCGCTGTCACGTGTAATCTGTCTCATGCATAATTCACAATTTCATACGAGTGGAGGTGAATCTAATCTTAACTAGGAATGCTTTTTAAAGCATCATTTGGATAAGCTGCCAGTAGCTCAAGTACAGGGTTTGTAACCCTTGCTGACAGAAAACACGAGCTGAGCTTTTAGGAAGTAGCAGTAGTAAAGTTGTTTTGTCTTCTTGACTTTCACGTCTTACAGATGATATTTCCAAGGTCTTCTTTCTCTATACCCAACAGGATTAAAAACCCACGTTTTACAAGACACTCTCCAGATTTTGTCGCAAGGATACGGTTTCGAGAGCTTCGAGACACACAGACGCAGAATACAATGAGCCTCGTTAATACGGAGGTTGCGAAAGCTGGGCCCTGTGTGTTCCGGCAAGCTTCCAGCAGCACAGCGAGGGCCTGATCCCGCCCGGCGTTAAGGGAAGTGCAGATGTGCGCGCTGGGAGCTTTCACTTCCCCATGCTACCTGTTGAAGGCCTGGGCAGGTTTCCAGGTGCCGGCGTTTACGGAGAACAAGCTCCCTCCCTGCTCCTTCCAGGGGATGCACGGGAGGGCCAAACGAGAAGGAGGGGAAGGCAGCATCCCCTGACACACGGGTGGGCAGGCACTGCAGTGCTGTGCGGGGATAAAAGCCAGCACAGAAGGTACGGATATGCCAAGTCTCCCTCACCAAATCCTTTCTGATATAAACTTCACAGTAAAAATGTCTTATTTTCCGGTTACCTAGAAACTACTGTCTGGGGATCAGAAAGCTCCGTATTTGAGTGTAATTAGGTATATTTCACAACATCCCCAGGAGGCAAGTGACTAATTACAGCAGTTTGTCGAAATTAAAGTAAGTACAATAATGGTCGGCAGTGACTATGATACTATTGCGATCTCATATTACCACACTTCGGGCTATGATTGTCTCAAATCTCACAAGCCACGAGGGCTGGGTCTGGCCGGCGTATGAACAGCGAAGGGAGAACCGGCGCAGGCTCTTGCCACTTCTTAAGAAGTCGTGTGCTCCCGAGTCACAAGTCGTATTAATTTGGCCTGGCACAAACATTCTGGTGCTCTGGTGTCAGGAGACACCCTGGATCCCTGGAGGTTGTCTATGGCAGAGAGAGAGAACCTCAGGCCCTTGTCGATCAGCTGTAAGCATACAGGAAACCAGATTTTTTACGGGACTGGTGATTTTGCAAGGCAATCACATTGGCTCTGACAATGCTGAAAAATCCCAGCTCAGAAACGCCTTGCGTCTGGTGTGATGTGAAAAGTGAACGTGCAAGTTGCTTTCTTCTCCCGCATTTGCCAACCTTTGCGAAATGTTACTGCCATCAGCGGCCCTGGCTGTACACGCAGGGGCCATGAAGGCCGCTGTGACGACGGACGATCCACGGAGGTGGCGACGTTCTGGTAACGCCGTTTCAGGCTCTGTGCCGATTAGTTAAACGGCATTTCAGCTTTTAAAGAGAACGGACCGCATACTGCCACTTCTTCTACCTGGAAATGATTACAGCGCTCTGGACGGGGACACGGAAAGCCCGCAGAACTCTGCAAACCCGCGTGTGAGCTGTGAAAACCGCGGAGGGCCGTCAGATGTCAAGAGAGCGCGCTCCGGGAGGTGCGTGAGGGACCGCCGGGCTCCCGCAGCCGCCCCGCGGGCCGCGCCCTGCCGCCAGCCGCCTCGGGGGGCTCGCGCGAGGCACGGGACCAACGCGCGCGCTCGCTACGGGACACGGGGGCGGGCACGCGCGCGGGGGAAGCCGGAAGCGGGGCGGGGCGCGGACGCGGCGCTGCGCTGGCGCTGGCGCGCTCCTGATACACCCCCCCCCCCCCCCGTACTCCTTCCCCCAACCCCCGCCCACTCCGCGGGCGCGGCCGGGCGCGCGCAGGGGCGGTTGGAGCGCGCGGCGTTGGCCGTTACCGGCGGCCGTTACGGTTGCCGTGGCGGCGGCTTAGCGGCGGCCATGGGCTGCTTCTTCTCCAAGCGCAGGAAGGCGACGCTGGGCGGGCAGCAGCAGCAGCAAGCGGCGGGAGCCGACGGGGAGCCGGCGTCCGGCGAGGAGAAGGCGCCGCAGTACAGCTGGGACCAGCGGGCCAAGGTGCGGAGCCCCGGGGCGCGGCTCGGCGGGTGCCGGTCCCCGTCCCTGCCTTCGCCCGAGTGGCTCCGGGCTCGCCTCAGGCTCCCCTCAGGGCTTAGCTTGCTTCCCGGCACCTGTTGGAGGGTGAAAGTTGCCGTGTGCTGCGGCTAGCAGCCGCGCGTCTTCTTCCTGCGGGGCTGCTCGGGGCCTTGGGTTTCTTTCCTTTTTTCTTCATTTTATTTATTTATTTATTTATTTATTTAAATGCCCCCGGGGCTATGGAAGCAGCCCAGCAGCCCGCCGCGGGGGGCTGGGTGAAGGCAGCTCCTTCCCGGTGCTGTTTCCTGACCCCTTGAAGCCTCAGCACCCAAGTCCTGACTTCATCATGCTTCGTCCCAGGTTCCGTCTCCTGAATGCCCTGCCGTCATAATCCTCCTCATTCGCTGGTAGCCTCTGCGCAGGGAAGGAGAAAACGGGGCAGAGCATAAACTTAATTCGTGTGGTTTTGAGCAGACAAAATCCCCAAACCTTTAGGCCATGTTTTACAAGTGTAGGAAAGAAAATGTGAGAGCTTATTTGAATGCTCAGCTTGCTTGCTTGTTGTTGTTTTTTTAACTTGGCTAGGTGCTCTAGGGTGTCCCTTAAGTCTTTCAAGTAGATTAAGACAAGCTCTGGTGGAGATGCGCACGAGAGCGTGCGCGTGACCCAGAGGAATCAGCCCCTCGAGGATAAGGAAGGTTGATCTGCACTGGGCTTGTTGCTCCCACTTGCTGTCAGACTGTTCTTACAGTGAGAGCCCTGTACTGAAACTGTGCTTTAGAGTGAGCAGAATGAATCCCTGTGCAAAAGGGTATTATTAACTGAGCACTTGAAATAGTATAATTTAACTGTAGAGCTAATTGATCGGATAAAGCTTAGCTCGTATGAGATTTCTTTTACCTCATCTGCTTATGTGGCACAAAGTTCTAAAACTGTAACAGGAGGAAAATCGGGACTTAGAAACACTTGATTTGGAGAACAACCAACCTCCTGGCTAAGGAGGTGACTGTTAACATGCTGGAAGTAGGTGCGAGGTAACAGACTGGGCTATTACAGCATGAACAGGCTCTGGGGTGGGAAAAAGCATGTCATGTATTGCATACGCGACAACTTCCTCTTTGTATAAAACACTCTGAGAAACGGGAAGAATCCGTGAGCTCGGGCTGTTCTGCTGAACTGTGGAAGCCATCAAATTATCTGCTTAATTGGGTACAATGCAGCCCAAGAACAGCTATTGGATGTCCAAGCCCGCTTCTCTTGCTCTGCAGCTCACTGCAGCCGTTGGGATTTTAAGTGTATACTTGGCACGTTGAAGCAGGAGGGCAGTGCTGAGACACTTGGTCTTAGGTAAAGGAATACTGAGCGCTTACTGCGCTTTATTTGTTCATCCCAGTTTGTATGCAGTGCTACTAAGTCAGTGTTAGTGTATTAGCTTTAGCTATTCTCTCTGGTACGTGTTTGTTTTCTATCGCTGTCTCATTTGTGATGCATCACAAATATTACACTGACTCATTTGTATGCAAGGTTAGATTGAAGACAGTTGGAAAACCTGTGGCATTAAGACTCCTTTTTGTTCATCAACTGCATCAAATTTGTGTTCGGAACGCATCCACTAGCAAACCTGTTGACAGAGTTGTCTTTTGATATTTGTTTCCTGTTACTTTTAATAATGTGTCGGGTAGGGGAGTTCTAATTTCAGGCTATCGTATGCAGTGATGCCGTTTTGGTTACGTAGCACAGTTCTGCAAGTGGAGCTGGGAATTGCCTACAGTTCTTACAAGATACCTTCTGTGTTCTTACAGATGGGTAAGTCTTGCTGCTCAGACGCTCCAGTTGTCTTCCTGTAAGTGAATGCCAGGCTGGCATGCTCACGGTAGGCAGAGCAGTGTAGGCACATGTGTGTGCATGCTCCTTTGCTCCTTTGTTCAGGGATGGGAAAAGAGGTGATGACTGGCCAGCAGCAGCTCTGAACTTGAGGCATTCCTCCAGCAAAACTGCATCTGAAGCACAGCATCTTTATTGTGTTCTGGTGTTAAAAGATCACTGGCGGTACTGACTGGTAGTGTAGACCTAGCCAAAGAGTATTACGATAAAATGTTTGTGACCTTTTAACTCCCATGTAATAGTCCTGAAAATGGACCATATCATAGAAAACTAAATGTGAAATACTGTAAGATGCTGATAGATGAGTTAAAGTTAAGGCAAGTAAATGGCGGTGCTTGAAGCTACTCAGCTGTGGTTTCACCTGGAACAAAAGATTGCACTTCTGTTCTCAGTCTCCCTCTTTCTCTCCTACCTTACGGCATTTTGTGTGACTGAACAGTGATACATGCAGGACCAGAAGGATAACTCACAGCAGTAACAGCATGTGGGCGCATAGAGAGGAACTGGGGTTGTGTGGCTTGAGGTGGCTGATAAAGCCATGAGCTGTGATCTTCTTTGCAGGAGAAGAAACACAAAAAGCTGCGTAGTGTTTTTTTGTTGTTTTTCATCTTCAAAGAAGTAGGATTAGATGAATTATGATTGCAGTGACGTTCAAAGTTTAGATGGACTTTCCTTCCAGATTTTTTTCCCTTTTTGAATGAACAAGTTAAGGTTTTGTTTCATGTCAATTGATTTGCAGATAAACTGCTTTACTTGATAGGGAACATGTAACAATCGTTACTATCAGGCTGTGATAGCTGTGTTCAACAACAACAAAACAGCAGAACTTTAACTTCCTACATAAATCATAGTCTTCTGTTAGTTACTTTATGTTTGAGGATTTTGATGGAGTGGTCTCAGCTGATATACCCATATCATTATTACCTCTTTCACGGAGCCTTTTTATTTTATTTTTGAATAAATACAAAATATTTAATCTTTTTTTTTTTCCTTTTTTTTCTCTAGGTAGTGAGAAATTTTATCCTTAAATCTGATGCATCTCCCTTAAGCTTCTCAGTGCACCAGAAAAACCACTGTATTTCTCAAAATGTAGTCTACCAATTGAGAAATAGCCAGCAGGTTAACACTAAACATTTAAAGTCAGGTATAATAAAAGTGTACAGGATCTCTTTATTTCTTCCTCTTTTCCTGTCTGTAGGATTTGGTAATAGTTTGTTCAGAAAAGTATGAGAATGACCATTTACTGCTGTTATTGGTATGCTGAAAAAGGGGAAAGATTATGAGGAACGAAAGGAAATGTGGCTTTGCATTGTACTGGTCACATTTAAAGTCAAGGTGTACAAGAGATACTCCAAAATTAAAAACATTGTGCTAGTGATTATCTTCTGCATGTGATATCCTTTTTCCACCTTTTCTTGCTGCCTAAGAATCTAGACATCAGCCAGAGGTGAGTAACTTCAACAAACCCATTCTCCAGAGGATGTTGCAATTCGGTACTGAAGGGCACCAATCCCATAGAAGTATGAATACGCAGGAGCGTATAGGCGTGGAATGCACTTTCCTCATTTCCTTTCTGTTAATTCCCCTACTGACAAAACTAGTACGTAAAGCTTCTTAAGTCCATGTACCCACCCTGTACCTGTAGTTTTTAATGTCACTATGTCAGCAGCCAACTCTTACATACCCTCAAGTGCATACAAGTCTGTAGCTAAAATACCGTCTGTTATGATTTAGAGAGATAGGGAACGATTTTTTGAGAATGATATTTAAAAAAAAAACTTCTGTGTCAGTGGTTTAGAAAGACTGTAAAATTGTTTGCTTTGCAGGCTAGAGACAAGGAACTAGGGGATAACCACAATCCAGTAAGAACTGCAGTGTCTCCTTGTATTTGCAGTGGTGTATCATTGCTGACTAGGACTCTTTTCCTGAGCAAACAGGTGAAAAAGTCTTGTTAGCACATGAACTCATACCAGAAAGAAGCTGTTGGGAGCCTTGGTGATTCTAGGGACAGCTACCATGGGAAACTGTGAGAGTCTAGGACTTCTTTGTCTGCTTCCAAATGGGAGCTGCCTGTTTGTGGTGCCAGTAAGCTGGGTGATGGTGGCTGAAGAGATGTATTTTCAACTGCAGTCTTCGTCTGGCCTCTGGCCTTCTTGCAAGACAAGCGTTTGCAGGAAGCAAAGCTCTTAATACATCTTTTTCTTGTTGTAGCAGAACTTCCTAGAGTTCAGCGCAACCACGGCAAACTTTTGCATGCCTTTGTTTCTCTCCTTTCTTTGTGCTTTAAGATCTTTGCTCTTAAAATTAATTCTCCAATCCTTTGTAATGGACTTATCACTGATGTTGTTTCCAACAACCAAAGATGAGATGTTCACTTCTTCTGTTAAGGGGGAAAAAATATCAGGGACTTTTATTTTTTTTTTAATTTGATGATCATATCTGGTTATTTAGGTTACTATATGAAGTAATTCCCGAACCTACATGTAGCATTTTGATTAGAAGGTTTCAACTCTTGAGCTCTGCCAGTATCTATTAATGCAAAACTGTCTCTAAATTCAGCTGAAAGCATTAAGAGCACTTTTAAAGTTGCATCTATAAATACTGTCATTGTTTGGACTTACACCAGGTTGGAAAAAGGAGTTAAATTACATCTATTAAGAGATGGAGAATAAAACTTGTCTGGGTGAGATGGGTTAGCATCGGACAGGGTTCTCTGAAGCTTTGTCCAAATGTGAATGATAGGTAGATGAGTTATCAACCTGTTGATTTTTCTGTTGCTGACCTGCCACATGCTCAAGATTTTACAACAAAAATTCACCAAATGAGTAGGCAGAGAATCTGCGTAGCCCTGGTTATCAGCGTATGAATCTTCAAACGTTATCTTTTTTTGCTTTGTATTTCCTGGTCTGCTTTGTTTACTTAAGCAATTAGTGCTGTCTGTCTCGGGGGAAGAAAGGTGGATGTACTGATGTAGCATTAACCTGTTGATGGTATCTGTAGACTTCAGTACTGTTAAGCATGAAACTAAGTGTGTGTGCATTAAAATTATAGTTCTGCTTTAATACTTGTTTCTCTAAGGTGTTTCTGTTACCCGGGGGAAGTGAAATAGTCAGATGCGCTACAGCTGCTTGGGTTACTGTCTGCTCTCAAGGCCGATAACCTGGTGTGGCAGGGAGAGTGCTGAGGTCTATCTTGTTCAGTCCCTCTAGTGCCTGTGGCTGTGTTAGTCAATAAATACTCTTGCTCTATAAAAGGAAAACTCAAGGCAAAATTAAGGGAAATTGGCAAACTCCCTAGAGTGGTGAACAAACCGAGAAGTAAGAGTTGCATCACTGCACAACTCTTAATTCACATCAGGGAAATAAAATTGAACTCCTGAATCAATACAGATTATCGTTAAACACAAATACTGCTCTTTTTCTGAAGTGCTCTTTCTGAGACTCTGTAACCTGTGGGTTAGCTGACTAACCAGTGTTTTTCACATAGGCCTAAATAAAATAGCAAGGTGAAGCTGAAGTTTCACACGTCTGCAAGGACCTCAGTGTAGGACAAACTAGTGCTGCTTCAGAGGCTTTTAGGAGAGACTGATTTAGAAGGACACAAGTAGTTGCTAAGTCTCAGAAAAGCTGCAAGTTCTGGAAACTTTGAACTTCCCTTCTCTAAGAGAAGTAACTGTTCCTCTAAACTCTGTTTCCAAGGCACTGTGACAGTCTCCCAAGTTTATAAGTATAGATGTGTGTGCGTATACACAGACGTGTGCTTGTATGTACTAGGAGTTGCACGGGAAGAATCTGTCTAATGGCAACTTTGATACTGAAATTCTCTCAATGTCTTGAGAGTCCCTGCGGGATCAAGTAAGTACCATTACATGAGACTTGCTTAAGACCTTAGAGGGCTTGACTCCTAATCATACAGCTGGGTCTCCATGCTGTGCTGCTAATCATTTGAGCCTCCTAGTCCTGTAACTCTTCCTGGATGTGTACTAGTGATACTGAATGTGGCTGAGGGGGAGATTTCTGGGTTGCATTCATGGAGAAGATTCATCAGCTGCAAACTTAGTCTCATGTCAGGAAGTCAGATATGATGTGTATCAAAGCACACTTGGTCAGTTAATCTACACTTAGAGCTTCCAGTAGCTATTCTGGACAAAACCTACATAGAGTGAGCTGTTTTACTGAATGTCTGACGCAAGCCCATCCTGGTTTGTGGTTTTAAGAGACTAGAGACCTTTTTCTGGTCTCTAATCTTCTGCAAATTTCAAATACCGGGGAGGAGGAATTTCACCCAAAATGAGCTTGCTGGGAGCTGTTGCAATGCATTAACCATGCTTACAGTGCACAAGCATTAAACCGAATGAAGTGGGAGGCCTGTGAAGTGATCTGGTGTAAGACTAGTTCGGGTACTCGCATACTTCCAACTGCTATGTTAATAATCTTGCACCAGAGGGCAGAGTAGAATCGGCTCTGGGAAGCATCATTGCCGTGACTGTCGAGTAACCCAGCTTGGATGCCTTCAGTGTTGTGGCAGCAGCTGCTGTACTACCCGTGCTGCATCACATGCCATCCCTTGCGCAGCGCAGCTTCGGTCACCGCTGCGAGCGGAGTGCGCTGGGGAGTGCCACAGCTCCCCTCAAGTGTCCCTCCCAGGCGGAAGAATGCTGGGGCGTGGAGGAGGAGAGGGCTGCGAACGTGACCTGTACGCCAGCACTGCCGGCGCGTGCTTGTTACTCATTGCTAACACAGTCATGTAGCTGCTGTTAGCACAAAAATCCCAGGGTTGTTAGCACAAGATAATGCTGTGGCATGGATATGCAAGCTCTTTGTTGTTTGCAAACATAATGAAGGAGATATTGCTTGGAGGTAGCAAGGTTTCCTTGCAATGTGTCGAGGTGTGGTAACATAAGACCAAGAGAGCTGCTTGAAATACTATCTCTTCCTAGCTTTATGAATCTTTAAGTACGTTGGTGTGGTGGTTTTACTTGGGTGGGTGGCCGAGCTCTACTATGACCACTCTCTCCCTCCCCCTCTGCAGAGTGGAGCAAGGAGAAAATACAATGAAAGGGACTCAAGGATTGAGAAAAGGACAAGGAGATCATGCAGTAATTATCATGACGGGCAAAACAGACTCAGCATAGGGAGATAGTAAGATTTACTGCCTATTACTACCAAGCTAGAGAAGTGAGAAACAAAGGAAAGAAACTAAAAGCACCTTTCCCCCTCCATCCACCATCTTCCACCTCCTCCCCCCGAGCGGTGCAGGGGAACGGGGGAATGAGGGTTATGGTCGGTCTATAGCGCTTCTTCACCGCCACCCCTTCTCAGTCACTCTTGTCCCCTGTGCTGTGGGGTCCCTCCCATGGGATGCAGTCCTTGCTGAACTGATCTGGCGTGGGCTGCCCATAGGCAGCCGCTCTTCAAGAACTGCTCCAGATATGGCTCCATACCACAGGGTCCATCCCTCAGGAGCCCACTGCTCCAACCTGGGTCCCCCATGGACAGCAGCTCCTGCCAGATCACCTGCTGCTGCATGGTCTCCTCTCCACGGCCTACAGGTCTGGCCCGGAATCTGCTCCGGCAGGGGTCTTCCACAGGTTGCAGCCTCTGTCAGCGCAGGTCCACCTGCTCTGCTGTGGTCTCCTCCATGGGCTGCAGAGTGGAACCCTGCTCCACTGTGGTACTCCATGGGCTGCAGGGGGACAGCCTGCTTCACCATGGTCCTCACCACAGGCTGCAGGGGACTTCTGCTCCGGCATCTGGAGCACCTCTCCCCCTCCTTCTTCGCTGACCTTGGAGCCTGCAAGGCTGTTCCTCACCTCTCGCTCTCCCAGTTGCTGTGTGGCGCAGCATTTATTTTCCATGACTTAAATCTGCTTTCACAGAGGTGCAAAACAACACCACTTATTGGCTCAGCTCTGGTCAGCAGTGGGGCCCTTACCATACATGGGGCAGCTTCTAGATCCTTCTCACAGAAGCCACCCCTATGGCCCCCTGCTACCAAAACCTTTCCATGTAAACCCACTACAGTTGGCCAATTCATTTAGTACTGTTATTACCATAATACCCAGGACAATCGTTCATGTTGGAACAGCTTAGATCTCTCAGAGAAAACTCTTTTTTTCTTTGCCCCCGTTTCCTTATTAGAGAACAAGCTGAGTTGTGGTAGAAATAAATTTATAATTCATATAATAAATTTTATATAATAAATTTATTTATTTATAACTCAAGTTTTGTTTCAGTTCTTTGTTGTACCTCAATACTATGTGTTCCAGTAGCTTAGGTAAAAGAGCTTCCTCTGATCTTTCATCTCTCTGATAACCTGCCAGAATATTCTTGAAAGAACAGTTATCCTGTACAGTTTTGTAATGTATTGGCTAATCCAGATCAATTAATATCTGGCATTATAATATTCTCTGTATGTGAAGCCTTTTACATGTTATTTTATTTTTCCTTCCTTCTTCAGATTGACCCAAAAGATTACACTTTTTCTGGACTTAAAGATGAGACTGTGGGTCGACTGCCTGGAAAAGTAGCAGGGCAACAGTTTGTCATTCAGGACTGCGAGAACTGTAGCATCTACATATTTGACCATTCTGCTACAATCACTATTGATGACTGTGTAAACTGCCAAATCTTTTTAGGACCAATAAAAGGCAGCGTGTTTTTCCGTGACTGCAAAGATTGCAAATGCATAGTAGCCTGCCAACAGTTTCGCACTCGGGACTGCAGAAAGCTGGAGGTATTCTTGTGTTGTGCTACCCAGCCCATTATTGAGTCCTCCACAGGTATGAAATTTGGTTGTTTCCAATACTATTACCCTGAGCTTGCTTTACAATTTAAAGATGCTGGACTGAGTATCTTCAATAACACATGGAGCAACATTCATGACTTTACCCCTGTGTCAGGAGAAAATAACTGGGGCCTTTTGCCTGAGAATGCTGTGGTTCAGGATTATGTTCCTCTGCCCAGCTCTGAAGAGCTGAAAGCTGTCAGAATTTCTACGGATGCTATGAGGAGCATAATACCAATAACTCGAGGGCGGAGACAGAAAAGCAGCGAGGAATCATGTTTGGCCGTGTTTTTCGCTGGTGACTATACAACTGCAAATGCCAGAAAGTTAATTGATGAGGTAAGTGACCTTCTTCTGTGTTCAGCTTTATGAATTTCTTATTGAACTTTCCTCTGGATAGCCATGGTGCTTACTGAAGAGAGAGTGGTGAGATTCTGCTTGTCTACTAACCATACCAACCAACTGCACTTCTTAAAACCTTATAGCAAGATAAGAGAATGGAGCTCATCTGATTGAACAGTTATTTTACAGCTGACATCCTGTGGTTGGCACATCTGTCCTTTAATAGTTCCAACGTATTTCTCCAGCACAGCACACCAAACCTACACTGTGAGGAAAACATGTAGTTCATTTGATGAACTTGGCCAAATGTAAACAATTGGCAATGCTTGTGGAAGGGAGATAGCCTTGATAGCTGTGACTTCGGGGGCAATAAGCTACTAAGTTAATTGGCTATCTGTCCTGAAGGCTTTGGCAGTGCTAACAGAGCTAAAAATAACATGTTAAATTTTAACCCCCTCTCTATTCCTTCCACAACTCAGTGTTGGATTATTTTTTTTCTGGAAAAGGCAGTGAGTGTTTGTCACAGCTGGTCAGCTGTCTTTGATTACTTCAATAGCTGGTGCTGTCTCTTTTCTTGTCAGGCAGGAGCTCCTAAGCTTGGCTGAGTTTGGGCTTTGCTGGGCTGAAATCTGGGAGTGGCTGGCTGCTTTTAGCGCTCTGGAGTGCCAGGGATGACAGAGCAGAGCCAGTAACTGAGCTACAGCTTGTGAGAGGTATCTGCAAAAGCTGCTGATCCCAGTGGTGTGTGAGCAACAAACAACTGATGGAGCTCCTTGCCTTGTTTTTTTAACTACAAGAAAAAAAAAAAAAAAGCTCTAGGGTGTTTCCATGCCTTCCCCAGTTGGATTTTGATGGAACTGAGCTACCAACAGCCCTTGAGTTAAGGGAGATATTTTGGGGTATTTTTTCTGAAGAAGGATTACCTACAGTAAAGAGGGTATTAGAAGTGTTCTCCTGTGTTTGTCCCCTTTAAAAATAACAGTTAAGGAGATTCTAAAAGACTAGTTTAGACAAATGCTATAGCAATCTTACTGCCCTGTAGACTAATGAATGATTTGGAAGTACAAATGTAGTTGTTTCTTCTTCACGTGCCTTTAGTTTCATACTGAATCTGAAGTAAAAAGCTGTGTGTGTTTGAAAGTTTGTAACATTTTTTTTCCAAAATGGAAAACTTCAGTAGTAGATAGATGAGTGTTTGAGCTAATACTTGTCTGAACTATTGCAGACTAATGAGAACTAACTGCTTGACTCCAGATGCTTGAATGCTTTTAACTCCTATTAGTTTCAGCTTATGAGGGATTGTGGGGGGAAAAAAAAAACACACAAACCTGAGCCGTAACATAAAACACAAATTCACATTTACCCCTCTAGGTGTACTAGGGCAGAGGACTAAATCTGTATGAATGGAATGAAAATAAACAGAAATGTAGAAAAAGCAAATGATCTTTGAAAGGAGCAAAAAGGGTCCCTTTGCTCTGTGGCTTAATGCATATGGGTCTATTCCAGTGTAGTTTAGATACTCAAAGCTGGACTGTATGCCTTAGAAACATATTTAACTTGAACTCTTTATCTGTTAATAGATGACTGGCAAAGGCTTTCAGCTGGTACAGACCAAAGAAGTCCCAATGAAAGCAGAGGATGCTCAGAGAGTTTTCCGTCAGTGTGCATCAGAATTCATTCCACTGCTTGAAAAAGGTGGGATTATGTATTGTTTTGTTTCTCTTCTTGATACAGAAATCAGCTGGCAGTGGAGCATTCTGGGGAGGGAAGGAGAAATCTGCAGTGTAAAGCCAGTTGAGGTGAACTTTGGAAGTCTCAGACAGGCCCTGATGCAGTCAAAACTGAAAGCATCAGAAATGAACAAATCCACGTGTACCTCGTGGCTCTGCCCCCCCTCTAGTGGCCCAACTGCATAGCTCAGGAGCTGGGGCACCAGCAGATCTGTTTGGGGTGGTCAACAAAGGCTCGTGTTTCTGTAATCAAAATATTTTGGCTTATCGCAGTAGAGGTGAGCCACCTAGATGTTCAGTGTTTCTGTACACACATTGAAGCAAATCAGTGTATGTCTATAAAGCAGGCAAGTGTTAAATTCCTGTTTATAAACGGTGTACTGTCAGAGTACTTCAAAAGCTTTTTTGTTGATTTGTCTGTAATTGGTTTTTGTCTGTTCCTGTAGAAGTGCTGACATCTTGCCATCTGTTATATGCTGAAGCTCAGTACACGCTCCCAAACATAGCAGCAACATGCATTTTTTCATAATAACATGAGGTCCATGGTGCTCATTGCAAGAATAGGACAAAAGTTACACTTTTCAGATGACAGTCTCGCTAAAGGGCTAGTTTGCACCCATGTGGGAAGAAATAACATGCTCAAAACGAAAGAAGAGAAAGGGGATCTGGAAATAGGGGGGTGAGAATGAGTCTGAAAGTCAGGCCGTTTGCTATCTTGGTACTGAGGTAAAAATGCCTGAATGACTCAGTCCTACTCCAGATGTCTGTGAAATGGCTCACTATTTGAGCAGTATAGTCTGACTCACTTCCATGATGCCCTCCGCTCTTTAGCATTTCTGTGCCATTGCTGCCTTTCAAGAAATAAAACTGGAAACCTGCTGGAGCCTCTGCAAAAATGAGCTTGGAACTGCGGGCATTTTCTTTTCAGATAACACTGTGCTTTGAGGTTATGGTTGTTTTTATCTTTTATCCTGTATTAGGGCTGCTCAAACAACAAAAAAAAAATCAAATGTTTGTTGCAAGTTTCACAGTTCCTTACGGGATGAGAAATCTAATGCTTTAATGCTTAGAAGTGGCAGTGATTCTAGATGAACCTCTCTTCTAGGTCCAGTAGTTGCTTTGGAGTTCAATGGAGATGGTGCTGTGGAAGCATGTCAAAGCACTGTAAATGATGTTTTTAATGGAACCAAGGTAAGCTGGTGTGTTGACTTATTAGCAGAAAATGTTATAGGACATCTAAGATACTTTGTGGTTGAGCTGTAGTTTTGACGTACTGAATGTTCCTTTTATGTTTCTGCACAGTAAAATCCAAGTATCCCAGTTGTGGGGTTTTTGTTTCTTTTTTTTTTTTTACTCAAAGCTCAAGTTTGCTTGTAGGAGAGAAGAAAAATTACCCCTAGGAAAGAGTACTAAATCCCCATCTCTACTAAAGAATAGAGTATTTCCACCTAAAACTGTTATTTCACATAGTAGTAAAAACAAATTTTATGAATGTAGTAGGGTAAGGCTCTCCTCCAAGTCTTACACTAAAGTCTGCCTTGTCATGTCCTGCTTTATTAAACCCTGACAAAGATATGAGGGTATTTCAGCTTCTCTCAAGATTTACTTTTGCTGTGAAGGATATTGCAGAATGCCTTCCTTCAAATATACTTTGCTTTTTTCTGCTGTCAACTTGTTTTACTGTAGCTTCTTTATACCATTCTGCCTTTTGGTTGATGTCCCCATTTCTTTGAATGGCAGTGGATTTGAGAAAGTGTCTGGTAACAATTAGAGCGCTGCAAAGAAGCATTACTGATAATAAGAAAGGGACAAACCCTTTGCTTTCAAGCTGCTCAAAGAAGACTAAAATGTCTTTGGGACATAGAGTGTCCATACAGCTCCTTGCTATCTTCCAGTTCTTCTCAAAAGAATTGCTCAGGAAACTAGACTGCTCAGATTCTGGAAAACAGTCTTCTAATAAGACGTAGTCATCTGAAATGTAACTAAAGCTTTTGTTTTGGATTTACTATTGCATCAGCAAAACCCCGATGTGTTGCAGGCCTTAATTTAGATCTCTGAGTCTGGAGAGTACAACAACTACAGTCTGGATAGTGCTATTACTGATTGTTTCTTGCTACCCAAAAGTCTCTGCAAGTTCTACCATAAAATTCACCTCTTTAACTGGGAGCTTACAGTGGCTTTTTTTTGGGTATAGTTAACATATTCTTTTCATACAGAACAAGGCTGATAGTGGGTGGGTAATTAACTTATTCTTCTAGATCTCAATTTCTCTATTCAGAGGCTGAAGTGGTATTAATTATTAGAACATACAAGAATTTATACTTTCCTCAGTAAAATGACTGGCATCTGTTGTCATAATGCAATGAATGCCTGGATCTGAGATGCATCCAGGAAACTCAGACTATGCACATCTTGCTGTGAAGTAGTCATTGTTCTTGAAGGTTACAAACGTGGAATTACTTCTTGTTCTTGGATTCAAAACTTCTCTTTACAGCCTGGCTCCACATTGAAGTCTACCTCACTTCCCAAACACTTGTTACAATGAATTAAGAATCAAGACTTTGGAATCGCAGGAACTATCTGTCTTTTATTTAGATAAAAACTTAACCCCAAAATATCTGATCAATGCTGCATTTTTAATGGATCTCTAGATACTTACATATCATGACTACACATTTTTAGGAATCATAGAATCGTAGAATGGCTTGGGTTGGAAGGGACCTCAATTATCGAACTGCAACCCCCCCCCACCATAGGCAGGGACACTATCCACTAGATCAGGTTGCTCAGGGCCCCATCCAGCCGGGCCTTGAACGCCTCCAGGGATGAGTCATGCACAATTTATCTGGGCAACCTGCACCAGTGCCTCACCACCTGAAGAATTTCCTCCTAACATCTAATCTAAATCTTCCCTCTTTTAGTTTAAAACCATTCCCCTTCGTCCTGTCAATACCTGATTGAGCAAAGAGTTGCTCTCCATCTTTTTTTATAAGTCCCCTTCAAGTACTGAAAGTTTGCAAAGAGGTCACCCCAGAGCCTTCTCTTCCATAGGCTGAACAGCCCCAGCTCTCTCAGCCTATCTTCATAGGAAATGCATTTTTTTCTTAGGACATAATTTAGAAGTAATTTAGGGAGTAACAAACTTCAGACTTAATACTACCAGAAGGTTCAGGAATGCTCTATAAAATGTTTTCACGTCATTGCAGGTTGCCTTTATCATTTGGGCAGAGTTGTTACAGTGCTCAGAAAGAAGTGTAGGTACCCTTGGTCACAAAGCAATGACAAAAGCTCGTAGGAAGATACCTTGTAAGACTTAGTGGGAAGCTGGTCTGATTTTTAAGAGGTAGTTACATTTGCATTTGAAAGCCACAGTTACAAATTACTGACTTCATCCATTAATAAACTTAATTTTACCAGACGTTGGTTTCTGAAACAAATCTGATAAACCTCATAAGATACTCTAGAAAGGGTAGAAAGGTTCATCAGAAATAACACAACCAGAGCTTTTAGAGCTGCTTGATAGAAGCAATGTGTTACAAGGTGATCTCTGTGCTATATACATCTAAGTGGAGTTCCACTCTGTGTGGACTAGGTAGATCTGCACTGCTTACATCTGACATTCTTTCTGGTGTGATTTTCTGCCTTCATTATTTTTATTAAATTGCATTTTTTGGTACTGTTCATTTGACTTGTAACTTGTAAAATCCTCTGCAGAATGTAAATTGCGATATCCTGGTAGGGAAGGATACTGAAAGAACGTGCTCGACTGTTAGGGCTGTGGTACAAATTGCTGTTGCACCAACAAACTGCCAAATAATTAACAGATATTGTCGTGTCCCTTTAAACAGGAGTCTCCTGCACCTTCAAGCAGTAGTCTAGAAAACTGCTTGCTTTGTGATGAAACAATTTTTTTAGTTGTTCTGAAACCAGAAATTGGCTGGACAAAAGGATATACATTTTAGAACCTGTTAAAAGTAAGCCAGCTTAAGGACCTGTCATAGTTTATGTTGATAGGGTACCCTGAGCTGAAGCAGAAAAACAGCACTCTACACGTGTGATTATCTTCAATACTTGTACATTTCTATAATTATCCATTTATACAGTTCCAGTGCATTTCAGAATAGCTCTTTACAAAATGAAAATCTAATTGTTTTAAAAAAAATAATCTGAAGAAGCAGCTGTAAGCTTTTTGGGAATGTAATGCAAGGGAGTTTTTCTTACAAACTTAGTTCTGTGGAATGGAAGTTTAATGGTAGCCTGAGGTTTTGTGTCATCCCTGTTGTGTCCACCCTCTCCCTACTCCCAGCCCTGCAGGCAGAGTTTGACTTGACCAAGCAAAATACATCTAACCATATACTAGCTGAAGCTGTGACCCCTGAATAATTTCATTTAAACTTGCATTCCTGTCGGTGTAAGGCTAGGGTTACTGCAGCTCATGTGATTGCTAGGAACAGGTCACGGTAACAAAGGGTGCATCAGGGCTCAGAGGATTCTAAGGCTGTTCTAACCCATAGCGGAAACCAAGTGATTTGTGTCTCTTATGAAAAGAAAAAAAATGGCTCTGAATGAGCAAAAACTACTTGAACTTGTTACTAGTGATGCATAACTATTCCCTTGTTTAATAAAATAGGTTTTTGTATCGGAGAGCAAGGCATCAGCATCTCAAGATGTAGACAATTTCTACAACTTTGCTGAAATGCAGATGGGAATGTGAAGTTTAAGGCACAAATGCTCACGTATGGTTTGCCTCAACACTTGGATGTCACTTGGCTGGAACACTGCAGTGGTATCAGAGAACTTTGGTCATTTGGTTTTGTATTTCTCATATATTCCTTTTCTAAAGCTCTTGGAAGTTTTAATACTACGTTACCTGAACTGGAGTAAATTTCATACCTCCTTGTGTGCATGATGTTTGAAGCCAGCTCCAGAAACCATGGGACTTTTGTACTAACTTGTTTTTACAGTGATTTCTAAACTCTTATTGACGTTTGAATGTTTCTTGTCAACACCTAATAGGAAGACATTTGACAAGTGCAATGCTGATACACTTTTGATGCATTAATAATTGTGAATTTTAACTCAGACACAGTTTAGAAAATATATTTCTGTGACACTCATTGTTCAAAACTTTCCCACGTGCAAAGTTGCCTTCACTGGGAAGCAGAGAGGAAGCTGTAGTTGATTATTTTTTTCTGAAAGCTTAGTCTGGAATGATTCTTCCTTTATATCATGCTTTCAAGCTTTTCACACACATGCTTTTCAAGCAGTGTGTGACTTAAAATGTTTATCTGCTTTATTCTGCTTTGGCATCTTTTTTTTTTTTTTTTTTTGAATAAAGTTGCTTGCAGGAATATTTAAGCTGAGAGTTGTCATACCAGCAATCTGGTGAGTGAGCACTCGCTAGACTCTTCTGCTCTGAGGTGAATTCTGAGCGTGAGCGCTCAGCTGAAGATGCAGAGGTCTAATGCCCATTCGGGGTCTTTGGAGGTACCGCTGCCTCTGGTGGTCCCACATTGCATGTGAGATGTACATGAGGTTCCCTTGGACTCTGAGTAATGACTTTCTGGCACCATTGTTGTTTGCTGTGAGGGATGTAGAGCAACCTGGAGCCAGAGAAGGGCTCTGATGGCATTAAGAATATTTTCTTGCTGAGCCTCAAGAGCAGGGTTTTACAAAAAAATTCAGTAGTAGTACTGAAAAATTGACTGTGAAGTACTACACTGTGCTGTAGGGTTTACTTCAGATTAATTCTAAAAACAGACCGAAGAAGTGCTACTAACAGATGTGTTTGAATAGCAATCAGGAAGGATGCTTATTTCTTTATAGTGCATTTTAGAGTGCATATCTATACTGATACTAAATACATGATTAATTCCTTTTGGCATATTCGATCCTCACTGAATTTCCTACAGGATCTTAAAGCTTACGTCCAGGTTTACAAGCCCTCTGTAATTCTTGAACAGGTTGTGCATACAAATGCACAAAACCAAATTTATGAATTAAAATTGTGGTTTGCCAATGTAAGTAGCCTTTACAATCCATTGAGCACATGTTGGCTGTGCTGAGGTGCTAAAGCAGTAATGCCCTCATTGTGGTCATCTGTCCAAAAATCAGAGCTTGAGACTCATTTTCAGTTCAGATGCACAGTTCATCAGTTTCACAGCATTTCCAAAAGTGGGTGGCTGCGAATACACCTCTTGCTAACCTTTTTTTAGAATTAGCACATGAAAGAACCTGTTCTCCTGAAATTCATAGTTCTGTCATGCCCAGGAGATGTTCTGGGCTGTCATTTTGTCACTGCTAAGCAAATGCATACCCTTAGTTTAAACCATACATCAAGAATGTGTCCTTAGGACCTCTTACTAACGGTATGCATAGATTAAATAAGGAAGAATATCTCCTGAAGTCACTAAACCATTAGCATAGTGAAGGTCAGAAAAACGTCACTTTTGTGAAATGTTTTTATTTGACAGAGTGAAATAAAATTAAACTGCCACCTAAATCAGACTGGTGGAAGAAATTGCCACTTATTTGCACTTAGCCAGCTAGATTTTTTTTTTTTAATGTGATGTGCGAGGAGAGAGAGGCTGTAAAGTCAGCTGCAAACCTTTGCATCCATCCACAAAGCACTAGCACGGTTTGTCAGTGAATACTGCTGGAATTACTCTGCATACGTACTGTAAATACATTTTTCTGGTATGGACGGAGTTGTGTAATGTACTTCAGAACTGTCATTGTGTAATTTCTTAGTAGTACATGTATTGGACCATCTCGATCTCTAACCTTTTACATACAATATTTCTAATCTTATATGCTGACACACAATTATGTATATGTTACAGTTTATTTTTTGTTATTTTCAACCTGATCTGGGAGCAAAGTGCTGAATTGATTTTTGTGACTACTTTTGATGAAGGACAGGATGATCGATTGAAAATTAATCTAGGCTTGAAATGGTGAAAATGGTTTTTTACATGCTGGGAAAGAGCAGGGTATTGTGTGTTTTTTTGTGTGTGTTGCTAGTATGCTAAGCAACATAAAGGGTTTTTAATTTTTAAAAACCTAAATAATGAAGGAGTTTCTCAATCCAATTATTTATCTTTTGACTTCAGTTTATTTTTAATAGTTGTTAAGAACACTTCTAGCCTAAATAAGAGTTCACCAGGTATTGTATGCATTACAGAATGGTACATGCTTCATGTAGTCTTTGTATGTTTCATGTCTATCTTTTTGTGTAAGTTGCATTGCACCATGAATGTAATTCATAATAAACATTGCAAATCTAAACTCTGGATTCTGGAAGACTTTTTTAAATTGCAAGCCATTGCAAAATATTAAATATTAAAACAGGATTGCATGTCTAAACAGGGACTTTAGTTGGCAGATACTCACAGCTAATTGAAAATAAGCATCAAACTCTGTAGTCATCCATCCACCAAAAAAGATGCATTTTGACAGCAGTGCAGTCATCCATCCTCCAACCCAGTAAATTTTTGACAGCAGGGATTCTTCCCCAGAGTCACTGAGGATATGATTAACTTTATGTTGCAGTTTTCCTACTAGAACGTGCAGAAAGATATTCTTACATCAAATTGTAGAGATACAAGTACAGAAATTCATGGATAGGGACTCTTAAAGCACTTTTTCGTGCTCTGTCACTCTGTGTGCATGTTTGCTTTGGTTTTGCTTGTTTGTTTTGTTTTAACATGTAGGAGTTTTGTCCTTTTTAACTGTGCTTACCTCTTTGGGTCCTAGATGGATGCTAGCAATGTACTCGCATGAAAAACAGATTGTGGTGTTTATAATAGAACTGTTTGTTTAGAAACTAATTCCTTTATTTGTTCTACTTAAGATCTAAGGACTCCTGAAAGCAGGTAAACATTTATTAAATTTCCAAGCTCAGCTTTGAACTGGTCAGAAATTAGGATTTTCCAGCTAGAGGTAGTCTAGGGTAACTTTCACAAAGCATAAATGTTTGCTAAGAACATGAAGTACTGTATCGATAATCTTCTGTTAAAGTGATTGGGTTCAACTGTGAAGCTTTAAAGAATAAAAGCTTCTGATAGGCACTCGGCTGTTGTACAATTTCAGAGTTTAAATAAAATCTTACACCCTGATTAGATTTGAATTGCTTGCTAATCTTTTTTTTTTTTTTCCTAATGTAGTATCTAAGTAATAGTAAAGCTTAAATATTTTCATAATTTTTACCGGTCGCATCCTGTCGCAAATACTAACCAGCAGAAGCTTTGTATCTGTGCCCAGTTGCTAGGAAGTCACCCACTTTCCTTTGTCCTATCTAGATAAGTCATGCATAAAATGCATGTATTTAAGAGTAATCCACATACCAGGCTGCACTTACATAACTGGGACAAATTTTTTCCATTCCAAAAAGGAGCTTGAAACTTTGTGTTACAAAATATGTGCTTCAGTCATTCTGACTAATAGGGGCAAAAATGAGTTTTACTGACTTGCGCTTCAGAGAGAACTGTAGCTGAGTATCTTCTTGTCTGAAATGCTGGCTTTTAAGCATTCAGCCTTTATTCATGCAGCATTCAACTTTCTGTGCATATTCAAATCAAGGTTGCTGATAATATCTTGTAGAAGTTGTCAATTTCCTAGGCTTTTTTCCTAAAGATATAATAAAAGCTGGAGCAAAATGAATCCTTTAAGATCTAGAAGCAACCCAGGTGCCTGCCTGAGTAGTTCCTAAACTCTCTTCATTCCTGTTTAGCTCCTTGTTGGCTCTTTTGTATTTTTAAGCCCTTCTTCCCCCCCCCCGCCCGCCCCCAATTAATAAGTAAGCCTTTTGAATCCATAATGGTGATTGACATAAGTCTTTGGAGGTCTGCAGGAATAGCTCTTCTAAGGCATGTTTAAACCTGGTCTAAAACATTTAAATTCTAGTCTATCTGTATTAAAAACTATGAATTAAGTGCCGATCGTAAGTGTTGGCCTCTAGTAAGCGTGTATTTGAGAAGGATGGTGCAAGCGGGCTGCAGCACCGTTACACTGAGTGCTCTAATACTGCCTTTTTGCTCCCGTGTACATTGAGAAGCAATTCTGTGGTGGTCCACGCGGTTCCCTGGGTGTCTCGGAACTTGCAGTAGGAGCTGTAGCCGTTTGCAGAGGGTAAGGTTCTGAAAAATAACAGCTTGCTGCATTGCCAGTCTGGAGGTTTTTCTGAAAACCATCTAGTGTGAGCCCTGCCTCTTTAAGTTGAGCAATGCACCCATTCGATACGGAAAACTTGAGAAGCATCAAACCTGGTAAAACCAGTGCGTACGGGAGGCTTCACTGAAGGGCTGGCAGTTACGGTCGTCTTGGTGTCCATTTAGATAAAGAGTGCTTTTTCCTGCCTTTATCAGAAGGCGTGATTGCCATAAGACTGTTGCTGGCTATGTTTGTGGTCATGCAGTCTTCCTGATGCATGTGTAATCATTGCTGGTTCTGAGTAAGAGAGGGGAAAAAATAGAGGGGAAGTGAGACACTTTGTTAAAAGCTCTTAAGTTTTCTGAGCGCACCAAAAAAATGCAACTGCTCATTCCTTTGTTTTTTTATGCATCCAGTGGTGATCTCTGGCTATGTACAATTTCATGGCTGGAGCATCTGAGGTCCTTCCCAGAATGTATTGCACAATGTGACTGGCATCTGTCAAGCACAAGTCATCCTTTTTCCAATTGCACAAGGCTTTGCAGTTGCCAGTGAAGGGTCTAATGAGATCTTCCAAATACACGTGGATTTCCCTCAAACCGTTCTGATAAAAACCACTGTAGGAAGTTTGTCCTAAAAGCATCACGCGAAGCTGGTGGGTGAAGAAACTGAAGGTTAGGTTAAGGGGTTCTTGAGCAGTGTTTAAACAAGCGCTTGATGCTGCCAAACTGCAAAGGCCAAGAGCAATGTGCTTTTGCGAATTGTACCAAAATGCTGAGCCTAAACTTAAGGCTAACCGCCTCTGCGCTGCCAGGAGCTCAAAGGACTCGGTGCTTGGATGACAGTGGTACGTATCTCTCTGCTCTTCCAACCTCACTTTCTCAGGAGTGTTGTGGTGATAAAGTCCCAGTTCACAAAGTGATGCGAGAAGCTCTGCCTTCATTTTTAGGTAGTTTTGTTCTCGTGATGGTGAAGAAAACTCAAAATGTAGTTTTTGGTTGTTTTTTTTTTAAGCCGTTAAACATGTGTCTCAAAAATAAAATTGAAACAACCTTTTTTTGGTGGGGGGAAGGGTGGATAGGCAGTCGGCTTGTGATTTCTGAGCACTAAAGGGAGTGGCAGCCTTACTTCCTCCTATGGCCATGGATGCTAACCGCTGTGGGGAGGGAGATTGTCCGAACGCTAGCGTATATGGCAACGGTGAGGCATCCGGCTTTCCGGCTCTTCTAGGGAAGAGATGCAATGCTTTTCCTCACTAATACAGCCAAAAGTTAACATTCTTTGATTCTTTTTTGGTGGGTAGGCACCTGCACGCGTTGAAGGTACAGACCTGTAATCCTGATACATTTTGAAAGCTGCTGGCAGCTCTCTCCATTCTACGCTGCTGTCTCAGAAGGAGAAAGATAAATAGGAGTCCTCCCTACGCACAGAACTTTGAACTCGTCAGATCCTGGGAAGTGAAGCTGGCACGCACATTTTGCTCTAAAGAGAGTAGATGCTTCACGGTTGCGGTAGCACTTTTAAAATTCTTTTTGTCTGAATGTGCTGACCTTTTTATGTGGGGAGACCTTTCCCCCTGTTTCTGAAGTCCCTGCTTAAAAACCACTTCAGGTACTTCTTTCAAAAGGGCTCTGCAAATTAAATGGAAGGGCTGTGCTATGACCCGAGGGCACCTTTTGATAGCTGCCCCAACAGGTGCTGAAGGCTTGGATGCAGCGTTAGAGGGAAAGATGATCTTTTGAAGCTCCGAGTGTTCTTTGCTCCTTTTTCTAATAGCGCGTATCAGAAAGAAACACCTTTAGTCACAAGAGGATTTTGAGACAGCTAATGATCCTTAGATGAGACTCTACTTTGCATATTTTATTTTCATGCAGAAGAATGAAAGTTACTCCACAGCGATAATTAGCTCTCTTGTTTGCAGGTGGGTGTTTGTGCTTTACTGTAACACTTCAGTAATTTTGTTCATTGTGAAAAGAAAATAAGGGAGGTAAGCTTTTGCTGTCTCTTGCCAGTAGCTGTCAGTGCTTGCTCTCATTTCAAGGACGTGATATCAAGGCTTCATCAACGGTATCTGATCTACCGATGAATCAGGTTTTATGCAGCATCTGCAGGTTTCAAAGGAAGGAGGAATGGCAGGCTTTGGTATCGGAGTCTTTCTTCCCTTACCGGGGATAACTAGGACTGCTGTCCGGGGAGGCTGCCACGTGCAGGCCGGGAATGCTGCACAGACCTGGAGGTAAGGGGTATGCATTAAATAACCTCGCTGCCCCCCCTCCCCCAGCTCCTTCACGATACTGTGACCCATTTGCTTTTCACTGCTCTGGCATCTGATCAGAGAGACCAGATTTTTACAGAAAAAAAAAAAAATCTGTTGAATTTTACTGAAATACTTCTAGGTATTTCAATTATAGATGCTTCTTTTGTGGCTGCAGTCCATGTTAAACTCCGAGTGACCCAATTTCTCAGATGTTAAACATTACTGCAGTGTAACTTTCTTAATACACTAATATACTGTGGGCAGCCTTCGTAGAGCCGCATAATGACTCGGTTCAACTCGAGTATGGCGTATGTGTACACATTATTTCATCCTGGCCATAGCTCTTGTATCCCGGGCTTCCAGAGCATTCCTCCCGTGGGAGGACTTCATGTTTGTGCTATATTTTACCAGCATGTTAACATCTGGCTTTGCAAATTCTTCATATTCTCTAGGTGCGCGCGAGCATCTGTAGTTCATCCTTTCTCAGGAAGATGTGGAAACTGCGTTGCATGTGTCTTTAAAAAGAGCAGCAGTGTGCAATCTGCTTCCTATTTATTCGTTGTGCGGCATTTTCCTATAGAATTGCATGGCAAACGTAAATACGATTCTGTGACAATTCCTATCGAACGGTAGGTAGCTTGCTAGAAGTTACGCAGGAGGAGATAATGAAAAATGTGTGTGCACGTAGAAGCGTTCACTGGAATTAGTAGCCCCGCTGACTTTCTGCCACAGGTTTTCCCACGTCACGCATCTTCTGGCACTCAGCCCCGGTGTACAGATGCGGGTTTACTGTAGAAGCAAAGACTGGAATGTTGTCCTCTCCTGACGTGTGTGAGCGTGTGTGTTCCCAAGCACGTGAAATGAAGATAGCTGCCCGACACCTTTCCCGGCTCAGGCTGCATCTGCTCTGGGTGAAGTCCCTCATATAGAAAGCAATCTGGCAGAAAAGTCCTCTTAGGAAGGTTTCTTTCTTCCCTGGCTTTCGGAATGACTGGTACTTTGACTACACTCAGAAGGTTTCACAGACACACGCGCACACAAATTGTTTTTAATCCAAATCAATGTACTGGCGTCTGAAAATGTTTCTGTTCAGTTTAACTCAATTGGACTTTACATTCCTTTTGTGACTAGGAAACGGGTCTTTTTCTGTCATCCAGACACTTGGTTTTATTGGTCTGAATTCTCTTGATTTGGACTTTAAATCTCTTGTCTAAGAATCAGAACTGCCTGCCCTAACACCAAGACCCTCTGTTTGATACAGAGGATTCCACCAGTGTATGTGTGTGGGAGGCATTCTTGGTGTTTGACTCGACATTGTGGTTTTCTGAAGCTGCTCAGAGAAGGCTCGGAGTGTTTTCCTGGCAAGTATATATTAATGAACAGAAGGCAAATGAGGTGGTCGCTGGTGCGTGAAGGAAGTCATACGTGTCAGCATCACTGGTTGCTGTCTAACTGCATTTGTGGAAAGTTACGTTCTGCATCACCCACAGGAATACTAACCAGCTAGTCAAAAGAAAAAGCAACGTATTTTTTCCTGCAGCAGGTGGCGGTTCCACGGCAGCCCCTGCCAGCGCTGTTTTACGGTCAGCGCCTGACCGGCCTCAGCGCAGGCTGCCGTGGACGAGCAGCGGAGAAGCGAGCGGCTGGGAGTTACCCTACAGACGTTGTTGCATCATGCTCGGGGACTCGGGGGGAGAAGCCGCTCGGTGCCCACGGGGGCTGACGGCGCCGAGCTACGGCGGACCTCCCGGCCAGCATCAGTGCCTCCTCCTCTCTGACGGTCTGTGCCTCCTCGTCTTTCGCTTGCTGTCTGGGAACGCAGCGGCGCGGCCGTGCCAAGCCGGCGGTGCCGCGCTCGGTGCTGCTCCTGCTCACGCTCCTACCGGGCTGCGGGAGCCCAGCCTCGGCTCCCTGCCCGCCGCGGGGCTCTGCTCGCTGCCGGCGGAGCTGCTCCGCCGCTTCCCCTCCTGTCCGCACCCTCCCGGCCGGGCGGCGAGGGAGGAAGGAAGGGGAAGAGGCGGAGCCTGCGGCCGGCCGGGCGCCGCGGGGCCGACAATAGGGCCCTTGTGCGGCCGGGGGAGGAGCGGCGGCGGGCGGCGGGCGCGCAGGGCGGGAGCCGCCGCCGGCCGCCACTGGGCCCGGC